>CM037832.1:14702909-15906242 GCA_021234535.1 Stichopus chloronotus | reverse complement strand
TAGATTTCTTTTCAACATTGGGGGGATGATGTGTGCACGCGAAGCGTGCACGACGAGCGCGAAGTGCGAAGCCCCTAAAGGGTGGGGTCCAGGGGCCCGCCTTAGGGCCCCTGTTGGTGTCCAGGGGCGAAGCCCCCGGAAGCTCCTGGGTTTTAACGCCTCAGAGGCCCCAGGAAGACTGCTTTAAGGGGTAAAATTTAGAGGTAATGTTGTAGGGTATTGACATGATTATACGCTTAGGAAAGGCTCTTTTGAGCACAAAACTCTTTATCAAGTTGCACTGGAGGACTGAAATTGAACAATTCTAGAGCAATGATGTACCGTTAAGTTTTAAAAGGCAGGTATCAACTCAGGGTTATCCCCGGTAACAAAAATTTGAGTTCGAAGACCATTACATGACTTGCAAGTTGGCTGGATATAACCAGAAAATTTTCAACTTTATTCATGAAAGTAATGCAAAGGACATACATATGATTACCTAAAACTTAAGCTGGAATTTTTGTGCAACCTAACAGAATGAGATGATATAGTTCCCAAATTATCAACCATTCCCATTCAACCATTCCCATTCAAATTATCAACCATTCCCATTCCATTCAAGGTTAAACGAATTATATGGGACCGGTCTGGAGTATTTCAGCGAAGATGGGAGACTAGTGACTACCCAGCTTAAATGACAGAAACTTAAAGTATGTGACTTTCATGGCTCGAAACGTTTTGAAAATGATGTAAAAAGTTTGGAAACCTTCTGATGTAACGTAGCCTACATAGACAGCATTATAATACACACGTAGGTGAACAACGTGAGTCATGTTAATCACGAGGGGAGAATAAATGTAGCTTACTTGTCAGTAAAAAACACGTATCTGTAGACTGAACATTGGGGGGGATGATTACATTGACCATCCCCCTTAGTCAAATATTGGGGTATATATCCCCCCCCATCCCCCCCCCCCCCGGGATCTACGCCTATGGACTCGTAATATGCCTTTACCAAGATGTTTTCGGACAAGACTCCACTTAGAATGCTTTGTTGTTAAGTTGCTTCAGGCTTCAAATCTGTAGGAACTTTGTAATCGGGAAGGCACATTTTTGTGCAATGTATAATTGTTTACAAAAATAAATATTACAAAGAATGAAAATATATCGGTTGTAAAAATTTTCAGACAAGGTTAATAATAAAGTTAACAACTTCTAATACAAGAAAACGCCAAAAGACTTTATCCTAAGCAACATCAATCATTTTGATAGGACAAATGCTTATAAAATAAACTCCACTCATTTATGTAAAGTGAGCTTTACGTCATAAGGCGGTAAATTTACAGACACTTTATTTTTAGATTGAATTTAGACTTACTTTACAGATTCCCTGGTAGGGTCACACCAGGACCTTAAGACGAGCCGTAGACCCAACTCGTTAAGATCGCGTTTGGCGCTTGATTTTGCGCTGCGTGCATTTTGTTCCTCCAGCAGGTTTCTTTGCCCTCCACCCCCTCCCCGTACCAAATCTAAGATCCTTGTGCCGCCACTGGTCAAATGTGATTGGATAGTAACTCATGTTTTGTGGTACCGTATTAATCTTTTCCGTAATTATGATGACGACCACTTGAAGTTCTGGTTGAATACCACTAGGGGTGTGAGGTAGACCACCATTTAAGTGCCACTTTTGGCGGCATAGATGAATTGCAGTATCATCCTTGCTGTGTACTACCTATAGAATGAGATAATGAAGGTAGACTAAGAGCCATCTCGCCACGATCTGATATCAATGTAGTGGCGCCCTTCGTGAATATAAATCAGAGCTATGTATAGCGCCATTTCAAACCATTCCTCACGTTTCGTCTAAAAGCTATACACATACGAAAACTCATCTATATGACAATACGAACAGCACAGACGCCAAAGTAAGAAAATCAGCACTTAATATTTATAATGTCATTCTATGTCTATACACCACATGGTATCGAACGCAAGCGTGTTACGGTGTTTGTTGGGGACATGGTAAAAAAAAAAAAAAACCTCAAGAAAGTCGAACATGAATTTCAACTTTTTGGAGAGAGCAATCGACTTTTCTTTAGTACATGGCGGAAGTTCGACATTTTAAATTCCACATTTCAACCTTCTCAAAAAAAAAACACGAAAATTTCGACTTTTTAGACCGAGTCGCAGATCTATTGTGGGAAAAAGAGAAAAGACTTTCAAGAGACAAAATTAAAAGTCGAAATGTTGAGATTTTCATTTCTTTTTACCATACACTTTTTACACCATCCTAATACCTTGGTAGTCGTAATTCAAAAGCAGCTATTCGATGGGTGTTCAATGTCTTTTGCATTCATGAAGTTGCAACCTTTGCTAATTTTAACTTACAAATGAGGTTGCCCGTCGGCCCTTGTATAAAGTCATTATTTAAAAACTTTTCACCTCAGACTTCGAGTCTTATTTAACCCCGGGAATAAGCTTAACGAAATGAAGGAAATTCTGCCTTCGTTAGCTTTCTCAAATATTTGAAAAGTTATTGGCATTTATAATTACTTCCAGTCTCTAAAAATTACAAATGAAAATACCATATACATATTAAACACCTCTGATACACATGTTACATACACTGTTAAAAATGTAAATTGTAAAATGTAAATTTACAGAAAACAAAGAAAAGAAATACAAAAAGATTGTAGAAATTTTCTGGTAATAATTTTCCCGACAATTTCTGTTATTCTCATTTGTTTCTGTTTTATTTGCTGTAAATTTACAGATATTTTTTACAGGAGGATTTTCAACATTGTCTACTAACTACTGGGTATATACTGTTCTCCTAAACTTAAAGCACTAAAACTAAAAATGGAAACAGTTTCTAACCTATATCTGATAACAGTATGAATAAATATGTTATTCACACAGGTCTTATATTGACAATAAACGAAGCTGGTAATGAAAGCACAGCGAGGTAGAAAATACTGCAAGAAATATATTACCGTCATTCTACAAATTAGGTTTTTTTTGTGTAACCTTTGGCACGCTGTTAGTACCAATTTATGTTGACATAACGTATGCATTAAATGACCTACCGAGGCATTTGATGATGCGCACTTATCATTTGATAAAGGTGTGAAGTTACCACAGGCACGTGATCAAGTCTTTTGATGATGTTCACTCATTATTTGATGGAAGGTGTGAAGTTTCTACATGTACAGTGATATATTCAAGTCATTTGATGATGTACACTCATTTGATGAAGATATGAATTAAGTTACAGCTGCAATTTTTATTGTGATTGGCGCTCCAAAGTGATTTCAGATCATTTGATGGTGCAGTGCTTGCTTATGTGCACAGGAAAACACAAATTTGATGGAGATAATTGAAGTATCCCATTTCGTTTCATTGGTAGAGCCATCGAAAGAGTAAAGGGGGCGGCAAACATCAGCTCTGTCCACGTAATGTTAACTTCTCACATGTGCTTTCATAGATTTGTGTAAAACTTGAAAACAATATTGCATGGGTGGAGCGCCATTTGTGATATTAAGAAAATTTTGGTTTAAGGTTCCACGCGGATCCTAGCACCCATTTTGTAAAACTCAGCAAAATATCTACTCATACCGATTTTCGTAAACAATAGTGATGATTTGTCATAATAATGCTATGTTAGCGTCACTTCGGGGAGTTCAGAAGCTTTTAGAAGGGTCCAGTGTGGGCATATGATCCATGTTATGAAATTCTGTTTGAGAATGCTTCTCCTCCCCTATGCTTTCATTGATTTGCATGACACTTGGATACAATGTTTCTTGGATGGTGGGCATTGGGTAGAGGGTGTTGTCTCGGAGGGTGCTCAGAAACGTTTGGTCAAAGGTCCAATGTGGACCCTGTGGCCCATATTATGACACTCAGCAAAAAGCTCCACTCCTACCCCTACATGTTCTCTTGCACAATGATTGTTGGTTTGTAAATTAGTGCTAATTCAATTGAGGGTGTCCATCCAGGGTCTCATGTGGGCCGTGTAGTCCATCTATTCAAATTATGCAGTGTTTCTCCCATGGACTTTCATGTACAATGCTGGTGGCTTGCCACAATGATACTCTGTTATTGGTGCATTCAGTGTAAAAAAAGTTTTAGTTCAAGGTCCTACGTGGGCCCTATGCCCCATTTTATCAAATTCGATGTTCACTTCAATATGCGACTCCGCCCACATGTGGTCATAGATTTGTATGAAACAAAAAGTTTTCGTACAAGGTTCCACGTGGACCCTATGGCCCAGCTCATGAAATTCAGCAAAATGCTTCTTCTCCTATATACTTTTTTGTAAGATGTCGATGGTTTGTCACGATAAAACAAGCCTTATCTTTAGGGACCATGGACCATCCTGAGAATGGGACTGAGTAGTAACTAACCCAGTTTTTCATACCCACCGTGCATTGTAAAGGCGATATGTGATGCTGTTATTGAAAAGGACGTAGGGTCTAGGCATGTGAAGAGCTAAGATTACCACCCGTTTTGCAGCAGATCTTACCCAACCCAGCCTCAGAGAATAAATGGAAAAGAATGTGTAATTCAATTGCATAAATGAGATGCCTGCTCTAAGGCTTGGGTAAATACAATAAAGCGTAGAAAACTTACGAAATACTGTTTCCTGCCATCTTAATAGCTTGTTGAAGCCAAGAGATTGTCTAGTCTCTCCGCGCCAACATTGGGTGGCCCTCCGCTTAGGAATTCAGTACCCCATCAACCCCGTCCCACCCGTAGGCTTATTTGTTTTTTCTCTCCTAAGTGTCTGACTTACGGCTTACGTCCCTGTTGCCACTGCTCACGACTATGAACTATCTGTTCTCTTTCTAACATTTTCGCAAGATGGGCCTCTCATAATCGGTGAATTTCGAAAGTCTACATTTATTGCCTTAAAGAGAAATTACGTACTTATCTTTGTTTTATACAAGTTGTCGCGTGGCCGAGATTGCGCTACTATTTGAACCTGGAATGTGAAACATTGGGCTAAGCCGACCAGTTTCATTTATGTTTGCCGCCCCCGTTCGCTGTTGAGGCTTTTCGATGGCTCTATCAGTGAAACGAAATGGGATACTTCGATCATCTTCCTAAAATGTGTGTTTGCGCTTATAACGGAGCACGCACTACACCATCAAATGATGTGAGACGTAATCACTTTGGAACGCCAATCAAGCAGCTGTAACTTCATTCATACCTTCATCAAATCAAAGGTGTGTAAATCATCAAATGAATTGGATGTACCACATGTACATCTAGATACTTTACACCTCCATAGAATAATGAGTGAACATCATCAAAAGACTTGATCACGTATGTGTGTTAACCTCATACCTTCATCAAATTACAAGTGCGCATCATCAAATGCATAATTTATGTCAACATTAATTGGTACAAATAGCGTGCCATAATAACCTACTGTCACTCTTTTCCTTACCAAATATAATTGTTTAGGCGTAGGTAGTAGGACGTTATTCTTCGAATTATCTTGTGTGGATTTTACCGTTTACGTTGGAATTCAAATCTTAAAAATTTGAATGTTATTATCAATTATTAAGCGATCTGTTGGGTGTGTATGTACGTAGATTTCTAACCTTAAGCATGTTTTACAGGCCTTAGCATGCAACTATCCACATGAACAACTGACGAATTACGGGCGAATAACCTCTGTTTTCCACACGAATCTTAATCCTAAAACGACACCCCAATAACGATCGTTGATTGGCTAAACCTACTTTCTTAACAATAAATCGTTTTGTTTTCACCGTCGGAAAAAAAGAAAACGCGTCAGGGGATTTTTGTTTATATATATTCTAACTGGGCGCCACCTATTTGGTATTTGTTTGTTTCCCACTGTATCCTTCTTGTATACCTTACGTGTTATTTTTGAGTAAGTGTGAAAAGTTTATAATAAAGTAACCTAGCAAAAGTACTGTATTTAAATTGGTGCACCTGTTACTTTACATAACTTAACTGAGGAAACTCAATACCTGTTGTACGGTGTTTTGATAGGAACAATTTCGAATTTCACCCTTTTGTCTGGGCGAGAAAACAGTTGAAATTTTCAGTTTAAATGGCTGAATGTTTATACGTATTCAAACTCGAAACTTCGACTTTTTAAGGATGAAAATGTTGAGTTTTTGAGGAAAAAGAAAAGTGCCAATTTCTCTTTGTCCGAAAAGTCAAAATTTTTACTTATACAGTCGAATTTTCGACTTGACTGAGTATTTTACTAGGTCCTTAACAAACTATCTGTGCTGTTGTTATCGCCTTATACGTTAAAAAAAAAAAGGCAAAAACATTTCGTGTTGTATAGGCTCAAGAAATCAAGATATGCCGATAAGACGCACTCGTTTCGTTGTAAATTTCATCTTTTCATGTGACTGGGAAAATAACATCAGATCTCTTTACATTTCAGTGCATGATTAGATGATGATTCAGTGACAGCCATGTCCATAGATGATTGAAAAATATGTTGCTGTCAAGAATGTCATTAACGATTTCAACAAAATATATTGACCTAAGTCATAGTAACTATGTGTACAATTGGCGATTCCCACACCAGAAACCATTTCTCGGACAAGTCCATTTTATTGCCACCAAGCACAAGGCTGCTAAGCAGGGAAGTCGTTTGTGACAATGTTTGAAGCTGTTCAAAACAATACATACAACAATTTTTACACCCAATAAGAAAAAGTAAGTCTCATGAACTGTCGTTATGGGCCTATGAATAAACAAACTGTTATCCTCACTGTGTTAAATACGGTTTTCGGTTACTAGCTTTCAATCGTACATGCATGGAGTTCATTATTTTCATTATTTGTAAATGCATTTGATTGAAGTAATTGGCTCTTCCTCTTTACTTCTCTACTCTTTACGTATTCGCAAGGTGGGCATCAAAATGTCCTCCTTAAAATGTGTGTTGGGCAACAAATATCCCACCTTGAGAAAATAATGAAAATTATTGTGTCCGTGTGAAAATATAATGCTAAAATGCAGAGTGAAGATAAGACCATTGAAAGAACAAAAAAAGAAAGATTTTTTCTGCCATACATATTTGGCAACTTACCTAGCGAGCACAGTCGACCGTACGGCTGACAGCAGTATGTCGTTACATGACCACACAGGAGTTTTTATTTGCTATATAGATACTCCCTGGTAACGTATGAAAATATTGGACCTGAAAACATTCATCGAAAAAAAAACAAAAATGACTAAAAAAATATGGCAATATTGAAATTATTTTAGTTATAAATTTTTTCAACTTTGGACAATTTATGCAAACCTTTGGACTGACAAAGTAAGAGACTCTTACTATGTGGTCAATGGCGGAGCTAGCAGTTTCAGTAAGAGGGGGAGAAAAGTGGCTTTTAGGGGCGCTGTATGATAGAAATACCCACTGCTCTTTAATGATATTACTGAGGGGGGAGGGGGTGCCGGCATGACTATTTGGGTTCCTACATAGACAGGGTTGCGATTTTAGCCGCCATTTTACCTCTAACTGCGCGATCACTGTATGTACGTACGTGTAGGTTAGCCAAACAGTGGTACATGATCTGAACTTATTTAGTGAAAACAAGCATGCAAAACGACAATTTTCAGGACCAGTAGAGTCGTACAGCTGAGGCAAACTGGCGTCAATTAACCAGCTGTCGCAACCCTCTCTATACAGGAACAGTGTCATCGAGACGAATCCCCAATGAAGAAGCAGTAGACAGAGAGATGGTTTATGCCCTTTACTTTACGCGTGGTAGCAACCACGGTAAAACTAGAGAAAAATAACAAACGTACAATCTATACACCTGAGTCAAAAAAAAAAAAACAAGTAAAAAACAAGAAAACACGAAATAGCCCAAACAAGTACAGAATAACAATCCCTTCAAAACAAATGAAGAAAGAGAAGACGAGAAAAAATAAGAATGACCACAGGAAAGACAAAACAACACAATGCTCAGCAAAGAAGCTTGAAATTAATATCTTAGCAGGTTAAAATAATTAACTTACAATCGTTGCCGGGCAGGATCACCTATGCAGGCACGGCATTCGGCAACAATCTGGGTTTACAATATTAACAGGAAATTAACAGAAGCTTTAACAGGTAATTATACCGCGGCTTACAGGGATAAACGGCTGCAATGTAAAGTAAGTATATGTTTCCAACGAGAGCGTGGAGATCACTCCCCTCCTACTACTTGGAGAGGAATCCGCATGCTAACCGAAGCAGAATAACAACAAACCACGCGCCAGCATGCCACACCTCAAATTCCAAAAGGTCAGAACAATATCGACCTAACCGTTGACCCATGGTTGACCAAAGTAAAAGACCCGGGTCACTGGAAAATACCCTGAAGGAAATAAGTGAAAGAAACTCATCGACAGTGATGACGCAAAGGACTATCTAAGCGGAGCGCCACCATCGGTTGGCGCAGATCGTACAAGAAGATTTTGTCTTTTCAAACTCACCAGATGGCCGGAAACGGCACTTCCTGGGTGTTATAAGCTGCATATGCACAGTCCTGAAACAGGAATCTCATGTTTGCAATTTCTCAAATTAATGAGAGCAAAAGTGAATCTATGAAAATGCTAATAGTCATCAGAAGGGTTGAGATGATGCAAGAACAATAAATTAAGCATCCTTTTTCATATGTTCTTGGAGCACTTAGCAACTATTTGGGTGGGGATGGACATATTCTTTAGTGATACACTTTTTTTCAGTGATTGTTTGCAGGGGACCAAGAGACTCGATGTTCCCCCCCCCCCCTCCCCATGAGTGTAGCTAGATTTGTTTTCTTACTGAGCTTGGGACATCTATCAGTGTAACTAATACGGAAATATTGTATGCTCCTGTTGCATGCAGCCAGAATATTTTATTAGGGGTGAACTGAGAATTATTTGAAGACTATCTAAGAGGAACTCCAGCATCGTTTGGAACGGAACGCACCAGGAGCAACACATAGTCCCCCCCCCCCCCCGATTATTGGAAATCGCCCTTCCCGGATTCAGCAAATAAGCTAGAATATGAAGTGTGTATTCTCAAATATTTGTTTCAAAATATGATTTGATTTTCTTGTAAATAAACACCTTCCCATGAGATATGTTACGTCACTTGTACAAAATCTACACTAGAGCAGCAACGCCGTTGAATCTCAATGTTCTGTTTTGTTTATATTCTGTTAATTTGCATGCCATTCTTTGTTAACAATGTGACAAAGTAAATGAATTCATTTCAATGTCAATTAAACAATTGTTTCGAGTTTTGCATCATCTCTTCTGAAAATTTGGGCGACTAAACATTTGGATTAAAGCATGTTTCTAAACAAGCTAATTGTTTCAGAATTAGTTGACTTACTGAAGTTGCCTAATAAAGGAATGAAATTCCTCTGAGCTAATTGAGCAGCTCATCTTCGCCTGGTATGGTGGGTCTTAAAGTATTAGCACTTGGCGTCACGTGGCACATATGGCCTCTGACATTCTTCTTTTGTACTTTCCGTTGAAGTTCAGAATACAAACATTTGAGGGAAAACCTCAATACTACTCTATCCTTAACTATTACACACTTCAATCAAAGCAAATCAAGTAGGAGCTTCCTTAAAAAAAAAAAAAAAGGACTACTGTCCAGGGTCCACCAATCTAAACAAAGGATCGAAGCATCTATTATGCAAGTACCGTGTTCAAAACAATGGGAGAAAATCTACATTTTCCAGGTTTCAGGCACATTTTTGGTCAATAATTTGTAGTACAAACAAAAACACTTATTACACGTATTTTCTTCACACCTAAACTATAGTAAGATCTTTTGCTTACATGCAAAGAAGAGAGGTTTGATACACATTGACAATGGATCGAAACCCTGAGACCATTTTAAAAGGCTGTCAGAATGTCTAGCTACCGTGACAATATGTCTATACATGTTACGTATTGAGATAACAAGCCTCGATGAGCTGGTGTTTTTGCAAAGAAGCTTGGGGAGAACATAATTCTTTCTGCACGGTTCTTACTGACGTTTTGCGGCACACGAACAATCTAAAATGTCCATTTACAATTTATGACACACACAAGAAATCGCAACGATTGTTTGCCAGAGATTATAGAACAACTCTCAAGAGATTGCACTGTTTCAAGATTTACCGTGTTAACTGAACTCGATCCTTTCTATCCATACATTTTTTTGCAGGGCGCCATTACACTGACATTTGGGTAACCATTGGCTAAACATATGGAGTATCAATTGAGTACCGTTGACGTCATGCGAACTGCCCTGAATTCTCCATTCTAGCGACCGAGTGTGGGGGAATGCCACCATATAGCCGTCCGAAATGTTGCGTGCCAAACTTTTGAGTCAAAGTTGCCAAAAATACAAGTGACTAGGTCGTTCCAAATGTTATTTTAGTAATTGCTAGCAGAAACAAATGGCAACGTCGAGTATACACTGTGAGTGGGAAGACGTGCTCCTATGTCACGGTTACACAGAATGTTAGCACGAATCAATTCTTAGTTAATAGTTAATAAAAAAAGGTTAGGGGTTGGCCAAGCACAATGATGCTTCAATAAAGGACATCTTTGTTTTGATCTGAGAACATAAATATGCCACTGAATATACTGTGTAGAAGGTAACAATATCCTAACATTCTGTACCATCGTCACACCCCAAATGTTGAATACAACATATTGAGTGGCGTGTTATGTCGTAAAACGGAAGCAACCTAGCATTTTCTTGGTTTCAGCGGATAAACACATGACAATACAGTTCATGACTATTTTCCCTAACATTCAATTTTCCTATGGTAACAGCAGGCTTGTCTGGGACGAAACAGAGACTGTGGAACACTTTTCATCTGCAAATAATTACCACGTTCCTCATTGTAGGTCTTTCTCCTGGCATGGATGGGTCATTGGATCCTTTTCTTGAATACTTGAACGGAAGTTGAACCGATAGGTAACACTTAGCATGATACCTTTGTATCAGAAACCCTTTGCTGGAACCCTTTGCTTACGTCATAGATTCAAAGGGCCGAATCGGACGCATCCACGGGTCTATAGGTCGTAAAGTTTGCAACTAACAAAACCTTAACGGCACTACCGTCTTTTCGGTGAATCGTTATACGTTTGGAAATGTGATAACGTCAAGCCTTGTATGACCTTACACACATTTTTCATGACATTTACTATATTTTTGGAAACGTTGTTTAAAAGTTAACAAAATGCATTTATTTTGTGGCCATTGAGCAATACGTTCGTTTCTAACAAACCCAAAAGTTGCTCTTGTAGGATTTACCAGAATTCGCGACCAATTTGAAATAAAGCAGGCGAACAAGAAGATAGTTCAGCATGAAGCAAGGTGAAAGGTCACGCATTTGTTCCAAATTTCAAGGGACTCTGGAAACTTGCCACCCCCTAAATACCACACGCACCATGTACAGGGTCGTTGGGTGTTATTCATCCCCCCCACCCCCTGGAGTCAGATCACCTCTGCCTCGACTATGATCCTGAATTAGATTTCTGTTATCTCATTCTTCAATATAATTCAGATCAGCAGACGACCCAGTGTTGTCCAAAGCCTCTACAAATACATTAAAACACACATGACACGGCAGTTGCGTGAGAAGCATCCAGCCAGGACAGTTTCAACATTTGAATGACGACAAAAGAACATTCATTTTTGGCCTTAACAAGTCTTCCTGTCTTGTCCATTGTGTAATAAAACAGCAAATGATTGTTTAGGGTTCAGATCATTAAATCCAGGTTGATATTCTGGGAGTTTATATCTTCATAGCTGTACATTACCTCAATATTAAAGAAGGGGCAATAAGTGATCATGGCTGACTGCATTTTATCACCCACCCACCCACCTGCAAATGTTCTAATTTTGAGAGGTAATTATCTGCTGGATTTTTATGAGAGTGCAAATACATCATGGTTGGAGTTTTATCAGTGAGAGGTTACATGCGGCCAAGGGCATGCCATCACAGTGAGCAGATAGCACATCATCATTATCTTTCACATAACCCTCTAGTTGGCCTAACATTGACATTAATATGAGGGTTATATTTCTTTAAACTAGACAGACTGGTAAGTTAGTACACTACACTGACTCATACAATCGAGTGAGAAGTGATACCACCACAAAGTGACAAGTTAAAACTTGTCTTATCTGTAGTTTTCACAAGTTGAGCCAAGATGACCATTGAAAGACATCAACACAAATGAGGTTCAAATACTCAATTTGCTTCAACAACATACTGAATAAAAGATCTGTGCATGCATTCCTTTTTGAAATGCATTCTTTTTCAAGTTTTAACTCACAATGGCCGGCCCATTGAAAACAAGTCACCGTTGACCTCCTGCATAATCTTATCGAAACCAACAAATGCTACAGTTGTAAATCAAATACAAGGTTTAAATGTTCCGAGCTTACCTTATTAATAAATTCACATTTAGTGTATTCAAAGGTTGACAATAGTTGACCCCTAAAAAGTTCCATGTAATATCAATGTATCAACATGCCTATCACCTTCAGATGCATCAAACTGTGCTGTGCCAGGTATCGTAGATCTAGAAACATCAAGAAATATCAGTTAACTCAAGTCTTGATGATGGCTTCACTGGCAAACGGAAGATTTGTGGATTTGCCATCACTGTGACTAACTGGTTGGTGGAAAACATTCAAACTTACTTCGGGGAAAGTATTTCTCCCAGTCAGAAAGATGAATTAATCACAATTGCATTAGTAACAAAGGGCGTTTTACAATCAATGGCAAAGAATTTGAAAAAAAAAAAACACCCATATCATACTACATCAAAACAGTAGAAGTGAAAGTATATTCGATTACATTCTTTATTTATTATTTTGTATAACAAAACAACTTCAAATTGAGAATATGGAAAACATAGTATCTACATAAATGGATTTAAGAATCCTTAATCAATTATATACAGTACTGAAAATTGTCACATCTGATGAGACAGATCGGCCCCTACTGCTGCCATAACGAAAACATGAATGCATCTGACAGCTAACTCCAAACTAAAGCAACTAAAATTTCATAGAGGTATCTTTCAAGGCTTCTAATAACTTTCTACATTTTATAAATTAGTACACAGGGATTTGAGAACAATACACAAACACGCACGAACAAAAAGGATAAGGAACTTGAACAACTGCTGAGAGTAGGAGGTCTATCAGATGAATTGACTGACTGGAACAGATTTAATACCACCACTAGAGGGACTCATACCTCAACGAAATAGGACGGCCAAAAGACCATTAAATTATCAATGGTGAAACAGGTAGTAACAGGAGCTACTCATGAACACAGGCCACATTTTTGGTCAGGGGTAAGCAAAATTCCCAATTGGTTCCGCTCTTTGATTGACAGCAAATGTGAATGATGAAGAGTGTTTCATACTACAAAGAATACACGACAGGGGTGGGGGACATTGTTTTATATGCACATGTGCAAGGGTTCACGACAGACTATGGGAGGGGCTAGAAAGTGGTTGGGAGAATTTGCACAATCTGGGGTGTTGAGTGACCGCCTTGAAGTTGTGCCAATACCCCTAAATAAGATGACTTGATCTTTTTTGGCTTCTCAATGTAATTTCACTGGAACCAAGACACAAACTGAGAAGCAACTAGTAACCCATAACATCAATAAATGACTATTTCATACTTTCTTTGCCAATTTGCAAAATGAAGCTACTTCATATTATTACCATCCACACAATTTAAACTTTTTATTTTTCAATTTAGATTTGGTTCATGCTTTTAAACAAGCAAGACACTAGAGTCGAACATGAGTTATGGAAAAGATGGGGAGAGTGGTTGCTTCATGACTGAAATACAAGTTCATGAAATAGTCCCCGATATATACCAACAACACTGACAATATAAAATCAGAATTATACTAACCCCCCTTCCCCTGGTCTACTTACCTTCCCTCCCCTTCCATCACACTGGTGAAGGAGGTCTTTGTAAATTTCTTCCACTTCAGTTTATAGCTAATGTTAGATACACCATTATACACGCAGGTGCCAGAACCTCTTAGGAACAAAATCCACACTTATACTTGTTTGTAATCCTAGCTTCGGTTGATGTATGGTGACTACTTGACCTTAGAATACCAACCAGTGTATCACATACCCCAACAAGATTTATTAAGAAGGAGAATTTAGATGGAGAAACTGGTACCCAACACACTATAGTTGTACTTTAATACCTTTACTAGCCATAACTCATGGACTTTGTCACATCAAAGTTAAAACAGATACATAAGGGACAATGCAATAACAAAATACTTCATCCTTCAAAGGCAAATAAATTTCTCAGTTTTGGTATTGTCTGCTTTCGATTTTGACATACCAGATAGACATTTGGGGTCAGGGGATGAGGGTGGGGAAGTAATGGCATCACAGGCGTGGCTCAATAAAGCTCACTACAGGCATTGATCTTGTAATAACTGTGTAATGGGTTTGGTTGAAATGAATGTATAAATCTCCGCAGGCATACTAAATATATGCACTTTTGACTAAGCTTAATAATGCAAATAAAATATTTATGGCAACATTGGTTGAGGTAAAATGAAAATACAGCTATGGCAAAATGCAAGCTTTTAAGCAAGCAAAATTTGTTTGTTGCAAGTAAATAGTATTAGATACCTTCATGTAGAACTCTTCAAAAATTTTAGGCACATAAATTTCATAACCAACAGCCATTTCCAACCAGCATTTGAGAATACAATGATTAAATCTGGCTTAATTTAAGAATGTTGTGAAATAATAACAAGGTCAAATGTCAGCTAAGAGCACAAAAAATGCCCCATTTGACCCCCCCCCACCTCTTCAGTCTCTGACAAATGCGATGCAGACATGAGTGTAGCACTACCTCACTGAAACAATGTAGCCACTGCCCAACTATGAATCAGCCATCTACTACTCACTCACTGCCAAAATCAACTCCTTGAAGTACATGTGAAGGAAATGAACTTTGCCAGTTTTCATTATGAAGCTCAGATCAAGAACCAAAACTCATTTATGATGTGAGCCCTTGCATCTACTAACAACGATGGTATACGTTGCCTGCTTACTATCATTTTTTAAAACAGTCAATAAATTTACAAATTGTTGCAGCAAACTGCAATGATCGATTAAAAGTGATCTGGGAGAAACCCATACTGGTCACACCACTATCATCGACGAAACTACACCGAGAGACGGGGTTTCCTCCATGACATGATGTCGAGAGGCAGGCCAATGATGCATTAATGTCCACTTATGGAGGAAGCTCTGAGATATGTTCCAGGGAGGTTGTTGATGCTGATAATCAGATACCAGCTGTGTTTCCCTTCTTCCCATTCATTGCTCCATGCTAGACTGATTTCATGGAGATAGCATTCATCACATACCATAATCACTGGGTTATCATTAAAGTGATTCGACCCTGTGACCAGGCGATAAAAGTAGAACTCAGACCTGATGAGAACAACCATGGATACTAATTTACAATTTAACAACTAACACACGCTACTAAAATTGTTAGCAGAATATATCACCAATACGGAAAGAGAGATCCCTTGAAATAAACGTTCACAGACTAATCCCCCTCCTTCCCCCACACTGACATGGTTGATGTCTATTAATGGGAAGGTCATCCGGAAATGAACTCTTAATAGTAAGCATTTAGCCATCGTTTGTCGAACCTGAGGACTTACATCCCTTCCTTTCCCCGTACTTTCCCACTTCTCTCTGTGGTGAGTTCTGTGCTTTGATGTACCCATGCTACTGTGTGATGCTTTAAATCTGTAAATCCTCAATGGATTGTAATTTATCACATTTGTCAGTTAGTGCTAAGATTATTGCCAAAGCTATAAGCTTATAAATTCTTAGCCATCAACAGGGCACCTCAGACAGATCACTGATAGATAATCACCAGCAACACTTACATACAAATACATATGCAAGTATGTATAACAGCAATAAAATGACAAATCTTAGGTTTCAAATTAAGAAAAAAAAGGTAATATTATTGAAGGAGGAGAGTTCATTAAAGTAAGAGAAACGTCATCTCTTCTCTGAGATTTAACATAAGCATGAAGCAAGCAAGTGCCATGTCTTTTTTTGTGGGGGGGGGAGGGGGGGCAGAGGATGTTGAGTTAAGATAGGAGGCAGAGTTTGAGAGTCAGTACAACAACAGTTGCCGTGAAATGAGAACTCAAAATAGATGGACATGGGAGTAAGGGGATTGCTATTTGACTCATGATAAAATATATTACAAGATAATTAACATATATAATATGCTTTGTACCAATTTATGGACAATTCTGGACAAATATTACATTCTAGTATACATACACAAATAAATAGGCCTACACATTAACCAATATGAGACATACATTTACACAGGATATGCTTTAAGAGCCTTAAAAATATTTCCATTGTTTATTTTCACTCTGGGTTCCTTCATTTGCTATCTTAAACAAATCAATGGCTTTGAAAAATGTAACCAGTAACTACTTAGTCTTTTTCCAATATTTTAATACATAGTGTTATGTTACACATAGACATTCTAACAGCCTCACCACACACAACTGCAAGTATTTTAATAGAAGGCATAACACCAACAGGATGATAAACCAAGTTGCATAACAAATATTAAAGCTAAGATGCCAAATGGGCAGTAACTCTAATTCTTTTGCAAGTGTGTGTGTGTATAGGGGGGTGGCATCCTGATCAGACCACTTAGAGATGTTTGTTGACCCTGTTTTTGTTAAAGAACCAAAAGATCTTGGCTTTTTATTTCTTGTGACCACCTCACACAAGCTTGTATTAGTCCCACACATTCCAGGTTCTGGTATTTTTACAAGCAGGGTCAGTTTCGGTAATACTCATCCAAGGTCATTTAAAAGGTGACAAAAACTACCTTCACCAATTATTATTCAAAGCAGAACAGTTCCCCTCATTGTCATTATTCTGCTTGTGTTTCAGTAAGTTTATGATTTTCTACTCGTTTTTATAGATTTGGGTCAAGAAAAGGGCTTTCCCAAACTGCCTCCTGCATAGAACCTGCACAGTATCAAAAACCATTTCTGCATTCTTTATTCTTAGCAAAGTTTGCCTTCAAATCAAGCAGACATGGAAAGTATTGTCCAGGGGAAAACCACATCAATAACTTCAGCAATTAAAATCACTAGTACTTGCAAAAAATATGGTTGCACATAAATTGATTGGCAGGATCACACAAAAAGTTTTCCATACCTTGTTATCAGATTTTTGAGAACAGTGACAGAGAGGGTGATGTATGTCTTTGCCCTACTCCCACCACACAGACCCTCCCCCCATGCAGGCCCTGCACCACTCCTGCATTAATACAAACACTCAGGTTACTGCAAGTAGAAACCACAGCGTGAAACAAAACCCAATCTGAAATGAACAACATTACACAGAATATTAGTAAAGAAGGCCATGTAATAATGAAACCAGTGACTTTAACTTATAAGAATTCAGCTCAAAAAGCTGGGTTGAATCTGTATTGACTTATGCAACATTGTTAACTTTGTTATTTTTTCCTTCTACTAGTTTTTACTGTGATTCCAAACAAATATTTTCTGAACCTTTGTGACTTCCTTCCAAATCGATCCTTTACAAGTCCAACCACCACTGATATCTCTTAAAGTGAGCTGATGCAGTACTGACTAAATGACAAGTGCCATGCTGCCTCCATATATTTGATCCAGAGGTGTGCAGTAGATTTGTGGAGACAGGAGATTAGCAATGCTGATTCTCCTCATCACAGAACCAAACAACATGTGGACTTCTGGACCTGATTCAGCTAGTTTTGCAATACCATAATAGAGGAGCATATGCAAAAGAATTTTCTTTACAAACTGACGACTTTGAAGTAATCTCATTTACCTGTGCCTAGAATGGCATTCCTTAAATCTTGGGTTGCATTTGCAACATCAGTTATCCTATCCACCATTTCTTGCATGGGGGGTACACTAGGGTACTGGAGAGCAGCTGCTTTTGTGCTGTTGACAGCTCTCCCCAAGCATTCATACAAAATGTCATTAGTCATTGTGACCCTTTGTTTAATGCTGCTATTCTGGACGTTTAACTGAATGGTGTCGCCAATGAAAACTAGCTTGTGTCCTAAAATGATAACATGTTTGCTATGTGATACAAATATTTTGGGGGGCTGGCTGCCTTCTACAGTTGAAAAGAACAACTCCACAGCTGAAGTGATGTCGTTTGACAATGTCTCGACTTCGCCTGTGTAAAACTGCAGAATCTGCTTGTCTTTCTCTGAGAGTATGTCCTCTTGTCTCAATGGGATGATGGGAGATTCTTTAGAGAGGTAGCCATAATCAGCTACCTTTATCGGTGCCTCGTTCCTTTCGTTAACGGCGGCAAGTTCCTCGTAGGTGTTGATGCCATCATCGTGTGGCATATTCTGAGGAGGAACAGGGAGAGGTCTGACTTGGACAGGCTGCACCGGCTCCTTGCTGACCATACCTTCCTTCTCGGCTGCTACCCAAGTGCTGCCCCTCAGGGAACCAGTTTCACTGGGTGGTGTTGGCAGAGGGCGCTCCTGCATGGCTCCAGGCCTTTTGAAAAGAACATCAATGTTATCATGAACAGCAGCGTAGAACCTTTTGGTGCAGTCTGTGATATTTCTTGCTGACAGAACAAAAGAAGTCTAAAAGGGCATCATCATTTTCTTGCTGGTAACATAATTTTGCTACTTCCCAGTTGAGGTTGCTCATACTTGTTGCAGTCTTTTCCATGCCATCGTAGGCTGTCTTGAGACTCTCCAATAACTTGCTCAACTTAGCAAACAGAGCTGCATCATGAATCTGAAGGGTATTAGCTACAACTCCCTCTGAAAACTCTAAGTATTCCTTGCTGGCTAGCTTAAGTTGATTGCAAGCAGCCCTGATTTCAAAGATCCTTGCCTCTAGATGTTCTGACTTCCTCCAGGTGCTGCTGACGTAGCTCAGCAAGTAAGCGGAGGAAGAGTCGAGATTTTGCTGTTTCTTCGTCAGAGTTTCCTCTGCATCTTCTCTGGCAATCTCTAGAACACCTTTTGAAAAACCTATATCACTCTTTCCGGAACGAGGGCTCTTCCCCAGCGACAGGACGCTGACTTTACCTTCCAAGTCTTGGACTGCTGTACCTCCTTTCAATTTTTCTGCATCTGCAGGTTTGTCCCTTGAGACCTGTGGTGGTACATCATAAGTGTAATCCATACCCTGTTTGGTATGGGAAATGGAATGATGCGGTGGTACATCATACACATCTTGAGATAATGTTTTGGTGATGACTTTATGCCCAGCTACTCGCTTCATTTCTCTGTCTCTTGGGCTACTGGGTAAACTGCCACCATACTCTCTGTGTGTTGGAATGTCATATACTTCACCAACAAGCATGGTATCCTGGGTGTGGCTAGGGGGGATGTCATACACCTCTTGCTGCTGCTGCTGCTGCTGCTGCTGTTGGTGTTTAAATGCAGATGGAGCATCATAGATGTCCGTGAGATGGGATGACGTGTCTGGGATCTTCAACTGTGATATGACAGGATTTCTCTTCTTTGGGGATTCAAAGCTTTCTGTCTTCATTATAGTTTTCTTTTCCGGGGTGTTTGACTTGATGTCACTGATCAGGTCTCGGCCACCACCATGTTTTGGAAGGGTATCATAATGTTCCTTTGGTCCAAGATTGTTGTTCGATGGAGCATGACTGTGGTTGGGTGGCACATCGTAAATGTCACGTGAAAAACTTGCATGGGTCTCTGAAGGCCCATCTGTGCCTTCATTTGGAAGATCCTTGGACCCCTGTCTTCTGGCCCCTGGTATCGTCCGGTATCCCAGGTGAGCTGCTGGGTGCGCCTCTCTTCTCGGAGGTACGTCATATGTTTCCTGCCCCTGCCCCACGTCAGCAACTTTCTTTCGAGAGGGAAGAGTGTCGTATGTGTAGGCCTGCTGCCAAGAAAAAACAGGAAATAAAATATATGGTAAGTACACGGGGTAATCCTAAAGGTTCAAATAAGCAGTGAAAAGTGACAATGACTGTAAATGACTCATTCAAGACAGACTCCCATACAGGTACAAAACAGAAGGCTGTACGAATTAAAACAAGAGAAGAAAGTATCATATCCACTACAGGATGCTAATACAATATCTCTCTCAATTTTGCCTCATATGAAACCTACAACTTACTCATACTTTAGTAAAGGTCATTAGAAAACTTGATCACTAATTATCCTTTGTAACTGTGCATGTCTAACCACTGAAGTAGTTCCCATGGCTGAGGTGGTATTTCAATGGTCTAACATCCTGTATTTACCAGCTGCTTTACTCCACTAATATTAGTCCATACAATGAACCAGCAATCAACTTCACACTTTGTTACAAACTGTTACAGGATATGACCAAAACCTTCAAGATGTTTGACCTGCCCCTCCCATCATGGAGATACTTCCAACAGTTTTTCTCTTTCTAGATCATGACTTTTGTGTTGATAGTCACAGAATTCTGTGACCTCTTTCATATTGAATGAAAATTGTACACCAACTTCATCACTACTGTACCAGTCTCCCCACAAATCACTGGTGTGTGCATTCACAAGTGACTATATTTATCCCTTGCTTCACTTGGGAACTGTGCTGGTGCCTGCTAACCATACTTGGGATGGTCACCAGCGCCACCAGAACCTCTGCCATGGCCCCAAGCAGGTAGAGAACCACTGTCTCTGCCCCAGGGACCCTTCCACCCAGTCATAGGAACCCTCATTGGAGCGCCTCTGTGAACTGCATCCTTCACCTTTCTGAGGTAAGTCCATGCAGGGAGTTGCTATTTGTCAAATAGCAACTCCCTGGTCCATGACTTCCGTCTGGAAGCCACAGCAGCAGGTCACGCTGAGGGTTGAGCAGCTATTGTCATGGCCAGAGGCTTAAACGACCACAGTCTTTTCATGCCTCTTGCCCTCTTGAACTAGGTTATCATCAAACGGGCAGTTGAAGAAGTCTGGACCTATGAACAGCAGGTTCTCCAATATACTCCTGGACTCACAGGAAGACATGGGAGACATTCTAGCAAACTGATCAAAGACAGGCTGGGATAAAGGTCCATGCAGGAAGATCAGTTTGCACACACCAGCCCTGAAGAACTCTACTTCTTCCTCCAGAAGCTGGGTGTGGGCAGGGATGTAGCTAGGATTTTTTTCATTAAGGAGGGAAGTCAACTGTTTGTAGAAGACATAACTTATATCCAGGGTTTTGATTGACAATCCGGGGAGGTATATTGCCAATGCGTCCTGTGAGAAACAAATATTCCGACTGTTCTGCTGCGGATTCCATGCCCAGCCCCGTATACTGCATATAAGCAACAGGTGCATGTATGGCCAATCAAAACCTTGAATCAACGATTTCACACCTTCATGAACACCTTTTTTCGATTGTTTTTAATCTGCTTCGTCTCACTTTTCAATGTCATAAAATAATCTCACTTGTGAAGCCCAGCCATTTCCCAGTTCCTCTCTCCCCCCCCCCCCTCAGTTTAGGCCAACCAGTTCCCCCAACCCATTTCCTCTCTAATCCCCCCTCAGTTTAGGCCTACCAGTTCCCCCAACCCAGTTCCTCTCTCCCACCCCTCAGTTTAGGCCTACCAGTTCTCCCATACCCTGTCAACTTATCATTCCTCCCTTCTATCTCCATTTTTTCTGCTAATTAAATCATCCACTGCATCTCCCAAATTTCTGTGGTGGGGTACTCTTGTAGAACACTGCTGCAAGTTCTCACAATAGTCAGTTCCTACATGGAAACACATTACACAATAACGTAATCAACCAATCAATGATATGAAAATGTCTGAGTTGATATTAATAGTATCAACACTCTCTTTTCCTGGGAACATAGCCCTTGGAATTTGGTTTCTAGTAGTAAATAAAAATTTGTTGTCCTCTTGAGCATTTTCAGGAATTCATTTAAGTTTCTTTCACTGATTTTGTACACAAGTGTACGGTATTTTAATTGGATAGCATGTTTACTACTGGTAGGTGATTTCATATTCAGTTTAAAATCAGATCAATATATATAACTCATAGATTCAGTATGTTTCTTTAATAGTTGAATTCAACACCCCCAGCTTAACTTCAAGTTGAAGCTGACTGAGATAATCTTCTGGGTGAGAGAGGAAGACCTAGAAAGGAATGTCTGTGAGCTGTTTATATCAGAGTTGTTGACAAGGCTATTTCCTCTCTCCTTCTCTTTCTGAATGTTTATAATCTAGTCAAGGGTCACAACAAGGAGTGATTTCAAAGCCATTTAAGATGAGGAAAAGGTCACAACAAGTCGGTAGTAGATGAAAGACATTCTGTCACTGCCATGGTAAAATGAGCTCAGTTTGATGACATGAATGATTACATAGCTAGGAGGTGGAAAATTGCAACATTGAACCTAACAGTCTCTAAAACAGTCAGATGACCTTGCAATGACCAAAGTATGCCTTATGCTACTAGCGCTTGAATTCTTCTTTGCATACAGAGTAAAACATGGGGTGATGGTGGATGGAACCGTTTTAAATTATGAATTAGCAGTTTACAATTTACAATAATTTGCTAATTTTGTCACCAATATATGATACAGATAACTGAAGTGGAATGTTAATCTCTCAAACATATTCCCCCATTAACTCACTGGTGTGGGTATTCACGAGTGACTACACTTTACCTCTTGCTTTCTCATGCATTAAGTTTAACCTAGCTCAAAGTGCAATCGAAATCTATTCTGACACCACGCCCTCTGAGCCTACAATCTTGGACAAAATACCTTGGGACACCCCGCGCCCCCGTTCAATGTTGGCTATAGGATTGCTGTTCAAAGGGTACATTCACTTCTTGAGCGCAACATTGGAAAGGGGCGCAGGGTTTCATGTTATCCTCTCACCTAAAATTCAGTATTATATTTGCAACGTACGACAAAGTGTCCCAACAATTTTGTCCAAGATTGTAGGCTCGCCCTAATTTTGCTTTTGCTCTGGCTGCAACAAAATGCACATACGATGTGCATTGTAATGCACAACAGCTGCAAAGTGCTCAAGCAGTTTGCTGTGTACCAAATTTAACAATCTACTTGGTAGAAAGCATCCAGGTACATAAAGTCTAATTCTGAATAAGAGCAAAGGGTTGCTGAGGACACAAACATTGATTTTTTTTAATTGCAAGTAGGAAATTTACTTATTGTGCCTAGTTGACAGATTTTTCACACTGTACCAGGGGCATTTCTCCTAAACTGCATACAACTTCCACAATAGCAAAATCAACAAAGTTACTACAAGTAATATGTTACTTTCATTCACCAAAGGATATGTATGAATCACAAATTCTTAATCAGTCTCTGGAAGATAAACAACCGCAGTACCATTGCAAGGTATACTGCTAAGCTACTGTATTAGTTTATAATACTATGTACAGTTGCATATGTACTAACCTAACCTTCAATATGCATAACCAACACTGCTGAGTTGGGCAGCTGAATTTATTTAAAGGTACCAATAGTGAAGGCACATTGGAAGAGTGGCATGGCAATTGATCACAACATCAATTGTGAAGGGTTACAGTGAACAAATGTGGCATCCACAGACAAGAATTCCAATTAAGATCATGAAGATAAGCTTATCTTTGTAAGCTTGATAGTAAAAGTAAAAAACATCGTAGACAAACAATTTAAGGTAGTAGGGGAAGATAGTCCAGCTCAGAATGGGACTCATAATTTGGAAAGCCTTTTAGTTGACAGAATACCAGACAGTGTTAATGGTTAAAAGACAGTTCCACAATCTTGGACAAAATACCTTAGGACACCCCTCTCCCATGTTCAATGTTACTTGTAGGATTACTGTTCCAAGCGTACATTCACTCCTATAGTGCAACATTGGAAAGGGGTAAGGGGTTTCATGTTATCCTCTCACCTAAAATTCAGTATTATATTTGCAACGTACTGCAAAGTGTCCCAACAATTTTGTCCAAGATTGTAGCATGGTGGTATGGGATGCTGGTAAGTGAGTGCATGGAGACAGGTAGTGAAAAGTTAATTTGTAAGTATACCTTCTTTCATGAAGATCAACGGTACCTTATCTCAATGAGAAGCTGATATTATTTACATAGTGAATGGTACTGTGTGCCTCAATGAGCGAATTTAATAATATTGTGACTCATGAATAAGCAATTCAACACAGTGCTCCAACATGCTATTTCCCTCTTTGGTCTTAATGAGCAATTATACTACAGAATAGAACTGCAGTCCTTTGAACAAATTAAAACAGTCACAATAAGCAGCTATGAACTACAATACAATACCATTTACATTCACCTACAACAGGAGAGTTGCCACCGCCGCTGTGTTACTTACAACTTACAAACCTCTGCTTTTCTATATTTGTTTGAAATAGGAAGGTATACAGACAACTGCATTTCAAAGTTTACTAGTCTTCATCAGCATTTACAAGAAATAGAAAGACCTGTTACAGCAACCCAAATTTTAACAGGCTAATGGATTTTTCAATGCAAGCAATCCATCTTGTGTTTCCCCCCATGTAGACTCCATGTAGACAGAGAGTGGAGTCACCACTCTAAGCCGCAATGCAGTGTTTTACGCTTAGGGTCAACTAAATCACTTAAACAACAAACTTCCTATTTATCTAACGCTTGTGTGAAGGATTCAGGAACTTGTTTCACAGGACTGTACAACCCTGATTATCGACAAAAGGATAAGTTTATCAATCAGAAAGGTGACTTATCTAGTTGCTTACATTTCTGTTTTGTCTATTGTGTGTACTGGAAGTACTGTATGCACGCAAAAATAGAGCTACAGAGCGGGAATTATAAGATCCATACCATTAAGTTCATTAAGTTACAATACAGCCCCTTTTGAAAAATCTTGCAGCATAGATTTTAGACTTTAACCTTTTGATGACCTCAAATGACCTTTGATAACATCACCATCTTGAGATACCCTCCAAGGGAAATAAGGCATTCATTACAGGAAAAAAATCATATCTTGAAACCGATATTTGTGGACGGACGCAGATTGACAGATGATTCAAGCTAACACAGAAAGTCAGTAACCTTCTTTTCAAACTGTTTTGCCTACAAATTAGTAAGTCAGTTAATTGTTTTACTTAAGAATATTGTTCATTCAAACTTTAACAAATTTAATGATGCATCTTTCCTACTGTACATCATGCATTATGCTTTAGAGAGATGACTATTTTGCAGATGTTTATTGTTGAGACTGAATGGTTTAACATGATTTAAAGCTATTTTCTTTGTATGCCATGTTGGTGCATTTTAAGAGATTGCATACTTTGACCTCCACTGACCTAAATTCCTGAAATCAATGAACTTTAAGTAATCATGTATCAATGGTTGCCCATGTTGGTTATCCTCTTAAAATCTGAGAACAGCTATTCCTTGCCATCGAAAAAAGTGAGAAGCGCTGCTCCATAATTTGCATTCTTTCACAACCTGCTAACTTTCCTTGTATGAAGCATGGCACTTTTTTGTGCTCGCACTGTTCTACACTTTGACTAGGATGCATTTCCTACAAAACCTAAGCTCTGTTTATTCCAAATTGTGGCATATTCTGCAATTTCCGTTAATATCTGTGACACTGCCTATGTGACCTTGCAACAATCAACATGTATCCCCAAGACAGTTTGTAGGCCTTTACAAAATTGTGCAAATTTCAGGCAGATTGTATGTTTGTGTTACAAATCACTTCAAAGAAAGAGCTTTTGGGTACTTTTATTCTAAATATACTGAAAGTGTTCACTACTCTGGTGCAAAATTGAAGATGGGCCCACCCAAATGACTATTTTGTTCGCAAGATGGGCATTTAGGCAGATACAGGCAATCACTGGTCTTATAATGTAAGGCCTGCCTGGGGATCATCCACTCAGAATAAACAATGTACACAACAACAAATTTGAAGTTCCATCATCTTTCCGTCTTTGACGTACTGTCTTTACAGGCCAAGGCAACTGTATACACTAACATGCCATCACTATCACGTAATCCAGCAAGAAATAAAAAACAAAATAAAATCACATGCATGAAACATTATGCAACGGATGTAACAAATCCCTCTATTATAAAATAGAAAGTAGTTAGGACAGAGATGCAATTACACATAAACCAGGAAGCAAAACTGTATCTACCATTACAAACAGGGAAAAAGTAACTCTAAAATTATTGCTGAGATATGCATTTTTAATTCCTTTGAAATGTTATTACATTTCCACAAAATGAAACTTGAAACGAGGAAGAAGAGCTTATGCCATCATTTCATACTCACATCAATTGTGAGTTAAATTTAGATTAAATCAAAAAGATATCATGCTACACAAATCGTTAGAGATAAAAAGTGTTTTTCTCACTCTGCAACATACACATAATTTGCTCCTATATGTAACACATGACAAAACTGAATTAAGTACCATTGCAAAGTAGATATGGAAATTTTCCTATCACAAGCAACCCCAAAATGATAGTTTTCCAAGTTAAAGTACAAACAAGGTCATAAACAAACATTACATCTGAAAGAACGGAGAAAGTGTTAGAATATTCACAAAAGTTGAGCTCAATCTCCTGCCATCAGAACACCTTAGGAGTAATTTTACTACCAAAATCCAAACCTAGTATCATCATCTCCTCATACTGATCAGTTTGTTGTTATATGGTAATCTGCAGAACGGAGAAAGAGTTGATCCATTCTGGATCAATATACTGATCTGCTATGTGGATCAATTTGATTCATTCAGACTACCGTACAGCTAATAATCCTTTTTCCTATGATATATCTTATTTTCAGTATCTGCAGAGGATATCATTTCAGCCAGATGGAATTTAGACTGACGTATTTTCAAAGTCACCAAGAATAAAAGTCTCACCCCACTCAAATCCCTATAGACTACTCCCCCATTTCAATCAGGGAATTGTTTCTGGTTCAATGAGGACCAGTGCTGGGATAGAGGGAACTGTGACGACACACCAAAATTATATGATCTGCAAAATTTTGCATGATCCACAATTTTCAAGGTACATATGCTACGTGCAGAGAAATTAGAAGTGAACCTGATCATATGATGGATTCAAATGATGTTTACATTCAATCGTAAAAATCTCTACCCTCAAGAAAATCATTAATGGCACCTCAAAGAGAAAAAACATTCAAAACATCTGAAAGGGCAAACAATATTTAAGCCTATGTATGGGTTCCTATGGCATAGTTTCCACATGACTGCAGCTGACTTTGGGATAATCCTTTAATACAATAATGTCACATGACAACCATGAATGCATCAGAACGACACCTGTCAGATTTGCCAGCTTCGAGATAACTTTAAATGTTTAAAATATTGTGTTCAGTGTACAAAGGGAAGAAAACAACATGTGAGAAATCTAAATATTATAATATCTGCCATAAGGGTTCTTAACAGTAATCATGGAAGTACAACTACTTTAGATCAATTGAAATATGCCCTCCCTCTTCTCTATCCTTGACAAGAATTTGTTGACACCATCCACACTCGGTGTTGTCTGTTGCTCCATACAACAGTTTGCATATGTCAGGCAGGATTCAAAATGCAATTCATCAATCTGTATAAAAACAATCCTTTGTAGTTTGTAGAAAGATTCTGAATGTGGGAATAGAGAGGAAAGAGGGGTGGGAGGAACAGGTGGTAGGGTTATTTAGTGATTCTGACTTAATCATGGCGGTAAAGACCTTTTTACTAGTGATCACCCTACAAAGGTTAGTGTAACATATGACATTCTCAAGTTAGACCAAAGTGCAGTATCACCTATAGTATGTAGGAAATACTAGATTAAAAGATAGTGAATATTTCCTGGGGAATGCCGCAAACTGACAATGACACAGGGTTAAACCAGAAAAACCACAAACACACAAACATACAATAAATGGCATAAAAGAGAGTATTTTTATCCCATAAAGGAAGGAGTAAGAGTGTAAACCACTGACTTCAAACATGAACATCTGGCGCATCACACAGTGATTGTTTTTGTTATAAATTACTGAATGTTAAAATGCAAATGTTTATACTTCCTTCACCCAGAGCAGCATAAAGTAAAACTTTACAAAAGGATTTTATGCAGTATTGAACATCTGATTCAGAGATTGTAAAACTTGTCTAAAACAGCTGTGACTGTCCTACGGTGGAGTTTTATTGTGCTGGCTTCCAATCCTGTGACTCTTTAAGTTCTAAACCACATCAGAAAGAACTCTTCACAGACATACTACGTCACAAAGTTAACTTTTCTCAAACAATCTGCACATTTCCTTAACACCTGTTGAAATTTGAATCAGGAATATCTTGTCACAATCATTTGCAAAGTACACTGTTAAGGAAAACCTAACATTCTGCATGATATCAGCAACATTCACAGTGTTGGCACTAACTTAGATACTTGGGTATCCAGACATGGCAGGTACCCAACCAAAGATGTAAGAACCTGCTTCTGAAATTGCATCAAAGATCCAAAGTTCACACAAACTGTACATGTGACAACATTCAGCAAAAGGCAAACAAGGGAAAGTCTAGCCTTATTACAGAGGACATGGTGCAAGAATTAATTGCTGGCACACTTTGAGCAATGTCAAATGAATGCATTAGTGAGCAAGGGGTAAGTATACAGTGTGAACGCATGATGTAACATAAATGTGCAAAGCAAAATGTAGTCCAAAACATACTCTACAACTTAACAGCATTTATATTTTCAGGCACCTGAGTACAGGCCTTGAGTTTTAGATTTTCCAGGTGTGCTACAAATCACACTTCTCAGGAAATTAAAGGATTGTGGTAGTTGTGCTATTAATAAAACTTTCATAGATTGTCCATGTTCCCATTTTTCCTAGTGCACAAAATATCGCACTTCTTTCAGTAATTTGAGGCGAGTGATAGTGTGTGATACCACTCGCACTTCTCACAATTCAAGGCTTGTGGGTAACCCATGGACTGCAGGCACGGGTGGTTCCAAATTTTGGATCCAGAGCAAACAGTGATTCACAAATGAACTCATTTAGGACACCAAAACAAAATAGTTTCACATCATGAGACTGTCTGTACATATGAAAACCCCTGAGCATGTTACTTGACAGGGATATAAAAAGATAGATCCAAGAAAAGAAAGTGACATAATACCAAATGTAAGGAACAACATCTAGTAATTATTATCAACAAGACCAGTACCATGTTATTGCCACGGAGAATGTAATCGAGACTCTTTTCAGGTAGGAATACAATGATGTTCAGTACCGTTCAGTGTCTAGTAATCTAGCTGAATTCAACATTATTCAGGAAATTTTGTTAACAAAGTACACATTAATAATTTTTCTCTGACAAAATTTAAATCACCTGAACAACCATCAAAAGCAAGAATACTTTCAAATAAGTACTTCATTTGAACATCTAATCATAAATCAATACAGGTAAGCTAATAAACAAGGTAGACTAATTACTCCAATTGATGGAATTTTGATGGAATATCTAAATAAACGATTTTACATGATACGTGTGCTCATCTACTCAATGAATGACATACATGTATACTTCCAACAGACAAATGAGTCAATATTAATAACAAGAAACCACAAAAACAGACTGATTGCTTCATTTACAAACTAGAAAGAGGAAAATCATCTTGAGTTGGTGCAAGTGGGAAACATGAAGTTTTTATCAGTGAAATGAAAGTGGTGCAGTTTGACAAACTTTACATGTTTTCCAAAAGCAGAATGTAAATCTGCAAATTATCTGACTTATAATATCAACTGCTGGATGAGTCGCCCATCTTTGCAGCTATGACAGTGAGCTTGGTCAGTGGTCACACTTGACCAAACTGCTTTGCCTTGAGAGGAAGTTATCTTCCCACAAAGATAACTGACCTTCCTTTTATGTCTGGGAACCATTTGACATACATATGTCTATTTACAATGGTATGGTCACAGATCCTGTTGGAACTTGTTTTTATCCAAATTCTTCAAACTTTTTGAGGACCGTAAGCAGTGACCATTTGCAGCTGGTTAGATGTATGGAAACAGTGATAGCACTTACAGACGTAAAACATGAACAACTGGATCATCTCTGTCCAGTACTTTCTAGTGCTATTGGATACCACTTTGATAGGTCATATCCTGATATAATTCAAACCAAAGCTTGAATTTGGTTCCTTCCCATCCTATATAAAGTTCTTGACATGTCAGTATTCAACCAGATGCTTCCTGTGAGGAAAATGGACGGAGGGGTGAATGATTGTGGGAGGTGAAGGGGTCGAAATATTTGTCAATACCACAAGAACAATACTCTGATGCTGCCAGATGGCCTACCATCACTACAGCAGCTGTTTTTCAAATCAATTCTTTTTTAACATGATTTTGATTAACATGTTTAGAATTAGAAACAAAGCAAACTTAACCCTGCGGATCTGCTCAAAGATGACTTTAACTTAACATTCCTCAAGTGAGATACTGTTTCAGGAGCTGGGGTTGGGAGGGGGTTCCTACAGAGCAAATATCACACTGCATCTGTGTGAGCTAATCTTAATTGACATAGATCATAGTTACATTTTGAATACATGAGTAGTGATTTAAACATATTGACAAAATCACTGCTTGTGGCATATATCTGAAATAGCATAAAGTCATACAGAATCAACATAGTAACAGGCCTATATACAATAGAGGCATCAAAATGCCAGCTACCAACTTGCAGCAAACTCATACCATAAAGATCTGCTTGTTACTTCTTGTACAGAATCTAAAGGCAACCGGTGCACACAATTGCAAACCAGTACTACTGTAATGATTCCTTTATGTCACAGCAAATAATATATGTAACAATTAGGGCAATATGCAGGTAGTAAAGTATTATAGCAGATGCAAGATCATGTGTCAAAAATGCAGTCACTTAGGATGATACAACAAAGTACTGATGCAAAGGGTACATTGACTATCCTCAACCTCTTTAGCATAGTTACAGGCACTGTACTGTTTTCTGCTATCATTCTTAACACAAACACAACATGTTTGCAATTTCACAGTCATCAACGAAGCTATGAAAACAAAATATTCTTCTCCAAATGACCCTGAAGCATCATTTCTACAGTTGTAGTGATTTGAGGATAGTAAACTCCTTTTGTTGGTTGTTAGGTGACATCAACTGCAGGTATAGTATTGTTCGAACACTTCAGCAAGTGTGAGGGACAATGCAAGCAAATTTGCTCACTAAACTGAACATCTACCCAAACTTGCAACAAAGATGCCAGTGATAATTCTCACACATTGAACTACCAGTGGGTGAAACTGGTTCCCTTCAGTACACGTTTCCAAAAGCATACTGTAAAACACAAACATTACTCTACAAATATCTACAATGCCCCTTGAACTTTTATTTAAGCTTCCCATACATGATGGTCTTTATATATTACATCAGCATATTGCGACTCTCAACACAGTGGTACCTTACTATTGTCTAGACTATTCTTTAATTATAAATGAGAACATAACTGTCTGTTTATTCATTTCCAAAAGACCTTATGAATGAAAATTTTAACGTGAGACTGTTCTGTTCTTTAGAAAGTGACCACTCTGCAAGTACTATGGTTCACTGTTAAATCGATCTGGACATTATGTCGTTGATCTACAAATCCTTCAGTTCTAACGAGTCTGCAAGATGCAGTGATGCATGCATATATCATGAACAGCAACTGACTCTATGAATCACAGACTTAAATGTCTTTATCTCTCATTTTCGTCATCTCTGACCTACAACTTTTTCCGCCATAGTTTAGAATGACATTGCTCTTTGCCACTGGTACAGATGGCTATTGAATTGACCAATCATGAGAGTTGTAAGGAAAGTTCCATAGGGCAATGGATCTCACATTTGATTTTATCACTCCAGTGGCATTGAATGTCTGTCTCCCAATTACACAAGATGCTTGCAATACAGTGCATGGCAGAAAACATGTGTCCTAGATTAAAATTCAGTCACAGTCAAGTTATTCTTCCCAGGGTTGTCTGTCAACAAACATGGGTCTGCAAACTACATCAGAACTTTATTTTCATAAAGCAGAGGGTCGCCCTTGTGCAACCAATCCTGAAAAATGGCCAAGAACTAAAAATAATAATAATACTGAAACCACATGGGCAAAGATTTTTAGGAAATTTTTTCTCATTGCTAATTTCAGTTTGAGACTGAAACTACAGAAGATCAACTGTATGACTTTTTCCTGTAGCTGTTCACTCATCCTGACAATGTAGCAGTTAAAGGAAGTCTCACAAGGAAGTTAGAAGAAACAATACTGATTGAACAAAAGAAAATAAACAATCCTTTAATTGATTTAATAATGATACAAAACAAAAGTACAGTGTACCTTTATATAAAAAGGTTGTTGTGCTTAGCATTTCAGATCAAAAGACAAAAGACTCTAAGTTAAGGGGATACAATTAAGTGAGTCACCAAGTAAAGCTTCATTTGTTAAAGTAACCTCTAAATATGTTATGGATCAAGTTTCAACTCAATGCATTCAATTTGGACTAAATGAGATCCTTTTAACCGTTACTTCCAACAGCCTAACCAAAAAAAGTGGTTCCTAATGTTGATTATGAAATCAGGTTCTCCATTTACATTCATGACATCAGAGGGTAACAATTCACCCTAACATTCCTTCCATACAAATGCAACACAACTAAATTGCCTGTCTTTTTTTCAAATTTCTTGTCTGAAACTTTTTTGCTTTAACTATGGGCTCAAGCTAGCATTTTTATTAGTTCTTTTACTATAATTACCAATATTTCAATTTCTTTCACATTTATCCAGAAATACTGGAAGTATTTATTTACGGCAGAAGATGAGATGCTATGTTGAGAGTACTTGACACAGTTACATCAGAGAGTTGGCTACATGGGTGCTCTAGAGTGAGGGACAGATGAGCAAGCAAGGATTTTGTAAATATTACACAAATGCTGTCCCAAAATTTGATAAGTAATCCAATTTCTCCTGGAAGGATGCTGTTGAGTTAATGCCACTTTCCCTGGACAATACTTCTTTTGTTCCTTACCTGAACCTGCTTGGGGCAGTTTCTATCATCAGCTGTCTTAGGATTTTGTGCGCAGTTCTTCTTGTACCTCAACTGCATGATATTTCTGCAGGTGACAATGTCCCATTGAGTGATCACAATGCACCAGCAGGATGCACCAGCGAAAGTTTTTGTTATTTCTTTTCAAGTTTTCCCTAATGACCAGCTTCTGTGTAAGAAATTGGTCAAGCATTCCACACCAAGGTCACACCAATTGTACAGGGGATTCCACAGTTTAAGATCTATTACAACTAAATTTTTCCAGAAAGAGCCCTTTCACTTCAACTGAATGGGGAAAGAATTCACAGAATAATCCTGTTTCTCTTGTCAGTTGACCAACTTAGTTGAAACTATACTAACTTCACAAACTTCCAAAGACCACTGTACCTAAGTACAAACAACAACAGTTGAATGACTGGAAGAATTCCTGTGGTTTCCACACAGTCCAGTGGTTTTTAACCTCCATTCCTAAAACACTTACAAGGGCTGTCGCTTCACTAGTTTGGTCTTCTTTAAGGACGGATTTCAATGAGGCTGTTTCAATATCGGTTTTTATGGAAATTTTATAGCTACCGTTGGTATCATCCTTTTCTGAGAAAGAATCTCCTAAGGCTACCTTGTAGTGTCACATACACAACTTTGGTAACTTACTTCCCTGAGAGACAGGTCTATGTTTAGCACTTGCCAAGATAATTTGTCAATTAGGGAACCATGCAACCCATACGATGAGCAATATACACACACCTGAATACTTCATCAATCCATCATCCTGTAATTCAATAATTGGATATTTATGAGTACAGATTCTTATATTTCCTTGGAGAATCTGTTGCTTGATTTCGGAGTGGTAGATTAACAGACAAAAGAGTTTGACAGGGAGGCACCAATGAGGTGGGCACAGTTCATTCAGTTCCAGGTGGAGTTCTAGACACGGTGCATTTGTTGGAATAAGACAGGCAAGGAGGGTAAAACTGCTGGATAATTAAAACATTCTTAGTGTCACTCTTGAAGTCCATCACTTTTAGCAGAAGGGGCATGAAATACAGGATACAGAAATAACAACTGATTTACTGATAGACTACTAGTCTGTTATGTCCACAGTGCCTTATTAGTATTAATTGCAAACAAGCATGTACTGTAGAGCTCCCAGTGTCTTAAAAGCAAAGGATAGATTTATATTACAAATCTCACGGCAGTGTGTTCACCATCTTTTCTGCTGTTATACACACCCATCACAGTACAAATCCAGTAAAACAGAAACCGGTTTGCTTTATCATTGCTACCGTGACCTCACAAAGACATGAACTTTTCATCAAATTTGTTTTTAAAATTGTTACAAAACACTTCACTTATATGCTCTAGCTTCTAACACAGTACCCGGGTAGTGTTTAAACCAAAATCCATACACTTTGGTGCTTTTGGAACAGTTTAACACTTCACACATACTATGCATTGGCTAGATGATCTTGTGTCAAGAGAGGTTACTATAGAAGCAAATTATTCATGATGAATATGTCTATAGATGTGTTTTCCACTGATACTGGCATTGCCTTACTTAAATTCCACACATAGTACACCAAACAGTGAACAAGTGAATTGCTAAAAAGGTATACTTTACATTTTCAGTAAAGGCTACAAAAGTGGACAATACTGACATTGATCTAGGGGCATAGAGGGCATGGTGCTAGAATTTTATGCAAAAACACATGTAGCAATCTTGAAAAATGCATAAGTGCCAGTTTAAGTAAGTCTTGACCAAAATGTGAACAAGCTTTGCAAAAGATCAAAGGAAACAGATGAAGACTAGAAGCAAAAATGTTTCTGAAATTATTTTTAATTTTGGGACCATTACTTTTCAGGTACTGTGTATGTTAAGTTACCCCTTGGACAACTGGTCCCTATCTCTGACAAGGAGAGATCCTTGCTTTTCTTTTCTTTTGACAAAAACTTGTGAAAAGAAGTACAACTACCCGTGTAGGTAGTGGAGGACAGTAAACACTTGAAACTTCATCAAAACACTTCACTGCTTCATTCAATTTCCAAAGCCTAGCTCTTTTTGCAATTTAACCTTCAGAAGTTGTTCTGTAGACCAACCAACAAACCTGAGATAATCAAATGTTTTTATCATCAGAACAACTGTGTGCGTCCTTAGATCTGAACAGCTTACAAGCAGCACTGGCAATTATGGTGGAGAGCAAAGTTTATGATAGACCCAATGTTACTTATCAGAGAAGTTTAATTACATCATCAAATGATTAAAGCACAGTTCCTTGTTTTTCATTAGTTTGGGATTATGATACAATGTGGTTGTGCATGACAAAAGCAATTCTTTGGATCCCTCCAAAATAGGTCAAAGCAGTACTTTAATTGCAGAAGTTACGGTGCAATATTGAGACGCTCTGCTTCATCAATAAACTTGATCTTGTTAATGCCAGCTATGACTGCAGAGTTCTAGTTTCTCATGCCAAAGAATGAGGAGACATCTATGTATACTTTACCAGATTATGACTGTCAATGGGCAAATTTTAATATAATTTTGATACTTACTTCAATTTCTGCACTCTTCTTCAACTTGCTATTCACAAAGGAAGTGTCGTACATGCCAGCCATGATTTTGAGACGGTTGCCTGGGGCAATACCCTGACGTCCATTCAAAGAGCAAAGCCACCATCCTTCCAGACCCCCTGTGTTTTGTTCAATCACAGTAATGACATCACCCTTTCGAAATTCCAACTCATCCGGGGCCTCTGCAGAGTTGTCGTACAATGCCTTCGCAAGAACATTCTGTGAAAAATATGTAGGAAAAGAAAAAAATTAAGAGTGTGGTGAGTTGGTAACAAAGCATGTAACTTTGAACTTACGAAAATTTTACTATCAGAAATGATTGTCCCATAGTATTAATTAGATGTTTGGACTGAAGATAAGAAATGTACAGAGGTTAGAAATATACTGTAATAAACCAAGATGGTGGAAACAACTTTCTAGGCATCCTGTATCTTTCACTAGAATTCTGTAACTGACAGTATTTTTTTGATGCAGGAAGCAATGTATGTCATCTGTTTATTCTACTCACAACTTTTCCTGGACCAATTATAGCTGCATTTTTGTTTACAGTTTTTAGATGAACATCCTGCAGCGATTGTTCACCTACAAGGGAACAACTGGAAATGTACAGAGAATATTAAACAGACCATAGCAGTTCAATGACTTTGGAGGACAGAAAGACAGCTAAAGATGATCAATCACATTTATAAGAAAGCAATTTATAACAAACAATTTACGAAGAGGGCTGAGAAGTAGCACTGATCACCTTCAATACTAGCAGAAATGTGGGTTGGAGTGACAAATAGTAACATTATAACTTTGAACTTTGCATCATATCTATAATAATTGTATCATGATGCATCTGTGTTTTGCTGTCGAAAACAAGCAGTCAGTTTCATACAGTCGTAATATCTTAACAACCTATTACAATGCCTACCACTTTACAGATCAGAAACCAAGTTAAAAAAAAAATTAATATGAGCAATGCCCTTAACATTGGTTTAAAATAACATCTGCTAATAACCACGGTGACATCAGACACCGGAGAGTGTCTTGCCCTTCGGCCATCTACTTCAGGAATACTAACAACGAGAGAATAGTGCTTTCATCCCCTTCCTTGACAGGGTCTTTTATCTTGCCATCAAACAAGCAATTAGAGAACCAGCTTGAAAACATGCCAGAGGGACAGTTCCATGCAGCTAATGTACAGCATTGACATCAGCCGCGACCAGGGCAGGCCATGGAAGTACTACGATAGGCAGACAAATGTGACTCACTCCTGAGATGATTTACTTGAATCAATTATAAAAGTAACCGCAGAATAACCGGCGGTGCATTCCCTCCCATTCGGCCTATTTCTGAGGGTCTTGTGACAGCCTTGGCTGAATCTGTAGCTGTGATTTAACTTACTTTCCAATCCTCTGTACAAATGTATTGATACCCCTGCAACCGGGTACATTACCAAGGTCAAATGATCTAATAAAGACATATTTTGTCACCCTCTCATCTGCAGCCTGTGCTGTGTTAACTGTTCACAGTCTCCGCTGTGTGCATTTAAATGAATGAATCAGTTTCATAATGAGACATATGGTTTGTTAAACAAGCACACTAATCAAATGAGTTACCAGTTAGGTAGGGCTCAGTGTCTCCGCAACCAGTGCAGTCAGCGACGACCTGAATACATTTCAAGTTCTCATTAATCTACCACTAAATTCACAGTGCTCTTGGGGAACGGTTTGCAACATTAGCTGGCTCACTATCTTTCAGTTAAACCACTGTAGTGAGTGGTTGCCCTTGTATGGAACGTTCTCTGTGGCAAAACAAACTTGTAGAGGATTCTGTTTCTTCAAGACATGATTGCAAACTGTATGAACATTCTCTGTACGTACAACAACAGATACTGTAGGCGTAAACTCTGGGCAAAGTCCATCTAAGCCTGTTAGTTGTCACAACAAAAACTTAACATGGTAACAGACAGAGACAGACAAACTTTTGATGAAAACTGGCAGTTTGATCAACATCAGATATGATATCAATACATCTAGAATTGAATTCTACTGGAAAGGATAGATAGACTGAAATGCAACCATGTCTCATCACATACCACAAAGTATGTAGTGAAATAAAATTATATGGGCTATGAAGGAAGATAAGGGATAAAGACTTTAAGACCACTGTTTGTTGTTAATCCCAATCCTGAATAATCCACAATGAAATAAACCACTATGATCCCCAAAACACAGCCCTGTACATTCCATTTTAGTTTCAATGACTTTCTCTTTTGCTCCAAGTTTTTCCTTTTAAACTTAGCTGTTTAGCCTGTGAGCAGGGAAACAGCTGGACTTGTTCACCATGTATACCAGTTATTTATTCCATGCTTGTGTAGTTTGCAAAATAAGTGAACTATTTCAAAAAAAGGTAGCTTCTTCAATATATCATTCAAATCATTAATGTCATGTTGTACACTACAAAGTCAGGAGTGCATGCAAAACAGTACAATCACCAGCTGCACTCACTTTGTCTCACCCTAAACTTTTAAGGTTGTGTGACACGCATCTAGAAAAGAGCACTCTTCATGCAGAAGTTGCAAAGTGAAACCCTGAGCAAAAATCTGCTGGACTTTTGTTTTTATCTATTACGGCTTTTGAGATATGACTTTTCAAATTTGAGAAAAATGCAAAACAGATAACGTGGAGTGTTGCACAGCATCATAATTTCTTTTGTTATATATTTTGCCTCTTAATTACTTAGTCTCACATTGGTAAGTGACATCGGTATTCCTGAAGAAGAAAATACATGCTTCCAAGATAAAACCCCTTGGGCATACTAAATTCTCAAATGTCCTAGAAATAAAGGTAACATTTACGTATCATAGGATTCCATCTCTTGACATCACAAATTTACTTAGCCAATGTTTATTCATGATACAGCTGTAAGAAACTAATTTGCCAGTAAATTTGTCACATGTTTATGAAATTTGTGACTATTTATAATATTCTTAATGCTTAATGCAATACCCAATACTCCAAATCTCATTTTCATATTACATGACCTTTTAAGGTACACAGAAATGCTCATTTGTATCACAGCAACGAGCACTATGTACTACATGCTGCACCAGGGTATCGCATTTCAATTTTCTTCATTCTTATGTGAATAGTACGCCAATGTTTTACCCAGAATTCAATTCACTGCAGCAGAGACTGTGTGTGAGACATCTCACACAGGACAGCAGCAGGGACTGTCAATCTCTTTAAGAACAGTCCTGTTATGACAACTGTCTGGACAAAAAGATGATGTTTACCTAACTAACTGGCTTTCTGCTTAACACCTTTCACAAGAGTGAAAACAAACCTGTGCCTCTTTGCTTACAGGTATTCCGGGAATGGGGTTGTATTTTAGTATTAAAAAGAATTCAAACAATTTGAAAAGATCTGGCGCTCTGCAGACTTCACTCACTGAGTGTCTTTCTCTCATTGTTTACAATTGAACTGATGACAATGAAGGACACGAAAATGCGATTACAAAGCTCTAAAACAAATGGAGTTAATGCCTTTATAAACTCTGAAGGAATTTACCATGGGTCGAATGCAGTTAAGGATTTACATGAAAACATGTAAACAATCAAAACTGAATGCCCTAAAAGTGGAGTACTTCGTAACTTGTATGGCCTTTGACTGAACAGCTAAAAGGGAATGAGGCAATGCAGGGAAAATCTGTTGACAAAGGAGCATGTACAATGCGCTGTCTTCAGTATGTATTAACCAGTATGTAATATAAAAGAGGTACCACTCTTTGACTTACTTTAGTTGATAATAAAAACGACATGCCACTTGACATGCTATCAGCTCAATGTTTGCAAGACTGAGAGATTGCTGTGAGGATACATGGAGCTGCTACTTCTATATAGTTAACAAAATAAATTAAAAAAGACAAAGGGGTGCATCCATCAAGAAAATACTGATGAAAGGTTTTACCTACTGGAAGGATTTTTAATGAATGTTTGAAGCCAGTGGGATACGCCCAAAGCAAAGACTATTTTTTCACGTCTACAGTAATACCTGCATGAAGTTGCCTTGTGGAAGTACAAATGTTGACCAACCATGAGGCACAACTAGAAAGAAGATGGGGTACCTTGATAAAGCATATTATCAGCTTAGTTACCATGTTACATCTGAGAACTTAATCCTCTTTCTTCCTCACATTGGTGTAACTTGTCTTAAACTGTCGTGAAGAGAATTAAAACACTCTGGGTGATGAAAAAACAAAACAGGAAAGAAATAATCTTTTCAAATACCCCAGATCTCCCGGAGGGTTTGTACGGGGGGGGGGGGGAAGGGGGGATCCTGTTATACATTATAGATTGATAATACAATACTTTTCCCTGGGGGGACCTAGATTAAAGTGATACCATTGGAGTGCTCATCATCAGCTTATAGCTACAGATCTAGTATTTTTGTCCTTCATAAGGATTTATGATCTTGGATAGTCCCTGGGCTATGATCAGACCATTGTGTAATGTGTAACATTGGGAATACATGGAGATTAAATGAAGTTTCTGAATCGACTAAAGCTTGATAGCCGCAAAGAGAGTAATCACCCAAAAAGGCCGAAAGGAGGCTTTGGGCATATCAGAAACTATAAAGTTACGGCTGCAAGAATTCACAAGAAGGTCACTAAAGCACAAGTTTGTTTGTGGAATGATCAATGATTTTGAAACCTGTGAAGCAAAACAAATACCCTAGAATGATGGAGGCAAGACTTGCTATATCGTTAATAATTTTTGCAAAGGGTTTTCAAGAGATCCCCACAGTTCCAAAGTACCATTAATATGAAACCCTTCATAGCCTAGGCCTACTATACTGTCATGATGAACATTCTACATAGCAAATAATGTTAAGAGATTCAAGCAAATGTCCTGTAACTATTCAAACCTATACACAGGAAAATAACTACTGATCGTAATTGTCAATGGAGGACCACTGTACATAGTGAACACATCACAGAGTTCTTTTCTGGACACTACCATCAAAATGGTGATGCAAAATCTGGTTCCAGCTTGCTCACCGTTCCAATTATTTAAACCAGTCCATTCAGATAAATTAGCTGCCTCTTTGCACATTTCAAAGAGCTAGAATTTTATCAAAAACAGAACTTGGGTTTGGATATTCATGTGTGAAGGTTTATTTTAAAACTGTTTGAGTCTGTTTCCAATCTACACAAACTGAAATACCTCAAATATTTTAATCAACCTAGTGGTATTTAAAGCAACTGGTAACTTTTACACAATCCTAAGCACACACTTTCAACTGAAGAAAGCTGCAAGGGTTTTATTATGTAAATGTAGAATTACTTGTTGCTTTGATTTTAACTCATTTTTTTTCTCTTGGGTTCTCACAATGAGTGACCCTTCAGTGTTCATGGGTCTACCAAACAAATGCATTTTTCAAACAAACACAGATTTATCTATTAATGCGGTTCCAATCTGTGACTGCAGTTGCTTCCACTGATTCTTGAAGCTACCACACACTCTTATGTTGCACCTCACTTAGTCCTCACAGAATTTCCATAATGTGATTAAATCATGTCTCTAGAACAACACCTTTCTACATGATAGACCATGATGTGATAGCCAGACATACCATAATGATTGGGGAAGGCACCTCTCGAGAAGGGATAAATATGTATCATATCAGATGAGGATTGGCTGGTTGCACTTAGTAAAGTCCACTCCAGAGAAGTTCAGCCTCCTCCTGTAAACCTCAAAATGCTTTTGTTGTTGTGTCTTGTGGGCTTCCTGTTACCTCTGGGGCGGTTGAACACCAATGGCTGTGACCGTTGCGAGTGACGATACAGAAACGGAACTCCCTCAACAGATTTCACAACTAGTTCAATAAACCAACTGACGATCGGTCCCTCCAAAGCTAAGCCGTGTTTATGTTCGACAAAATAACAAAGACAACTCATAAAGGACATCCTTTTTCTCTTGGTTGCAGGATGTGGAGAGGATATTGTTTCCAACATTTACCCACCCTAGTGACTCCTTCAAACAGTAGGACATCTGAATAATATTACAATATATATACACAAGGTACTTTGGGGTCATTAACGTGTGATCAACAGAGTTAATGAGAGTGATAAAGGGCAGTAAATAGTACCGGGATATTATTAGTTACGTACACAATACAGCATAGAGATGAAGAATTCTAAACATGTCGAACCGGACAAAGAAAAACGTTTAAAACAAATCTTGTGCTTAAAGCTAAAATATGTGAATGGATTAAAGCTAAAATATGTGCATGGATCATACAGCAAACTATGTGACTTCTATGTTATGAAACTATGGTGTAGTATTAACACAAGTAAGTCTAACTGTCAGACTGCATAGACATGGTTTTACTGCAGAACATACACATATAGTTCTATAACTGCATGTAAGTCCACCAAAAGTTTAACCCACCTAGTGGACAATTTTTGCTGTTCATCTTAATTGCAATGAAAAATGAAACATCAGAAGGTTTGGAAACAAATTCCTTTCAACTCCATAAAAATGCCACTCAAACTTCATATACACAGCTCTAAGGAAGTCAGCTGAAGCAGGGCCTCAACTTAAAGAAAAAGACTGCTATGATCGCATGTAGAGTGATCCTCCTGATATAGCATGTGTGCATGCACACGGTATATTGGTGAATGTTACTAACAAGTCTACTAGTATGAAATCACAGCAATTTTTTGTCAATTGTGTCAACCAGGCTGTAACAATTATAATGCATATATCGTAGTCTCACATATTGTCAGACCAAAGTTCAATATCCCACAAGAAGTCCATGGAGACAGCTTGGATGCCCCATTCATTTAAAATAAATTACGTACTCTGATGAACAAATTATTTTTGGTTTTATGTGCATTTGTCTTCTGTGTGAAATGGGTTTCCTGTTACTCACTGACAGACAAGATTAGTCACAGTGGCTGTAAAATCAAGCATGACAGTACTGAAAGACAGCTCAGACAACACAAAATCCACAACTTATATTGATCAAAACTTAAAGTTATGTGATATATAACACATACAAATATATCAAATATGCATTACAGTCCCAAATCAAGTTTGAAACTCTTTCATACTCACAACTTTAATATTGTGGGGAGTTTGCAAATATTTTCCTCCTCAACATCACCAGAAAATGAAGTCCAAAAACCCACATGTATGTAAAATTAATTCTTCAAAACTACTTAGTCAATGCCAGTGATCTTAAGACAGGATTGGTTCACAAAATGTCTGGTGCACTTTCCAAATGTCAAACACCACTCTTTAGAAAGGGCTTTTACAATCTGACATTTTTAAATAATTTGATCTTGTCATTCACAAATTTTTACACATCAGGATATTAGTGATGCCTATCTTTTCCGGCTAATTAATCTGATAACTTCTATTATTTTATACATACTGGATGGTAAGTTCCTCAAGACTCCAGTGTTCCCCATGGGAGGATTTGCAGGGGGACAGCAGTCTGCCCCCGTGATAATTACAGATCCCTGAAATAGCAACTGCCCACAGACAAAAAATGCCATCCCCTACAAAAGCTCCATTGGGGCTAAAAAAGGTTGGCAAAAGGCTTCTTCTATTTCAAATAGAGCAAGAAATTTTGTCTGCATGACAAAATTTTGTATTATGATGTCATAAAAGAATATATCTACATGTATAACTGAAAACAGTGAGACTCCAGTGCTTTTTTCTTTTGTAAGAACAATGTTGACCTTGAAAAAAGATCCACTGGAAGAACAGCCTGAAAAAATATATGCACCTTACATCACATCTACTGCCCACTACTGTATGCAACATCATGGAGGTAAAAGGAATAGTGACATGGTAGTGTAAATCTGTTGAAAGATAAATAGTACCACAAAGAACAATTAGTCTATTGTTCTTGCCATTATGTCTACAAATCCCATCAGGATCCTTCTTTTTCCACCAAACAGTAACTGTGTCTATTCTTTTCACTTGGTCCTCTCTCAACCTTTCTTTCTTTTTTGTGGTTGTGGTAAATCTGAAAAACCACAGGGCTGTATACCATAGCTTGTATAGATTGGGATTCCTATTGTGTGATGGATTAAGGGCGATGAATGTGATGAATGGACCCAATAATTGGGAGTTATATCAATATTACTGAGTTTGCTCTTCTTCTTCCACTACCAGAGGGTTACAATGGAGTAACTGTTTACAGTAAGGAAGGATGAAACTGGATTGATCAACAAACTAAAAGTAAGAGATGTCAGGAACCTGGAAAATAGACAAGCAGGATGTTACACAGGGTCCATATCTCATGAACATAGTGCTGATGTAATGTATACATGGTTTCAGTTCACCATCCATTTGTACAGAGAATATAGAGAGAATGGAAATCCCCATTCCCTTCTGACTGGAAGTTTGGAATATTTAAAATGTTTTTTTTCTAATACAAAAAAGGATGAAAAACTGCATTACAGAAAGTTTATGGTTGTAAATATCATGTAGGATGACCAAATCCATTCCTTTGGAATGTCCAATGGAGGAATAACCTTCCGAAACAAAGTTTCACAAGTGGTAATAATTTGTTGGTAGCAATCTTCATTTTGTTAACGACAGAATAATTATCTGTTTTTATGCTCCATTACAATTCGTTTATACTACAGAATGACAGACTATATAATATGGAGGTGTCCAATTCCACTGTTGTGTGCATATGCAATTCATAAAATTATGTTATAGCACATTTTTGGCTTGTCCTTTTGTTTTTTGTTCAGACAACCAAAACATCTTCCAACAAGTTAAACCAAACATGCGAAGGACAACTTAAAAATTTTCGTTAAAAACCAGGCCTGAAATTGTTTAAATCCTCGAAACATTTTCTGATTGTTCTTCAAATATGACACTCCCTTGTCCATACCTCACTATAGGTGGCTATATGACATAAAACGCTCATCGGCATTAACACTATTTCACTGTTGTAGTCTCATCATAGATTTATGATTTTAGCTTATCAGCTTATCAAACTTGTACAAATAAGACAGACCATTGGCATGAACAAGGTTTCAGCCAAACAGCTATTGGTATTAGGGTTATGTTTAGGAGTTTAGGAGTAGTGTTTAGGAGTGCAGAGTAGGTTTGTGTGAAAGAGACCTGTTATTTGTCTGTAATTCGCTCGTTGTTCATGCAGATAGTTTCAATTAACTCATCGCCAACTTGTCAACTCCGTGCTGTAACAGACCGGAAAGCCACTGTGTCCAGTACAGTCACTAACATCCTGAGTGTGCAGTTCAGTACAACTTAGTGTGATTGACAAAGTACTGGTAACTTTACTACATATACCTCCCTGAAAATTTAAGACTGTGATCAATATGCCTAAGTTGTAACACCATACATGTTTCAGCCTGTTTGCTGGAGTGTAACACGTGCTGGTACTCGTTGCATTACAACAGAAATCCATCCACAATGCCAGGCATGACTTCCAGTATAATACACAGCATAAATAATGTTGACTGGCAAATGTACATGTAAGTAGTATTCACTATCAGTAGTGCCTTAAGTTCCCTTTCCTGTCATAAAATGACTAATTTAAATGTATGCTTTTCATTTTGCAAGCTGAATCTTTTGTTTGAAGTTGATGGAGGCATTGATAATAAACCTTTTCACAGTCTCCACTGCAACTGTGCACATGATCAAGGTCAGAAAATGAACCAACACACTCTTGTAACTACAACAAATTCCGATATTAACTGAGTTAACTTTGGAATACATCCAAATCCTCTTTTTTTTATGACCAACTGTTAATATACAGAGGGTTCACACCCACAGTTCTGTGTCTTGAATGGCAAGTAAACCTACTGAATGTATATGCCACCCTACTATACCATTCCTGTGTAATCAGTAATAGCTAGGAAGTTGCATCTCGTCCACAATGCAAACCAACTCACAATGAAAACAAACAACTACTTTCATACACTTTCACACCACATGGGAGTTGACAATAGGGCAGTAATAATACTGTATTACATATTTGTGATATGTTTAAAAACTTTTTAAACATTCCCTGAGCACTCAGAGTAGATTGCTTCAGCAGCTGTGGATACAACTAAGTTCTGTAATTTGAGTTTCGGTTTTAGTTTCATGAGGGACTCTACCCAGCAGTTTCTATTGCAAACTGCTACACCACAAGTGGCCCTAACAGGGTGAAGGTCCCTCACCTTGTTGGTATGTGTAATCACCACCTACAACACTGCATGAGTCAAATTAATCACTGACAGCTTGTAAATGGGTTCCAATGTGATGAAAAAAGGTGAATTCACATACATACCTACTGTAACATGTCATGGTGCAGGGCAGCATTGTAATGTGGTATGGATTGTAAACAAGTTTTGAGACCTAGAGAATTTCCTGAATATGCTTGGAAGTGTCAGGAAGAAAAAAAAAACACTTTGGGAAAAATGGATAATCTATGAGAAACAAGATGCTACTACACAGCATGGGTCTAAACTTCAGATTTGCGCATGTACAGTAAAAGCATGTGAAATTGGACAGATCCCTAAATTTTACCCACCAGCTTGCAGAAACCTATGTATTTTTAACATTCTAAATATTTGGAGAGTTCAAGTTAAGTTGTTAACCATGTGATATGTCAAAACAGTCAAACAACAAACTTCTTACCAGTGGACGAAAGCATGCTGCAAGAACAGTTAAAAATTTCAACAGCACATCGCAATTTTTTCTGCTTCTGTTGGCATCTTAATGCATAGATGTTGTACCAATATTTATCATTGAATGCAGTCTATAAAATGTCAGTTGTGTGTACATAATAAAACAGATCACTCTAAGTCACTGGGACAAAAACATCACAGCAAATTAATCACCAGGGGAAATGATAATATTTTTGGTTCAGAGAGCACTCATGTATATTTAATGACCAGCACACTTGAATTTGCAAACACTAGGGGGCACAATGTGCTCTACTGTAGCAAAAGTGTATGGAATGTGAATAATAATTGCTCCTACTGCATTCAGACTTGAACTACACAACGAGTAGATCAGATCATGCAAGAGTGATCAATATCATCACAGATGAAGGATCAGAACCTCCCTGATAGTGATACCAATATCATCACAGATGAAGGATCAGAAACCCTCTGATAGTGATATAGCAATATCATCACAGATGAAGGATCAGAACCTCACTGATAGTGATATCAATATCATCACAGATGAAGGATCAGAACCTTCCTGATAGTTATACAATATACATAACATCACTGATGAAGGATCAGAACTTCCCTGACAATGATATCAATATCATCACAGATGAAGGGATCAGAACCTCCCTGACAGTGATATGTCTATCTTCATCTTGAATTGTGAATATGAATGCAGAGTGCTCTAGTTTTATATGTTTATATAACATTACCAAATTTCTTTTTTTGTGTGAAATAACAGAAGTTTACACTGAATTTACAAATTCACAGCTTCAATTCAGTGAAAGGTATGTTGCCGATCGGATAGGTGTTCAAATTGAAAGACATTACCAAGACTCTACTGTACCTTAAACATCAGGTGTTACAGTAGGCAGTTTCATTCTTTTACGAGACTTTACTGCCTTTGGGACATGAAAAGAAGTCGATCAACCCCTAATTCACAGACGTTCTTGTTTACAAACCCAATTTTACAGTGCAGTGCCTATGCCAGTATGCATTTGCCTTACCCCTGATCCAAAGGTCATTCAGGTTATTAATTTGTAGTACTTATGAAAGCAAAGAGCTGTGAATTTAACACTAATTACAGTACGCCCTACAAAGAGTAGCAAATACTGCACAGCTGTTTGAAAGACAATGTCCTCGATACTTACCATTCTCCTGGTCTTTTTTCTCTGTTATGTTATGTAGTGATATATTACTACTTCCACACCATCAAGGAAATACTTTCAATGATAGGATTCTTCCAGAACAAAAAGGTACTGGTTTACGAGTACACTCTATTGCTGCTGTTTAATTCCTTGCTACAGCTATGTCAATCAGAGTCAAACTGTCCGCGGTGACATCTGCACCCTGACGTCAAATTTTTCTGCGTAGGGTATACGAAGAAATGGTTACCAATCACTGGCCAAACTTCCGCAGTAAACCCCAATCAACTTCCTGGAATCGCTGCCGACAGGCCACAGCTGGAGTGACGTCACGCTGATAAGGATGGCCCTTTGAACCTACAGCAACAACAACATGAACAAAACAAAAGAAAAAAGAATGCAACAGTACTAGGTAGATACAGTGACACATCACAATATTAAGAACTGTATCTTGGATTGGTCGAAACAGCATTTACCTACACTGATCTCAAATGACACTATCTTAACTTCATCTATGCAAAGTCATAATCAAGAGTTATCAGGAAACAGTGGGTTACAAGCTCAGAAATACGATACATCAAATCATATGCACTGAGTGGCTGGTTACTAGTACAGCTGATAAATCAAATCATATGCACTGAGTGGCTGGTTACTAGTACAGCCGATACATCAAATCATATGCACTGAGTGGCTGGTTAATAGTACAGCCGATACATCAAATCATATGCACTGAGTGGCTGGTTACTAGTACAGCCGATACATCAAATCATATGCACTGAGTGGCTGGTTACTAGTACAGCCGATACATCAAATCATATGCACTGAGTGGCTGGTTACTAGTACAGCCGATACATCAAATCATATGCACTGAGTGGCTGGTTACTAGTACAGCCGATACATCAAATCATATGCACTGAGTGGCTGGTTACTAGTACAGCTGCTAATGACACAGTTTGATGAAAAAGGCCATCTTCATCCAGTTGGGATAATCTTACGACCAGAAACTTTATGTGTGTGACTATACAGCATTATATTGTGCCTGAAAAGTCAAGTGCATAAATAACATCAAAGTGTGTAGCAAACCTTTTTAGCAAAAGTGCATACTATCTTGACAGAATGTTGTTGATCCACATTCCCAATATTGTTTGATCTACAGCAGTGGATCAGGGTCACTCTTGATCACTCAATGGGAACACAGCTTCTGAAGTCAGGGTCACCTGCTCTCCTCAATGATGACTGAGGAATGTGACATCACTCAAGTTACTGTATGGACTCTAATACATGATCACTGGGACTGCAACTTCACTCCAGATTGGAGGTTCAGTGGACTTTGAATATTTTTCTCAGAACTAGCAGCTACTGGGGCTACAAGTACAACTGTAATGTTTGCAAAGTTTTTTTTATTATTTACCCCAGGGTATTCTGCAGGTAGTCCAGAAGGCCTACTATACCACTAACAGTAGAATTAGACATTTTTGATGTCAGAATCCCAGACAAAGATACCTCGCCAATATGAAATCTCAGTGAGCCTCCGGAGGAACAGTCTCAGTCATATCGAAACTGTACAGCAGCTTCAATCTCACACAGTCACAGCGTACATGAAGCCAACAACTTAAAAAAAACAAACGTAGTTCAACGAGGATCGCCACTGCGACTGCGCCTCCACCCGGGACTGGAAGGCTCAGTGGACTTAAAAGATTTTTTAAAGAAAGATAACCTACACTACAAGCCATGCACTCATATTGAGTTGTTCTCAAAATAACACGGAAGTGTATATGCCGCCATTGCGACAGCGACTGCGCCTCCACCCGGGACTGGATGCTCAGTGGACTTGAAAGATTTTTTAAAGAAAGATAACCTACACTACAAGCCATGCAAGAAAGATAACCTACACTACAAGCCATGCAAGTGTATAATATAAAAAGAAAACGGAGCGCGTAGATAGAGACGGCTCTGGAAAAAAGCAGAGCCATAGATACAGAAGAAAGCAGCGCCTCCACGTTTTTAAAAAGGTGTTCTTTGACCATGGCAGGGTATTCTATAGTTACTCCCAGACAAATAAAGTCCTCCATCACGTTACAGCTTATGTACTTAGCTAACTCCTTCCTTTGATTTGGGTTCCAGCATGTTGCGCTTACATATGCCAGACAACTACAAAACTGAAGACAAAAGAATTAAATCACAACAAAAAGTATCCTTGACCTGAACTTTTGGCATTCTGGATATGATAACCTTGATCTATTTGAATTTCTATCCATCAGAAATACAGCAGCTCAAGCTGTACAAATCCACAAGGTCATCTTCTAGGCAAGTGCTGGATAGGTAAACAACAGTAGCCAGTATTCTTTGAACGAGTTGTCACTATCAGTACAAAATATGATACAATGTATGGATTAATGTCTGGATTCCATAACTGCTAAATCAATAGAGACTACAGAGCTTTGATACAAGGAATGAAATATAAATCATATAATCTATCACGTCATGAAGTTCTACATAACAACTATTCATATTACGTAGCATTAAAATTTTCATGCATGCAAGTAATGTTAGTATGCCTACATCAAGTCACGTACATACATTTCTCTACAAACATTGATTGAACTAAGTCTACTGACAGAGCAGCAAGCTGAGCTATGTACAGTACATGCATGCCTCCTGTAGTGACTTGGGCTTGACATCAATATTTCTTTTGTACTGTACTTGCTGCCATGCTGCATGTTCAGTATGTTAACTTGCGTACTTGCAAACCACACAACTGGAATTGCAAAAGAACCAGAATTCATAGGTGTTTGACATTTTGGCCATTTAAGGTAACTCACTAAAATTTGCAAACAACACTAGCCTTGCACATTGGCAGTACAGTGAGCTCTCTATTATTCTCATTCATAAGTATAATCTACACTGATATCATTAACAGAATCAATAATTAGTACACATTAATTACGCTGCGTTACTGACATAATATTAGATTTGTCTCACCTCTTCTGTGCTGTTGCAAATGATCTGATATTCACCGGGATTCTCTCCGGAATCCACAAAAAGAAGTCCGGATAAAATCCAACGACAAAATAAATTAAAAATTAAAATACAGATGACAGTAGCTCTGCAGATGTCCTACACTGTGCTTGTATTGTACAAACTGCTCATCTCATTTGTTGAACCACTGAGATACAAAAATAAAACCAGTTCCACTGAACAGAGAAGATATTCATGCAGTGAGGGCCAATGCCTACAAATTATGCGTCAGTCAGATTCAAGTCACTAGTTTTCTTTAGCTAGAAGAACTGACTTCCAATCCCTGATCCACAGTTTACAATACAACAGTAATGTCAGTATTAACAGTTCCTGTGTACAAATATACTGTGGTGCCTCCACCACAGCTGGGCACAAACCAATCCTATGTTGCCAGGCTAAGCACAGTGTGCTTTTCTGGTGTGTGTGTCACTGTGTGTGTGTGTTTAGTCAATTGATGAATAAAGCGCTCCCTTACCCAGCAGCTCACACTGCATTGGTATAAGTGCAGTGGATACTATGAACAACATACAATTAGATAAAGTGGGAGGGGCTTAACTCAGAGATGTGGATCTATGACTAACGCTTGCTTCACACAATGTGGGCGAGTGGGCAGCTTGTATTTCTCGACAGTGCTTGTCATTATTTGCAATATAAACTCCTTGAGATTGTCAGGCAATTGATAATTTGAAATCCAAGCAGGTGAGTTAAGAGATGAGAAATCACTGACTTGAGTGCAAGGTACTTTGTGCTTCATAAATCAACCATTGTTGTATTACATGATCTTCTAGTCTAATTGCCACATCTATTGCAAATCATACCTGTTTTAGAAGAAAGTTGCTGTAACATATGACATTTTTTTATTTCTTCACCGAAGTAAAGAAAAACTTTTCAAGGGAACTGAATGTGGAGTTGAATGGCTTCTTTGTATGTTGATCTGTTTTAATTATGATTATAGGTGAATTCAGGTTTTGAAAATCAGTAATGCTATCTCTGATTTAGTTTCTGCAGTACTGAGAAATTTGCAGGAATTAATTTTACTAGCCTAATGAATTGTTTGTGCTCCCTTTGACTTGTTTTCTTTCGAATTCATTGTGCAACACTGATGGAAGACTAAAAGAAAGGGCTGAACATTAACAATTTCCCAATTGTCCGGGGCAAGAAACACTTATGTCGAAGAAGTTGTATCTTCAGTACCTCACCTTCCGAGACTGGGCAAGGAGCAGTTAGTGTCCAGCGTACAACTTGAAGAAGTTATATCACATAGTCCTACTGAGGAGCCCATAGCTAACTGTCCAAGTATCACCATTTACCATGGTCAAAAAAAAGGTCAACTGCCTTGTTTTCTGTATTCAGAATTTCCTCAATCCCTAAATCTGCGTGCATTTGGGTTGACACATTAACCAGTGAGTTGCTATTTGAAATAAACCCACAATTGAAAAGGAAGACTGTGCTATCAGTAAACTTGGTAAACCAGTTATGTAATCAAAACCGGTAATAATCGATGTACATTTGATTATTGACTTGAAGCAAAACAGAAATATCGAAAAAAAATCGGTGATATCGTAAAGACCGAAGACAATGATGAAAAATTGAAAATAATAGCGAAATATTGAAAGTTGCAGTGAAATATTTGTTGAAATACTGGTAGTGATCGAAGACAAAAAAGTTTGTGAGGTTAGAGAAGCACTTATGTAGTGCCCTCAGGCCTCTCATGCATACAAATATTGGGTCTATGTCAACTTGTATGTATGAAAAGTAGTGGCAGTACCAAGATTTTAGATTTTGGGGGGCAAAAGGAGGGCCATAGAAACTATTGGGGGGGGGGGGGAAATTTCACTGGTAGCACAAAATCAAGCACAAAGCCTAAGCTTAGCAAATGGGGTCCAGGGGCCCGTCTTAGGGTCCCTGGTGGGTTTCAGGGGGTGAAGCCCCTAGAAGCTCTGCAGTTTTAGCATATCTCTGCATGAAAAATTAAATCTCAGGATAGATATGTTATTGTTCAAAGTGCATCATTATACCCAAAGATTCCAGACAATTTTGATTACTTCAACTATTTTGCCCCAGTAAGTTGACAAGATGAGAACTTAGGACCCCCTTATGGGATCCATGGGAAAGGCCCTGATAGGTGTCCACAAGATCTCTGAGATTTTAGAATATTTCTGGGAGGAAAAACTAAGTCTCAGGATAGTATACTTCAAAGATGAAAACTTACAACCCCTTGTGGGGTATAGAGATAAAGTCTGCTAGGCGTCCACGAGGCAAAGTCCCCGGGGCGTCCACGAGGCAAAGTCCCCGGAAACTCTGAGGTTTAAACATATCTCTGGGTGACGAATTATGTCTTATTATGTCTTATGAAATACACCTAAGATTGAGTTTGAGTGAACCCCACTCACTAACCTTGTGCTTCAAGTTCGATTTCATGCAATGCACACAATTTTTTGCCACCCCTGTGTTTCTTTTGCCCTCCATTTTACCCCAAATCTAAAACCCTGTTGGTGGCATTGTTTATAACGGTGGAGTGAGGTGTAAATGGACAGAATGAATACACACAAAGGACACTCAGGTGCAACTCAGACACTCAAGCATGCAATTAGCGGTCATCTTTGAGCTGTTTTTGCCAAAAGTTTCTGGAATACTTTTCATCCGATGGTGGCGCTCCCTTTACATATACCACTTTAGATGTGGGGCACATATTGCTTGCCCCCCAATGCATTTTTGGGAACTCATGCATAATGTTTGAGAAGATGACACTTTTGCAGATGTTTAGTGATGAGGCGGAAGGGTTAAATAATAGTAAAGACTTTTTTCTTAATGTGCGCAGTTGGTGCATTGTAAAGGCCTATTTCCTTTTGAAAGAAATGCATATTATGTTGGTGGCAATCCCATGGTTATCTTAGCAAATGCAGTCAATCCAGGTATTCTAATGTTGTTTAATTTTGTCAAATACATACAACTTTTATTTTGAGTATACCTTGACCAGTGATTTTGTAACCTACTTAAACTCTCATAGGCTGTTTTCATTGACACAAAATCTGCTTGCTTAGTGTTTTCATTTTCAATGGCGCTTTTCCAATTAGCGTTGTTTGTTATAGGAAATACTTTACCTTGATTGCGGATACTAATTACAAAAGAAAACAACATTCGTGGGAATGGAGTCTTTTATCAGGAAAGCTGAATGCTGTCTGTAAACTTCCACGAGACTGCAAGGCTGTCACCAACAATTTCAGTATCATAGTAAAGCAGTGCTTTCATATTTTTCTTCATTGTGAGTATGCTTGTGTGTATAAATTATAATGATTTCCCTATTAAAACCATCAGGCTGAATTTTAATTAATGTGCTTCTTGAAAACTTTTTAACTTCAAGGTTCTTCCTTTGATAAACTGTTTACAGTATGTGAAAATTTGTATAATTAAGGTATTAAACTCACTGATGCATCCCGAGCCTATATTATAGTATCACAGCAAGTAAGGGGTGTGACTATATAACTTTTGCCTGGGCTAATTTGTTTTGCAGAGCATAGTTCATGAACAAATTCCATTGCTCCACACCTGCCCCCCCCCCTCCCACCCCTTCATCATCATTCTATATTGCTGCAACATACAGGTATCTGATAAAGCAACTCATATTTCACCCTAGATCATATTCTACATTATAAGGATATGCCAAAAAAATAAAGCAAGACTATTCCAGGTGAATAGATCTGCAGAAAAAGTTACATAGAAGCTTTTACCCCATCAGGCTGAATTTAAAATTAATGTGCTTCTTGAAAACTTTTTAACTTCAAGGTTCTTCCATTGATAAACTGTTTACACTATGTGAAAATTTGTATACTTGAGGTATTACACTCACTGATGCATCCCGAGCCTATATTATAGTATCACAGCTATATCCAATGCAATAAGTAAAGTCAGTGGCAATCACCCCAGTTTCTTTATTGAATAATGACTGCAGAAATAACTGTCTTTTTTTCTTCTTTTTAAATAAACTGAAACTTCAGATTGCCAAGTGAACGAAACAATGCTGCCAGCTGTTCCTACAGTACAGTCCAAATACTTAATTTGATGTGCAGCCTACTAATGCATGAAAAAGTAAGTGCTGACTAGTAGGTTCAGGTATAGGTTTACAAGTACAAGCTGACAGTAACATAGGTACCTTCAGCAAACATTTGAAAATGAATTGTGGTTGTATTTATTGGGCTGGCATTTATAAAAATTTCATGCACAGTTCGCTCCTGATTCCTTCAATCAGCAGGAACTTTGTGACTAATTCTTGACTTACTAGACGTATGATTTTTTTTTTATTTTTTTGAAGTTGGTGTGTGTACTGCAATGCATTTCCAAATCCAGAACCTGAAACTTATGGTTATTTAGGACAACTTAAATACTTAATTACAGCATCACTATAACACTTCCATTGTTGACAATGTACAATGTAAGCTATTCATCTGTAAAATGATAATGAACAGTGAAATTCAATGCTTGAGTAAATGGTGCCAAAGGTGTGACATTTTGACAAGCTACTCTCAAACCAGTTAAATGAATCCCATCGTTTGTTTTTCTTTGTGGGCGTCTTTAGAAAATTTGTGTTTTTAATATATTCAATCAAGGCTTCTAAAAGTCTGTTTTCAATTAGTGAGGGTCTGCAAACTGAACCACAAGATAGATTGCAAATGAGAAACAGCAAAATATCAGATGATTGGTACCCTTATAACATCACTTAAAGTAATTGCGTGCGTAGGCAAAAAGTAAAAACATAGAAATTTCATCTCCAAAATTTTGGTAAGGCTTTTAATTACACCATTCAGACAATCTGGGAAAATAACCAGGTTTCAGTTGGTTAATTTTGCCATATGATTTCAAATTCATCTATCATAACGACAAAAAGTGTAGAATACGATAATGTAGTGGTTGACAGTTTTCATTCAAATCAACGGTGTGCTTCTTTGAGCTAGCCAATGGGAAGTATACTAGTATTGAATATTCAGTTACCAACTTCAGGATCACTGACGCCGCGGGCAAGGTTGCGTTCAGTTTGTAGGTTATTTGTAAATTTGTGTTTCCTTTCACCAAATACTACAATTCCCGATACCTACCAAGGAGCAACGACTTGAGTAGTGTGTTTTTGATACACTAGTGAGACTGTCATCACAATTGGACTGAAGAAAAATAAACACCCAGTTGTGTGTTATTTTCATTTTTCTGTGACTTAAACCTTACCCCCCCCAAAAAAAAAAAAAATTAGGAAACAAAATTGTTGAAAGTATTTCAGTCTAACTTTGCCTCAACATCTGCTTTAGTAATGCAACTGAATGATGGGTTCAAGGACAGATTTTTTGAAATTCAACATTGTTGTAGTTTTGTAGCAGCTATTCCCATTAACTAAAAGGCTGTATTGCATCACCCTAAGCTATATTTTTACCTCTCTGAAAGGAAAATTCTCAACTGGTTCTAAGTTACAGTACTCTTAGATTGACAGCAAATTCGAAAGATGCAGAGCAGCTTGTCTTACACAGCGTACACAGGGATCCATTGTTTTGATTACACATGTGGAGGAATGTAAGACAGGCTGAGGGAGGGACTAGAGGTAGGTGGTAGGGAGAATTGAAACCGTCTGGGGTGATGCATTACAGCCTTTAACATAGTGATGAAGTAAGTTTAATTAAAGAATTCTGACTTTAGAGAGTGTACACTACTTTTAGGCCTGGTACAAACAATAATGACTATATTTCTTTTTCATTTTCCACACATAATTTCTCTTCTTTTGATATGCATATCAAAACAAATAAACTAAAAGGTAATTGTGGTTTTGATTATTAAATTATGGTCATTCTGAATGGTTCATATTGCATAAGGTGATGATAAGTTGATCCAAAATGACCTTTAACCTCTACCAAAACCAACAGATTTCTTGTATTCAATAAGGTACACCTACACAACAAATATAAGATCTGTTCAAGCTTTCCTTCTTGAGATATCATGTTTACAAGGTTTTCACAATTTAACCCCTGTTAACTCCAAATGACCTTTGACCTACACCAAAAACAAAAATAGGTTTCTTGTACTCAATAAAGTACACCTACATCCAAATATGACATGTGTCCAAGTTTTCCTTCTTGGGAAATCGTGCCTACACGGTTTTCACCATTTGACCCTGTTGATGCCAAATGACCTTTGACCACCACCAAAAACAATGGACTTCCTGTACTTAATACCTGCATACCAAATATGAGATCTGGCCAAGCATTCCTTTTTGTCCAAGATTGTAGTTACCCGTAGTCCATTGACACTTGGGTATCTGGGTACCTGCATAAAAACTTCTCTTAGGCTATATATGAAGTGCTTTAAGTTAGGAAAATGCAAAAATTGTGTGAAGAGAAAAAAAAGGTGATGACACTAAACTGTATTTTGAGGTCTCCTCTTAAGGTGATTCAGAGAGTTTTCACAAATGGATAATTTAGATGAGGTTAATTTGCTTAGTCTCAGGAGTAGCAAATGCAAAGTGCAAAATGCAAAGTAATTCATATTGGTTATAATAATCCTAGGTACTCAATACACTTTGAATGGACAGTCAGTGCAAGAGGTTTCTGTTGAAAGGGACTCAGGTGTCATGTCAACCATCTCAGCAGTGTATTGAAGCAGCTAAAAGAGCTCAAAGGATCTTAGGTATGATTAAGAGAAATTTTAATTTCCTTAAGCAAGGTATTGTTGTTAGACTTTATAAGCAGTTGGTTACGTCTCATTTGATAATTTATTCTCTTCTGACTTTTTCAAGAAAAGGCAAATAGTAAAATAACAAAAAGTAAAAATTGTAAACCACTAGAGTCTAAGATTCAAAGGTTCAAAAGGATCAATATTCGTCATTACGGTGCTTCTTTTCTCGAAGGGTAGTAAAAGAGTGGAATAGGTTGCTTGAGGATTGATGGCAAGAAGTGTAAATGGTTTTAAGAATACACTGGACAGGTACTTTAAGCTTCGTGACCGCGTTTGAGATTTTTTTATTTTTTTATGTATCAATTTTTAGAGTTCTTGATGGGGACTTAATTGTCCCGCCTGATCCTTCTTCCACAAAACTAAAGTAAAATTTCAAGTTTTTTGTCACAAATAAAATGTACGACATTGAAACTGCTAATCTGAGTAGCTATTTCAGAATCAGCTGCTGAAATTGTTGGTCAGTTACCCAGGCACCCAATCCAAACACTTAAAACAAATGTTTGGCTGTTTTGTGAACTATTCACATCAATAATTCAACTGGAACCAGAATTAAAAATTTAAATACTTCTTTGTAATACAGGATTGTTTAAGATTGAAATCCCTCCACAGAAATATGAACAAAGATAAGTTATCCATAATTAAAAAAAAATGGATGCATGAACAACTTCACAAATTAACCAAAATTTTATGTCATCCATGCAATCTACTAGTAACAAATATTTCTTTACTGTCAGCAGTTGATGATAACTTTCCAAAGTGACCGACAACATCATCTCCCAGTGCAAACTAATGGAAGAAGAAAGGTTTCACTGCACAGCTGAACTGCAAAAAAAAAATACCCTATGCAGATTACAAACATTCCAATCTTGGCTTTATTCAGTAAGATTGGCCAAACCCTTGCCATGAGTGACAGGTTGGTTACTTGATTTCAAAAAAGGACTCTTGTTTCTAAGGTATAAATCCTACCCCAAGTTAAGTTTATCCATGACGTTCACTTTATTTCTAATCTAACAATTGGGTCTAAAGGCAGGCCTAGTCTAGGCATATATCATTGTATTAATTAATCTAGGCTAGGCTATAAGGCCGTAGCTACATCAACAATATAGCTGGCTTAACATAAATCCAGGCCAGTCTTATTCATTAGGCCCTAGCCTGATCCCAATTTAAACAATCCTAACCTAAGACAAAGATGCTACTAGACCTCAACAATTAAGAAGAGATTACGCCCTATAAACACTTTGCCATATTGGTTCGACACAGGTTTTAAGACACGTACACGGCCATTCTGACATCATTTGGACCAAAATCCGGCCGTTCTGTACTATGTCAATTTGACGTCCAATTCACATCTGCAAACGGACTGCAATATTTTTTATTTCTATCTGACGTCTTTTTATAGTTAAAAAGAAGGTGTACCGTGTCGGTCCGGCGTGGAAATTATGTCCGATAACTAGGCCTACCCGACCTTAATCCAACCAATTGGACAAAAGTCCATCGTCTAACCGACAGCAAACAGTTTACACAGCCTAAAATAGGCTTAGCTAGCCTAACTTTAGATAGACTTGAAAGAGACAAGTTCGACAACAGGCATCCCCAAACATTGTGGTTGCCATATTTTCGCATGTGCCCTATTTTCGTGAAGTACGCACATATACAGTATTAAGCCTACGTCTACTTTGGGCTAGCCTAACTGTACGGAAATTTGACCCTCCATCTTACTGACCAGTACTACTACTAGTGAGTTGGACATGGGGGGTCTTTCAGCTCCCTGGTTAGACTACAGGCCTTCTGTCAGGCAAAGTTAACTTACATTAAGGTACCATTAAGGTTAAAAAGACAACTTACAAAGTTATTATGGCTTAACGTTACAGATCAGCATCAGCTAAGGGTATAAGGCATGGCACTTCGCACTTCCAAGATTCTTTCTACAAGTTCAAGTTGGAATCAGACTCAAAGAATTTTGCTCATATTCACCTGTGACCTAGCGCTAATCATGCAACGTGGACGGTATTTGGAAACAATCTAACGGAAACTATATTTGAGCCAGTGCCCACATGTTTCTTGCCTTAAGTTGGATTAACCGTATGTCGTAAGTTGGTAAGTTGACTTCATTTCCAAGTGGATGGTTGTTTTATATGGTTCACCGTACGATCGATGAGTCTCGGTTGGTCGCTTTCATTGTTTTTCTCGACTCCGTCAATGCCGCGCCACACGATAGGTCCGTGACCTTACGGGTATTTTCCAACACAAGATCATGAGTACGATATATGATTATGACCATATAGTGCGGGGTTCCTTTCTTTTTTTTCAGTAGACCCTATTTAGAAGGACAAATTTAACATTAATTGCAAACTCACCAACCACGTGTAATGTTTAGTGGAGTCCCTTTCTATTCCCAGGCGGTCATTTTCTTTTTCCCGGCGGTCACTTTCTAGTCCCCGGCGGTCCTGACGGTCCTCGGCCGTCATTAGGACCGCAAAAGGTTCTAGAAGGATGAGCAACCCCCCTATCCACTCTCCTACTCATCTCCTGCTCAGTTAAAGATTTTGGGTGGAAAAGATAGGAACACTCGCCACTTGGATTTGTAAAAGAGATGAAGTTACGGAAGTGACGTCATATTTAAACTAAACACTCACGTGGTTGGTCGGTAAACAATGTAGCCTACAACTTATAGGAGATAAACCACATATATGCATAATTTGTCCATTACATTTAGAAACGGATAAAATGAATTATGCCGGGTTTTCATAACCGTGTTACCTGCAATTAATTGCAGAATACCACACTTTTGATTTGATCAATGACTTTCCATATCCTACTGCAATATTATGTCACTTACCTGAGGAGGAAGATGGGATATTTTCGAAAAGTTTGCAATAAGCTATGACTTTCGTTAGCATTTTCGTGTTAATTTGCTCTTTTCAATCTGGTTTTTTAAATGTATTACTCTCCCTAAATCTCGATTTATTTAGTAGTTTGTTAGAATAGCTACATTTATTAGGAGGATGGCATATTGTCCCTTTCACATGTTTTCGACTAACTGGACAGAAGATGGTTTAGGAGCATTTCGATTACTCCCACCCACCGCACCTCTCGATTTCCGTCGGTAAGGCCCTGTACCACATTTGAGACAGGTGGCATGCAAACACGATCAAGTGAGAGCTTTAATTGAACCTCATGAGTACACCCTCTATTCCTTCACAAATTCTCGACTCTGTACTATTGCTGAAGCAAATCTTACCGATTATTAATTCGTAATTGCGGATTACTAATTTGTAATTACGGATTAAAAATAAATTTCCGTTTGGGCCCTAATGGGGTTTCGTATTTCTGTCATAATAGTTGGGAAGCGAAATTACTTAAGAGATGGCGCTCATCCATTTCGGAAACACTGTCGAGCGACGGTCCCTTTCATTTTGTATCTTCAGAGCGATCTATCTAAATAGTTCAGTTGGTTTAATTTAGTTTCAATGCACAGTGTATTGATGTGTCTGACACTCAGCATGTCTTCCCTTTCAAAACTGTGAATATTAACAGACTAGAAGAGAAGGTTGATTCTGTTCCGGTGATCTTATTTAATTGACTCATTCAAACTTTGCAAATGCTCTTCCTCTGTCCCCATTACCACTCAGTTACAGTGCCTCATTCTGAACTAACAATGTGTTCTGATTTGATGATAACTTCTTATGGGAAAACCAATAGTACAGGATAAGGTTAGTTTGAAACCCTTTCCTTAATACTGTGGAGTAATTTTTTTATTTTTTTCTCTCACTTTGTGACTGTATGTAACGGATAGCATTACTCTATCATCATTATGAACCACTGTCTCACCGAATTGACCATAAAATGAGTTGTCATGCATGAAAATGTTGAAGAATACTATTTAAACAACAAAACTCTTTCAAATTTTCCGCCAAACAAGGCACTTAAAATTCATGGGAGTTTCGCACCCTGAACATCAACGACGTTCATATATGTGCCACATGTGAGTTTTTGAACATCGGTGGTTTTATGATTTCGAAAATTAATTTTATGGTTTCAAACGTCAGAGGACAAAGCAAAGATTATATTTACAATCGTGTGCAGCCTCTGATGATGATCCTAAGCATATGCAGTACGACCCAAAGGAGGTCGCCTTAAATTACATCACAACGTATTATAATATCAGGGCACCAGAAACAGAAGTGTCTTCTCTGTAAGGGCGGAATTTTGACATGGCAAATTCCTCCAACCCTCCCTTTGTAGCCTTTCCGAACCTATCAATGTTGGGAAAACAGATAGAAACCGTTACTATGGTGACACAAAGAAAAAATCAGGATTTGTCTGGATATACAAAGCAGAGATAGTACAATGTCATCAATGAATTTATCTTAACTCTGGGTTCTTCACAAAGGTTTACTGTTTTTTACATTATTTTTCATTATTTTACCGTCTCCAGGATGGTGTCAAAGTTGCTCCACAGTATTGAAGTCAGAACATGAGAGGGTAAGAAACGCATATTACTCGCATAAACGCATAAGGTAAATACATATTTATCACGTTTACTGCATGTACACAATCCTTGAAACGTGTAATTGTTGTAATTTGTCTAGTAGCCTAAGTAACTGCCATCAATATTATTACCTCATAATACAATACGTAGAGCTTGGTATTTGTTCACGTCGGGTAAACGGAGCTTGTAACGAATACTACATTCATTTTCAACGGTTTTTAACCAGACAAATTGTGATAACAATTCCATATACGTCAGAATGAATTTTTACTGCAACAATGCTAGGACTTAGATTATGTGGCTTATGCGGTTAGATTATGATCCACTGAATTAGCTTTAGAAACGCTCCGCAACTGAAACTTGACTCCGGACAGAAACGAAAAGGGTAAAATTAGTTTAGAATTACCGAGTATACTGAAGAATTGTTCATTTAACAACTTCTTGGTTTAATTTCTGAGTTATAATATTATATATTAATATGTTCACTGTATACGACTAAACCTCCACTGGAAGCTCTAGCTCTGTTTAGCCCTACACAACACTTAAGTATGCAATATGAGATGACAACTGTTCAATTCACAGTAGAAATGTTCACAGTAGCAAGGTCTTCGAAGTCGTTGAAGACCACACATCTGGATGTCTTTTGCTAGCCTGGGAAGTTCCGCTAATTGCACACGTAACTAGCCGGGTTCCATCGCATCTTTCAAAGTTGGTGCATATACTGCGTTACGATGAGGAAAACCTGTAGGGTCCAATTGATTTTCACACAGGAATCGTCCAAGAATAGTGAAACGATGAAGACAAATCCACCATCATGTCAAAAGTAACACCGATAGTCTACAATTATCAAAATGTGAAAACATCACGTTGTTAAGATATCTACCATATGATAAATTGAGTGGATTTTTTTCATTCACTGCATTCATTTTCTTCATTTCGAATGCAAATGCGTTAGAGGATTAAGAGTTTTCTTTCACTTTTTACTCTTAATAACAAACAAGAACGAGATTCGACCGCCGATGATTTCATAGACTTCTGGTGTATGGGAATCCGCCAGCTGCTACTATGCACTGTCCGTTGATGAAGGAAGCATCTCCAGATAACAAGAAAGCAACGACAGCAGCAATCTCTTCTGGTTCACCAAACCTAAAATTGTAAAATTAAAGAAAAGCAATGTGACTTTGTAGAACAAAAATTGATGTATTAATATCCCACATGTTTTGAAAAGACAATTGTGAACGAATGTTAGATCAGTGTTTGTTAATTTATATATACCAAACCTCCCAATGACATCTGTTTTATTGGAGAAATAGCTAACGTGCATTTCGATCCACCGCCCCCGATAAGTGGCAAAATGGATTTTTGGTGCTCGCAAAAAAGGACAATTGAAGACAACCATATTATGTTCTCTTTATACCCAGACTGGTTACGACCATATGCCAAGCTCTTTTATTTTGTGACTTTTCTCAGACCGTACCTATGGTAGCATGCTATCTAGCCATACCGCACGTCTGGATGAGAAGGAATGGACGTTAGCGATGTGATATCGAAACGTTGCCATATTGATGGCGACACGGTGTCACGTTCGTGTCTGTACGATCTGTATTTAGAGACAAAGACTCATCACCCCAGACAGTCTCAATTTTCCCAAACCCTATAGTCCCTCCCACAGCCTGTCTAGAATTCCTCCACATGTGTGATCAAAACAATGGATCCCATTGTGTACGCGCTGAGTTATATATAGTTTTCATCTTTCGAATTTGCTGCCGATCAAAGACTAGAACCAGTCAAGACTTCTGTTATCCGGAAGCCAAAAATATAGCTTGAGTTATGAGTTACTGCGTTTAAATTTCTCAAAAGTACTCCCCAACGATTTCACTTAGCCAGCCCATCAGCAGTAGTGATGCCCCTAAGGGAGGGGGAGGGGCAAGGAGCCTGAAGATTGCAAACTTTGCCATGGGGACATAGGCCTTTATTTTCAAATTTCTTCCAATGGTGCAAAAGAGTACATTGCATTGAAGTCCGTAGGTCTCTGGTTCAAGCTGTCTGCTATGCAGTCTTGGTCAAGACGTTATTACACGTTTCCTACTTCAAAGCAAAATAGAGGGCGCCCTTTAAACGTGACATTTTACAAAGAGATTTGTTTCAGCAATACTAGAGCCGCGAATCTCTGAAGGTTTAGAGAGCGCACTCCTAACATTCTCAAATGCAGCACTAATTTGTACTCGGGTCTTGACCATGATTATCTGCCATATTGACACATGTATCGATACCAGTATGTAGTTTACACTAAGTGATTTGATTTTTCTTCTGAAAATACAATAAATTGTATTGTTCTTCTCTTTCAATAATAAAAATAGAAAAATTTACCGTCCTGCAAAATCGTTAGCAAGATCAATCCCTGTGAGAGTTTCGTACTTCGTCATTTGATCTTTACCTATACCCTGTACGATAAAATATGCGGAAAGGATACACAAAGCAGTCAGTCTAAATAGACATCCGCATTCCATATGACAGTATCATGTCGAATGTATAGTTGTGTTAAAGCTGGAATATGAGTTAAAAATTTGTCAGTGAAAGTCAAATTCTGCATCATAGCCATTATGAAAACAAAACATTGTTTGAGCCTCATTTTTGCCTACATGAGTATCCATAACCATTCCCATTGATCTGTTTGATTTCAAGTAACGGTGACTGACTGCAATGCTTCCTTGGAGAGTCCTAATTTCGTAGGGCCAACAAAAATACCGAGATAATTTTCATATTCAAATATCTGAAAGATGAGTGCGTAGTTCTCTTTCAAATTTTGTGACAGGTGATCTTTTCCAAGACTTTCTCTTCTCTGAAACACTGACAAAGAACAAAGTTAGATGACCGGGAGGCCATTGCCTGTACAACTCATATTCCAGCTCATGCATATTCAAGTATCATGAACAATACGAAGTGCTGATTTAAGTTGGTGTATTAAATTCAATATATAAGTGTATTAAAATCGAATACTAGACTATCCGTTTTAACGTAATATATGGAAGTTAATAGATTGTATACACACAGTCAAGCAAATATATACAGGTACAAATCAGCCAATCATGTAAACGGGAATGTAGGTGCAAATGCGGTATTCATGTGTTTAAATCAACATATTTGCTCCTGCATTATTCGTGTTTCATATGGAACACTGACCCACAGAGCATCAACTGCCGTATCCCTTACATGCATCTGTATAAGGAGAAACGGTTTACAGAAATTTTATGAAGTGGGTCATAATGGGGCCCACATTAGACCATGTACCAGAACCAAACATCATTATACGACAAACCGTCAAGTTTGTACAAGGCAATGTGTATCAGGTAGTCAGATCTGTTTATCTTTAATTAAAGGAAAGAGTTAAGTATTTTGCAATATTTTATAAGATGTACCCTAGTGCCCATCTGTCTTTGAACTCCAAATGTCTGAACACCTTATGAGTGCCTCTAGCAGAGTATTCTTTTGACAAACCCTTAAAAATTGAACATGAGAATCTGCAGGTTCCTGCGAGAATCTCACATGATAAATCTTAGATCGAAGACTGGAAGAAACTGTCAGCGGACGTTGATTCCCGTTTTACTGTATCGGACTAATGGATGTCGAATGAGTCAATGCTAAGAACTATCATGTTTTCATTAATGTTAAAAGGGAGATGATAACTGCTAAATTGAAATTGGCATATGACAATCAAACTGATATCTCACAGTTTCTCCCAATTAGAATTCTGGGAGCAACCATTTGAAGTCAATGTCCAATGAGATCACAAGAAACTGACATATGTCGATTTTAATTGGCACATGTCAAATTAATTCGACATGATGACAGTTTCTTTAAAGCAGATTTTCAAGGCTAAGAACTATCACAATATAAGAACTGTCATATGTAAATATTGACCAATGAAAGCTCTGAAAAGTGTATATGTAAAATAAGTAAGCAGATGTTGATTTCTTGGAAATGTGATAATTTCATCCAATGTGATCTAAAAAAAATGGACAGATGCCGATTTGAATCGACATATATAAATTTCGGAAATTTAGTTATTTATTGTTTTATTGTTTTTTATTTAGTTATTTATTTTTGACGGAGGAGAAGGCATGTGAAAGATGTTGGAAAGAAGTTTCATTTTCATTTCCCAGTGATACATACCGTATTATGATTGACAAACACCTAACACACGAAAAGCTTAGTCCTGTATCTTTTTCCTAACGTTCTTACCCGATTCTCTGCATATCAACACCTTAGACAACGGAAGCAGAGAAGTGCCGTGGGTTCGACAACTTTCTCCAACACATTTTTTGAAAGCTCTTGGAAGTAGAAAAATTCAAAACAAGTGGGGGGGGGGGGGTACTTCAAGGAAGAAAGGTTACATCTTTAACATTTCTTGACAATCTCCAAGTAAATATACGTTGCCAAACGTTAACAAATAAAGCCAAAGTGTATACGTTTAGACTCCCTTTATAAACGATTATTCCGCACCGTTTTAAAGTTGGCGGGGTTGGGTAGCACTGTCTGATAGACTACAATGGCTTTTACTTGTTAACGTTTGGTTATGTCCTTTATTTTAGAGGATGCCACGAAATAGTAATTGTTTGCAATCTTCCGTGGTAAGGCATTCGTTACAACATCATAGTGTAATGTTTGTTGTTATTTCCACTAATTCAGGTATTGAAATGCCGAAACGATGCCTTTGCACTTACCCCCATTAAAAATGGCGTCTTAACTGGTCCTGGCGCGACACAGTTTAGTCTAACTCTGCGTTTAGAACAGCTCGGAGCAACATGCTGTGTCATAGATATCAAACTTATCTTGCTAAGAGAATACAAAAGAAGGTTCTGCGAAGGGAAAAATAACAAGAGGGCAAAAAATTAAAAACATAGGAAAACAATAATTAACCGATTTTGCTTCCAAAAAGACCAGTTTATGTTGTAGATAAAGGAACCTATGGTGATCCACTGGGACCCCGGTAAAGTAAGTGTTTCATATTTTCTAATTTGTAGTAACAAATTACTGATCCTTTATTACGATTTACTATTTAGTGATTATGAATTACTTATCCGTAATTACGAACTACTAACTTGTGACGGATTATTAATCCCCTATAGCGAGTTACTGATTCGTAACGATCATAACGATTTTTTAATTGGTAATACCAAATTTCTAATTTGTAATAAAAAATTACTTATTCTTAATTGCTAATTGCTAATTTCTAAGGGATGTACCTGTTTGCAGTAAGCACACAAAGAACTCTGCCATTAAATCACATGAGAAGAGACAAAGGGTTTGATAGTTGATTATATTTAGATGCATCTAAGATTAAAGAATGGGTCTTGCTGCCGTCACCACATCCTGTGCGACTAGCTTGGACGCACTATATAAGGGACCCGGTACAAGTGCTAAAATTCACACGAAGAGAGACAAACAAAAACTACTCACAATTATTAGAAGTGTACATTGGAATACTCGAACATCAATATCAACTTTCTCCAGCTGCCCAGGGTTCCCGACAGCAGCCACAAATGCCGTTATTACGAATTAGTAATTCGTATTACTGATTATTAATTGGTTACAACGGAACAGTAATTCGTACATACTAATGAGTAGTTCGTTATTACAAATTACTAGTTTGTTAAATTTGCAAGCTCGAAACACATACTTTGCCACTTTCCCTATAGTGGGCAACCGTGGGAACGTCTGACAAATACGAAACCGGAAGGAGGGCCAATTCTTAATTAATAACCATGGCAACAGGATGTTTTGTTGCTCTTATATTATTACGAGGACCGCAATATTGTTTGTTGGTCTTAATTTCAATTGTTATGAGGAACGCAAGGGGGGGGGGGGGGTTGTCTAGATTCATGTATTAGCATGATCTATTCATTTACTTTTTTATCTCAGACGTGGGACAGGTGTATGTACCGTTGTGGCAACTCACACAGATAAAACCACATTTAAGAGAGAGTCAGTGAATCTGACAAAGAGAAAGTTTTAAAAGGTTTCATACACAAAGATACCTTGACTACAGATTGAACCGGATCGTATGCTCCCGTGGTTGCATTTGTTAGAATTGAGCTTCCCCTGGAAGAACAAATGATTGGAAACACACCGCGAAAATACATAGTAACTAATAACAGTAGTGCAGGCTTCTTGGCACAATTAAGGCGTATACACAACATTAATAACGTGCAAATTAAAGCAGATTGACAATATGCATCATGTTTTTTAACAAAACTTGACATTTTTTTTACATACATGTTTCCTCGAAGAACCAATACATCATGCACGAGATTACAATGCCGGGTTGTGAGGTGTGGATATGGGTTAGGAACTGCAGGGCTCTTGCTGGTTATTTGAACACGACTGCCGAGCTGCGGCTTCCAATCACCAAGACAAAGGAATGTCATATCAGGGAAGGGACATATAACGTGAAAGCCGCTGTGCTCTGTTTCCACCGGGAGTGGGAAAAGGTGGGGGGTGGCATACTTTAAACAATACACAGGCCGCTGTTTGAAAAAGGATAAAAGTAAAGATAAAAGAGTATCCAAGTTCTTGGCGTGGTTAATGACATCACCACCATAAAGTGACTTTACAATGTGAGATCGAAAGCTACATGCATGCATGTCGAATTACACAAGGGAGATGTATGCATGTGGCGTGAGAAACATTGCACGCTAGAAGTCAGATGATAATGAGGCTCACAGAATTTGACAGACTTTCTCTGGTGTCTTCTTCCAGCTCAACTGAAGTATCGCCGTAATGAATGTTACGAAAATAAAGATGTACTTTATAGAGCAGATGATGCATGGCCTGACTGAATTACAAGAACGAAGAAACTTACTCTCTCTGGGCCAAGATCGGAAGACACTCTTGAATTAATTGAAATGGTGACTTCACATTCATGTTAAAAATCTGAAAACAATGTTAGTACAATAAAATAACAACATCGGACGTCATGTTTGGATATTTGATATGTTGTTGTTTCACTGACAATCAGATATAAACTGGTTCCTCATTAGTGAGGGAAAGGAAATTTTCGGACAGAGACAGTATAGCCTATACATATGTCCATGTTTTGCTCTGTTTCATAAGTGAAACAATTCTCTCTCGTGAAACCAGGTGATGAAGCACTCGGACATGCAAGTGAGTGTACGGATGGTGATACTGATACATGACCGTACACACACACCAACGATGCTCATAAATTGTACTTCAATTGACCTTCAAAGTAGAAACGTACAGAAATAATTTTGGTTACATTCTTACTGCGAAGAAGAAAAAAAATGAGTAAAGGGAAGTTAAATTGAGCTTGAGCACGGTAGTTGACTAATGCCAGCTTAACAAACAATATACAAATAACTAACCAAAATATAATGGTGACTTCATCGAATTTAAATTGGTACATTGACCATTTTTATTCTTCACTAACGCCACATGTCATTAAATATCCGCCATAGAAATAGATGAAGCAGAACGACATTAGACTAACTACTCGCACTGGACAAATGAAGCCGAATATAACAGGCGGCGTCCTTATTCTGCATGACAAAACAGCTCCACCCGTAGCATCTGCTGTATACAATAAACGATATTTGTTCGTTCGAAAACAGAGGTAAATGCAACCATTTGATTTTTTTAGATAACCTGCTAATATTCAGGGTCGGAAAACTTTTAAGCTGTTTAATAGGTACATTATTCTACTAAAGTTCCGTTGAATTTGTGTTACGCGGTTTCGTGAGAACGCCTTTTGCCTATTGTTTTGGCTTCACTTATTGTTCCATGACGTCGGTTTACATATATTTCTATGATATCAACAAATCGAATTTGACTTTACACCTAATTATTAACATCACGCGTGAAGACTGACAACCTTTAAATAGTGCAAGTATAGATTGCCTGTCATAAAGAGACTATGTTGGCATTGATTTCAAGAGTTACTATATAGTAAAAATCATTACATGTGTCATACAGAACAGAAAAAATGAACGCATAAGCAAAATCACTTAGAATGAATACGACTTTAAAGAAATGATGAAATTTTATCTCCCTTACACGAGGGTTACTGGTTGTAATGGCATTACGGGTCTCTAGTTTGCATATTAATGCATTACGTTTTATTTAAAGCGTATTGCAATTTCATGTATTTGTGTTTCCAAGCATTGCGAAACACTGTCTCACATTGTATTACATTACATGAAATCATATTATTCTGTTCTATTGCCTGAATGAGCAGAATTTAAATGATTTTCTTGGGGGCAATGCATTTTAACAATTATCAACAGATCAGGGGTTCGTTATCACTGACTGTAAAGTGAGAGGTGTTTTTTTTTACGTACGTGATTGAATTCTCTCTCAGTTACCTGCAGAACAAAACAAATGTTAATTCCAATTAAAGCTTTTTGTAAATAACATAGTCACATTGTCCACACTGTTAAAATGTAATCTGTAAAATGTAAATTTACATAAATTATATTAAAGGAATACAGATTAAAAATACTGAGAGTCATTTTTTTTTTGGTGATAGGTCTTTAAAAGAAGTCTCATAGAATCTCATAGCCAAACAATATAGTGCATATAGGACCAAAACATACAGTCAATGAATTCCCAGGATAGCCATGTTTACTGTACGGAAAGGTCATTCTCTATCTGTCTGACTATTAAAACACCTACACAGGCCTTCTGATATCTCTAAACATTTATGAAATATTCAGAGAATCTGCTGGCCTACCTGTGGGACCTACCGGTGGAAGGCTGGTGAGGGTGACGCTCATATGGAAAATTCAAACATTTTTTTTATGTAGCGTTAACTTTGTATACAGATTTGACAGTTTGATGGGGCATAGACAAAATTGTCAGGTACAAAGTTCAGACATTCTGAACCTGTTGTGTACTACATGGATTGCGTTGCTGCGCTGCCGGAGACATCGCTTAGTCGGTAGGTAGAACCTAGGTAGGCCTATGCGTTAGCTTGTGTATATATTGCACTTTCATAGAGCATATGATTCTCCTCGAGAGGATTCATGTTATAAACATGATGACTTTGAGGATTCAACGTTGTGGGCCTGCAAAGTTCAATCAGTAATACACTAATAGGAATACGTCACTAAAACCACTTCAAACATTATCGACCACGTTGAAGCATCATGCGGACATCTGGCTACTGCATTAGAAGCCAATTAGCCTGCAGGGACAGAGTTCAAACTACTCTTTCAATACATATAGAACATTAACTCATTTCAATATATTACTTAGTCTGACATCTTTACTATATTGTAATAGTTTTCTCTTCAGTAATCCACAAACTACCTAAACGTTTTTTATCTCAATTATGCATTTCATACAGACTATGATTCCAGTGGTTCTCAACCTGGAAACGCCGGTGTATGCGTATGCCATAATGTTTTATATAGGCTGCGGCTTATACAGAGAACTTGAGGACACTTGAGAACACCTGGGTACACTTTGATTGGTTCGACAAGTTAAGGTACAGGAATGTTATGAGTCAAAGAATAGAAAAAAATGTAAATAAAACTTACCGTCAAGAGGTTTCCATTATGATTGTTAGCTCCAGCACTGATGAATAGACAGTCAAAGCCACCGTATGTGTCTATTGCCTAAGAAGAGAAGCAAATTGTTGAATATCTATTTAGTAAGTTAATACCGTAGCAGACCATATGTAAAAAGTATGGAGAACAACCCCACCACCAACCCAATGACATACCGGGGGACAAATCACATGGCTACATTCAAAATGCTTCCATTTTTCACAAGGTGGGGGGTGGGGGTCACAAATGAACCTTTCTGAGCTATCCTGCTTTTCAATCAGTGATATGACCGTTTTTTAACATTATGTGAAAGTATGTTGTTCCAGTGGACACACAGTACCGTAGTTACTACACTAAAACGTCGTATCGGCAGACTACGTTGAACTTGTATTAGTGTAAGGATGTTGGTAATTATTGTACTCGTGGCTCTATCCTCCTTCTGAACACCTACTGCTGTATAGACCGAATATTTGCCAAGTGATTGCATATGATGTCACTCATATGACGTTTGATAAGAGAGAGGCAGTTCTGTCCCTTCGCCTCCCCACAGCAAGGCTTACTACCTTGACTAAACCAACCTGCGAAGAAAGCTAGGTATAAAAAGCGTGTAAAATACCAGTTGATATCATGGCACCTATCCCTTCGTGTGGCACGTCAATTCCACTTAAATCCATTTTTGGCCTTGACTGATTCAAGTCTTCCTACCATATGTAAAGTATCATTCATAGACCTGATTATTGCTAGAAGTTATAAAGTAAGAAGGTCTACAAAGCCAGAACACATCACTAGTTGCAAATTACACATTGACTGACACATTGACCATACATGGCGCATTCAAATTTCCAAATTTGAATAAATAGTCCGATATAAAGTCAGATTTTATCCATAGGACATCAGACATTTCAGACATGGGTCTTTTACGTGAGTACAATGGCCGAAATAAAAATTTTCAACCACCAGACGTAATGGTCATTTATCAAAGTTTGCTTTAATTGCCCCTTTTATATTTACACATCATACATCAAATCCTCTGCGTTAACTTTATATTCTACTCATAAAGATAGTGTCTGAGATTGGAACATCTGAGGGAGTAACATAAACCTTCTATGTAGATAGCGTACCACCATTAGATATGGACATCAAGTCACGAGACATCTTTTTTGTTACATTTTCAGCTATTATCACTCTTTTTTCACTTGGATGTTGAAGAGCACCAACAAAGGAAAGATGATTTCAATATAAGGACGATTAGAAAAGATTTTGCAGTAGAAAGTTGAAGATGTCGCAGTGCTGTTCAGTCAAAAGAACACGTATCAGACTCCGTGGTAGGATTCTTACATGTTTAATGAGATTACTCCTATCTTCTTTTCTTCCTTGATCGCAAACTATTCCAGATACTTCAAATCCCTCTCCTTTGAGTTCATTCACGGCGTTGTCTACATTTTTCTGATTTCTGCTACTGACAATCACTTTGCATCCTTCTCGTGCCAACCGTCGAGCTGATGCTAAGCCAATACTGGAGGAGATGAAGGAAACGAGATGAAACTGAAGATAGTGATCGGAGAAACGGAGAAGACATACAGTTACGTTTTCACAGACGCACACATATAGATACTAATGCACATACTAACAAAGAATTAGAAAACGAATGTTTACTGTACGTTGTTAATTCCAAAATATGATGAGAGAAAAAGGCCTATACTGACCCTTGTGTGGAACCAGTTAGTACTGCTACTCGACCCGTCAAATCGTGACAATCCGTTCATGTTTCTACACTCACTACTGGCCTCTTTAAAATGAAAAGAAATAAAACACGATAATACGATTGAGTTGTAAACATAAATGTTGAAGACTTCATGTCATCAACAGTGCTTGAAATTCAAATTCTAATATGCATTAAATATACGCACGGTTATCTCATTTTGCTTGTTGTGGACGTAACAATGACAAATATTGTGGTTTGAGAAATTATGTTAAATGATTTATCTATCAGCAACAGAACCCGGATGTAGTTCAAACCCGTTATCAAACGGCCCACCCCGCTGCCATTTTGCATGATTGTAACTCGCAAAGCGCTGCACTAATCCGACAAACGTCAATTTTGCTAATAATTTTTAATGAGCTTGTTTTAATTTTTCCCATAGATACACCACAATCAGTGATCTAAATATTTAAAAACTGATTAGATATTTTTGTACCGATCCAATCCATATATGACACTAGCCTTATCATGGTAGACCAATGAATATGGCAGCAGGATTATCCAATGACTTTTATTGTTGATTGCTCTCCCTTGTTTTACTTGCGATTCTATATTTGTCAGTTGTATAATGAATTATTATGAAGTTTAATTAATTCGTTTAAAGGCCTATCAGACACACATCTAACCTAGCAAAATATGTATCTTACACTTGTCCACTAATATTTACCATGTATAGAATGAACAGAAAACATCGGATAGACTTAATATAAAGGAGAAAGTTAAAGTCATGATACTTAGTTTACGCACCTTTTTGCATTTTCATCCCCCAATCTCCAAATCGGGTATAAGTATGTCTCCTTAACAGATTTGTGGTAATAAAAATGATGTGATAATGACAAATTCTGTCAGACAGTGTTCCAATTTTTAGTAGAGAGAAAAGATCGTAAGTTTTTATCCTTTTCTATGTTGGTGTTCCATAGATAACATTAATTTGTATGTTCCCTGCTTCTCCCTTGAATAAAGAACGTTGTTCCTTGAATAAGGAACGTTGTTTGGTCAAAGGTCATTAACACTTACCTGAATTCTTAATATCAATGAGTTAGTAATTAACAATTCAAACTTGTTCACATTAGTGCTAATTCATATGAACACTGCAGTCATAGCAAGTTAAAAATTCAAAATTTTTGACTATAGCTTAATTGGATGTTTTAGTAATTATGCTAAATATATAATCTGTATCGAAGTTGTTCGTTCAAAATTCTTACAAATTTATCTATATCAACTCATTGTGTCGCTATAAGAGTGATAAGCAATTTCTCAATCATTTTTTTAATGTTTGATAAGCCTTTGGTCTCTCGGATGAAAACAGTTTCACTTACTTTAGTTAGCAGACCTTCAGTTACTATGGATCTGTTGGTTCTCGTCATTTATGTGGGTCTAACCAGTCTCGACACTAGAGAATGTATTTGACGGAGAATGCAGCTTGAGAAATTCCAGAAACAGACCTAATGTAACATTAAAACAATATTACCTCTAAAAACGGTTCCTCTGATTCCAGAAATTAATGACTTCTTCTATGCAATCGTCTCTGCGGTCACCACAAACTATTTTACCATCGACGGGACAATATCATTGAAATCCTATCCTCCAAATATCATCGTACAAAGTTCAAAATGGTATACTTCGGTGTAAAGTTGAGAGTTAAGTCCGAACATGTTTACAGAAGACCACAATGGATAATATGATGTAATCGTGAACGACTTTGCAGTGGCGGTACCAGGATTACGTTTAAGGGGGGGGGGGGGGAGGCAAATGGAGGGAAAAAGAAACTGTTGGGGACATAAATGTAAATATTTCGAAGTGCATTTTTACACGTAAAAATTCCAAAGGATTTGACTATTTTGTCTATTTCTTTCTTCACGTTGACAAGATGAAAACTTAGCAAAGTCCCGGTAAAGATCCAAGTATATAAACCCAAGAATCGATTTTGTTTCTGCAAGATGTCCCACAAAGTCATTAATTACACCTGTAATCAACAGTACTGTTAACAGCTGCAACATGTGTAGCCAGGCTGCACTAGCTATAAGGCCTATATAACACTGACTTTGAATGGATTAAAAAAAAATCACAGAACAAATCTTCGATACAAAGACTTCTCCCTCCCCGAAAAAGTCAGTCCAAGCAGAGTGTTTATATGTGACTCAGTTTACCTAACTACACCATAGCTAATATGAAGTCACATTTAAAATAGCTGCCAGCTGAATCAAATCCTGTCGAGTCCCCACACAAACACTAAAAATGTCCTTAATAAAATAAGTTTCTTGAGTAATGCAAACTATTCAGGAACTTTCAATTTCATAACTCGTTTATGAATCGATATTCCTTTTGAGGAGATTTGGTTCTTTTTGTCTTTTTTTTCCATTTTTGAAGAAATTAACAAAAGGGTTAGACAGAATGTTTTATAAATGGAAGCGGGTTACTTATTACACGTAATTTTTGTAACCTCTAGCAAAGATATCGATGAGTATTAAAGAGACATAATTCGGTTTTCAAAGCTCTCATACTTAAAAAAAAATAAAGAGAAAAGAATAGATAATCAGAGAAACACCGCTACAAAAAAAAAAATCAAGTAGAAATAAAATTATCTTTGCAGGATAAATATCATAAGTTCCTACAAGCATATTTCTTTTTATTGACCTACACGATCTAAGGCAGACATCACCCTCTTCTGTGATATTGACCTTCCGTCGCACAAGTTGACCTTCAAATATTAAAGAATACTGGAAAACTTATCTTGAAACAGATGAGAAGATTACCCTTAATCACTTAGAGTGTTATTTCGGTACAAAGCGGTGATGATGTAAAAAGATAAGAGACTAAACTCCTCCTCCTCCTCCTCCTATTATATATATATATAAAACTGATCTAAGCTTTTATAATTTGGGGATTTTCAGGTTTTTCACGATGTAGACTGTAGGTATTGGTGTGTGTACATATATACACCTACGTATTACATTAACTATAAAAAATACTTGGGTCAGACAGTAAAATTGTACTGTGTGAGACCATTGATCATATATTTTAGATGGTAGATCAATTTACAGATAGTACAGTAAAGTAAAGATGCAAGTCTACGAAGTTATACATTTCGGAATACTTCTGGAAACGACTTGAATATGACAGTATAACATGTCACTTTACACTGCTGACTAGTTTGTTCAAAGCTGTATAGTTTTACCCTACAAAAATGCATTGGCCATAGGCCAAGGGGATATAGTTTTGATAATTGTCTCTCTCGTGGTCAGTTTCCATCCAAAGTCTAAAATATTGCTTTAGTTGTCTTTTATTCCCAGAGTAAGATTACTATCAGATGTCCAACTGTTTGATTTGGCTAAGATAAACAGCATGATATATAGTTCAAATACTTATGAAAATCCCAAAAGATAACTTCATTTAGGGCCTTTAAGATAATCATAGTGAATGGTGCTATCCTCTTGGTAACTTCAAGGGTGTAATCTACCACACAGCTGTATTGGACACCAATGACCTTCAGTCTGTCAGCGAATTTTAATCGTTTCGATTTAACACTCAAAGAGTAGCAGCCTCACAACTTAGCCTAGTTGTTTTCCAATAAAGTGAAACAGAAAATTAGTCAACGAAGTTGCACGATATAGATATTTCAGACAAGTTTTGAGCAAATGTGATGTATTAATTGTCTCTCGGTGTTTGAAAAAATGAGCAAAATCTTCATAAAATATGTGTACTAATTATTAAATACGTCAATATTTTAAGCTGTGTTGCGGTGGGTTTAAAGACAACATGGAGCATGCCGCGTGACTTTCTAATTCACTGTTTAAAGCGTATCGTTGTCAATGCGTGCGTCAACTTCTATCCGATGTGAAGTTCTGTCATATGACCATGATGCATTTGAATTACGGTACCGTACTGCACATCTGGATAAAACTACAGAAAAACGGGTAAAGGCCAATCCAAGGAGTTACTTAGTCTCATTCCTGTCGTTTCCTTAGGCTATTGGCCAACAGTGAGCATATAAATCCAACCCCATCTCCCTCCCTCGAGGAATAATGTGTGCAGTAACTGACTGCAGCCTTGACTTATATCAGGAAAAATGTTTAACATGAGTATAGGTAAATCTACGCTTTGTGATTTTTACTTTTGATCTAGATGCAATCAGTTATTTGGAGTGATTAGTGAGGCTGGTGATGGAACCAAGTTTTCCTTTGCGATACCTAAATCAGTTCAAACAGGATCAGTATACATCAATTAGTTAAATGTTTTGATTGTATTAATAGACTGAAGGTTGGGGAGTAACATATTTGTTGGCTAAACGAACGAGGCTTACTTTGATTTCCAATCTACAAATTACCAAATTACAAAGTACTCTTGAGTAACTGTTTCCACATCCTTATGCACTTGATATTAGACATTTAGAATCAAACAAAATAAAATAAATAAATGAATAAAAAATAAAGAAATAAAACACTTAAAAACATGAAATTTGATCCATGTAATGAAAATCTTCGTTTTTAATCTTAATTCTTTTCATACAAATTACCATTGTGCCTACTGTATGCTAAAGTTCTTAATTTATCTTCAAAGTTCCTATCCAGAACAGTCTGTCTTGGTTACATGGGCGTCAATTGGTGGGGGATGGGGGATGTCAGCCCACTACAGGGCAGGTGGGGGACGGTGTCAAATGCTCCCCTGCCTCATTGACCTACTCGTGCACATTCAATTTTCTACGGGTTCAAACTCCGCAGTGCATCAGTTTATTATTAGGTTTTTATTTATTATGTAAATATCCCCAATAGGACTACCTAACCAAAAGGGACAAATGGAGGCTGTTTTCTTTGTGATTAATTATTCAATGAAAGAAGGGATTTGTGAACTGATTCTTAGTTATCTTCTGTAAAAGTAGGAAGATTAAGGCCACTTAAATTTACCGCAGTGGTATATGGTATGCTTTGTTTGTAGACATAGAACAAAAAATTCTCTAGAAAGTCGGGGGGGGGGGGGAACCGATGAGTTCTGACATACCCCCATCACACCCCCCTCCCTACCCGTACGATCGGTTCAATGTGGGACTAGCATGCGCCCCTTGATTCAGAATCAGCGAGAAAGTTTGCAGATCACTCACCCGAAGGCAAAACAGATGAATTTCAGAATGCACGAATGCATTGTGGCTACGATGATTTCATTATGAGGATTTTTTTTTTATAAGATGACATGATGGCTGACAAGTATCATGTCTCACCATACACAACTACATTACAACATTCTTATAATGTCCAAGAGATTCTTATCTCGGGATGTTAAAATATGGTTTTCACATATTCACCCTTGTTGCCCTAAATGGCCTCCACCAAATGTAACAGCTTTTGTGATCAATATGGTACATCATTACACCTTCGCAGCAAATATGAGACCAGTGTAAGCTCTCCTTTGGGAAACACAATGTTTTACTGTTTGACCCCTGTTGACCCCAAATGACATCCGACCTCCAATGAAAGCAATAGGAGTCTTTATTTAATGGGTTCACCTACAAACTTCTTAATACAACATCTATCCAAGTTTGCCTTTTCGAGATATGTTTAGGTTTTCACAACATGAAAATTTGACCCTGTTGAACTTTGACAACTTGCCCCCTGTTGCCATTTGAGCTTCACTAAAAACTAGCGTTTTGGCATTTAATGTAGTACACTTACCAAATATGAGATCTGCACAAGCTTCCCTTCCATAGGTATCGATCGATTTTTTTTAGGGGGGGGGACATGTTCCCTCAACTTTTTTACGGGAGGGGACACAAACACATTTGTCCCCCCACTCTGTAACCTGAAATAGAAAATATAACAGCAATATACATTATTCTTAGGGCAAGTGTAAAATTTCTAATTTATGTTCTAAGAAATAAACAAATTTAGAGGAAATTAACATGACCAGAACGACCGAGAAGTGCAATTTCCTACAATCTGAGAGGTGTTTGTATCCTATTACCCTCTGTACACTACTCGTCTATGCAGAGAAAGTATACAACCTTAAACGAGTCATTGCTTCCCCCATTTCAATCCTTTGCTCAAAGTCTACCTACAACTAGTGGCAGGGACACAGTGAGCCTCAGGTCTAACACTGTAGCTAACACAATGTAAATATAAAACAATACGCGCAACTGTAATTTTTTCCATTTTTTCTGACGAATGCCAATGGAGGACGAACGTTAGGGGTCAGTCTTATTGCACCTATGGAGCTGCCCCTGTTTGATATGCAAGGAACCACAAATCTTCCGGGGAATTCGCCCCATGAACCCCTATAAGAGGTTCTACAGCTGGCCCCAGCAGGGGTCCTAAGGTGGACCCCGGACACCACGTAGACTCTAGTTTGGGTGCTCGCTATAGGGGGCACAAAGGCTATCGGAGACCAGAAGATTTTCAATCGTTTTGAGGGAAATTGAGCAAGGTTACAACACGGCTGGGAGAGGGGGGGGGGGGGGTATGTTCAGCTGCAACATTTGCCAAGTGTTCAAAACATAAAAAGGATGCATAATTCAATTATATGAATTATATAATGACGTATTATCCCAAGCCATCTGATGTATTTTTCACAGATGGAATTTCTTCCTGATTGAGAATTGCAGACATAAGATCCCTATTTAAAGGCTGGCTACATGGCACCTTATAACTTACGGGAAACCTCTTTTCCGGGCTCCCGCGTCGGGGAGGGGGGTGCAAAGCCCCAGATTTTCTTGTACGCTTGTACGCACAACCAATGGTGGCGCTGTGCTTAGATAGTGAGGCTATCACCCTCCCCTTTATTCTTTTTCGTTCCTCCAAATCGAGTCATGGCTTACACCACTTTTATGAGTAAAACAAAATGGCCAGAGGATGCCCCCCACTTTCAATATTAAATCGACGTCCATGTTCCCTTCTAAGTATATTTGCTTAGTATTTGTAAAACCATGATCCCTTTCACAAGTGTTTGTAAACGGTCGTGTGGTATCCGTGAATGTTTGTGATCGTTGTGGATTCAGTATTGTGAACGTTAGCTGTCCTAAGAACCTGAAAACAGTAGAAACGGTCTCCATCCTTTCTGTGTTTGATTCCTAGAGTTTGAAACAAACATTCATTTTGATGGTATCAAAAGCGAAAATAAAATACAGCACATCGACCGGTTAATTCAGGAATGTTTTGAGATCACCCAACTTGTTTATCTGATGTTATATTGTCCAAGCTGAGAAAAGTTTGACTTGAGTGTTTGATTTGACTTGAGAAAAGTTTTGAGTGATAACCTAACAGAGGCAATGACCTGGGGAGGGGATCACAATGGCCACTTCCAGCAATATAGAGTGGGGTAGGAAGGGATGTAGCAAGGATTGCAGGAGGCAAACCCAGGAAAGGTAATTCAGAATCCAACGAGATGAAACACATTGACGAATGCACTGTTAAATACTGTGATGAATGCTACACATAGCATAACTGATTAGACAGGCTATGCAAAATAACACAAACATCTCAATCTGAAATCTAAAACTTTATTTAAGATGAACAGAAATACTTGCTGTTTGAAAGGTTAAAATGGTACTTTTATAAAACATATGAAGTATTATTAAGTTAAAAGTATTATCCAACTTGAAAGGTTAGCAGCAATTCACGCTCTCTGTTGTCACTTAATGCAGTGAAAAAAATAGACAGAGACGTATCATCCAATTGAAATCAGTCTTCCAAGAAGTAATACATTAAGTTGCACCTTTATGACCATTGGCAAGACCTAATCTTACAGAGAGAGATAAATTTACTAAGTTCACAAACATTTGTATGTATGAATGATTCTGATTACTCAAGGTTCCTGACATAACAGCTCGCTGCTGTATCGTCAAATAATCTTGGTAAAAGTACTTCTATCATAAGCCTGCAACAACCCGCTCCCTTCCCCTTGCCTCCATCCTTGCAGGATGCTCTCACAAGCTCTACATCAGGATGAAAGTTTCTCGCATCATAAACACCATCTTACCAGAGGAGTTGCTATCAATTCAAAAATGCTTCCACATTCGATGATGTATTACTTTATCTAATCTGAATAAGAAGGTTTGACATGACAAGGAGTTACAGGTTGTGAATTTCACACCAAGAGGACCACTTGTCATATCTGTACCACATGCTACGAAACATTAACTTTGAATGAGTACTAAAACATCACAAAATTATAAAACTCATCATACACTGTGAGCCATTAACACTTTTCCCTAAAAGCTGCCACATCCGTGAATTGATAAAAGCAACTACTGTTTTGGAGAACCCATGTAAACTCTACTACAAGATGCAGTTGAAGACCAGTACACGTTATTTTATAAAGTTTCAGCTACATGGTAGACTAGTTGTATTAGGCTCTTGTTTCCCGATGTGAAATACCCAGCATGCAGAATTGTAAAATAAAATGGGTAAGCCATAGGTATTAAATGGAAGTAATGTGATTATGAGGGAAACAATAGCATATGACAAGTAAATCAAACAAAAATTTCTGTCACAACATCGACAGATCTTTCAGTGACAGAAAGGTTATCAGGAACAAATGACATATTACAGATGGGGGTACCAAGAACGAACAATACATTACAAATGCACTGTCAAAGTTAAAATATTTGTAACTTTTTTTTTTAAATGACAGAACCTGATAGAAAAAGGTTATACAAATCACAAGGAAAGACAAAAAACAAAGAAATGGCAAATCCTCCAAAACTGATGCACTGAAATAATTAACTTTCAATGTAAAGACCAATGAATGAAGCAACACAGTCCACCTGCTACCCAATATATATAGCTTCACATCTCGGTAAAATGGACATGGTAAAGATTTTGAGATCAATCCCTTCCAGATCATACTCAGATGCTTCATCCTTTACCTATTAAAGGTTAATCCCTTCATCTTGCTGGCAAAGAAATGTAATGGCATGCGCTAAGCCTTTAACTTATAACCTTGCGAATCTGCTCACATTTTGAGGATGGTCGAGATATCAGAAAAGAAATGACAAGGTGATATTGTTGACTACTAAACAACATTTACTTTTTAATTTCAAGAGAATTGTTTGCCTCTGTTCAAATGCAGTACAAGCTAGCAACAATTATTTTGCAGCTATGTAGATCAGTTTATACTTTCAAAAACCAACAAACCAAACGGATGTTTCAATCACATGATGATGTCTGCTGTTCCTTCATCACTTTCTCTTCTCCTCTTTCAATATTTTTGTTATTTGGTTTGTAAGGTCCTTGAGTTCTTTTCTTTTATCTATTTTCAGATAGGTCTCCTTTCGTATCTTCAGTGATTTCATCCACTCTGGTAGAATCTCCTTCATTAGTTCAATATGCTTCTCCAGCTGACCTGCAAATTTTTCAAAACAAGCAAGGAGACTGGAGACTGTAAAAACTTTGTTTTGTTTAAAACCCTTCATGAGTAACTGAATCAACTCCTTCAATTTGGAGCGTCAAATCCAAAGCAATGTTATTCTGATACAATTTGCATTTCATAGAACATGCTGTAGAAGTAAAATACACAGATGAAATTGTGAAACGTGACTACGCAGTACGAAGAAACAGAAGGAAAATTATTTACCTTGAGAAAGTGACGTATTGCAGCTGTCACTGAGTTTTTGAATGACCACATCAACAGTTAGGGCAGCTTTCCTTTCCGCTAAAAACACGCTGCAAGACAAAACAATAAACAAATAATAAACATATGTATGCATAAACTTTGCAACAATTACTGAAGTAGCCAACCATGAATGATTTAACCCTAAACAACATAAATGTGATGAAGAAAACAAAAACTTATTGGAATGGTGCAAGTTCCTTTTGGCATTTTCATTCATGTAGCATGCAGAGTGGAGTGTAGGTAAGTGAGTAGTAGGCTAAGTCTTTGGATTGGTGGTAACTACTTTCACAGTCACTTTCAGTGAAAGACATCTCTACTTTTCCAGATAGTTCACTGTATGGTAAAGAACATGCCTTGCTATTTTAAGGTCTACGGCTTGAGTAATTACAATTGCCAACATACTGTTCCACGCAAAATGTTGTGTTGTGCATGCAAGACCATAACTAAGGGAAGGGGGATGTAGTACACAAGCAGTGTAAAATAATGATTCCTTGTTGAATGCAATACATCAGCACAAAAATGGAAAACATATATGTAGTTAAAGAGGCTCATTGAGTTGTTTTGTGAAGTTCACTCAATTTTTCTAAACCGGTCAAGTTTCCTTCACATACTAATGACAAACAGTCAAACTAAAAGGATCCCAAAGTTTTACATACGTTGGAACATTAATGAGTGAGTAACCAACAATTAAATTTGGTTTTTGAAACTTTGTGACCAGACATTTTCACATTAGTACATTCACATGCACACAATAAGAGCAAGTAACGGTCAAAAATTCGAAAAAATTGACAGTTTTCATATAACTATTGGATATGAAACTTGATTAATAATGCTAATTGTGAGCATTGTCGTGTGTTTGTATACTTCAAAATCACCGCAATCTTTACAGATATCAACTCAATGAGCCCCTTTAAAATACATGGTAATTATAGCCCTAGTTTGCATCTGAAGCCATTTGCAAAAACAAATTTTTCCAAATGAGGATGAAGACAAGATCGTTTTTACCCTCTCACAATCATACACAATTCGGGCAACCTCTCCAGCATCCCAATTCTCTCTTCATCCACGTCACTCCTCATCATGGCTGCCTGAAGATTCCTCGCCTCCTTGGCTCGGATCTGATCGTAATATTGAACAAAAGAGGAAACAAAATTGAAAGACATCTTCCACTCACATATTAAGGGGATTCTTAAATGAAAGAGATATTTATCACTACAAGCACTTCAGAACCCTCATCAATACCTTGTCCTTCATAATTCACGATAACTCTGTCAGAATAAATGACTTCTCTGGTTGCCCCTAGGTTGGCAAATGCGATGCACCACCGGCATACTGCTGCATAATACGAGTGCATAATCTAAACCTTGAAATTTGACGCCAATTTTAAGAAAAACAAACTGAGTTTATTAACCGTCAAATATTGTGGAAGTTAATGTCAGACATCTCTTAAAGCTACTGTAATGTTTCTTCTAAGACATTTATAAAGGATATTTAAGCTGCTCTGTCTGTCAGACATCACAGATTTCCCATTTATGCAATGTACAATTTTGAAATAGACGCCACCTTAAAAATCCACAACTTCCAACAGTTGATGATATTGAGATATGGTTTTCACCAAGAGACAAATATTTCCATGACTTTTATTAAATGTTAACCTTCTTCAGTTGCCAATCCCTTTCAATTTAAACTTTGAAAGGAACATGATTACTTAGAAAGGTGAATTTGAATATTTTTTCAAGAGCTCAGTTTTGCATTCAGTAGGCAGAGTGTGTAATGCTTCTAAAATTGGGGGGGGGGGGGGCAACTGATGGCATTACATGCTGTTCAAAAGAGTAACCACATTCCTAAAAGTTAACCACAATTCTGCCAAAGTTAGTTGACACTCCAATGTTACAATTTGAGGCTTGAAAATGAAGTGATCATACAAGGCTGTGAAAAACTTTTTTAATGTTCTGTAGAAACGTTTTATAAATCCATAAACTCATGGATAAGGGAGGACTTACTTTTGAACAGTCATAAGAAACCTGAGTAGCGTTACGCACATACAATAATTAACTAAATTAAATCAATTTCAGATCAAAGTGCCTACAGCAAAGAACATATAATGCAACAAATAAATAATTGCTACATAGTCCTAACATTGTCATCAGCTCAGATACCTACGTACTAAAACTAGTATGTTCACACATGAACAATGCCTAATGACATGAGTGCACTGCAATAACAAAATGCCTTCAACCTAATTAGTCACAAGCTTGATGTAACCATTATGTGATGATTTGAAGACGATTTGTCACCATTTGCTGAAGTCAAACTTTAACTTCATTCTTAAAATATCATACCGGTGACATTATCAAGTGAATAAAGATGCTGTCATTTGAAACAATGTAACTTTGCACCTGTGAAGCTCAGGATTCAACCTCTGGCAAGGTAAAAGTAAGATGGGTCTTTTGTCCCAAAGCAATCTAAGGTTTTACCCATTTTATCAAACCTTTACTTTTGAAGTGAAAGGTAACAACTTTGACCTAAAAAAACTGAACTGGTGGTTATCTGACATCAAGTTGTAACATATAAGACATAGACATTCTTTAAACTTGTGTGGTTGTTTAGCATCATTAAATAATTGCAGTTTGAGACTTCAATTATTACTGTTTTAGTTACAGGCTAAGCAAATACATTTTTTACTTACTCTTTCTACTAAATCTGAGGAAATTCCACAAGGAGCTTTTCTGATGTTTGAGGCATCAGTTCCCTTCTGTGGTGTAGCCTTGATCTCTGGTGTTGATTGTGATCCTTCATGTTTATTTGCTATGAGTTCAAGAGCTTTGGCAACCTTAAGCAAACAAAAACAAAATAGAAACACACAAAGTTTTAGTTGATGCTGTGCAAACCAGAGCAATGTTGCTGGAGGAGCTGCTAAAGAAATTTATGAGTTACATAAGAAGCAACAGCATATGAATGCTAATTTCTGGGAAACACTTGTTGAATTAAAGAAGTAAATAGACATCATTTTAGGTGTTCAGAAAATAAATGAGAAACAGGATTCATATCTCAACAGGAGATCAAAGTCCACTGAGTGAATCTGAATGACAAAGAACACTATGCAATTTAAGCTGGCAAAGCAAAAAATGTTCCTATATATGTAAATCTGGTAATGCTTAAAATACCTGTCCTAAATAACAAAACAGAGAGCATTAAACAATACAAAATGCAGGAATTCATTGTGATTTGATAAAAGACATCACACGATGGTTTCATCTGCATGAATCTGATACACTGAATAGTATCACTGTGCATTATCTATAATCATAGACTGTTAAAATGAGAGACTAATTTTGTAGTACATGATGCATCAGTATAAAATCAAATGACTGTTGGTCACATGTGACCTTTCGTCTCCAGCAAAAAAAGAGATTCGTGTAGCACATTCTTGTTGATATCCTGCATAGATCTACAGGACACATATGAGATATGGAGATATACTGTCTCTTCAAGCCATTCATCACACCTGTGCACAAAGACATTCTCCAGGATGATAGTAAAGGCTGTAATTTCTATGGAAACAAGAAAAAAAATGATGACATCAAATGTGAACAGAGAGTTACAAAACACACACACCTTTGGATTCATCAAATCTCTGGCTTTATTAAGTACATCCTTTGCTGTTGAGTATGTTTGAACGTGGGGTGGTTCAGGGAGCGGAGATGGTTTGATATCATCGACTTGTTCCAATGGAAACTTGGGATGCCATCTTGTGATCTTGTCATCTGGAACAGCTAATGGAGGGTTTTGTTTCTTCAGAAATTCCTAAACAGCATACAAAAGAAAAAGTAAAATAAAACACCATTTTAATAAGAGAACATTACTGATGCATATCAATAAGGTTCTACAGAGAAGATGATTTTTGACCCCTACCAGGGTAATAATGCCAAATAATTGTACATGTGGAAAATTCATGAAAAGTCATTTCTCAACCAATGGGGGCATTGGTGGGCTCAAATGAAAGGGAATTTTGTAAATACAATTCTATTAATAATTAGAAATAAAACACAATTAATTATGCCTACTTAGCAAATTACCTAATTTGCATGCATAATGAGCTCTAAATTAGTGAAACTCATTATTTTTAGAATCTGCACATGTTACTCTTTCCATCGGTATAAAGGTTTCTAACAAACTAATTCATGATATGATATCTTTAAACTACCATTCAAATCTGAAAGTTTAAGATCTCTTTTGATGCAATCACATGTGAAGGTTTACCTTATGTTGCTCCTTCACCATCTCGACTAAATTGCTGTGGAAGATTGTCCTTCTGGTGATCAGAGCAGGAGGGAGTAAACTTGCTGAGGAAGCTCTTCTGTGAATGAATATCTTTCATGGTTGGGCTACAACTGGTGCCGGCAGTACTGGGAACAGACTCTGATAAATAAGAAATGAAAACAAATTAAAAAAAAAAAACAAAAAAAAGAAAAACAGAAGAATTTGACTGCTCTATTCAGAAAATGCATCACATGGGCTATCTCTTGAAGTGCATACCATAGACTGTTCTGAAAAGACTTTGAACAGTCTATTTGAAATAAGCCATAAATTTGTCAATGTTCTGTGCAATGAATTTAAGGGGTGATTCTTCAGGAGTGAAAACTGCCACCCCCTCATAGAGCCCCTATTACCCCCAAATAAATCTTGTCCTCCCAAAACTCTCGTCTGCAAAAGCATCAGATTAGTCTTTGCATTTTATCGCTTTCCAGATGTTGAATTGCTCACCAGAGTTGAACTGACTTAAGTCAGCCTCCACCATTAGCTCGTATCCTCCATTTCCGTTGCTCTCTCTCTTTGAGATGGGCTTGAAGCACTTCTGCTGGTAGAGTCGATAGCTGGCTGGAAAAACGGTCTTGATCTGACCAAGGTTCTTCAGTTGAAAATTCCTAAAACAGGCATTGTAAATAAAATCAACATCAGCAGAAGTTGAAAGGCATTAAAAATTGACAAGAAAAAGTTAGGCTTTTTTGAGATTTGGAGGGTGCTGAAGAATTTCAGACTCCATTTCCCTTCTTCCCAGTCCCCAACCTACTGACAATTTTCATAACATCCATTTCAAGTCTTGACGATTTCTTTTAAATTTCTGAGATCAATATGAAAGACAAAGACTTTGTGAAAGCATGTTCAAAATCTATCCAGTTGACCCAGGCAAAAAAGTGGGATAAAAGTAGAATGGTAATTCCCAATTGAATAGGAGAAAATTAGAATAATGTAGATAAAAAAAAACAGAAGTAGGTCTTATTAGATTTACAAGAGTAGTTATTATCAATACCTAGCACAAGTAAAGTTTTCAATTTTTCCATACAAATTTCACCAGCAACCCCCATTTCAATTGAAGTGTAATGCTATATTTGAAGAACATAATATGCAATTCTTCTTCCTTCTTTTCTTTTTTTCTTTCATGTTGAGTTGTAACAAGTCAAAATGAAAGACGAAAAGATAATGTAGGATTTTAAGAGAAAATTAGAAGTAGAACCTGAACGTCCAAAAAGTAAAAGAATAAAGGATAATTAGAGGAGTCACTTCAGCAGCCTACCAATTCTAAGCAAGAGAACATTTCGGTGTTTGAAGTCTCATTCCCAGTTTCACTTTGCAAAGTACAATCTGAAACTGCTCAAGACGTGATTGGACAAAAAAATATTTGTTTAGCACCTTTATTTCAGATCAAAATTTACTATAGCTAAATTATTGCAGCTGAATTTAAGTTGCTGCCTTTATTATAACCTCTGTGGACTTTTAAGGCATAATTCAATCACCTATAGGCAGTTACCCAAGAGTTTGTATGACTAATTGACGAACAAATCTTTTTTGTTTATGAAAACTGTAAAGCCTGGAAAACAACACAATCACATGTTCCACACTGGATCTATGTGTGGAAATATGTGGTCTTAGTAATTCTAAAGTGAACCAATTTTATTTCAGGGCAACTAAGAAGACAGTTTCTTTATACAGCTGTGACCATTTTCTTCATCAAAGTTTAAGTTTTTAAGGTCTTCATCACAGTTTAAGTGAACATCGGAATAAAACATTTTGTCTTCCATCCACTTGCATTAACACAGAGGAAATGTTTCTGGTCAATGAGGAAATGACAGTCTAAAAATTGCAATATTGGTTCAATCTGACATGTTACAATTTGTTTTAGATATCAAAACCACAAACTCACTTCCTACATAATTCCTGGACTCCAGCTTTCAATTTACTGAACGAACAACCTTCCGAGCGGTTGTGCAGCATCGAGACCACCGTATCAGTGCTCTGAAACATCTCTTCCAACGCCTTGTACTTGAATGGCAGCAAAAGAGAGGGCGGTGCAGCTACGGCAAGGTGACGGTACTTCTGGTATGCAGGCAGCTCTTCTGCTTTTCTGTAAAATATTTTATGCAGTGTCCATATCAGCAACAAAAACAAAAGAAAACATAAATCTGGAATTGACTAGGACAACCATGATTTGTAAGAATATTATTTTTACAGTAGTAATGGGTTTCTATTTGAGACTACCCAGGAACACATTCAACACAGTAGACTATGGTTGACATTTCTGCCAACCCATACAAATCAGTTATAATTCAATCTCTTCAACACAAAACTATGATTCCAAATACTCACTTTTCTGGCTCCTTTTTCACTTCTTTTTTGACTTCAGTTGACCTTTTGACCCTTCCTAGCACAGCCTGAAGTTCCTCCAGCTTCCCACATTTTGCAAGCTTTGCCTTCACTTCCTCTGGAGTAAGCTGTGAATGTAACCATGGCGATAAAACATTGATAGGTTGGTCATCCTCAGGATGATGTGGACAAGTGCTTAGTCTTAGTTTCAAACAAATTACCAAGGTTTTATTTTTTAAGAGGGCTAAAAAATTGAAAACCTGGAGTAGCACATGACATCACAAGAACGATGTTGATTTCAGTAATGGGTGTTTGACTTACTGTATGTATTGATTGTGAGGTTTACATAATCCATAAAATGCACAGTTTGTAAATAAGTACCTTCATTACATCAGAAATCATATACTCTCAAAAATCTGAAATCCATTGCTCGGACTCAAGACAGATTTGATTAGAAACAGTCTTTTCTTTGTATCTCAGTCACCAAAGTTGGATATCCACTCATCATACAAGCCACAAACTAACAGCAGAGCAAGTTATATTACAATTTCAACTGTTAAAGCAAAATAAAAGAGATACAATACCATTTTACTTTCAACATTTGGAAAGAACATTACAAATGAATCACCTTCCTGGGTCCTTTCTTCTGTCCTTTGCTGTCCAGCTCAGACTTCTTTGTAATCTGATCTGCAAGGGTTTGTCTTATTCTGTCCTTTAAAGGTGATTTATTATTTGGAGTTCTACTTTCAGCCATTCCTTCTTTATTTGATTGAATATTATTTCTATCCACCTTCTGTAGATTTGTTTTGACCAACATCACCTTCTTTGACTTTTCTGTTTCAGAGAGACTTGACTGAGAGGACATGCTCTTAATGTCTTGTGATGACTCTTGGACATTCTGGTGAAAAAAAAAAACCATGATAGATCTAACGTTTTCTATTCGACGATCCACAATGTGCATAATTTTAAACTTTGCATTATGAGGGGAACAGATGTTGCATTTCAAAAAGAAGCGACATTTGGAGAACTTTGTGAACTGTCTCTTTTTATTGTTAAACATTACTTGTACACAGCAGTGAAATTTTAGAATTAGCACATTGGCTCTTCCACAACTTTCATCAAATATCTATCAAGCCGATCTTTTGTCATGGCCTACTATATAATTGAGTCTTTTAGGAATTATTTTTTGACATTTACTAACCTGAAACTGATTCTTGAGACACCTCTTGGCCTGTCTCTTGCATTTCTCCCTTGACTGGTTATCACTGAGGCTGGACTGAGATGAATATCCTGACTCTTCACTAGATATTTCCTTAGCTTTCTTCCTCCTGATAGGTGCCTCAGTTTGGTCATTGCTTCTTTTTGTTGGGGTCTTTTCCTGAAGTGTTTTACAAACATCTCTGCCAGTTCCTGCACCTCCCTGACTCTCTGTCGATACTTCTTTCACCTGCTTCTTTTCCAGATATTGTTCTAGCGTCGATCTTCGTGACGTTGCAACTTTAGGTTTGGAGGCCTTTCTCTCTCTGGCCCTTGATGTGCCCTCTCTTTTTCTATCTGTTGTGGTACCCTGCAGGTGATCATGGGATTTCAGAGCTTTGGTGAAGTCATGATAGCTTATGCTTTTGCCTAAATTGATGTCTTTGCAATTATCTTCAATTTCTTGGAACACAGTCTGCAGCTCATGTCTTGGCTTTTTGAATGGCAGTTCCTTCAAGGAACCATCGCTGGAAGAACTCAACTTTCTCCTCTTCATCATCCTGCTTTCTGCTCTTCTTGAGGATCTTCTTTGAACGTAGAATTCTGTAACTCTTGCCTGAGCCATTTTGCACTGTTCCTGAAATAAGAAGATGTAGAGTTACTTTCAGAGGATTGTAGAAGGGTGAAAGAGGGCTACAGCAAATACCATCTACTTCAACATACTGTACTTTACCATTTTACCTTCACTCTACTCAAAAGTTTGCATCTAAGTGGTCTTAGTGAACTTCACTCTGGGACATTAAACTGCACTCTGAACACAAATCCCTACAAGCACTTAGGCAGCAGTGCCAAAGGGGAAAGGAAAAGACCTTGGGTCAATATTTAGCCACTTTCCTCTTATACTGTAATGTCAGTTTTAAGCTATATGGTACATGATGGCATAGAGGACCAATTGCAGTACAGCCCCACCATCTGGTGCAGCATGCAATTGTTGGAAGTATTTCTCATTCGTGAAAAGAAAAATTTGTGCACTATAGTTTTCTTTATGTCAAGCAACTGGGGTAATTTTTCAGTCTCAGGGTTGATACGATTGTGATAACAGACAATGCACATTTGTTTTTGTAAACTGAAACCTTTTGTAATCAAATACCTCATCAAGTTTGAATCTACAAGATTACCATACTGCACAGAATGGTGAATGGTGACCCTTGTTTTATCAAGAAATGCCATATACAGGGAGGCATTCCTTCGCACTGAAGACTGAGTTAGTGTAACGTTGGCCGGGACCTCATTCCAGCCTTAATATGAGGGATTAATCAGCCAGTGAGGTCCATGGGTATGAGGAAGAAATTATACACAAGACATATAATGAAATAGCAAAATGAAAGTTGGCAGTGCAAATAGTGATGACATTGACATAGGAAATACAACCACTTGAAAGAATTTTATGTTACATTAACCTGAACTCTAAACCTCTGGAATACCTGTTAATTACTTCCATAACAAACATTAACACCAAAGAAAAATGAAAAATGAACACTTAAAATAGCACAATAGTCTGACCAGTACAGTCATTCCTTACAAGACTTGTTACTACAGCCATTCTTACATTAGCATATATTGGGACTAGAACATACAGTACAGATAAACTGGTGATACAACCAAGGTGATATCAGCTCTGTGTCATAGATAGCCTTACTCACCACAAGTATTAAGTCTGACTGCAGTGGACCTCAGTGGTTCTACCAATGTCTGTCTGTGATTGTCCATAAATGAAGCATGCCTGCATAATGGGGCATTTATTTAAACACAACAGGCATTCACTGCTGAATTTGTAATCATTAGGCAAATAGAGTTCTTGGTTTTATTTAGTGTACTTTTTTGAATATCGATTCTGAAATGTTAAGCCTTCTTTTCAAGTCAAAGTTACGTCCAATTCTTGAATATTGTGTGGGAAGTTTGAGTCAGCATGAACACTAAGTCTGATTTGAGGAAGTCTGATTTGAATTGATACAAAGGATGCAATCAAGTTAGTGAGTGGTATTTAGGACCTCCCATATAGTAAGCATCTTATTGCAACTGGTACAGTAGGCCTTCACTTCAGTACAGTATTGCAAGTTATGCAAGGATATGGTCAAGGCTTTCTAAATTATCTTCCATGGTTTTGAGGAGACTTTGTATCTTAAAATCTCACGAGGGGTGATAGTGGAAAGAATAAAGCATTCAGATAGGACTAAAAGAGATTTGTCAGTTTTTAACTTTTGCTGCATTAATCACTGGAACTCTCTGCCCTTTTATGTGCAATAGTCAATGCCATTTAGTGAATGTGACTGAAGTCCCTTTAGAATATTTACTGAAAGGATCATCCTGTCAAGATTGATCCTGATTGGTTGTCAGATTGATCCTTGTAAATAACTTGGGGCTATGCACATCCATTATACAGCATATTTAAAAGAAGCGTCGACAAGTTTACGACTTCTATCTCATCGTTATAGTAAGAGTTTGGAAAAAAAAAATAGTAGGACTGTGTTACCTGTGTGTCACTCAGTATTTCCAAATTTCAGAATTAAAACTCCTAAATTGCACAAATTAAAATCGTGAAATCCGGTGAAAATTTCCTGAAGTTGATTGACCAGCTAAACCATTTTTAGACCTAATTTTTGCATGGTAGACCTACAGTATATATATATTATAGAATTTTGGCAAATTCCAGAACGAGTAGAAACTCTGATGTCACTGAATGACGAATTGATTAGCTGCAGAAGCATCATCAGAATTCTTTCTTCACAATATGAATTCTAGTTTTGCTAATCCAGATCCTGTTTTTAAGTTTTGTTGCTAGTTTTTTATAAATTCATATTCTCCTTTTAAAATCCAAACAGAAAGGCTTTTGAATGATGACAACTATGACCACAGACAGATGAAAAAAAAAAAGCAGTCACATGGACAGCTGGTTTACCAATTTTGACTTTATTTGAGAGATTTGTCAGAACTATCCCCAAATTTGAGGTGCTTGGAACGCTGCAGAGTTTTGTCATTTAACTTCCAAAATTTCATTTCACACCTTCATACTTCAATCCCAGTTCCCATCGCAGTTGCATGTTGTAGCGGCAGTTGTTTATATCACATGCTTCACGTGAACTGTAAGTTTACGTCACGTGCTTGCCAGCCTGTGCAGCAATTCATTGTTAACATTTTTGGGGGTAGTGCAACCAGGTTGCTCTGAATTCCTGGATTTCTTAGGCTTAATAGAAAAGACTTAGACTTAATATAAAAGAATGTGCATGCCATATGTTTAGCCAGAAGCATCGTATTTAAGGTAAATTTTGGGCATTGCCTTGGAATTTTGGTACTAACTTGTCGCAGAAGGAAGACCTGCCTCTAGAGCACATTATTACACTTACTCTTGCCAACACCACAGGAATTGTTTTAATATTTGAACAGACTCAGGGAGGTTAGTATATTTCTTAATGTTTATGTTCTTTGTATTTAACAATTTGTAGACTTACTTTTTGTATGCATGCATTTTTTATACAACTAATGTATTTTGTACTTATGTTGACTGTTGTAGTTTTCACAGAAATGAGGAAGGAAGGATGGAAGGAAATAAGAAAGAGAAAGAAGGAAAGAAAATCAAAGAGAAATTAAATTAACGTTATTCTTCCAGTGCAAACGCAGAGTTTTTTTGTCGTCTTTGTCTATAATGTTTCTTGGCCGGTTCATACTACACCCGACCGTGGCTATACATGTAGTGTGCTGCTACATAAAAATGTGATTCGTAGTCAGGGTCAGACAGAGTGTAAAAATAGACAGAGTTTATGTTCATGTACAGTATCATTAGACAGTGTCCTAGGCATATGCCTACAATACCTTACCTGAATCGCCACTCTCTCCTGATTGACTAGGCGCACTCTGAGAGCGGCCTTACAGGGAGTAGGATCGAGAAGTTACCGGTCGTTTCAGACCCTTGCAATTTTGCCCCCAACCAGTTCACCAAGGTTGTTTCACCACCTTGCAAATTCCTCCCAATGTGGAAGCTCAGTTTTTTGCCAAAAACACCTACCAGTTTGCTGCCTTGAACCAACTGGAGTCAAATGTTGATACTTTCAATGACAATTTTCATGATAGCAAAAACAGTTTTAGCTGTTGTTGATGCAGGTAAGTTGCAGGAGGGTAAGGAAGAAAACGTGGAGCTAGTAATAGCATATCGCCACCATTCATCAAAATGATTGTGGTCATATGATTTTGTGCTCAATGTTCAATTATTTTCTACTGTGTTTAAATGGATATACTGTATTTGTTTTGAGTGACATTTTTTCTGACTAACTCTAAAAGCACTTGTCACTTACCAATCAAATGTGTCATTGAAATTTTGAGGAAAAAGTAATAAAATGTAACGCCACTTACCAGACATTAACATAACAAAAATTAACATAGTAGGTCAATCGTGCAAGATCAAATGACCATTTGATTTCCTTCCACAGAAATACTTCTGTGATTCGTTAACAGGTTTTTTTCACAATGTCACATACTGTAGTGCATGATCATATTAGGGGCGAACAGGCCGACACTTGGGGGCTAACTGGTACGTAGGCCTAGGTCTTTGTGGCGAACCAGTAAGCAGCTAGTGAAAATGATAATGCCAGATTATCAGATTATTTGCTTATAAGCTATTAGAAAGTATCCTTTTAGTCAGCGTTTTATTACTGAATGGAACAATCTGCCACAGGAGGCTGTCACTGCCACAACAGTCAACAGATTCAAGAACATCATCGATCCTGTTTTCCGGAACAGAAGGGGGCTCTACATAAGCCAGAGATGGCTATCTGCCCCATTTCTTACGACCCCATCGACATCTAATGCCGGTGGGCTCCGGTAAATCGGTAAACTAACTTAGGCCTAGCCTAATTCTGTCCAAACATTCGCTTTTGTCCACTCCGCACATAGCCATAGATGCTTCCCGCAAATGCTGGGCTTACCTGAAGATTGGTGCAACCAATGCTCCCCAATAGCAGAGAAGTTCCTATCAGATTTTCGGCTCTGATTTTCCTATTTGGTAACAAGCTGATAACATGGAAACTGATGTCGTTGAATCACACTTCACAGTCAATTTTTTCAATCCAATTTCAGCGTTAGGCCTAGATGTGCGATTGTCGTGAGTATGAATTGTCCTCACACTGTGAAAACCAGTTTAGCGGCAGGGTTTACTTTCGTTACAACTTACAGTCATATTCACGACAACACATTGGACATCTAAAGTTTCGCGGGAAGTAGTCATGTGGCAAGCGACCTGTGTAACTTGGTATAAACCAAAACGTGAACAAGAGAAAAAATGTGGTAAAATATTTTCGCCATATGTACCGCCTTGAATTAAAAATGTACATTGCAAAATTATTCGTTATTTTAAAGTATTTTCATGGAATCCCACGGTTTATTTAAGTAAATAGTAACAGTGTATAGTCTAAAACATTTTTTACAACCCTGCAAATCGATTTCACCAACGCACTGAAATTGATTAACGAAATGTCTATTCGCCCGAACAAATTCGCGCGGATAAAACGTATTAGTGACACGAACGAGATTTGAGCCAATCGCGCATCGTAATAAGGTTCATGTCTCGCACGCCAGGATAACGTAAGTGCGAATAACAGAGAGTTTTCGTCGTTTTTCCATGCGAATAGTTTCAACCAAAGTATTGCGTAATCCTTTGACCTTTGACCACTTCTCGATACTGCTTTGTTTTGTTTAGATAATGGCAGCAGGAAGTTAACTTGCTCTCTTGTCTGAGGTTTAATTTCCGCATTCGTGATCGAACAGAGTAACCTGCGTGAAATCGACGATGACGGTCAGCAATCTTGTCATTTAACATAGCACTAAAATCTCTCATTCTTGACTGATTGCCGTGTTTAGTCGCAGCTTCGTTGGTGTTCAGACTGCTGACAGAAACATTACCCTGTTCGTTTGTATGATTCAACGAGCGAAGTTTTGTGGCTCGCATCGCGAACTTTGTAATTGTGTTAGTACTCGATTACTTGAGTTAGGCCTCTGACTCCAGTCTGTCAGCCTGTGGGAGGTATTGTTACTTGTGAATATCCACTGTTGAAAGAACAAGTCTGACTTAAAGAAGAGCAAAAAGTACAATGTCTTCTGGAAATCAAGAATGGGCTATGTGGGCAAATGAGCATGCCTTCATTAGCGGCATAGGTGAGTAGGAGTATAAGGAACTTGGAAGTAAGTCGTCATACTCATACTAGGCCTAGCTAGTAAGTAGTAAATACGTTAGGCTATGTGTGCAACTCTGAATGGACATATCCTCGGCCTATCGTAACAGACAGTAACCTAACTGTAGTACTAGCAGTGTACCCTTACCAGTTAACTTACTGTACTCTACCCTCAGTCAATGTAGGCTAGCTAAATCAGATTCAGAGTGGCTGGCCTAGGTATATGAGAATGAGATGACTGTGATACCTGTGTAGTTCTCCTTTACATGGATCCAACCAATTTATGATATAAAAGTAGTGTGGGCTAAGCAGAAATGTCCAGTCTACCTGTTACTGACATGTTTGGTTCAATTGGCTGACTTCAATGGACTGGTTTTGTCAGGTTGCCTAGGCCTAACTTATGTGTTAAAGCCTGTCACCAAGTCAGCAGGGTAGACAAAGCATGATGGATATTTTAACTGTTAAGTCTAATTTGGGACTGTAGCTGCACATGGCCCACAGTTATGAATTTTACAGCCTTGATAAAATATTGCAAGAAGCTATAGACCTAATTGATTTTTATATAAGCTGAAAGTGCATTGTAATAAAAACTTAAAAGTTTTGGGAGCTGCACATGAACTCAGTAATGGTGTTTGTCAAACACTTCTGCCTCATTTTGATGAATACATTCCCCAAAGTTCCCCATTCCCCAAACATTTTCCCAAAGTTTCATTTAGATATATTGTTTAATATCCTAGTTACACACTTTTGTAGTTTAGAGAAGGTGCTACCATTTTTGCGTAAGTTGAATGTGAACCAACTTGAGTAAGTCGAATGATGATGTCACATAACCACTGGTAGGAATTTTAATGTATTTCTTTGTTTTCTCTACCTATAATTTCTACAGATCCACACACTTTCTCATATTGTGTGGATTTATAATCAAATCATTAGTTCTCTTATTTGAATCTGTGTATAACTGTTAAAAATATAGTGACAGTGAAATACAAAGAAAGACACAAGCTTTTCAATCACATGTGGACGGATGATGTCATCCCAATCTCAGAGTCACAACTTCCTGATTATTTTTTGTGGACATTCAAATTGTACCATCTTGGAAAGTAAACAATGAGATTTGATAATGGTGTTCACCAAATGTTAGTCTCTCATTTAACACTATCAAAAGTCCTGACTTTCCTTCTCTTTTAAGGCAAATTATGGAATATTTTGCCCAAAGTTTCCTGCAAAAGTCATATTTAGTCCTGCATTTTTGCCCCAAATCCTGAATTTATCCTTCTAAAATTTTTTGTAAATCCATACATTTAGGAAAAGTGAATGACTTTTGCTGCCAAAATCTGTCGTGATTTTATATACCTGTAGCTAACACCTCAGTGATAATCAGTGTCTTACTGTACATCTCTGTCATAAACTGTTTGCTTTGAAGAATGCATTTTGTGTAATTCAAATTTTTCAAGGATTGGTAAGTCTTGGTCTGTAATCCATACATCTGTAACAGTATGTGTCTTGTCAGTTGATAGATCCAGGCCTTGAATTCTGAGGCATGCGAGTGCAATTGCACACCATCACTCGCCTCAAATCACTGTAAGGAGTGCGATTTTTGCACACGTAGATAAGAATGGGGAATTACATAAATCTATAAAAGTTAAATAAAATATCACACCAACCACACTTCTTAATTTTCTGAGGAGTGTGGTTTATAGCACACATGGAACATCTAAAACTCAAGGCGTGTAGGTCATAAAATGCTTTCTAGTCATGTTTATTCACAGTACCTGAACATAATGTACATATGTATGCTGTTACATTTTTATTGATCTGTGTGAGCCTGTGTGCAGGTTTATCTTTGGGTAGCACAGTGCTGGAAAAAATGTTCAATTCCTGGGAATGGGGTCCGAATTTTCCACAATTTGTAATAGCAGTTTTTTTTAAAAAAAGGGGGGTTAGTCTCCCTCCAGATACACAAATTTACTGTGAAGGAGCCTCCCAGCTTCCCAACTTTATCTACCTATGGGGTAGCATTTGATTACAGTTATGTGACCAGTGAGCAATTACAGTAGTTGCATATATGATTGAACTGATACCTGTATATTTCTCTGTTGTATACATGTTGATCCCCATTTGAGGTTGTTATGTATGAAGAATACATTGATAAGATTTCCATTTACAGTACTGTACCTTTCAAGTACAGAAGCAGATTATGTGTTAGATGAAGCCATACTGTATATATCTCTAATTGTGGTGTTTTTATTTCTCTTCACAGTTATGATCATGGGTGGTATCACCGGTACCATTAACTTTGATGGAAAGCCTTTTGCAATTTACACGATGTATCCTTTATAAATAATAGTACTTTAAAATCACTCTCTGTGGTTTTTGTAACTTGTATCTTGTGGTCTTACTGTCAGAATGTGTAAGGAACAATTATAAATGCAGAATTTATCTTATCTTGCACGAATTAAAAAAAAAAAAAGAAAGACAGTGGGTAGTAGGCACTAGGCTCATATGGTATATACTTCACATTATGGTGCATGCCTATTTATATCACTCCTGAAAACACAAGACCGTCAGTAAACCTGTATGACATGTGAGAAAAAAAATGGGAATAAAGAAAGGATGACAGACGTTCATACAGTAATATGGAGACATGAACCCAAAAGGGAAAATTCTCTTTTCATGATACAGTGTGGCATACTGTATTTCTGCTATCAGGTTTTCACTGTTTTTGAGAATTGCTCTGAAAATATTTCCAGTTTGTCTAACTGTAGATGCCAGGCATGTACAGTAGACTGCATGCATTGAGTTTGTAATGCATGTTCTTCAAGTTATTTTGTTACACATCCATGTTTGACAAGGTTTTTTTAGTTATTGCCATGTCATGTAATGTACTGAATGCAATGATTGACAACTATGTGTATATCTAGGTTAGTAACCAGCTGACATTCAGAACAGTTGCCGTGCATGATGTTTGCAAGTTTTTGAAAAGGTAGTGTGGGTGCAAGACAAATTAATAAAGTCTTTTGACTGGCTTTTAAATACATTTGCCATGCAGTACAGTATGTTGCTTAGGTCACTGCTCGTTCCTCCTCCAGTGATACATACTGTCTCATGACGTTTGCTTAAAATCATTTTCTTTAATTCATTTCCATGACGACAGTGTGGCCGGGGTGATTGTTTGCCTGTTGGAGTATGCTAGAAGCTGTAGGAAGAAAGGAACCACTGTGGAAAGAAGGTACTGTATGCCTATTACTTCATATCTCAGGGGTCCACATGGACCAAAACCCCTAACAGCCAAAAATGTTGCCAGTGGCAGATTTCAGGAGCCAATTTGGACAAAGTGTGTCCATTTTTGAATTTGCCAATTGTGACTTTTCAAATATCCATCCATATTTAAAATGGGTATTGAGATGTGCTTAAAGGCTTGAGCCAAGAACATCATAGTGATCCTTAACCTGCCAACTGCAGAACTAAAATTTTTAAACTTACATCACACTGCGGAATTAATTTTTGCAAAAATGTCTTTTTCATGAATTTCAGTGTAGCACTGTAAATACATTACACTGGAAATTTTTAAAACAAAAACATGTCATCACATTGTTTATCCCTTTTTTTGAAGCAAATACATGCCAAAGACAGTGTCATTATCTTATTTGTACGACTGCTTTTGAAATGACACTTAAAAGTTCTTTCTCTTCCTTATTTTCTTAGTCACTATTGAACTTGAAATTCTAGTCAAATAAACCCTGCAAAGTTTGTAAGGTTGAAAATCCTGATTTTTAAATAGAGCAATAGAGTGGGCCATTGCAATATTGAAATGAGCAAGAAGAGTGTATTGTTGATTAAGTACTGTGGGGGGTTATGTGACATAGTTTTGGCACATGCTACAGGGTGTATTGTCTTACGCAGTGGCGTGTACAGTAGTTAGCACAGCACAGATATGTACGTCCTAAGCAGTTAACTGATTAAAGGTTAGTATCATCATCACTTATCAACTATGTGTAGGTCATATAGTGTGGTTATCTGCATCCAAGATGCTGGTAGTGCTGTATTCAGACATGCCGTTAGTATTTACTCATTGCCTCTTACATCATCATCTGGTGTCTCCCACCTGACGTGACACGTACAGTTCAGAATCCGAGCCCTGCAAATGACACACCTCTCTGAGCTTACTCTGAGCATAGCACATCATGGCCAATTGGTGTTTACTGTGTGTGGGGTTCCTTTCGTCAGTGGAGTAGATCTCACTCAGTAATTTGAGTGTACAGCATTTAAATTTACTGCATAAGAGGCTGGATCATATACGAGCCAGCCTGCTTTATCGAGTAGTTGTGTAACAAAATAAGGAATACTTTGGGAAGCATGTTGTGTAAGCACAGAGTCTCATGATAATTGGATACTACAGTATGCTATTGATGCACCAGTACAGATGAGCTATTTTCACAATGTGTATCTGAGGCTAAGGCATGGGATTGCGTGAATCCCACATTGAATGCTGAATCCCTCACAAAGATAAACCTTATGCCAGAAAATCCCACACACTTTTCCACAGCTTAGGTTGTAGCTGCAATTATAACTACAAACAATAAATTGCAATAGAATGTTTACCAAGTGACAACTCCCTCCTTGATTGAAAAAATTTCCTCTTAAACAGGTTTTTAGAGAGGGATTTCCCTCCTAGGTTCAATTCGTTAGCACAAACATTGGTTTAAAGGCCAAAGGATTGCCATAAGTAAAACAAGGAAACATTAGTGCATTGTACTTGAGTTTGTCTTTAGATTCATTGGTGTGTGCCCACATGTCTGCTGTAGTTTATCGTTAATTTGCAAGTGTACAGACTGATGATGATAATGATGAACCTTAGAAAATGTGTATGAAGAGAAAGCATGATTACAGTAGCAGTATAAATGAGATTTGGAAATCAATGAATTTTGCCAACAGTGCTTGTTTTTCCAGAGTAAACTAAAAGCTTGTTTTACAGACAATGTTGAAACAGTCCCACAGGATTTTGTAATGGCAAGTCAATCAATAACTGCCACTCTGAGTATAAGTACGTGATATTACAACAATAGCAACTGAAGTTTAGTATTAATGAGACTTGTGAGTCCAATACAGATATGTTTATCCGGTGCACAGTGAATGTGTGCTCAATAATCATTGTTTTACTTCCTCAAGCTGAGTCAAGTTGAACAACCTAGTTTTTTCCAAACTTTCGATTTTGGTTTTGATGAAAATTGTGACCTACCTTTTGTAATAATAATAACATGAGTGGATCTGTCTGTGTGCATGCTTCAACAGGATACTCATTTGTAATCTGAAGAAACTATTTGTTTCATACTGTAGTTCTGTATTCAAGTTGGGACATGTATTTCCATACAACAGGTTTCAGAGTTACTTTCAGCCTGTCATTAACCATGGAAGTCCAGTTCTGACCAGCTACTACTTCAGATTCTTCCTGTACCTTGTGTAAGTTTTATGTTTCGTTTATGAACCATATATAGAGGTTTGCATGTCCGATATAGTCTATACAGAGTTTGGTATTTACCACACAGAGGATGATATATTATGTACCATATACTGTAGTCCATACAAAAGTTTACCTAAAGTTCATGTAAGGATTGGTATGTACAGTACCATATAGTCCATATATATAGGTTGACATGAGCCATAAATCAGTTTAAAGGTTGGTATACCATATTGAGGTTTCTTTGTACATAGTCCTTGTCAATTTCTGGTTTTACTTTGCATCAGATACATCTTTTTTTTTTTCATTGCTTCGTGTAGTCGTTGCCAGCCTTCACTTTATCTTCTCTTGATGTTTCCACACGCCTGTCTATTCAGACTGTTTCTTCAACAGTCTTACAAAATGTTACAAAATTCAAAAGTTAGAATTTACTGTAGAATTTACTGCATCTTTAGTGTTTGACCTTGTATGGCTTAAAAGAGCAGAAATACCCCAAATACCCAAGTCACTGTGTAACATGTCTGAGATCCTTACACATTTTGACTTCACTCCTGCTGAAATTGAACTAAAGAAGTTAGAAATGCAGAAACATACCATCTCAACGTTTGCGGCAAAGTACAGGCATCAATTGATTCGTGGAAATCATTTAAGTGTGTTTTTATTCAACTTTAATCCTATGACAGGCTGTGCATCCCGTGTGCTTTCCAGTTACCGACAGTGATTGGTGGAATATCTCTCCTCATTGCTGCCCTGATTTACTTCAAAGCTGCCCTCGGCGGGGAGAGCTGGACCAGCAGTGCAGCACCCAAGAGAAGCAAGACCCTCACAGATCGACCGCCTCAGAACCCCCCTCCACGCCCCCCACCAGAGGCCATTGTACAGAAGAATGGTACTGAAAACAAAGGGTACCAGTAGTTCTCTCCTATGTTCCCAAAAAGAATAGTTTATATGCACCCTTTGTTTTTTTTCTTATTTTAGCTCTATTTGTGATGTACTGTAAACATGTCGACGAAAATAGACATTGAAATTTATTTTAGGCTATAACCTCCGAAAGTGAAGCAGACTGAACAAAATATTGTTTGTCAACAGAGAATGTTGTGAGGGAAAAAGGCTGTTGGTATGTCAGTTGTCAGTCATTCACTTTCTTTTTTTTCATATTACGCTCACTGGACCTTTGTTTGGGAAGGGCCAAACTGCGGGTACCAGGAAGTAATTTAGTAAGAGCAACCCCACCCCCTTTGAAAAGCTTTCTGGGGGGATTGGGCTAGTTTCAAGGGGAGGGGATGGCCTCTTTTGGTCCCCTATAGATCCGCCAGTGAATATCCTATCACCAGTGGGCATCAAAACCAATGTTCCAAATGTTGCTAGTGTGAACTCGCTTGTTCTGGTGACTTTACAGGGGTGATGTTATATTACCACTCATTTCACGGATTGTTAGAGTGGAATTACCAAAAAAATGGAAAGATCATGTATCACAATTGAATCTGAACTTTGCAGTACGTCTGTATAGATACGGTTTGGAAAGCATTTTATGAAGAAAAGTATGTGATGAGGAGGGGTGACAGTAACCACCTTCAGTAGATGAGTTAACAGTATACTCCATAAAATGTTATATACATCAGTGATACATGTTGATACTGACCAAAGCAGAAATGTCAAAGGTTACCATCTTGGCAAGAGGGAATGACCTGCGTGTTACTTGCATGGTATAGTTCAAATCACATTTATGCTTTGTGATGCATCTTGATTCAAGAGACATATAACCCCCCCCCCCCCTCCCCCTGAAGAGAAAGCCTGTACAGGTTAACTTCTCTACAATGCACTGCACTTATATATGGACATGATACTTTTTTGGTGATCTAAGGAGTATTGCGATCACCATTTCATGGGTAGTTCCCAACCTGTCACATACATTAACAAAGTAAAAGCATGTACAGTAAATGCATAGTTATTTTTGAAATATATTTTTCCAGTTTTATATGTCGCAAGGGATGGTCTTTAATGGTTTTTTTTTTTATTGTGATAGGGGTAGCATGTTTTGTTGTTCCAGTTTCAGTAAAAAGAGCGCTTAAAGAACGTTTGAAGTTAAAAATGTTTGAACCATTTTTTCAGTCGACTGAAAGAAGAGTTTGCAAAAGTTGGCTGTTGAATTATCACTGTCCGCCCAAGGTCCTCGTATGTTTGCCGTGTCTATTGAAAGTCCTCATACGATGGATTTATTGATGGTTTGTTTAGGGAAAGCTGTTCAGAAATACTACACAGTGTGTTACTTATCCATGTTGAAAATGAACTTTAAAATGAAATAGATTTTAAAGAAATATCAGCAAATTTATAACATAAAAGACAGTCACTAGTCACTCCAAGCATTTTGGGCAAGGGGTAAGCAAAGTTCTCAATTGGTTCTACTCTTTGACTCTTAGTAACTTCAGATGATGCAGAGTAGCTCATATTTCACAGCACACACGGTGACAGTGTGTTTTGATTGCAAATGTGGTCCTTGCGTACTCACTAAGATATGCAGCACTTAACATAGGATTGTATGTGTCCAAGGGGGTTTTAGACAGGCTATGAGAGGTGTTTGGGAGAATTGGGTGTGATGAATACCTGCCTTTATGCTTGGGTTCCGTGTAGAGTATGACAGTCAAACAAATGGAACAAAAAAAGAGCAAAAGAGATCAAGTGAATCACCTAACAGAAATTGTACAAATACAACTTTAAAACAAGTTTTTATTGTATCTTGCAGTACCATGGTTACAAAGAAAGACTTGCTTAGTTAAGCAGTATCTATATTTAAAGGGTTTGGAATAAAGTTTACGGTAATTTTGTATAGACCAGTTTTTTTTTTTTCAGTTTTCTTTTTGTGTATTTCTTGGACAAAAAAATATGTGTAAGTAATAATGCATGTAGCACGAATGCAAAATGTACCACACTGAAATGATTAAACACACAACACGTACTGAAACAAAGCATCAGCGATAAACACAATAAGGGATATTAAAGCTACTGTAATTACAAAGATTGAGGGAAAAGAATGTTCTGGGACAGAGATAACAGAGCAAAATAATGTACTGAAGTAATTGTGACTGTTTATATATGATATGGATATTTAGACATCAGGTATGATATTAAAATAATGACAGGAAACCTCTAGTGAGCCAGTAGCATCACTTTTGTTTGAATCAACCAAAATACTAAAATATTTAATTGTGGGAAAGACATGCAAAATGACATAGAGGAGATTCATATCGCCCCCTTCAGTTTCCATTTGACACATACCTGAGAGGTTAAAAACTCTTAATATAACGTAACTTTCCTTTCATTCATAAGGTTAAAACATTTTCAAACATTCTATCGTTTGGAGAGCAATGGTTTCCTCGCTAAATTCTGGTAGTAATTTTGGAGGGAAGGTGCATCTAGAAATAGATATAAAATGCTTTAAAAAGTAACTAATAGTATGCTGAAATATGTATGGCAAGTAGACTTGATAGCTGATTACAGATTAATACTAAACAGGTTCTTATATTATTCACCCTATGTTCTTGTTGGAATATCGTCCTTGTATTCCTACCCAACACTGTGATTATTGAATCAACTGACAATTAATCAAAAGTGATTATAAAGACAAAGCTACTCAACTGATGATAGCTAATCACAATTTGTGGCTTCCAGGCTTCATTCCAATCATATATTTTAAATCAGAAACCTAAATGTGATCAGCCTGAACAAGGAACCTCTGACTCTTTATTTCCGTGATGTCCTCTTTGTTCATCCAAAGCCCTGCCCACTGAACTAAACAATGGAGGGATGATAATTAACCTTTCACATACTTTGAAGATAAAAACAACATATTTAGATAATCATGGAGCTTTGTAAATGATAATTAACAGAAATATACAAGTTACAAGTATGCTGTTTTTTTTTTGCTCCAAAGTCAGCATTTCTATTGAAACAGCAAACTTGAAATGATGCTGGGATACATACCATGACAACCATTGATTATCACTAATGTATTAACTTCACAGTAACACTCTAAGAAACAACACTTTACATTCATTGTCGTCTCACCATGTACTATTTACACCAAGAGCACGGAAGGGTCAATATAACAGCATGGTCAACACAGCAGCTGGGGACATAATAGAATCAACTGTCACAATTTTTTACTGCAAAGGATATGAACGAAAGCAAAACCCCAGCAGAAAAATCTCTGCCTCGAAAAACTTTGTACATGAGTCCACAAGCTCTAATCAATGAACTACAGTACTAATTATTCCATCAGGGGAAGATGAATTTTTCACTAGAGAAACATCAAAATGTAATGATATAACAGAGATATTTCCTCCCTTGAGATATAAAACATCACTGAAATTGTTTTTTTTTTTATGAATTCCACAAGATTCTTTTAATGAAAGACATTCACTACAGTGATATCAACTTTGGTTTTAACTTATCTTGACTCTTACAGTTAGAATTAGAGAATACGAACAGAGTTGTAGTTTCATCTTATACTCAACCATTCTTAAAAAAATAGTTCCATCCACTTCTAGATATTTAATTATATGGACAGTTGTAGGAGTGTAAATCCTTATATGAACGTATTTACTCACTGTGTCACCATAATACTTGCTCTTACATGGTGTCATTCAAACCATGCCAATGAAATCTGATTTTAAGGATTATTAGGTCGAATACTATTGGAATCTAACATATTAAATGCGGTTTTGTAAGGAAAAGTCTATAGGCTTGGCAGGGTTGTCAAGGTTGTTGGGTTCAGATGAAACTATAACTCTGTTTGAATTTCACATTTCTGATCATTGGATATGATGACTGGAATGAAAGATAACATGATGGGGAAAAAAAACTTGTATTATGGGGGAAAAACTTGTGAAACCTATCAGAGAAATCTATCAAATATCAGTGGATCTACTTCTTTTTGTTCCACTCAATTTACTACTTACTACAGTGTAAATACAATTTCCCTGTTGCCCTAACTCAATCAAAAGAAGATCTCATGTCAAACATTGAAAGCATGGTCAAGGTGTATGAGAGATGAACAAACCCAGTACATGTACTACTATTCAATGATAGTGGATTGTGTTAGTACCAATTGTAAAAATTAAGTGAGGTTTCAGTATCTGAGAATTTACTAACTATAACTACATCCTTACTGTAACATGAAAGTGGGAATTCACACCCCAATTCACACACCAAAACTAGTGATGCCATTGTACAGTTTGCCTAGGCCTAAGTTTGTTTTTCTCCAGTCTACATGCAATTTTCTTGCCCAGACTTAACAGATTCTATGAATCACATTTTCAAAGGTTTGATGGGATATGCAGCCTTCAATATCCCTGTTAGTGAGCTAACACACCAACCATCCAATGTACAAAAGGGGAAAAAAGCTAGAAAATGACAAGACCCCTTGTCGTGTGCACACATCAGTTTGCATCGAGTGCACTTCCAATTGGAATACTGACAGCTTAAATAGCAGCAGTTGGCTTTGAAATCATAGTATCAAATTTAACACAACCTTTGAGTTTGTTCTGGAACATTTAACACATCAAAACAGACTCATTCAAGTATCTACTTAAGGGACCTCCATCACAGATCCATTACAGATTACAGGGATCCATTACAGATTACAAAAATGAATTACCAGCTCTATCACAATAAATCAACCAACCAGCAACTCCAGTAATCTAAGGTTCCATTAAAACAGTCTGTTTAAAACAACGTTTCCTCTCATTTGGCAGTAAAATAGTAAAAGGCAGTCTACTTGTATAATAACACTGTGACAGTTTGCTTGCTTCCAAACCATCCTGGACTTCCCCTTTCACATATATCTTACATATGCTAAAATGATGTAATAGCATAGTGAGACTGAGAAATTAACTCATCCACTTCTGGCAAACACCTCAACAAAAGAGTACTTTATTCTCATGAAGAAGTCAAATTGTCCAAGTCAGTGAAAAATAATGAGGATAAAGCAACTCAATCAATTAGTGGTGTCTTTTAAGTTGCATACATTGACCAATTTGTTTCCTGCAGTTTCAACAAAGCTGGTGTATGAAGCAATGGCTATCTGCTTTGTTGGAAATTAATTTGCATATCAGCAAAATGTTAACAAAAGTAACCAAATGGAAAAGGTGTTGTGGTTTCTATGAAGTAACATACAGTACAGAGGCGTACAGTTGATTACAGAAATTGATGCATATGCAGAAATTCGGTAATTACAAACAGTACATTGACATTACATATAACAAATATGACATCAGTCCATCCTCAGTCCCTTCACTAAATCATGTATGATTAACTTAGCAAAAAGATCAAGTCTAAACTTTGCTTCATCAGGAAAAATACCTCCTTCACATATTATTGTATGATTAAATAATGTATGGCAGATATTCATAATTTTCAGCAAACATTTCTGATAATCTTCTAGCATAAATTAAATATGATATAACGTCTAAGCTTACATTCTTGCATATTGACTGTACAAAGTTGCCAGAGTTGAATGACTTTAAAAAAACTAAAGGCAGGTATCTAATGACTTTCCAAAAGACAAAAAGAAAACATAAGGTTCTTGGACTAATCGTGGTTCATCAACGTACAGTACAGTAATATATGAGATGAGTTAAAAATTCACATGTTCTTGAAATACTGTGTTTACAACTTTCAAGATTTTCATTATTTGCAGTTTGACCTCTGTGTTACTAGAATCGAAAAGGCTCATTTAGCCAAAGTCCCCACCGCAGGAAACACCAAATTGTCAGGTGAAATCTGCACACTTCTCATGTAATGCATCCACTGTATGCAAACCGTGAAGTCTGTTATGCATGTAGTAGAGTATCTTGTACATTTTCCAAAACCAATTTCAAATCACTAACTACTAGCTCATTAGTGTTCATTTGCATGTGTCACATGAGAACTACATTAGCTTGACCATTGATCTGTTAGTACACATGTCTTATAGCCACCTTTACACGTAGTTAACATTTGGGAAGACTTACTGAATAAACTTAAAGTGCTCCTTTGCCTAGACCTACATGGATATCTCAAGACTAGACTGGTTTTCAGTTAGGACCAATGTGACTTATTGTCCCATTACTCAATTATCATTCATGCAGGACAGGGATATTTGAGATGCTGAATGACATTTAAAGGGGCACTTATAAAGTATGAGGAGAAAACGTTTGCAGGATTTCACGACCCACGTGGAACCCTGGACTACAAATTCATGTACACTCTAAGATGGACCACTGACAGAGTATCATTATAAACTAGAAAGCCAAAAGGCTTAGTGATTCCTTGCCTCATGATATATATTGTAACAAACATGAATCGCCCACATGACAAGCATGAGATCCCACACAGTTATCCTACTTGAGATACCATCTTAGTAAGGTCAAAACCTTTTGAAATCGTGACCCAAAATGACCTTTCACCTCCACTTAAAACAATAGGGATCACCTACCCTATGTGGCCATCAACATGCTAAATATGAACAATTCACAAACTAAGTATAAGATCCCTCTTATTTATCACCCTTAAAATATCATGCATACAAGGTTTTGACCTTTTGTCACCCCAAATAACCTTTGACCTACACAAACATGAGAAAACTCCCAAATGGATATGATGCTGCAGGGGAACAAATTATATTTTGTCGTAACTTGATAAAAAGGTAAACATGTTTATTTAATCAAAATTATAGCACTCTATTTTGTCGAGTTACAGCTATTGGTGGCAGCTCTTTCATATTTGATTTTTTGGCATGATGCCCTTCCCAATGGCTATGAGGTCCTTGAAAATTAGCAAAAACTGATATTACTATTAAACAAGAATCTAGCATGACTTGCAATTTTGCCTTTAGTCTACTTAAAGACACAACACACAGTACAAGTTTCCCTGGTTTGATACACAGTAGTCATTTGTTTAAAGCTTACCTGAACTACTGTAAAGTGAAATAGGGCATTTAGAATACACCAACATGGCATACAAAGAAATTCGCCTTAACCATTGTTAAACCATTCAGTCTCATCAATAAATATCTGTCAAAGCTTCATCTCCTCAAAACATTATGCATGTGATGAGTAACAGATGCATCATTTGAATTTTAAAAAGTTTGGGTGAACAAATTATTGTTGAGCAACAAATAACTAAATTTCTGATCTGTGAGAATCTTATTCCTTGAAAATAAGGCTACTGTAATTCGTTATTTTGAATAATCTATCATTCTATGTCCACAAATAATGGTTTCAAAAATATGGTTGTTTTCTGTAAAACAAACGCCCTATTTCCCTTTAAGGGCTAAACAGAGACACTGTTTATACAGTGAATGGTTAAGTCCATTGAGCACCTGGCTCAACAGACTGTATGATTTATTCTGGACATTGTGGTTTCTACTGGCAGTCAACTGTGATAAATTATGTCAGATAACAGTGACCAATTTGAACAGAGGGGGGTCAGTTACAATTTGATTCATTCAATTAAGCAATCACAGTTCATGCACGCTCAAGGGTATTTGATCCAAATGATCAGTAATTTAGTTCTTGTTATAAAGCTAATAACCCGTGGTATATTTAACCAATTCCAATTTACAATTCATGCATGCTCACATGTCCTTACGAGGATAGTGGCAAAAGGTTTGCAAAATAATAATCTTTGATACCAAATTTAATGTTGGCTTCATCTTTTCTTTATGGTTATCGAAGAGACTATGTTGGTATGTCCTAAAAGAAGTTCTCAAATCAACAAGAGGATTCTACATTGCAAGTATAAAATTCACTAGGGGGACCGTTGTTTAAATATTGTAGATTCAAGTTTTTCACATTTTGACCTCCCATGACCTAAAATGACCTTTCACCTCTGCCAAAAAAAATAAGGATCATCTACTCGATATGGGCAATCCACACGCTAACTATGAGATCTCTCACATTTACTGTTCTGGAGATATCGTGTTTACAAGCAATTTTCAAGGTATTTACCTTTTGACCTCTGGTGACCCTTGTACTCAATAAGATACACCTACCCACTTCATATGACATCTGCTCAAGCTTCTCTTCTTGAGATATCGTGTTTACATGGTTTTCACAATTTGACCCCTGTTGACCCCAAATGACCTTTGACCTCCACTGAAAACGATAGGGTTCCTTTACTCAACATGGTACAACTACATACTAAACATGAGATTTCTACAAGCTTCCTTTCTTGAGATATCGTGTTTACAAGGTTTTCACAATTTGACCCCTGTTGACCCCAAATGACCTTTGACCTCCACCAAAAACAATAGGGATCATCTACTCAATAAGGGCAACCTTCATGCCAAATATGAGATCACTCAGAGTTACTCTTCTGGAGATATCGTGTTTACAAGCAATTTTCAAGATATTTACCTTTTGACATCAAGTGACCCCAAATGAACTTTGACCTCCACCAAAAACAATAGGGATCATCTACTCAATATGGGCAATCTACATGCCAAGTATGAGATCACTCAGAGTTACGCTTCTTGAGATATCGTGTTTACAAGCAGGCGTCACACACGCACATACATACACACACACACACGACATCACCATCGCATAGATTCCTCTGCCTTCGGCAAGGAATCAAAAACCAACATTTTACAAGAAAATCTGTGGGAGGGGAAGCATTTTGCAGAATTTCATAAAATGGGCCATAATGCCCATAAAGGGTCCACATGGGACCTTCGACCAAGCAGTAATGAGTACCTCAAATTAACCAACCACTCAGGGAACATTGTGTCTAGTTACAGACAAATCCATTGAAGCATGTGCAAAAAGCACCATTTAGAACAGAATTTCATTAAATGGGCTGTAGGTTCCAAATGGGGCCTTCGACTTACAATCCCTGAACACCCTGAAGGTACCACTAATAGAGTATTATTGTGACAAACCATCAACATTGTGCAACAGAACCTGTAAGAGAAGCATTTTGTAGAATTTCATAAAATGGATCATAGCTAGGGCCCACATGGGACCTCGGACCATAAATTTTTGAACACCTCAAATGGTCCACCACCTATAATATGGAACACTGTGTCAAAGTTTCATGCAAATGCATGAAAACATAACAGAGGAGAAGTATTTGGAACAATGACGAACAGATGGATAGAGTGATGCCCCACCATTAAAATAGCTCACACCAGCTAGCTGATCTGAGCTACAAATTACTAGGGCATTATCATAATGAAATTCATGAATCATTGTCTCAGATGACCTGACAATCATGAGTTCACATTTTAAGTCAAACTTGCTACGAATGAGGTACGGTAACATTTACCCAAATCATAACTAGTACATGTGCACGGAGAGAAGTTCTTGGCAGTTACAGCAGGTTTCACGTGATGTCCATCTGTTAGCATCTTGAGGACGAGGCAGGATTCATCTTTTCTCTTCTGAGCTGATTCGTCATAAGACTGAAACAATTTGTTACTCAAGACTGAAGTCAAGGTGGTCTATGAGAATGCCCGGCCTCTGCAACGCTGTTGACACTGTAGGACATTTCACTGCAGGACATTCCAAACATCTTTCTACCACCATTTGTTGAGTCAATCTGTACTTCTTATGAACCTTTCCTAATATCTTTGGCTTTATCCACAAAATGATTCAGTTTAGAAACTGTCCTCTGGTTCTGTAAAAAACAAGGCAAGGATGGTTTCACATGAGAGAAAGTTGCCTACCAGTGGTTTGTAAGTCACTTCTGTCCAAGATTTCTTACATTGTTACGAAATGTGGTACGAAAAAAGGACAGGTGTGGTAGAGGATGAGTCTATGAGGGTTCCTTGAACAGGTATTTGGTTGAAGGTGAGTCCATGAGGGTTTCAACGGGTGTGGCAGAGGGTAGAGGGTGTCGGTGAGGTCTTCAACAGGTGTAGTAATGGATAAGTCGATGGGTGTGGTAGAGGAACAAGCTGTGATTGGATTTTAACAGGTAAGAAGAATGGGACCATGAGACAGGTGCTGTGATTAAATGGTGTCTGTGAGGGCTTTAAAAGGTGTAGTATAGGATGAGCCTATCAGGAGTTTGACAAGGGTGACCGCAGGTGAGTCTGTGACGGTTTCAACAGGTGAAAACGACAAGGCTCTGAGGAATTTTAATAGGTGTGGTAGGTGTCAACATTGCATATTGATTTGTTAATTACCTTAAGATATTTCTTTTCAATCAGAACCACACATTATCTTTTCCTTTTAGTCTCTTATACTGTGTAGTCTTTGTGAAATACAGCATACATATCACATCAGGGTGAGCCATAGGGGGTGTTTCTCCTGTTTTTCTGTTTGCACTGTATATATGTCAGATCTGCCTTGCACAAGTTGAGCAGTTATCAGTTCCTATACTTACTCTTTCAGTACTGATATTTCATCATACGTATATTTGCTGTTTTGAAAGACAGAAAATGAACGAATAAACGAATGAAAAATGAGCCAGTGAGAGTGTTAACAGGTATGGTAGTAAGTCTGAGAGGGTTTAAAATGACAAGAAAGGCGCGAGTCAACGAGTATTTAATAAGTGTGGTAGAGGGGGTGAGTCTGTGAGGTTTTCATGCTGCTAGAATCAAATTGGTTCCCTTAGCCAAAGTTCCCTGAGGAAATAAAGTCACTGTACTGAACTGTCAGGTGAAATCTGTCTGTCTCTTATCATGATCTACTGCATCCATTTCATGATAAACAAAACCGATGACGCCTGTTACTCATATAGCAAAGATTATCTTGAACAGTGTTATACAATAGCTTGTGCAGATTTCATGATGATTGTTGAGCTGGCCTGTAACACATGCATGCTCAGTTGGAAAACTGCAGTTAAATTGAGCTATTTAACTCTAGCATCACGTCTAAAAGGTGCGGTAGATGGTGTCAGATTTTCCTTAATTTGACAGGAATTTCTGGGAATTTAGGTGATCCTTAGAGTTGTAGAGGGACAGAGTTAAAATTCAAAGGTACAAAACCGTGTCATCGGTTCCTACAACAAATCTAGAGTGGAAAAACATTATCTTTAGAAATACTTTGGGGAATGAATTCTCTCTGTTCAGTATAACAATTCAGAGACTTCCTATCTTTGATCAGAGAGATGCAAATAAATCAATAAAGATACCAGAACTACGATACATCCCCATACATTTATTGTGAGCATAAAGCTAGAGTTATATTTCAACACTTGGCAACAAATATATTGAGGACATGGCAGGCATCTGTAAAAAGGTGTTACTGCGAGTCTTATGGTTTTTGGCATCATCTCACTGTTAAATGCCAGATCTTAAGAGGAAAATCACTTTGATGGAACATGGATTTCCTTGTTTAGACCAAGTGTAATGCTTTCCCCATTGATTATCTGTCATACAAGTTATTACTGAATTGCAGATGTATTGTTGTCAGAAATGTGAATACTTTATGAGCAAAACATTTACTGTGGAAAAAGAAGAAACTAGATTTATTTGATAAAACAGAAAGCCAAAAGGCTTTGAGATTCCTTGCAACATGGTTATAATATATCAAACTTGTGTTTATAAGGTTTTTGCATTTTGACCTCTGGTGACCTCAGATGACCTTTGACTACCACCAAAAGCAATAGGATCATCTACTCAGTATGACCAACCCACACACCAAGTATGAGACCAGTCGTGGTTACGCTTCTTGAGATATCGTGTTTACAAGCAAGGCGTCACATACACACGCACATACGCACACACACGACATCACCATCGCATAGATTCCTTCTGCCTTCAGCAAGGAATCAAAAAGGTAAGGTAAGGTAAGGTAAGGTAAGGTAAGGTAAGGTAAGGTAAGGTAAGGTAAGTTTTCATAATTAGGTATGGGCCCTTTTTAAATTTGTAGGTTTGTAATGTGATTTCCAAGTTTACTTGCAAGAACCTTATGGTTTGCCATTTTTTTGCGGGAGGTACAGGTAAGTCTGATATTTGAAGAAACTTTCTGACTAAATTATGTGTTTGATGATGTAACACTTTCCTCGAAAGATCAAATGCTATAGTTATGGCTCATAATGAAACGATTTTGTCCAAATAGCTACAGAAATATATTGCAAAGGAAATGGCAGATGGTTCCTTGATGGTGGTGAACCATTACAGGGTAAGTTACTTTTTGTTTCAGCAATTACAATTAATACTTTTTGCTCAGTTTAATGTCGTGGTATCAATATTTGGTATTCAGAAAAGTATTAACCAATCTGCAGTGTTTAGCGCTACTGGCTGATAATTGACTGTAGTGCACTATAGCTAAGTTCCACAAATTAGAAAAGGAGTCTTCACTGATAGCATTGTGTAAGTTAAATGTTATCCTCCATATAATAGTTTCTTTGAAGTTAATTCTGCCTCCAGATAGGTCTCAACTCACATGGGCCCAAGGACAAATCACCCCTGTGCCACACCTTGGTGTGTTCCTGCAACGAGTCCTGGTACGAGAACAGGACCCCATGTGTTTGAAACACTCACGAGGTGATTTTTTCAAAGTTCACAATAAGCCTATTGTGATCCGACACAAACACTAGATACACAAATGATAAAGGGGTTGAACAATGGAATGATCAGACAACTGTAACAAAGCTTTTGGGATACAAAGTTAAAGTCCCTCTTTTAACTAGTAAACATTGTTACCGGAGGATATTTTTTGAGACACACACAATACTAAAAGAGACATTGATCTGACCTTTGGCCTTATCTCCCACGTGCTCTGGTTCCCCTAAGGTGGTGAGGACTTTTTTCTTGCTTTTGCTGCAGGAGGCCTACAAAAAAAGAAAAAGGGACAAGGTCAAGGGGCCTGATTAGCAAATTGAAGTTTTTTGGTCCATTTGATTTCTCAGTTTCATGAAGTCCCACTACTTAACCTTTGTTCTAGTTGTTATCCACAGCCTTCCAGTATTGTCAGACACAAGTACTGTACACACAGAACATGGTAAGCACAAGACGCTTTGCAAAACGTCCAAAGACAAATTTCAAATGGGACACCTCAACACACCAAGGGAAAATGCTATCTTCAAGTTATCTCACATAAGACAATTACATTTACAAGAAGATAACATACTTCCTTCACTGCTTTAAAATGCAGTATTTATCAAGAACAATCATGTACGCTTTAGATTTTCTTTTGGCAAAAGAGACTGCATCCCTCCTTGCTTATCCCCCCCCTCTCCCAACCTTGTTTTATTCCACATCAACCCTTTCCTGTCCCCTCCCCTTTCACATCTTGCTTCCTAATGTACCAATCTGACCGATATTCCTAAAAATACAAACAAGTTTCTTTAACATCATGTTGTGAAAACTAATGTGACTAATTCTGAAATCTGTCAGAGGACTGACATGCGACACATTAGGCTTAGAAGTCACAGATGCCACCGACAGAAGAAGACGCTCTCATACAACTAACAGACTTGTTTATCTCAAAAATATATTATAAACAACATATGGTGGTACAAACAAATGGGTATAACATCATGACAGAGGAATTTGTTAGAATATTACGAAACAAGATGGCTACTAAGTGATTCAAGACACTTCATAGCCTATGGATCAATGACATACACAGGACAATGCAAACAATCCAGGATAAAACCAAAATGTGAGACTACGGAAAATACATTCAGAGAATACAGAAAAAAAAAAAAAACACACCAGAAAAAAAAAAAAAAACACCCAATAAAGCAACAATAAGGGAATTATCTGAGAATGACAACTTATTATTTTTGTCTTTTTTAACAAGATCATTCAATTTTTATTTGCTATAGATTTTAATTCTTCTGGAAACATTTCTTTTCTTAGTTTACATATATATATTTATTATTAATATATATTTTTAAAGCTAAAAAAGTAAGCATATCATGTCAGATGCTGACAGATATTTATTATTATATGTACTTTATCATTAACTTTAAAACAAAGACAACTGTTCCCATGGTTACATGATCTCTCAAAACTCCCAAGGTGGTTCAATTTTTTTTTTCTCTCCAATGTATAATGACAGGAAGTGCATTAATGATTTACAGAATGAGAGGTAAACAGGAGGAATTGGCTTCACAGCATGGAAGGAAATTTTGACACTCACAGTTGAAACTTTGACACTACAGTTGAAACTTTGACACTACAGTGGAAAAGTGATGAGTTAAGTTGGAAAAGGTATTGAACTTCTTGAAAACGGTATCCACTGTAGAAAAAATTGTAACTTGTATGTTGATATACATGCAGTAGTTTTGAAAGAAGTTTCAGAATCTGTCACAAATTTCCTCACCAACAAATTGGTGAAAACACAAGTACAAGCAGACCAGAATTTACCAGAAGTTACAGGACCAGGATCAAAAGTTTAACAAAGTCATGCAAATTTACATATAGTTCCTCATACTTGAGGTAAAATTGGCTTGAAAATATATTTTCATTAATGAATTCTATCTTCGATAAATTTTCCAGACAGGCGAAAGTTGTTCCAAAATTCAAAGGGAATTCTGAATTCCCACAAGCCCAACCCCCCTCACTGGGATTGCAACGTGCTACACTGCTGGCACAAAATAAAAATTAAATATAAATGAATCATGTGGCGTGGACATTGCGTCTGCTGTCTCAATGCAACGCACAAACAGAAATGAAAAATAGAACAAAGGTAAGGCCCATAGCAGCTCAGTGAAAACAGCAGACCTGTGGCCAATAAAAATTCCCTGAAATTATACTGAAGCACACAAAAATGAAACATGGCATTCTTTACAATAAAATTGGAGTTAACAATATTCACAACCAATAGAGAGGGTGAGATGGAACAGTAGTTGCTTCTTCATTCTGAAGAACTTCTCCATCCAAGAACCTCTGCCAAAAAAATCCAACTTATGCAAGCAAAAGAAGAAAAAGAAAAAAAAGGACTTCAAAGCATTAGTTGGCTTCCAACAAAACAGCAGTCAAGAACTGGCAAATAATAAATCCCTTTATATTACAAAGGATGGAAATGTCAACATGTTACAAATGCAATCTTTTTGCATATTAGACAAAAGTTAATATACCATTTTTACACTTTCCTTAAGTCAGTGGCTGAAAAGTGACAATTGTCTCCTCAAATTATAAATGAAAAAAAAAAAAACAAGGAAAAAGTAGAGTCATTCACATTGCTGGCATGAAGTAACGCACAAGACAAATATTGAAAAAAAAAAGTACAAAAATGTGGACATGAGGACATAGATACCTCTGCAAAAATATTCAGTTTTTCCTAACGTTTGCACGACTTATGTTAACTGTTCTTGCATTATCACAACAGCCAAAAGAATAATTTATAAGGTTAGTCAAATTCTGATTAGAATATGGAAAAGGTCAAAGCAAAAGAATAAGGGTAAAAAAATGAAATTTTATGATGATGATGATATGGCACCAATGTGTCTCTTGCCTCGTATTCTGGTTTCAGGACTCGCCTCATCTCCTCATGGTTGGGCTTAACATGACATCTCTTGCCCCATACTCTCGTGTAAGACTTGCCCCATCTCCTCATGGCTGGGCTTAGCAAAACAGCAAGGAAGTACTATTTATGTGTGCCCAAGCGAGCAGCGGAATAGCCATGACATGGTTAAAATCACAATTTTACTGTATCTCAAAGGAGTGTATCAGTTTTATTTGACAAATAAAAGGGATTGAGAGCGTAATCACGAGAGGCAGTGGGGTGCGGAGGTTTGGTGCGTCTGCTGTACATCAAACAGGAAGGGATGCAAATTACATGACCTCTTGAAGAAAAATGAAATCATACTATGTTAAGTATTACATAGTACAGTTGGAGATCCAGAATGCTTTACATAAACCCTAACTTCATAATTTCCTTTCTATCATAAATCCTGTACAGCAGTTGGATTCATATTTTAATAATTTTTATAATGCAATGCTGAGATGGGAATGAGTGCAAGAAAGACAATAGTTGGAAACACAAAATTGTCCATAATAATTTTTCAACAAAAAGAAAAATACAACATCACTTCAAACTTGACCTTCAAGATTTACAAGAATTCAACTACAGCTTGGGTGTCTGACAGAAGGTTCCAGCCAGACCTTGACAAAGCCATGTTGCTATTTCCTTTCCTTCGACGACATTTGCAACATAACAGAGAATTAATTTATGACAGAGCTGATTCCTAGAGGGATCTCACCAAAAATATCTTTTGATACCCCAACATCTTGCTTACAGACGATATCTATGGTTATGAAAGTAACTGGCTGAGAAATTCTAAAATGTTCTCAGGAGGAAATCAAAATAAGAAACTAGACATAGTCTTGGCAAATTTCCTAGAGAGACATTACCTATTTGCATCTAACTTCCTACCAAAAGCAACCACAACTCAAATCATAGATTATGATTTGTAACTAATTTATGGCTGTTGTAAGTCAACATTGTCATTGACTTACAACACATAAGTCTCAAACAGTCTTCACTGTGTTGTTACACTCTCTCTCTTTCAATATAGTATCATGGAATGCTGAAGGTGCAAACTGTTGGATTTGATATGCCATTAGCTGAAATGTATCCAGTCAATATCTGAATGTATTCCCTATATTAGCTGATACAGGGCAATGTTGTTGTATCATTCCATGCTTTGGATGTCCTAGTGGTGCTTGACGACGTTTGAACAGACCCCGCAGAGCTTCGGAACCCTCACATGATAAACTTGATCGTGTGGGTACACAAATGATACATCCTTTCTTTCCAAAATGTCTTTTTGACAGAATTTAAACTGAATTTTCACATAAAAACGTGACAATAGACCTACAGCACTTGAAATGGTGAATAAGTGAGGAGATTTGGCCATTACTATGGTAGCATGCAGATGTCATTAATGTTACCAGGCTCCCCACCCTAGACATGAAGACAAATACCTCAAAGGGAAATAAGGCTTGTATTTTACAGAAGGCAACCATATTTCTAAAAAAATGTGTGTGGTTATAGAATTATAGATTACTAAAAATGAAGGACAGTAGCATTCTTTTCAAGAAATAAGTTTCTTATAGCTAGAAATTTAGTTATTTGTTGCTCAACAATTTGTTCACCGAAACTTTTCAAAATTCAAATGATGCATCTTCCGTTACTCATCATGTGCATAATGTTTTGAGGAGATAAAGCTTTTGCAGATGTTTCTTGATGAGACTGCATGGTGTAACGATGTTTAAAGCTCTTTTCTTTGTACGTGATGTTGGAACATTCTAAACGCCCTATTTTCCTTTAAGTTACAACAGCAGAGTTTAGTCTCTCTGTGACACTACCAAACTGGCAGGAAGCAGGTTTTCCCTTGTAACACAAAATTAAAAAAATATGTCAATGTATGAAAATGACATAGGACATTAGGATAAACATAGCTTAGGCATATTTGAAGTTGTAAGTACTAATTACGATGCAAGTTAGGAGAGGAATCAATTCTTCAGATAGGAGGTTAGGGCAAGAGTATGAAGATATTAAATATCATTTTTCTATCCTAACCATTGAATGTACCGTATTTAAATTATCTGTGAGCAACAACAGCCATATACCATAAAAGAAACCCATTAACAATTTGAATTATAAGTCCTGTGAAATCTCGTCATGTGGAATATTGAAACAACTCTATCAAAGTTAATGTTTTGGCGAGATATGAATGCCCTTTGAGCTGCAGGATGAATAAAAACTGGCCAAAACGGTGAACAAAATTACACCAGGAGGAAAAACAATGCTACAGAACCTGCTGTGGAAGCATATAATATCAAAGGTATAAACTAGTGTTTTCATATCCGATACCTGCACAGTATTTTACTCCTGGATCTTACATTACTACCTGGTTCCTTCATAAAGTGAAACACAACACAAGCAGATGGCCAAATTTTGCCTTCTATACACAGGAAATAGTTCAAAATGGATTTTTTTCTTTTTTTCTCAGGAAAAATCAGTGGTACTATTAATGAGTAGGTGTAGATGGGTGTATGTTGTAAACTGGTTAAGATAACTAAACACAAATGTGATGTACGGTATTGTGGAAATGACAATGTTAACGATACAGCTGGTGTTTTGGTCGGTTATCCGACGGGTTAAAGAAAAAATTACCTGATCCCTATTTTTAGGAATCGATGAAAACACTTGTAGAAACATCACATTTGATTCAATAGTATCTCTTGTCATTCAGAATACATTTCACATCATTCCCATCAGAAGAAAGCAACTTCACTTTTACTATGGTGAGTGCTTCTGTTGGCATTCTCAAAACGTGCAAACAGGATGCTGTCACTGTCATAGGACCAAAATCAAAGACCATATCACACCGATCCACGTGAACGCATTTCCAACGTTCCATACTACAATTGTCACGACGAGAATGTACTGTCTACCTACATGACAAAATGTGCAGCCACGGAGGCACTTTAACCTTCTGATAAGACCGAGACAGTAACTAGATTTCCCAGTTGCTTTCTAAGTTTACATCATCACATTCACAAGAATAAGGTAATGCAACCGATACAATCCCCACTTCAGATTGAAAGCGGCTAGATGAGCGCTAAGCGGCTGGATGAACGCCTCTCGATGAACGAATATCAGATGGATGATGATGAGAAGCAGACGTCAGGGTTACAAATATATCAGTAATGAAAGGATGTAGAAAACACTCCAACCATGTTCAAAGTATTAACTTCACAATGATGTAACTTTCTACTTCCTTTCACTCCATAAACAAAGAACATCACCTTGTTTCAATCCACACATATCACCCTCGGAATGGCATGCCAAACTAATTTTTTGCGATATTTGAACATGCTGTGTTTATGAGGTTGTACAAACCTTTTTCAGTTGACAATGTGTGTACCTCATTTGCTTTGGGTTTTCCTTCTTTTTTTCTTTTCTTTTTTTCTCTAAATCAATAAATGGGATCATCTTTGCAACATTCACAATGGAAAGTAACAAGGTCAGCTGCACTGAAAGAAAGATATCATCATCGGTCTCACTTAAAGTTAGCAAAGCTAAATCAATCGATAGTAAAGAGTAAAACTAGTGAACAAAATACTGATTGTGTAACAGGTACTATCTACATTCACATGTACAAATATTAAGTGTTCCTTAGATTATCGAAAATACCAGTATCCTCATTCTTCAACCAATGAGGTACAATAAGAGCACTACCACCATGCACTCCTCAACCAATGAGGTATAATAGGAGCACTACCACCATGCCCTCCTTAGCCAATGAGGTATAAAAGGATCGATACCACGGTCCTCCATCATCGAAAATGAAGCACAATAGGAGCAGTATAACCATCCTTCCTTCTCAGCCAATGAGGTATAACAGGAACATTATCACTATGCCCTCTTTAACCAATGAGGTATAAAAGGAACAATACCACCATCCTTCCTCCTGACCAAAAAATGGAGCACAATAGCAGCAATACTACTATCCTTCCTTCTCATCTAATGAGGTACAATAGGAGCAGTACCACTATGCCCTCTTAAACCAACAACAAATGAAAGGAACAATACCACCATCCTTTCTTCTCACCTAATGAGGTACAAAGGGAGGAAAACCACCATCCGCCTCCTCAACAAACAAGGTACAAAAAAAAAGAGCAAGGTGAAAAAAATACCTGATTGCTTCTTCAAACTTTTTTTAGCACAGCTAATTCTGACAGCACAGTAAAACTTTGTTTCTAAAAGTTTTTCATAACCTGAAAAAAAAAAATTGAATCCACCATTGTACTTCAAACAATATTTTTATTTTCAAATCAGTTCTGAGAGCGAAAATTTGCAATCTGTTGTGTCACAATTACTGCAAAAATATGCTGCATGCTTCTCTTACTAAGTCATGGGGTGAGCTTCTAAGAAATCTTCCAAAACATTAAAAAAGTTTGGAACTAATTTCAGTTGGCGCTGTAACCATGATGGCAATCCGCTGGACATTGACTGGGGAAAAGTATCTAAGCGACAAACTTATCAAAACCGTAGTTTTATTACTCTTCAAAACTGTGAGGCATTGTCTCAGATTGGCAAACTAAAACCCACAATGCTGTGATTCTGGTTTAGACTGAGTAATTCTTTGAGAGTTTTTCATTGTAGTCGAAATTGGAACTATACAGAATCCTACTACTAGAAAGGGAGGTTGCGTGTTGCCTTTTATGGAAGTCATAAACTGTTTCGAGTGCTTGGAGTTGATTACTGAAACTCAGCTGATTGTGATCCATCAACATTGTACTGCAGCTTCCAGTTTCAGTGGAATCATGAAATGGGTCCAAAACTTTACTCTCCTGAAAATCTTCCATCATTCACTTGAAAATGTTGTCATACAACCCGTAGTCATGATGTGCTGCTTGTTGCTAAGACACTCGGTGATCACAACATGACCTCTCTGCGTATATTGCGTACCCATCTGTAGCCATGTACACCTACTGATCATACACAGTCACGACCGAATATGTGTGTTATCCAACCAACTAAAACCAACTGATGATAAACTACTACCACTGAAGTATTCAAACTTAAATGTCAAGATCACAAATGATCAAAAAAGCATCCTTTTGACACATGTGTGCATCACGAAATAGCATAATTATCCCTGCCAGGCTTTACATCAAGGGATTATTTCTTCTTTGGTGCTCACCTGTGGCAGTCTTCATTCAGGTCTATGCGAGACTAAAGAAGGTTTTACTTGTTACTTTTAGTTTCTGCAGAGACTAGCTCACTGCTTTAACAGTGTGGACAGACACTACCAGTTCTAGCTCAGACACAACTGTATTGTAGTGTAGTGTGCTCCCTGACAATCCTGAACTTTCAACTTACAATCCAGATCTTAGTATAAATCGAAATGACCCTCGACTGTCAAGAATGCTAATACTGTTGGTAACTTTGATGTAGGCAATATGAGGGCATGCATGGCCTTATCTCTGTTCAATGCAGCAAACAATACCAATCCATCAATGGTACAACCCACCTATCAATATTAATATGGTACAACCCACCCATCAATGTTAATATGGCATGACCCACCATCAATATTAATATTGAACAACCACTTTTTTTTTCAGTTGTTAGTTCAACCAAATTTGTTTCTAAGGAAGTGCTGGAAAATTCACATATACGATAGCAGATCACAATGCTTTCTCCCAAATATCAAATGGTGCTGTTTATTATTACTTGGACCATATGGCTTAGAAACCTCAAGCTAAATATGACCAGGGAAAAGAGCTCACTGATGGCAAGGTGATTGCAGTTTCAATGAAATAAACATTTAACAGAAAAGCATCACATCTTTCTTTGTTTCTGCAGAAAAAGCTGCCTGCAATTAATTTAAAAAATTGCCATCACAAATTTCACTCTCCTTGAGAGCATTAGACCAGATGACCACACTTCCACTTTCAATGTTGATAACTGATTAGGTTTTGAATGATGATTCAGTCACCAATTAACATAAAAAAATAAAGAAGATGTAAATTACAGCTAAGGTTTGGCAGGCTATGGTGAACTAGTGGAGTATTCAACTGCTATCTGTCAGATTATTTAAGGCACCTACATATAAAAAAAAAACTATCACAAGCTTCATCAATGTCCAAAACAAGCAAACATTTCTACTATAACAGCCTTTACGCATGGCATTTTACTTTGTACAATGTGATCAATTTCCCTGGACGGCAAAAAGTTCATACATACAGATCCACAGCAAAAAGATGAATTTCTGCAGAACTTTACCTCCCACTCTGATGGGGTAAGTTTGGGCAAAGATTACAACCTCCCACTCCAGTGAGTAAGTTAAACCAAAGATTGTTACATCCCACTTTGGTGAGTATGTTTGGTTAAAGATTGTTACTTATCTCTATGGTGGGTAAATTTGATCAAAGAATGAAACCTCCCACTCTGGTGAGTAAGTTTGGGGAAACCTCCCACTCTGGTTGGAAGTATGACCAAAGAGTGTCACCTCCCACTCTGGTCGGTAATGTTTGGTCAAAGAATGTTATCTACTCTGGTGGGTAAGTTTCAACAAAGATTATTGCCACCTAGTCTAGTGCAAAAGCTTCTCAAAAGAATGTTACCTCCTGTTCTAGAGGATAAGCTTGTTCAAAGACTGTAACCTCCCATACTGGTAAGTTTGGACAAAGAATGTAACCTCCCACTCTGGTAGGTAAGTATGACCAAAGTGTTACCCCCCACTCTGGTGAATAAAGTTTGGCCAGAGATTGCTATTCCTACTCTGGTGGGTAAGTTTGACCAAAAATCATTACTCCTTGCTCAATATCCTTGTAAATATCATCAGAGACGGAGAAAAACAATTTATACCGAACAAGATGGAAGCAATGTAAAGATGAGCGAATGATAAGCAACAATACCAACACATGTGGATACCTTTGCAATCATCCAATTATTTATGACATATGTGCACTTATGACCTAAGTACTTTGGCTGACAATTCAAAAAAAAACTTTTCCTTAAAGTTACCAAAAAGCTTACATTGAAAACACCACTACACATCTAAGTTTTATGTGTGACATTCTTCTGGCTAGAGTACAGTGGCATCTGCTGGTGTAGGACAAAATACAACAGGGGTTAATAGTTGTCTGACTTTTGTCAAACAACCGTGACAAGAATGTTCTCCATTTACAGGAACCTTGCTTCACCTCATAAAACACTTTTGAATGTTTTGCAACTATGACCAACGATCCCCATTAACTGACCCCAACTTACTTAGATTTCACATGAATCCTATGGTTAGTTTCTTCTGAATAAAACTATGAACTCCCCCCCCCCCCATCATTTACCCTACCCACTCTAAATGTGTTAGTAACGACCTACACTTAATGGGAAAAGTAATTATATGCAGCAATGAGGGCAACTGAGGTGACAACACCAATCATGATCCCAACACCAATCTTAATCAATGTTGACCTGGTATCATTCCAGCTCTCTGATTTCTTCATCTTCTTCTTCATTTCAGAGACCTTTTTCGCAAGTTCCTCCTTCTTCTCATCTCGTTTCCTTTTCCTCAGTTCCTGTTCCCTGAAAGGTGAAAGAAAGAGGATGATCAAGGAAGGTTTACCGCTGAGAGCCTTAACCTCCCAAGAGAACTTCCTTCTCTGCTGATCTGTACCAACTAAGAAAAAATACTATCGTGTCAGAACAAGCTATTCACCTAAACCACTTGGTTTTCACAACCAATGTAGTGTCCATTTTACAATATTTTAATTTTTTACAATGATGGTGTATGCTTATGTATCAACATCTGCCTGAGAGTCTCCACCGGGGTTATGTACAACCGGGTTCTACACGAACTCTCAAAGGTTAAAGTGAACTCTGAAGAGAACATTCATACCGATACTACTAGCTTAACCATACATCTGAGGGCATGACATAAATGTGTTTACGTAAGTGTTGTTGCTATATGAAAATTTTGTAATCAATGTACTGAGTACTTCCTCTTCAATTGCCGAACGATATCACAATATCATAGGGGCAAGTTGGAACGTAAGGACACCGAAACAAATATGTGTCAAACTGTGGATAATGAAAAGAATACACTGAACAGCAAATCTTCTGAATTGATACTTAAACCGTCAAACTAGTTTCTTCAATTTTAATGCAGCAGTGATGTCTGATTTCTTCTTTCCATCTGTTATTTACTAGAATGTTACTCACTATGTATGTTATAGTATGCTATGTTACCATGTATATTATTTACTAGCAATATGTGATCTAAATGGGCTCTTACAGGCAGTTGTTTCTTTTTTTTCCTTACGTGTATACACAACATCGCTTGGGGTCATTTCACAAACAATGTCCCCATCAAAGTATCATATCGATACTGTTTGTCGAATGTCATAACACTAACAGATAATGTACACATAATGACTGCAAGAAAAAAATATGGCCTGACTGGAAAAATATGACTCTAAATGAAGATCCTTAACAATTGTTGAAAGGAGGGGGGGGTGCATCATGTTCCACCATCCTTGAATTTACTTCCTGAAATAGTGCAACCCATTGCATCAGACACAGAAGTTGGTTTAATGATAATCTTTGGTTACAGTGAGAAATTTTGAGACTGTTTAATTGTTAATTACTTGGCTTTGGATTCTGCAGCATCGTTTTCCATTAATGGCTTCTTCTCTTCTGTTGGTGTCGACTCCGTAGATGAGTTCGGCCGCTTGACCCTAGGAGGTAAAGGGGGTGGCTCCTCAGAGGCACTGTCCTAGAAACATTACAAAAGGAGAATGAGGAAAACATCACTTGTTTCTGCCAAAACAGGTCAGCGGAAAATTACAAACAAAATTGACTATCACTAATAACCAAGCTGCCTTAGGTGATTGGTAACACTGTCTGAATGCTCTATAAAAAGTTCTATCCCTCTTTCTTCATGCTCATTCCACCTTGGTTGTCCTTGTCTCTTTGAATACTAGAGCAGCGATGCTGCAGTTGCTCAACCCTTCTGATGTTAGGAAGTGTCCAGTTTAAAATGAATTTGGAACACATCTATGGTCCTAACATGGTTCATACTGTACACAAACTCATGTTGGGCTGGCCAGTACATAAACACTGTTGACCTAGCAATTAACTTTCGCAGCTGGACCGTTTCAGGGATAAATCTTAGCTATATAACACTGCCCACAGGGATAGGGATCAGAAAGTAGACTTCTAGTACATGCCACCACTTTGTGCAGGGCAGTGGCATAACCAGAGTGGGCTGTCAAATGTCTAATTGTCCCCTACCACTACAACCAATGAAACTGGTGAGTAAAAAAATATTGGATAAAAACCACACCATGCATTTTTAAGTAAATGCTGCTAAGTGGTGTGGAGTCTACTATTGATTCCGTAAAAAACAAATTAATGAAAAGAAAAGAATCTAGTATGATGAAATATGTAGGCTTTTGCTGACAAATAAGAATGTTGCATCTACACTTAGTGAACCCCCCTGTAAGTGCCTGAATACATTAATTTAAACTGAACTAAACTAGCACTATTGATGTTATCAAAAATTTATATACAATTTCTTTTTATGGCTTTCACTCACCACCCTTGCAGAGACTGACCTTTTCAAGTGTAAATATCTAAATGTGGTTTGTCAAAAATGAAGAATATTTGGCCACAATTCACAAGGTCTGGGAGGTTGGGAACTGCCAATTCCTGCACTATGAGAGACGTCTGGCAAAAATATTAGTGGTATGCTACACTACACTTAGAAAGAGCCATAATCACTTGGTCCCCTCCCCCCTTAAGTAAAAAGTCTGGTTATGCCACTGGTGCAGGGCCTTGACCAAGCCAAGACCAAACCTCAACTCCCTAAAATTCTCTGATAACCATTCTAGCTAGACCAGGGATACAACTGGTGAAGAGCAATAACCCCTCTGTATGCAATGTCCACACAACCAGCAAGGGGGGCTATGTAATAGATTCTAAAATTAGCTGTCAGGGAACTTTGAAATAGTTGTGCGAACAGTGGACACTGGATACTACAGGGAGTACAGGTAATGCCCAAGAATAACAGTCAAAACAAAGTAACTGAAAACTGTCTTACACAAGCTTTAGCTTGAGGCTATTCATTTAAGGTGGTGAGCATGCCCCTCCAGATAAAGCTCACTTCAACTAACTACCACATAATATAACCACACAAATCAAAGGAGTGAGACTTCAAAAAGTATCTAAAGCACAAGGAAAAATGATAAAAATAGCCAAAAATTATGACTTCCCTTTGTCCTATCATATAGTTAGGAACAACTTGTATTGTCATCCCAATGTGGCACCTTCACTGCAAATTTCAGAAAAATCCACCAGTAACTGCAGAAGAAGTAGGCTTTTGAACAGAGAGACAGACATTTTCTCCCCCTACAGTATCACATAAGCTCTACCCTCACTTCGTGGGTTGAGCTAATAAATGAAGTACTTTTGATTACAGCCTTTACTGAGGGTTTCTTGGCTGTGAACTGATTAACCTGTAGTTTCAAATTTTGTATGTATGGATTTTCAAAACTGAAGGGGCGGGACAATTTCCTGTACTCCTTTTTCGATTCCACAATGTCTGTATTTTCCTACATTTTGTGTGAAACTGAAAGATTATGAGGCAGCTAACCCTTTAAACGGGATAATCAAAACATTGTTATTAAAATAATAGCCAGGCCTGCTTTCTATCACATATAATTAAAGCTGCACAGAGTAAGGGCTGGAGAAAGAGGAAACAGGGTTCAGAGAACATCGAGGTTAATTCAAAAGTTGTTGACAAAAATGGCGTAATCATGATTAATGTTGTTGCTGGACCACATTCAAACAACTTGAAACAATGTTGAAAACGAATTATTTTCCTCACTCACAAACCTCTTTGATTCTCAACTCAGATGCACAGTACTGTTTTGTGGTCACAACTAACACCAGTAATGTTTTCCAAGTACTGCAGTCCTCGCATACTATGCTATTAAGGTTATTGGCCATGAGCTTCTTCTCTACCAGCCATCAACTGAGTGATATTTCAAAGCTCACAGTTCTTCATCTGATGCACACTTCATAAACAAGCATGCAAACCTATCAATTATCTCATGTACTTATTACACACAATCACTCTGTGGGCACATACAAATGGAAATGCCCTTCCAACTCCCCCCCCTCCTCCCCCCTTCATTTTCTAACCACCCTTACATTGTATACAATTACGCTGAAATCAAAACAGTGAAGAAGAGGTTGCTCCATTCCTTCACATAAATTGTACAATCATAATGCAAATTCATATCAAACTAATATCATAGGGGAGATGAGAGGGTACATAGGGGAGATGAGAGGGAATGTCCTCTCCTAAACCATTTTCCTGCAATCTAATTGATTATGAGATCCAATGTTACACTAGCATCAAGAGCAAGGCTGCTACACAAAAGCACTTTGCTTTGGTACAAAAGGAAATACCTTCACTTTCTCAGGTTACAATCATCCATCCAAGCCATCTCAAACTAATTCAGTTCCAAGTTTTGACTTCCCAGGTTATTTATGTATTCTCCTATGAAGCCACTCTCAATATAAAGATGACATATATTGACCGGAGGTGAGTGAAAGATTGTGAGAGTGAACAGCATATGACCTCATATTAGGGATGGACAGTACCAGGAAAATCAGTACCAGTACTTCCCAGCACATCGGTGCTGGGATTACTAAAAGTACTGGGGCTGACCAGGTGTTCAATGTGCTTAAAACAAGAGGTTCTGTGCCTTGTTCAACATGATAAAAACAACAGGTTTTGTTCCCCATATACTGTGGTAGTAATGCAGTTACTTGTATTCATGTCTTCACGTAAATTCATTGACAAAAAAACATCAAACGGTGAGGTAAAAAGTTTCGTTTGTGCAGCTTCAGTAGGGTTTGAGAGCAGTAATGTATACAGCAACTAAATCGGCCACCAACCTTTTGCGGATGCGATCAAGTGTCAACATATCCAGTCACCATTTGCAGCCTAGAAATTCTTAAGTCAGGTGATTTGATTACTGTACATTACTTACAAATTACTTCTTCATATAAAATCGCTGAAAACTTGTCTTGTTTTGTTGTATTTTCTCCAGAAATTCCAACAACTTTGCTGCCATTCCCGCTTCTATACACAAACAACATATCTTTCGCTATTATTAACATTTGTCGCAATTCATGGCATAATTAGTGAGGGAAATCCTCTCTTCAACTGCGTGTGCCTGCCTGCCTATTGTTGCAGTCAGGGTTGCCAGTTTGGCGTTTTAAACTGCGAAATAGGCAAATTTGGTTTGTTTTTTACCTTTATGGCCTGGAAAAATTTAAAGTGCACGCATTTTGGCCTTTTGGGGGCATAATTGAAACAACTATAAAACACCCACTGTGCAACGAAAATATCAAGAAATTTTTTCACCAATTTTATAGTCACCCAAGTGGGATGTTAAGGGGTTTACAATCTACTATTCACTTTTAGCAAATGTAGATTGGGTATGTAATAATGTATATCGTATTACCGTGTGCTGAAAATGTCCTCAAGTGTTACACTGTACAAAAATACAGGGTCAAGTTTCCTCAAGTAGGAGCTAGTTTTGCTTGGCGTTTTTTCAGGTGATTTGGCCTGCAATTTGGCTGGTTACCCCACAAACAAATTGGCAACCCTGATTATAGTCACTATATGCCCATCCATAGAGTAATGAATAAAATTGGATTACACTGGATAGCTGCAGCAGCAGGATAAGCTAAAAAAGTTATGCCACTGACGTAGGCAGTTAAAGTTAACATTTTAAAACACAAAATTGCTCATAACTTGAAAATGGAAGGAGATATGGGCTTTTTCCTTTGCTGGAGGGAATTCCAAAAAGTACTTTGAGTTTGATCTTTCTATCTGTGCAATTTCTGTGTTAATGGGAGTTAATCCAACAGAGTTACGATGATGTGTACCAGTTCCACAAAATTCTCTGACAACACATTTCTGATGTAAAAGTTTTGGCTGGAACTGTCCTAAATGGTTCATCGGGGGTATTATGATGAACATGGTATAATATAGACCAATCAGCAGCAGTTCACCTATATAAACATCACCAACTTTGTGCTCAAGTACCGTAAAAAGCAACTTTCAAACATTTCGAACTTTTTGTTTCCGTTTTTCCTTCTTTTTTTTTTAAATTTCCAAGCTACCTAATTTCCATACAGTTAGGCCCTCGTACCATGTTTAGAGCATCTATAGCCTACACACGATAGCAAATATCATTATATGTATCCCAAATGGCAACTCATAGTCACAATACATCTAAAGGTCTTAAAAAAAATGTCTTGAATAAGACCAAGGGCAGCAGCAGAAAAAAACAGCTTATCTTTACTGTTGCTGTCCTTTTTTTTTGCACCATTGTCGCTATTAATTGATACAGACTCAGTTATAACCGACAAAATAGGGATGGGTGTTGCGGCTATGTAGGAACTTGAGCAAAGGTTTTCAAACCAACACGTTAAACAATAGAGAAAAAAAAGAAAAGCAGCGCCGAGCGAGGATTGGACCTGTGACATCAACATCACAGACCCGCTGGAGTAACTGAACGAGCCACTTCGTATGTGGATGATTACATGGTGCTAATATATACAAAGAAAGGGAACCCAGGAGGCATGCAAAAAAAGAAAAAAAAAACACCACTTAAACGGTACCTAAACGTTACTTTCTGTTTCCACATCTACTTAGCTGAGTTGTTCTTCAGTTCACTTGATGATTTTACCAACGTAAAGAAAAACAGCTGCTTTATTGGCCATAAGACAGTGACCGCCACTGTGTGCCAGGTTAACGATGATCGTCAACAGCGATCAATACATTTACTTTTAGAAGCCTTGCGCTTTGTCTTTATGAGATACTGAAATGAAAAGTTTTAAAATGGATCTGGATTTTAATTTTGATCCGTTTTGATGTTGATATGTAAGTATTACTGCTACATAAAAAAAAAAAAAAAATTTTGTTGATTTGTTGGAGACCGTGCTGGTACCAAGAATTTCCCCGGTACTGCGAAGTCTTCAAAAGTACCGGCACTCGCAGAAAAAATTTTTCCCCAGGTACTGCGAATACCGGTACTGACTTGGGTACCAGAATACTGCCCAACCCTACCTCAGACAATATCTGACACAACTGATTAAGTGGGAATATACCTCTACAAGGATATCTCCTAGGCTTCCTCGTTCTAGGATAGTGCTGGCGCCCTCTAGTACTGCAATGTAAGAAAACCGAAGTTGTTCTGGCGTCTGGATGAGTCCCATCCTACACTTCCTCATATCGAGCAGCAACTGTTGTAACTGCAAGCCATTGGTTCCACCTCGTTTCTTGATCTGCACGGAATATCAAAGAAGTACATTTATGGGCTCATCCTTTCAAGTCTTTTCTTTTTGTTTTTCATTTCCCAGCTTCTGTAATCGTACACATATGTTACACAGTGCTGTCATCCTAGAACGTGTGTAGCTATGGATCGCTGAACTGCACACTTCTCACATGGGGGACACTTTGGGTGCTTATTATGCACTCATATTCTTTCAAAAAGTATCACTATACTTAGAGAGGCTCCACTTTTATCTGCACGTGATAATACATACAAGAATGTAGAGCGAAAATATCAATCACAGACCAAAAATATTCTTGAGTGAGGGGGTTAGGTCTTCATCATGATGCTATGTATCACTGTGTGAATCAATTTCTCTGCCATCCAGAAATCTTGATCACACTGAAAGTCAAAGGCTTCATCAAAGTTCTCTACAGATATCTTCATACATCCTGTATGATACAGAGGGACACTTCAACTGAGTAATCACTGAATCATTTGGCTAGAGTTTCAGTCTCACATCTTTATTTGCAATCACATCTCCACAGGGAATACATACATCCAGTGGTACAATGGCAATTTCTTGCTTTGCTTGCTATTAAGCTCTTTCGAAGTTTGGAATACACAGCAAACACTTTTGGAGAGATATACATGGGGATGATTCAGTGTTCTGACTTTTATTTTATTCTTCAACTGAATAAAAGGACACTGACTTACCAGAACCAGACTCGAATCCACCAGACAAAATGTACCTGAACGCCCTATGCCAGCGCTACAGTGGATGACGGGAGGTCCTACGTTTGGGTCTAGAGACCCTGATAATCTGACCTGATGAAGGAACTTGAGAAATGCCTCTGGAGATTGGGGGACACTGAAGTCGGACCAACTCCCGTAATGGAAATGAAGCACCTCCCTTTTCTTCCCTGACTGAAAGCAAAGTTGGGAGAAAAGAAAAAAACACCGGTAATCATTATATCATGGTGGTTGTTCACAACACCTTCACTCATCATGGTGGATGTTAACAATAGCTTCATTCATCATGGTGGGTGTAAGCAAACCTTCATTTACCATGGTGGCCGTTATTCACAACACCCTCATTCATCATGGTGGATGTTAACACCACCTCTGGTTATTATGGTGGATGTTGATCAGACCTATATTCAAATGTGCATTTCACTGAGGCAAAAGACAGCAGTATGGTTAACGGTCTCTATGGTGCCTTGCTACACAAAGTGTTTAACAAAGTTCCTAAAGACACACCTTTTGATGTAGTGCACTTGAATTATACAAAAGTGTCTGTATGATCAAAACTAGTGAGATTTTCTAAAGAATTGTATGCACTGTTATCTCGAGAAAGTGTACACGGTCATGATCAGAATTAGATGCCAAACAAAGCTAAATGGAAATGGAAACAAAAGGTTTTCAAACTGATTGATACGTGTAGTTGATAAAATTGGTCAGATAATGCAAACAATGCAGATAATTCACCTGCAAGGAGGGGTAGGGGTTTGTGTCTTCTCTGTACTGAATAATAAGAGTATGAAATAAAACGTTTGGTGCTTCTCATTACAGCATAATCCTTTGAACACTGAATTAATTAGCTGACGATGAACCTTTTATCCTTTATCACTGAAGCAAACGAGGTAGGCATTGGGAAATAACTGAACATGGACTTCAAATACAAATTTCATTTGTACATGTTCCCACATGAACGTGGTCTTGCTCACTGTTTGAATGACCTATCGAGTTGCTCCACCCATTTTCGTGTGAGACTGCAACGAGCTCAAGCTGGATTAAGCGCGTCTCTCTTGCAGGTGTTGTCAGGACAATTTTACCCAGACTAAGTTAATGGGGCGTAAAATAAAACTACAGCTAATCTTGATCACTTTTGGCTATTGGGATTCCATTGTGGTGAGAAATGATACACACTGTGTGCAGACTGCAGAATGTGTGAGAGATAAAGGCTGTTGTAAAGAGTAATGAAAATGCCATTGTAAGATTCTAGGAAGAATTCAATTCTATGGATGCAGAGCCCAATGTTGACTGTTGTACCCAATACACTTCAGAACACAATGTGGATGGGTCGTATCATCGTCATTCATATCACACATTGATGGTATCATTAGATACACTGGAGAGTGACTAAAGAGCAGACTTGTTTGTAGTGTTACTTTTCAATCCATTCAAGAAATAACTGAGAAAAATCATTTTCAGCTCAGTCTTCAAAGTAGAAACAATTAAAACAGTGAGTAGGTTGAAATTAAAATCATCTTTTTGACTGCAGTTATGTTCCATATATTTTGAATTTCCAACAAGATTAACCCACCTGCAACAGAGGTTACCTAACTACCATGCTACTTTGTATAATGTCCCATGTCAGTATTGCCATGTACCTTGGATTATGGGTGCATGTGCAGCAGTAAGCATTTAAGTTTTGGATGCGATGGTATTCCCACGATGTTCTACATTAAAGTAAAAAGAAACAACAAGTTGTGCATCTTCAAAAATGTTAAATATACCTGTACTGAAGGAGCATCGTATCACAGGTCTACACAAATTTCTCAAAACCAAAAATCCTGCCAACAGTGCCAAGCTGCAATCAGTAAAATCATAGCTGAGCTTGAAAAACCAGTAACCACACCCATCAGTACTTCTTAACACAATCTCATCCGCCGACATGTGTCACATCACAAATAAACTGACCAGTGGCATTGTCACATGTTACCCCACGAGGCCTTCACGAGAAGTTCTGGTATGCCAGAGTTAACTCGTCAGGTCCAGATATCCAGGCTCCATTGCCATTTTCTCTCTAAACACTCTGTTGGTCTGTGTGAAGCAAGACCATGTTCGGGGGGAACGCACCATTAGAAAAGTTGTAACTTACTGATACTTCTTCTAACTCAAAGGTGTTTACTCTGTAATAGGAATGTCTCTGAACACTCAAACATGTAACTTTGAGAAATGGATCGTCATTCAACAGAATATGGTCTTCTTCCTGCTCACATGGATAGTAATTGGAGCATTTTATCTAGTAAAAGAAAGAAACAAAAAAAAAAGAGGAAACATGTAACCACAGTCATCAGTATGGTATTACAGTATTTGTTGAGAGTTTGAAGATTACAAATAGATTTAAAAGTGCTTCCACAACAGAAGTAAAGCAAACCATCTCAAGAATTTTTTAAAATGTTTTTAAAATTTGAAAACCATTGTCACATGCTGGCAGCATTCATACTGAACGGGAGCAAAACAAAGCATTTCGAGCGGTTTGCTGGCATCACCCCCCCCCCTCCCCCGTCTAATATCGGCTCACTTTATTTGCTTGGAACACTCGGCAAACAGGCTTCACACAAACATATCCATGTACGGTACCACTGTATTTCTGTGTGTCAATCGAGAAATGAAACACTCCATTTGCTCGCTTGTATTCCGTGGTAAATGAAAAACCGCCAAGCGTCCAAATGCTGGAGCGGTGGATGTCCAAAACATCAATGCTTGAAATGTCTTTGGTGTGAAAGCATCTTTATACAGACACCTTACCATGCTGGCATTGATTCCAGTAGGCAATATGTCCAGTGATTTACAACTACTATACTGAAACATTAAGGCTGCCTGCACACATTTCACTTCCATTTTTCACAAAGAATGCTGACCATTGAAAATTGCTTGAACTGGACTTCATACTAGTTTTCAACTCTTATGTTGAAAATGAATGCATGAAGCATAACTTGTACACATATGGTTCACTATGTACTCAAAAACATAACCTTGGGCTAGTCTAAAGGGTGGTGATCTGGTCGAAGAAGTTTGCTGTCATACAAAGCATCCATGCATTTTAAAGATGTTGACTCTGGATGGTCAGTGATAAACATTCGGATTCACTAAACGGGAAATGCAGTCAGGCTAACTTGTGTTAGTATAGTTGCCTATCCTAATTCATGTATGGCTCTCTTTGAATCACGCAACAATTTGTTTTTGTCACTCAATTGCTAAATTTACATTTATATGTTGTTTACCTTGAATACACAGTAGTTGAAAATATCATGAAAGATATCTGTAGTGTACAAAAGTAGAGATTTTTACCATTTAACTAACACTTCATAATAACGTTGGGTGACTGCTAATTCCCTTTAAAGCAGGTGGTACATACTAACCCCCATCCCCCTACCTACAAAAAATCCAGGCACTCTTTTAGTTCTGTTAAGAAGATGATAAATAGTTTGTATCCTTCAATCACAGGGTAAACAGGTTCAAGCAAGTAGAAACCACTTCTTGTTGAAGACAGTTTGGTACACTAATTAGTCTGCCAAGTATGTCTAATTGCAAAATACTTGTAATCACGATACACTAACAAAACAAAACGATGCCAAAGACAAGAACATACAAAGCACCCCCCTAAGGGAATACTATCCATTCCAATCAAAAGACACATTCACACGAACCTAGAGACGGGTGTCAGTTAAAGGATTAGGATTAACTTTTTTAACTCACTTTTCACTTGCAAAACACAATGTATAACATACTCATGTTGAGAACAACACATCACAGCTTTGGCACTATCTGATCGTAGATCTTATTCCTTTTGAATGAAAGAACAGATTTCTGGAGGACTTTTTAAGTTTTTCTTGTCTTTTTCATGCATTTTCTTTCTTTTTTTGAGGAAAAAAAAACAGAAATTTTAAATCCTTGAGATTTAATTCACCTCCTCAACAAAAGGTTCCTTCTTTACATATAATTTATAACTGTCTGGCTTTTGTCAGTTCCATGTAACTGCCTGCAGACAAGTTATACAGCAGATAGATAATGAAATTTATTCTTTCAAGACTCTCTCAGGACTGCAGAGGTAAAACTGAACTTTACTTGGATCATGAATGTATGGCTAACATTACCAGGATGAATACTGTAAGGGTACTAAGTACTAGCCAGATCAATTTATGTACAGCTAACATTACCAGGGGTGTTCTACTAGCAGGATCAACAGCTAACATTACCAGGATGAATGAGTTTTCTACAGTAGTAGCAGGATCAATGCATGTACATTTAACATTACCAGGGGTGTGCAACTAGCAGGATTAACTTATGTACAACTAACATTGACAGGATGAAATAGTGTTCTACTAGCAGGATCACTGTACAGTATGTACAGCTAGTGAACACACCAGCATGATTCTAGCAACCTGCTTTGTAAGCTGTCCAAGAGCAACAGCTTTGACTAGGTTTTGCTAGTGCACATGACTAAGAAACTGTAACCTACTTTATGAATTCCTGATATATTCTTGATTGTGAGGATGAACTCATCGGATAAAAGCTCAGTCAGATAAAAAGTCAACATTTTTCATATTTGACTGTATTTTGATCATATAAATGAAAAGAGGAGCTTCAACCAAAACCATTAACTGTTCATAAATGTTAATATCCTTTAGGTTGATGGTGGGCTGTGTTAGTCTAAAAAAATACAATGCAGAAATCCAATGAAATCAAAATTCAAAACAGTACACTTATTGCACAAACAATAGAAATTATCATACAGCCAAGAAAACCAGACCGTGTAAATGGTAGAGTGAGGAGGAATGGGGAGGGGGTGTGGTAGGGTACTGAAGTCAGAGGTGGTTATAGAGGAGAATGAACACCGCGAGGAATCACAGACAGTAAAGGTGCCTATGTTTTGAGTACAACAGGTTCAGTCTAAGCTACTGTAGGTTCATATAGCAGTTTTGTGTTGATGTATAAACTGTAAGTTTATCATTGCTGATAAGCATAAGTTTTTAAGCAAGAGGTATTGCATGTCTACAATGTAAATCTTCCACTTACAGTGCCCCTTTCGATGAGATTTGTTAGCATAATAATAGCTTTGGATTTCTGCTCCCACACCATTTGCCAAAAGTGATCGATGGTGTGGTCCAAAGGGCCCTGTTGAAGAAAAACAAAACAATGAGAATGAAATATGTTTGTTAATTGAGATACATATCTTCTACAGTATGGTTCTGCTTTATTTCCATATTTGGTAAGAATTATTTCTGTTTCTTAAAAGAAACTACATTAAATGTTGGAATTTATCTTAGCTGATGGTCTATCAAGCAACAAGCATGCAAAATATGATTGTCCATTTTAAAATAAAATGGTCTTACCAAAAGTTAAAAAGTATAAACTTGTCACTACAGTTTGCGATGCTGTACAATCCACAAACTTCAATTCTGTTGTTACCAATGTTCACTTACATCATAACCACATTTCATTTTTATCATTCACATTTCAGATACAAAAATCTGTACCCTTTTTTAATCATCGATTTATTCGGCTGTCTGAGGGACCACTTTGTTACATATCTGGCTGTCCCTTAGAACTGTTACTGTTTCTAGATGCCACTGGATTCCGAAACTACTAAACTTTTCAACACATTGATCTCAACGTCAGATGCTGGTCTACCATTTGTGAAAAAGTTCAGCAGCAGTCCCAGTTATACCGTAATTCTCTTACCAGGGTACGATCAGGGTCTAAAGATTGGAGGAAGCCACATATTGCCATACGTGTATAGGACACTTACTACAGTACCTAAGCAGAGCAACACCATCATTTGGCACTGTTCCAGCAAACGTTTGGTGGGCAACAACCCCAGATCACCAGAAATGTTGTTTCTGAGACATTTTTTTCTGTTTAGTTACAACTCACCCAATCCTTACAAATTCACTGGAGGTATTGCATCACCCTAAGCTATATTTTTCCTCCCGGAAAGCAAAATTCTCAACTGGTTCTAAGTTACAGTAAGCTTAGATTGACAGCAAATTCGAAAGATGCAGAGCAGCTCGTATTACACAGCGTACACAGGTATCCATTGTTTTGATTACACATATGGAGGAATTTAAGACAGTCTGAGGGAGGGACTAGAGGTAGGTGGTTGGGAGAATTGAAACTGTCTGGGGTGATGAGTTTTTGTCTTAAAGTATGTTTTTTATTAAATCTGATTTTCAGATCAAAACAGGGAAAACGTGGTGACATCACAGGGCAGAGGGGTGTAACCTAATCAGAAGGGGTGTTTTAACCATATCCAGAATCTATTTAGCAAAGGTCCTGAATAAAAGCTAATATCATCTGACTAAGAAATTTCATTGTAGAAGCACAATGTAGTAACAGACACTGTAAAGCAACCTAACAAATAAGTTAATTTATGACTTTAATGCCTTTTGTCCGGATGCAAATTAATAGAGAATGATGACCAAATATTTCATGTTAATTATCTTCTTAGCCAATCAGTTGATTTTTTTTTTTTTAACATTGTACACATACTGTAGAACTTTACAGACAAACACTACAGTAGTTGTCAAAACAACAAGAATTTATGACTTGCTTGTATCAGCTATGATTGCTCACATAAATGTTGAATCAAAACTAAAGACATGGTTTGAAATTTCAAATAATACTGAATGAGCCCTTTTTCCTGCACATCAAAAATTTACTGCACTTTATACAGTACTACACTTACAAGGCCATAGAGTACAGTATGTGATCTAACACAAACTGAGCAAAGTGTACAATTAGGTTTACAGATTAGTGCTTTACATGTATGATACTACAGTAATGTGTTTTACACACTGACCCGGTTTACATGCTGAGCAGGTCTAGATAGTGGGTAGGGTTACCACAGATGCAGTTCGAAGGAAGTCAAAAGACTGGGAAGTTTACCACGCTTAACAGTGTTCTACATAAAGGGTTTTAAGGGGCGGCCCTTCCCTGAATTAAAATTGTCAGCCCCCTGAAATAGCAACTGCCAACCTAAAACCCCAAATCCCACCCCCCTACAAAAGCTCCACAAGTTTGGTCTACTGTATGAAAGAACAATAAGCTACTATTTCAAATGTAGGACTAACGTAATGTCTCAAGAGCTACAGCCGAAAAATCTCTTCCCAAAATGGCAACTTCAAACAAAACAAAGTTCTAAATCATGATCCATTTCAATCTGTACTGTTTACCAAATCCTTTATACCAGTGTACATGGAAGTGGGTTGGGCATTCTTTGCAAACTCATGCATTTCACAAGCAGACACCCCTCCCTTGAGAATCTACAGAAAACACTGCTGACAAAGTACTGCACAGGTTTAAATTTTGACCAAGTTCCTGTTAGAGTATCGTATCGAAGTCATGAATGCAAAAAAGAAGAGAAGTTCATGGAAGTTACCTACACCAGGAAGACACCCTTGAATTGATTTTAAAGTGATCATTTTCCATGTTATTGTAGACATTTAGGTTTTTCATAATGACTCAAAATAAAGCAGGCCAATTCCAAAATACTGTTAAATTGCAATTAGTGGATATTGGAGTGTGCATGTGATCCATGGACAGACATGTGGTAATGTGGAATATGAATACAAATCTCCACTCTAAACAACTCAGAGATGGAAGAATTTTTTGATTTGAAAGTTTCATGATCAAGATGTCTGAAGGCTCATCATGGATCCTGGAGACCACATGGATGAATACTGGCTAGATTCATAATGCTCTTTTCAATGAGTGTTCAGAGGCCAACAAGGTAGGGGTGAACCAAACAATGCCCCATACAAACCCAAACCTGCTCTGGGGACCACCATTTAATGTCAACATCCGACAGACTCCCCACAACTCCCTGGTGTGAGTATTCACGAGGGACTGCACTGCTTACACATGCATTAAGTTTGACCTAGCTCAAAGTGCAATCGAAATCCATTCTGACACCACGCCCTCTAAGCCTAGGCTCGCTAGTCTTTAGCCACTTCCCCAAAGGCCAGCAGAGGTGGAAAACCTGCCCAGCTTGGCAGTCCATCAGCTGTACCAAGTGACCTTTAGGGGACTAGACCCAAAATCAGACAACAGGAACCCAAATAGCCCCCTCAGCACCACTGGGAACAGCTTAGTTGAACAAGCAAAATTTGAGTCCCTAGACAATTTCCAAGTGGTTCTGACCCAGAGAGGGAAAGATTGCAAGATGAACACCCTTACCAAAAAGCTAACCCTTTCACCCTCTTTCGTTCTCCAGAATGAGAAAGTGACACAAGTCTACTGAGGTTGGATGGTGTTTAAGGTATACATACTGTAGATTAGTAGTATTATTAAAAGATTGTCAGCATGCTAGGCATGGTTGATGGGAGTGTAGTTGCTGTACTGAGACTGGTAAAGTACAATGTGTCTGACATTTTACTCCTGGTGATATTCAAAGCAAATTATTTACATGTGTTTGTAGTTAAAATTCTGCATACCATCTGTCTGATTATAAATGTGCTTTGCATACAACAAACATCCACAGTACTGCATTTCATTACCACAGTGGTTATTAATAACACCGAGTCATAATTTCTTTTGAGTGCTCTACAATTGGGAATGCATTACTGACCTATAATGACCACAGCCAACACGTTGCCTCCTTTAGCAGAAAGAGAATGTACAGTACATTCAGACGTTTCTGAAATACAGGAACGTAGCCTTTTTGTCAGTAGCATAACGTTGCAGTATATATGAGCCATTTGACTTGACTTACATTCTCATACTTTACAACAGACAGCAAGTGCACTACTGACATCTCCATGAGCATTCACTGTACAGACACAAGATCCCTTTAGAGCCTTTTAAGGGAGAGTTTCAGTTGAAATACATCACAGGCTTGCTTTCAGACAAAGCTGTACAATAAACTGCTGAGTGCTTTGTTCTCTCTGAACAATCAAATTCCTAGAATGTGTAAGTGACCGAACAATAAACTTTCACTTCTGATCCAATCTTTCGCTACATCGTGATTCCGTCGTCGAATGGCATACAGTCTTGCACAATATGGAAAGTTGGAAAAAAATTGAGAACATGCTTAATTGCTGCTTGTCTGAGAACACAATTTCCTGTACTCACAAAAGTCAGCATCTAACAGCATGACTGAGCAGATGTTGGCCCATGAGGATGCAACTTCATTTGGCATGAGGAAGCAGGCCTAGAACTGATGGGTGGACAGGGAAAAAGGGTGACAGTGCAATAAATGGATTGGTCATGTGATCTTACTCCAAACAAATGGACATGCCTAAGGCTCAACAGACACAGTGGTTCAATGCCAGCTGATCAGAAGTACTATCCCAGCTGAAATGAACAATTAATCATAGCACAGTTGTGAATCTGGATGAACAGTACCTTGTAGGAGGGCTAAACTAACTCAAGTTAAATGTGAACTTGGAGAGTAACACTATTTTGAGAATTATTGCATGTGAACTGAAAATCTTGTTGGTGTCTTGAAATCCAACTTTGGTTGATTTTTTGTTTGCTAGGTGAAGTCCAGATTAGCTAGGATTATAGCCAATGACCTTCTAATTGCAACAACGAACATCACACTACGGTTGGGCGGTAAACCGATACCCAACTCTCTACCAGTATTGATGATACCAGTGCTGGCATTACTGATGCCTCAACTGTACAGCAGTAGCACTTTCAAAATTTCCCTGGTACCACCAAAGTTTATCAGAACCAGATTACTTTCATTTTCCTTGAAATGTAGCAATAATACGCTCATATCAACATCAAAACAGCCCAAAATGAATCTCAAATCAAATTCAAAACATTACACTTCAATGGTTCATGAAAAAAATGTATTCTTTTGAAACATAATATATACATTGCCATAAACGATCGTAATAGCATTTCAACAAAGTTTTCATTTCAGTAAAGTTTCACAAATACGCAGTAAGTTTAGAAAGCTTGTGATGCTGTTCACGTAGAAGAATAGCATTAGGCCTAGCATAGGTGTCCAGTGTAAATTAGTAATGTAGTTGGAACCGGAATACATAATTCCATCAGCTTTTCACAATAACAGCTTGATACTTAAAAGCAAACTTTTCATACAATACATCAATATTATGATGAAACTGTTTCCCCCACAACTTCCTGGTGTGGGTATTCACTAGTGACTACACCCCTTGCCGCACTAATGCATACATTTGACCCTATGCTCAAATTGTCCTCAAAACCGATTCTAGCACCGCGTCCTCTAAGGCCTAGCCCACCCTCATTTGCCTTTTTTATTTTATTGGTAAACATTGACAGCAATTTTAGAAAAGTTAAGACACAAGTTCACATGCAGGAGATCAGTTTGCAACATAAAAACATACTACAGTTTGCATACAGACCTACAGTAAGCTTACATTTTCTAATTGACATTGAACAAAGGATAGATGGTATGTAGAATCATGCCAAAAAATTTGTTGACAGTTTTCTCTTGTCACATGAAATATCAAGTATGAAAAAGAAATACAAGCAAATTGTACGAAAAATACTTTCAGTTTTGTTAACAAAAGCCCAAGGGCACTATGGTGGTTCCTTGCGTAAAGATCACCTGATGGTACAACTACCATAGTAGCAATGTGACATCACCTAAACTAAGTACAATACAATCTGTAGGAGAAACACTTTTTGCACCAATTCCTAAAATGGTTCATTCAAGCCCTTAGATCCAATAGAGCTACACAACCCAAGGGTACCATTTCCATAACAGTAATGTGACACGACCTCAACCTGGTAGGAGAAGCATTTGGAATACAGTACTTGTAGAAAATGACCATTTTGGTCCACATGACCTGAATTTACCCTTTGACATTCAAAGATTGCACACTCGTTAATGGCTCATAACCCATGGATCATTACCCCCCACGCCCAAAGTTTCAAGAAAACGCATCACACATTGTTTGAGAGAGAGCTACTGTACTGACATCAATTGTAAACATATACAGAGTGGCAGAAAGCCTCATCTCAACAGTTTACACACATTACATAGTGTCAGATAAGAATGTTTAGTTATCCTAACAGCAGAAATAATTCAAAAACAATCACTGACTACCATGAAGCTACCATGCTGAACTTGCCCAACTTTAATGATTACTTTGATGGAAAGTGCAAGCATCCATAGCACAAACACTGTAGGAGGCAGATTCAAAATTTGCTGTAATGTTGCCTAAATTTGTTGCCTATAGAAATTTTCATAAGGAGTGTATGGTACCCCAAGCCTACCATAATATCACTGTGCCAGGCTAAAGTAGGTCCCCTAACCTTTCTCTCAACATTGACCACCACCAAAACAAATCACGTACATCCACTGGCCATAACGCATCCACACGCCAAGTATAAAATCTGTCCAAGCCTCCTACATTGAGATCTGTGCAAAAAATGTTTTCAGAATTCTGCCCCCATATGATCTTTGACCTTCACCAAAAACAATGGTACACATCTTCACAATAAGGCAAACCTACACATACCAAGTTGACCTTCATCCAATTTTCCCTTAATGAGTTACGGTGTACCCAAGCAAGTGTCACAGACACACACATACAAGTACACCAACCTGACTGCTTAGGTTCCTTTACTGACGCAATGAACCACAAATTGAATGTAAATGAAGGATTTGAGATACATGTGTGTGTGGATGCACTTGTAACCAGCAGAAATCCATATGTGCTCTATCAATGACAGCTGCAGCAATACAGTACATGTGAATCCCTGAAGAGTTTGTAATACATGTGAAGCCCCACACATATTGTGGAGCAACTGATTGATCAGTAGCAGCAGCAGTAATCGCTGAGAGATTAACAACAACTCACTGCCAGTGTGGGTATTCACGAGTAACTATACCTACCCCTTGCTCCACTAATGCACTGAGTTTGACCTTGCTCAAACTGCATTCGAAATCAATCCTGACACGGCGCCCTCTAAGCCTAGACTTTCCCTCGTTTGTCTTTCTCCGGCTGAGATATTACAAGGAGCAACAGATTTGGCACTCAGCAATACATAAAATAAACGTGTACAAGTAACAATGCTGGGCTACTTAGGTACCTACACACAAGTTCAGCAACTTTTCAATTGAGAGGTTACTGTGTAAATTAACATACACGAGACGAAAGCAGGGATGAAAAGCAAGGAGTGAGGGAGTAAAGGTCAACAGCACCTTCAACACTCACTCACATTGCATCACCATTTAAAAGTGAATGGCAATAGTATAATACTATGGTTCTACATACCAGTTTATGGGTACACTATTTTAATTGAGTGGCTTCACTGAGCATCTACTTGATGCTCTACTGGCACCAATAACTGTCCATCTCAAGAGTTACAAACTGCTTCTTGCAAGTAGGACACTTCACATGAACAAGAACCTACTGTATAAAAGGTAAACAGGGAGTTCACAATGCACCAACATACATGTCACACAAAGAAATAGCTTTGATCACTGTTAAACTATTCAGTCTCACCATGTGCAAAAGCTTTATCTCCCCAAAACAATATACATAAGATGAGTTACAGAAGAGATGCATCACTTGAAGTTTTTGAAAGTTTGAGTGAAAAAATTATTCTTGAGCAACAAATAACTGAACTCCTTTCTTGGAAACATGACTACCATCATTCATTACTTTGAAGCATCTATCATTCTGCATCCACAAATGTTGGTTAAAACATCTGGTTCTCATATGTAAAACAAATGCTTTATCCCCCTTTAGCAATAAAATGTAATATTTATTTTCAGATTTTCTGATCAAAGGTATGCAAACATTACTGCCATTGTTGACCTGAAAAATCTATTTAAAAGCTGGATAAATGTGACACCACATCTGGAGGGACTTTAAGTAGATAACATAAAAGAAAAGGAGAGGGGCAGATAAGAAAAAGAGGGGGGAGGAATTTAAACCACACCTACAGTAAGATATAACATTAGGCCTGATGTAATGAAGTCATCAACAAACACTACGGCTTTCCTAAATTTAATCAAGCACTGCTTGGCTTTCATCCAGATAAAGACCCATACCACCATCCATTGGTGATCTTTTTTTGACACTAATGGTTGCACTAGGTGCGGAGAACCAGAGTAGCAAAGCTATACATGTAGTTGCTCACCCTGCTTTGTGTGTGTATGTGGTTACAAAGTTCAGTAAGAGAACATGCGAAAGAGTTTGTCATGAAATTGTTGTTGTTGTGAAGATAATACTATGTTGTGATAATTGCACACATGTCTTACTTTTATGGCCTTACTAGAGTGCAAATTACACTGATGATTGTGGATGGGAAAAATCTGTTGACACTGTTCTCTTAATAGACAGAAGATGGAAGCTGTTGACTGTGATCACTTGAGTGTAAGGTACCTAATTCTGGGAGTCGAAGGCCATTTGATGTTACCAGAGGTTAAATTTTGGTGAACATAGTATCTGAAGACAGGAATCATGGAAACTGACAGATCATGTGAATGCATTATGTCAGTGAAGGCCTTTTCATTGCCTAAACTCCCCTAAAATGAATTTGAGGCGAGTCATTTACTACTCACCATGATTGTAAAAAAGTTCATTCACAAGCTTTCTGTTGCACGTTACATCAGTAAATTATGAAAACAGCTTGTCATAGCAGCTCTTACCAAAGCTGTTGTGTACTCGCCTTTGATTTTCAAATGTAAAAGCCTGCAGTGATTGCCAATAGGAGCAGTCCCCTTCCCATTTGGCAATTTAGTAACTCAGGAGGAGAGGAGAGGATACTGATTTTTGATGGGGTTTGTGGTCACCTGCATGAGTGGAAAAAGCTGTCATTAACAGCTCTAGGTGGTGAGGTTTTCATGCAGAAATACGTAAGTTTTGTTATTAAATAAATAATTTTCCCCTCAAACTTGAGTATCCTTGAAATGAATACAGTAAGTTGCATTAAAACTATTCTTGTAATGAAGGTGATCAAGTTGTATTTGGAGTGATGAAATTGATGTAACTGAATGCTGATATTAAAATAGCTAACTGTATGTTGCATGCCATGTTGGTTCCTTTTTGATGCAAAGTTTACCTGTATTGGAGCATGAAGCGTAATTAGGCCTACTTATTACCAACATCGGAAAACTTTGACTGATTACTTGCCAACAGGGTCAAGAAATCTTGAGAATTATGCACTATTTTTAAGGGGAAAGACCCAACCACTTTGAAGCTGGTGTGTAGGTGAAGTGTATGAAGATAGTCGTTGGAAGCTTTTATGGCCTGGGGGCTATTTTAGGACATGACAAGGTGCACAATTTTAAACTTTCAGCAGATAATATTGTTTTCTCTTTCTTCTTTTGTGGATACTGTGAACAAGTATTTAATGTCACCAGCAGCAAAGACCATAAACTGTACACTGTAATTGCAATGATTTAGGAAAGAACTCCTCTGCAAAAGGAAAGAACTCCTCTGCAAACTTCAAAGCTGCCACTGAAGTTGTCTTGCTCTTTCTATTTAAAAATCCTATGACATATTGCACTCCTTGCTCAAAACCATCTAATACCTGCATACTGCTTTTGCCATAAATTACCTGTTTAGTGTGGCCATAGTAGTTGTCTGCAAGTGGTTTTTGATTTGTTTCACTAGTGACCTTGCCCTCTGTGGACAGAAAAACTGATGCAAGGAAAAAAAAAAGTCCTAAAATCCTATAGTATTATACTTGCTATACTAGTACTAGTATAGCAAGTTCTTCCAAATCACCAAAGGATCCATTATCCAAGAAAAGTCTGCTTGAAAGTTGGAGTGTGTGTCACTGTCACCAGTTACATATTTGTCATGAGTAATTTAGATATCCTACTGGAGAGACTGCCCTCCAATACAATAAATAAACATACTCCCTCCAGATGATCTGATCTGTCATACACACAGTGCACTGTTAACACTAAACAGGTACCAATCAAGATCTTTAAATGGAAGAGCACAACAAACGACAGAAAATTATTGATAAATCCTTAAATCTGTCAATAAATCTTCTGCAAAGTTACAAAATCTGTTGCCATGCTTGCATGGATCTGCCACTTCAAGTTTCAGACAAATCTGATGAAATTTGAGAGCGAGGAAACCTTTTGAAGAGAGAGATACACCTCCATACTACCACATGAGCTACTGTATACAAACACTTTGTGGGGGGTAGAGCTAATTAATGTGACCACCCTCAATTCCCAGGTCACATCAATTTTATCTTTATTTATTACCTTTTTTTTTAATCCTACTGTAGTTATCTCCAACTGCAGTCTCATCAGTAAACTTTACAGCACCAACAAGAGTCTGTAAAATCTTGCAAAATACAAACATTGAGGAAATGAAAGCACACTCACCGCATCAAACTCATTACGGATGTTAAGTGTAAGGACGAAAACCACTCAAATATCACAAACGATTGACCAAAAAACTTTCGTAAATATTTCTTGCTGGTACTGCTGGTACTGTGCAGTTGCACTACCACCACTAGCACTTGACTACACATGATATGTTACAAGGATAACACCATGCTATTGATAAAGTAACTCTTCATGCTTAATCTGCATTGTGGTATTAGTAAAGCACACATTCATAAGATACACTAGGTACATACATGTAACCTTTCAACTGAATAATTTAATAGTCCTTTGATTACATGTGTTTTGATTTTTCTGTTGAACATGGAACAGCACAGTCACATTTAAACAATCCATCAAAAATAATAAGATATCAAACTGTCATAGCACTACAGTATGTAGATCCACATTGTAAACAAACGAACAGTTGGGTATTACAGTACCAAAAGTCACAGTATAACTCTTGCTGTGTTCCTTAAACATAATCTCCTACCTAGGTTTTATTTAAGGACTAATACATCAAAGAAATACGACCTTCAATTGAGATGTTTACAAACAGCATCATAAAACAGGAAGCATACGGTACAGTACACTCTCTATCCTGCTGGTCACATACTCCCTCCACTTACATTACTGCTGCGTTCAGGTATAGGTTTACAATTGCGTTGTCTTTCTCCGTTTCAGGGAAGTGTCTTACCTTCAACAGTGGTTTTATCTTACGACTATAAAACATTTTATCTTAAATATTCTATCTTAAATATTCTATCTTATGATGATAAAGTAAAACTGTTACATTCATCTTATTTCACATTTCAGGTTCCTTTCTATTGTGGCTGTTAGCTTTCAGCATTTTGGATAAATTCCATTTCAGTAATCAGTGGTATACAGAATGAAATATGTGCATACTGTCGCAATCTTGATTCCTCATCACAATTTGGACCACCCATTTTGGGTGCCCCTTTGGGCATGTTAGGTTGTGCAATTTATTAATTTTAGTGCCCTGATGATCAGACAGAGTGCCCTTGGCATTCAAATTTCCAAGCACTGAATCTGCTTGAAGTTGAATCATGAGATTTTAAATTCCATAAGAATGTTGTTGATGTATCAGTATGACTACTAGACATATACAGTACATCTAACTCAGTATTGTAGCGTACTGGCACTACACTTACTGCCAATGAGTACTGTACTGGTTAGTAGTTAACCTTTTCATCTACTTCTGGTTTTGAACCACAAATTACCAGTAACTCCAAAATCTAAGGGTACCTTCTCAAAAAGTAAACATTTATCCTTGAAATGAAACATCAATACTCACATATCAACATCAAAGCAGACTAAAAATGAATCCAAAATTCAATATCAATTCATTTTATTTCAATATTTTGAGAAAAAGCTGAACTCTTTTGTAAGATGACGCATCTATTGCTGTAAACAACATGGTTCAGTATGTGCTTGTCCTGATGTACATTAAGACCAACTCATTCAACCCTGTTGAAGGACTACAATTGGTATAGTGATTATGCTGTAGCATAAACAATGGAACTATATGAACATACTTGCAGGCTCTATGTCATTGACAAATCAACCATTGGTTTTTCATGACCATTGTATAGCACTTTCTTGCATAGCATGTACTCTCCAAATGGTCCAGTTTTCTAAAGGAACTTCTCTAGGAGCCATATTTCAGTGCTTGTCTAATGGTTACTGTGGCTACTGTGGTTACAATCTCCACACAGTAAAAAGTATCTGAGCAAGCCGAGCTCAGCCGCAAGCATGGAAGAGACTGCTACAACAGTCCAGGGACTTTACATCACAAGTTCCATGCAACCTAGGCAGGATATTCTAAGATATTTGATACCCTAATCCACAGAGTAGGTGTAATATAACTCACCATTTTTTTCCAAGGTTAAAAAATAGGAGCTATTCTACAACAGTGACAGCTGAAACTTCCTGGTTATTCACAAAGTAAATCATCTTTTCTCTTTCAGATGGTTTAGAGAATCAAAACCTTGATTACAATATAGTCACCAAAAAGAGAATGACTGTGTGCTAGACATTCACCTTATCATTCACAGCCAGCAGCACATAACTTTCAAAATACTTCGATAACAATTGATCTGATCAAGAGTTCTACATTTCCCCCTCAAGACTGTAAAGAGAATAGCTAGTGGCGGGGGTGTGTTGTGGGTGTAGTGTGTTATCCTTAATCAATTAACGCCAAATAGTTTGCACACTTTAATGAATAATCTCTATTTCTGATGCTTTCACTGATCCATTGGGAGGTTTTGAAACTAGCTACAACATCAGTTTACTGTTTCATCAAACTGTATGTAGGATTTCTACAAAATATACGTGAGTCAAACACAAAGAGAGAGATAGGAAATGGAACCAGACATATGGATATGCTCAAGAAACCATTTCTGAAAGGAATGTTAAGGCAAAACAAAATAAACCACATACACTTCGTAAATGTAGAGGGGGGGTAATGAACACACCCTCGGACAATATCCGACAGGCCTAGAACAGATAGTAACAAGGCCTCAGCTGTACAAAACACTAACGAAAAGAGAGGAGAAAAACAAAGGAAGAAACTTCCCAGTATGAGCGGGCAGGTTTAAGCCTTTCATGAATGTAAGAAGCCAAAAGCTAGGCACATACTTCAAAACAAGTAAACGAAGTGTATACAATGAGACAAGGACAGAAGTTCGCACAACTAGGCCCTGTGTAATGAATAGGGCGTGAAACAACGGCATGAGCTGAAAATTCTATGACCTAATTTTTTCACAAAAATGAAAGGACACTTAGCAGTAACGAGCAGATTCTTGAAGGAGATGAGTGCCACAAGCAAACTTCAAAGCATATACAACAAGATGGGGAAATAAATTTTATACAAATTTGGATTGAAAATCCAAAGAACCTCCATACTTTCTGGCACATAGGATGGCAGAATGGGAAGGGGTGCTACAGTATTCCGTTATTAGGCTTGACTGCTTAAGGGCGGTGGTAAGGGTTACCAGTACTCTTGGCATGGTAGATGGGGGTGCATTTGTTGTGACCAGTCAGGTAAGTGAGGAGTAAAGTAAACATCATGTTTACAAGGTTTTCACAATTTGACCCCAAATGACCTTTGACCTGCACCAAAGTCAATAGTGTTTTTGCGCTCAATGTGATTCATCTACATACTACATATGACAATTGTCCAAGCTTCACATCTGGAGATGTTGTGTTTACAAGGTTTTCACAATTTGACCCCTGTTGACCCTAAATAAACTTTGACCTCCACCAAAACAATTGGGTCCTTCAACTCAATGTGCTACATCTACATACCAAATATGAGATCTGTCCAAGATTCGCTTCTTGAGATATTATGTTTACAACACTTTCACAATTTGACCCCTGTTGACCCAAACTGACCTTTGACCTCCACCAAAAACAATAGGATTCTCCTACTTAATGTGGTCAACTGCAAATCAAATATGAGATCTGGCCAAGCCTCCCTTCTTGAGATATCGTGTTTACAAGGTAGGACATCATGTAAACACACACATACGTATGCATGATTACAAAGGTTACGATTATCATCAAAACCAAAAATTGAAGTTCAGTCAACTTTTACTGATTGAGATATTAGGCTATGTCTCCAGAACTTGACCTCAAATGACATTTTCTACTGATAGCAATTCCCGGAAGGATCTATGAGAAACCTACATACAACAGAACACATAATGCGGACTCAGAGAGGTGGGGAGGTTGGATTAAACTTAATGGATTCTGTCAGATCCCGCATCTCCAAAAAAAAAACCAACCTGGGCAAGAATGTATTTTCTATTAGCCTCTGGAACCTCCACCAAGCTTGCATTAATGTAGTCGCTGTCACCTTTCTCCAGCTTGATACGACTGTGGTCATCTGAAGAAAAATTGATACGGCGATGAGTGATGTAGAGTAAAACTATTTAAAGTTATATACAACGTCAGAAGAATGCACTGTAACAGCCAGTATCTTAAGCAGAGCATCCTTAACAGATTTAATCATTATCAGGATAGCATTAATTACCTGGCTGTATCAATTTGAAGGATAAATGGTTTAGAAACATTAGAACAAGTTGTTGTTGTTGCTGATTGACAGCCAGTGGAAACATCTTCACAATGATGATATGCTTCTTTGTTTTCCCCGAAACGAAGTTTCAATGCATTGTAAGAACTATACACAAAGAAAAACATGAGATTTAAATGTTTCAACTATGTGCAGTACTATTTCCTATCGGGCATTAAAACCTGAAGCTAGAACTTGTTTCTAAGAAAACCATTGGAAAGCAATCACCAGGCTATTTACCAGTGATGAAAGAAAACTAGATCAGGTATCCATACACTGTACAGATGTATTCCAATGTGCTGACTTACAACTTGCAAACTAAACAAGAAACTGAGCACATCCAATCCAAGCGTTTCACCTGAAAGTCAAATGACTTTGTGATTCTTTGCCAATATCTCATTTTTGCATACAACATGTACACACGATCACTTACAAACAAAAGCAACCCAGTGGAGAAGGGAAGGGACAAGATCAAAATGAAAAACAAAATGTAAACATGACAACCACATTCTGTATCACTTGTGGATTGGATGTTACCCAGTGCTGATATGAATGAGAAATGTCATTCACTCAGCACTGATGACAATTGTGGTCATGAAGGAGCTCTGTATTTCACAAGTTGGTAGAAAGTTCATGACACCAAATTGTGGTTACAGATCTGAAATTGCACAAGTCAACAAAGGCAACCTGGAATACATCTTGCCTCGCAAAGGAGTGCCTACTATGACTAAAACAGCAAAGTATTTTGTAAATCTTGACAGGGAGTTGTTAGCAACTGGAATATTTTCTGAAGGGTTAGAAAAGGTGATAAGAGCTATCATAAGTGGTTGTTTAGAGAGGGCATATAAAATGCACTTTAAATGTTCCACAAATTGAAAGAGAATGAGACCAAAGTCTATCTGGCAACAATCTCTGCTATGAAACATGAATCTACATTTTGGCAAGTTTTCAATAGGAAACAAATAAGCATTATTTTCTTAATATGAGTGACACTTACCTCTTCATATGTTCACATTCAGGACATGTAAAACTCTCTAAGTAACACATGCTGGGCTTTTGAACCCAGGACAGATCTTTGGAATGATAGAAGTTATTCATTCCATGTCACATTACAGTGATGACAAGTCTCCCATGGGGCGATTCAAATGGCAGAAATCATCTGCTCATCAAGTGTTATACGTTGACACTTTGAAGTTCTAGCTGAACTCAGTGAGATATCTTCATTAACAGGTTTTCAGACTTGTGGAGACCTCAAATGACCTTTGACCTCCATCAAAAACAATAAGGATCATGTACTCACAGTGGACTACCAACACACCAACTTTCTTTCAAGATCGAGCACCTTTCCCTTCTCCAGATACTGTGTTTTCACACAATGTCGTCTACTGACCTTACACAACCTTTGACATCCATAAAAATGACAGAGATCATCTACTCATTAGGTGCTACCAATGATAACAGTTTGAAGTTCCAGCAACATTTAGGTCCTGAGATATCTCCCTAAATAGGTTTTCTAGCTAGTTTTAAGCTATGGTGACTTCAAATGACCTTTGAACTCTACGTAAAACAATAAGGATCATCTACTCACAATGGAAAACCACTGCACCAAGTTTGAAGTTCTAGCACCATTCCCTTCTTGAGATACCATGTTTACAGTACAAAGTTTTCAAACAATGTTCTCTATTGACCTCACATGACCCTTGATCTCCCTAAAAAATGGCAGACATCTTCTCATCAGTTTTCTACCAATGATAAGGGTTTGAAGTTCCAACAAAATTCAGTTGCTGAGATACCTCCCTTGATATGTTTTCATACTTTAAGCTCTAATGACTTCAAATGACCTTTGACCTCCATGACAAACAATAAATATCACCTACTCATGATGGACTAGTTACCGACACACCAACTTTGACATTTGAGCACCGTTCCTTCCTTGAGATATTGTGTTTACAAGCTATAGCATCACATAAGCACACACATATACCTATACAGGCCATCACCATTGCATTAGATTCCTTTTTCAATTCCTTACAAGAATTTCAAAATTCTTGTAAGTGAACACAAACATAAACTTTGGTCAACATGTTTCACGAAAGATACCCCAGTAATGCTTAAAGGTGCAACTTTGCGCATACTTTTAGAAAAGAGTGGTATCACTGCACACAGGTACATGTATGGGGACACACTTAATACTGTAAGTATAACATTGGCAGGACAGCAAGGACATTTCAGACAGATAATTTTTGCTTGCTGTATTAGAGATGATTTACAGTGAGGGCTCTGGATTCTGGAATGAAGAACTCATTTTCCATCAAATGAGCACATAAAAATGTGGATTGCTTCATACACTGCAATTATATTTCCATGAATTTTCAAACAATTTCCATTGAATTTTCATTGAAGTATCCAAGTACAATATTTGTACAGTATGACCTTTCAAGAGCAGGTCTAGCAACTTTAAAAAGGCTTCCTGGTTTTAGAGTTTAATACATACAAGGAATGAGTTTCATGATAGAAATGCATGAGGTATCTATAAACTATAGGCTACTTACATGTAACATTCTTTAAATTTGTTTCTACTTTCTCCTGACAGATCTGGAGGGTGCACCAACAGAAATAACCAAAGTCAGGACATTAACAGGATTCTGTTGTTTCATATTCAATTACTTCCACCGCATTCCGTGAATCCGTACTAGTTATAGGATCAAGATATCTCTAAACAAAAGGTTACATACTAATTTATTCAGTGAGACACAGCAAAATCAGGACTTAGAGTTAGCTTGAAGGAATGGCACAGCTAATATGAGGAAATTGGATATAGGTCTGTTTTTTTTTTCATACGAAATTTACTGAGGGAATTAACTGTAAGGGCGAGATAGCTGTGGCTATCGGGGCTGTTAGTTATTTCGGGTCCTGCAAACGCATCCTACGGTAGCTTTACCAGTTGTGGACATATTTCTGCCAAGAAATATGCTCATTTCTTCATCATTCTTTATTAATAGCATCAACTTAGAAAAGAGCACACTGATTTTGAGCTTAATGTAAATCTTCAGCATACTACTATACATATGTGTAAAGTACCATGCTGTCCAGTGAACCACAATTGAAGTGCGGTTGCTATGATATCAGTGAATGACCACTATCAATCTACCATTCAACTGTGTAGAGCTTGCTGCCTTTACAGTATGTCTGGGCATGCAAATCATATTTGTGTTAGCCATGTCCCCAAAGGAAATGAATGTTTATTGTGACACCTCCCCGTTTGGTAAACTTCCTAACTTTAATTTAAAGCTTCCTCTGGTTGTATTGATCACACAAAAAACGTACTGTGGAGCTGGGCTGGAATAAAAAAGTCTTTTCCCAGATGACCGAAACAGGAAAGCAAGAAACCTAAGTCTTCAGGGTAGCCTGACAGACTAACAAAAGAAAATGCTTTTTAATATGGACAGTTGCCAACAATCTCCATTGTGCTATTAGACAGCGAAGATGAATTAAAAATTAATGACCAGTTTGCATGGCACAAAACACAAATACTGATTTTTGATATTATACATGAAGAAGTCTGTATGACAGAGAAATACTTGCTGAAAATATAGCATGAAAATATATAGAATGGCAGAAGAGTAACAATATAGCAAGAAAATTATTAATTTTGTTCGTATAAACATGGTAGAAAACACACTGTAACAAATACTGTAATCACAACTCTTACTAGTATTACTTATTATAAATAGTATAGTATTTACATTACAGTATGATAAAAGCAAATGTCATTTTCAACTCAGTGTCACTTTACTTTCAGAAATTTTTGAAGAAACTTTTCAGGCAAATAGCACTTGACGATGGGCCAATAGGATGACTGGAAATTTTGTTTTGATTTCTAAGAAAAAACTAAACAAAATAACTCATACTTTGCTGTAATGCTGATATCAGCATTTTTCTGCAATTGTGCCAAAATGAATGGGTGAATTCTGTGTCTAATTTCATGTACAGAGTTACTTACGTATATAAATTTTTACTGAGCAGACCTTACTGTATCTGCAGTTTTGTTGTTCTCATCGTTTAGCGGTACAAATCATACATTCCTTAGAGCTGCTTTACTGTAAATCTTAATCCTTGTGTGTTTTTAACTATCAAGTGAGATTAATTATGACAGTGCTTATGGCACCTGCCTAGACTAACTGTGAAATCTGGATGCATGTATGTTAACTGTTTGAGTAGTACGTCCTGGTACAAGTCTAGTTCATCTGAACAGTCCCAGACCCGCAGCAAGCTTAATCAAGTTCTCTTCATATCTTCAAACCAAAGGAGATTGTATGCTACAAGTATTGCATCTACTTTGGATGAAGTAACCATGGCATCTACATTTTCTCTATTAAGATTTATTCTGCTCAGTGAATACAGGTTTAAGTAGCATGAATAGTTTTGCACAGAGGTGGATCAGATAAAATGAAAAAGAGATCACAATAATTAAGGCAACCTCTGATGTTACATGTCATCATTAATCAGTTAACATCAGTGGTTCCGCTAGGCTGCTTTCACTGGTTTCGATGCAGTGACCCAACAATTTCGCACTGCTGATGTTCCTGGGCCCGGAGTACAGTTACATGCCACTGACATTTATAGCACTTTGGCCATTCAATGGATATTATCTTAGAGAAAACACTGGTTAACACCTAAAACACTCTCTAGTTTCTCTTCCTATGTGATCTAAAACAAATGTCACAGGAAGTGACTTTTTCTAAAACTATGAATGTCAAATCTAACGAATCTTTATGCTATGATCTGCACCCCCGATGGTCTGAGCATGGCATGTCCACATAATCTCACCTTATGACCATCTGTAACTGTTGACAGCAAGAACACTAAGGAGAAATATACTTCTGAATTCATTCACTTTTAACAATCATTAATACACTTACATGGACTGACATCTCTGTATCTATTGAGTCTTTTGTTCCTTGGGTTTCTTGCAATCGCTAAACTGTAGTCATGTTTCTGAGTCTGTTGCCGGATTTTCTGAAAGTAAATGCAGCAATACGAATAACATCCAGTGAATGAGTTGAAGACGAACGTGGTACAGCGTAGGCATGGCAACAAAGCAATCACTGATGTAAATCTCAATGAGAAGCATCAGCTATACAATAGACAAAACTCCCATTTTACTGATGATAGAAAGTATGAACTGCGCAATACAATTTAACTGGTATAACAGTTGATAAAAGTATCATCTATACAACAGGCAAAAAATACTGTAAGCCTACACTTTAATGTTGGAATATAACCTTTAACACTGGATGTGAAACAGCTGTGTATGTAGACCTATTTCAGTCTTCAGTCCTGTTGCTGAAATTTAGAAATTTATGTAAAACAAATTTGATATTTGTCCAAAGATGTTAGAAAGTATGTTTGATCCACAATTTTAACATCATCAACAAAAAACTGACATGTCGCTTGCAAGCAGATATTCTCTGACATATGCACCGTGAACGAAGCAAGCGAGTCACTGTACCATTACAACCATTTCACCTGTTGTTCGCAACACTTCAGTTCCAAGCTGAACAAGCTGTCTAAGCCCCGCCCACCCCAAGGACCCCAAAGTAGAGTAGAATGACTGACAGCATTGAAGTGAATGATATTGTGTACAAGTTCATAGATCTATTCGTTGACTTTACCTCCCACAACGAATAATGACTTAACCTGTTCTGAGGTGCCGAAAGTACTGGTACAGGTTCTTTCTGGTATATATCGCACAACCCAGGAAAATATGAGACAGGAGCAGTCAGAAATTTGTCTAGTGAGTGAAATTTGTAACAGACTATTTGCAGCATAGCGGCAACGACGGTAATTCGTACAAGAAAAATTGTGGCCCAAAACTTCCCCATAGCCAAGGGGAAATATTAACTTTTGTAAGGTAGACTTTAGTGTTTTCATCCACTGTTAAAAATCAAAACCAGGTGATTTGTGCCCATACCCATTGGATACTCAGGTTCCTGACCAAAATGTTATTGATATTGTTAACATTGGCATTTCCACAAGTCGATCCGGACAAGTCAGCTGCAAAACAACTCGACCCAGAGGTAGTTTGGCCCCGAGACATCTCGGTCCTAGAACATCTGGGCCCCTGACACATCTTGGTCCCAATTGAAAAGGAATAACGTACGTAATGAGATACTAAAAAAGGTACATAATGAGAGAAAAAACAAGGTATTGTCGATGTATTTCTGTGCTGTCTTTACTAGGATAAAGCTAAATACTGGAGGAGCAATTGAGGTTTAATGTAGAAGGCAGGGCTGAAAACAGTCGGGAAGCCAGGAGGCTCCTTCCGGAAAATTTTGCGTCTCACGGGAAATCCGCGTGACAGCGAAAAAGATACGATCCCAAAGTAAAAGAAAAAAAACCGGAACTATTTCTTCCACCCTATGAAAATCCTGCAAAGGACCAAATAATAGAAATTTCCCTCTTACAACTTCTGAAAATGTTTTCACCCGACTTTCTTTCCTTCAACGATCGTTCCAAAGTCAGAGCATTATGCAAATCAATCCAGGGAGCTGTTATTTAGGCAAAGAGCCTGTACAGTATGTACTTGCAACAGAACTTTGCAATGCTAACATGACATGTGCGGGTTGCAATTGGAAGCAGACCACAGCGCAGAATCAAAATGCAAATACTGTAGGCTCACAACTGTGGGTAAAAGCCACACTTAGCTCGTTTTTCCCGTCTTTAAATCAATGAGGTTTCTTTTTGGCTGGACTTACGGGAAAGGTGTAACTTTATTTTTCTATCAACAAGCATGTTTCCAATTTGTTGTAACGAGATGAAAGAGTGCATGTAATCCGCTTGTCTTTTTGTTGTTCTCATTTACCTTACGTGATGGAAAGTGCATGTATCATTAGCCACATCGGCCATGCAGCTGTTTATCCAGATAGGTAGGCCTATATGGTATTATGGAATGTTCCTTATTCTCTCGCTTTGTTTTTGCTTTTACGTCTTGTGCCATTGTTACTTAATTTTAATCTGTCATCGTCGCCAACATGTTTCTTTTTACTTAAGTGCTAACTTGTGCGCGATATGCCCGGTAAAGTACGCAGCTTTCTTGTACACAACGTGAAGCACGTGGCTTGGAATTTTCCGCAACCAACAATCACAGGCTACTCAACACCAGGTATATCGACACAATGGCCACAGTAGTGTAAGCGAGTTACATTAACCTAGCCACATGAAGTTGTGAGAATTTTATGCTGCGTACAACGTGAGCAACATACGCATTGCACATGCTGAAGAACCAAGACCGTTTTAAACGTTTTCAAAATATCATTTTCGCATACCACTTGTACTTCCGACCATGTTTATAGATCTTGTACATACAATGCTTGTTTCGAACTTTCGATCACAGAATGGTAGCGATCATACATGTGGTTTCCTAAATAGTTACATCAGAAAATGACTGGTAAATAAACCCATTCCAATGTGTATACCAAATGCTCCATCCACGTTGAATCTTCACCAAAAATTGACGTAAATTACTATTCCTGTAAATGGCTGTACTTATTTTTTACTCATGATCAATATTTTTCAATTGATACATGTGAAAAAAGAAACGTTGACAAATGTTTCCAGAAGATTCTACGTATACCTCCATTACTACATTCAATGTCAATTAAAAAGCATAAGCTTAGGTCTGCCTTAGGCCTGCATGTACGCAAATTACCTGCAGAATGACAGCTAGTGGACATATCGCAACCCACACAAATACAAAAATTAACGCATATTTCTATGTCCAAAACCCCTCACGAAACCAATAGTCTGCTTCTTCAAACCTTTAGTCTAAACAAATTTTAAGTGACTGGGATCAATGTACAAAAAAAAAAATCAATATTCCTCGAAAAACTCTGAAGCCTGCAACTTACACAATGTCAGTTGTTCCCTGTAATACAGAAATATGAATTTCCAAGGTGGTTAGGCTATTCGATATTCACCTACTACGTTAGGATATCATTACTTAAAATTTTCGGAAGGTTGCATACGATCTTACGTGATTCTTTTCACAAGACTTTTAGGGACATTTCAACTTCAAAAATGTATGTAATACAGTTTAACTCTACATGACATGTGCAACATTGCATAGAACTTTTTCATTTTGAAGCAATATCAATGATGTTTGTCTGATCGAACTATCGTGTTTTGACACGATGCAATAACCTTTTTCAACTTGAAGAGTTCAGTTGAAATTTAGCATGGATTTCAAATGATTCGGACACGTCTAAAAATGCTAAAATGGTTGAGTTTCCAGGGCTTTGCACCCTGGACCCTTTTGGGGTCGTCCATGGACGCCACAAGGGGCCCTATGATGAGCCCATTGACCCCCACACTGGTATGACAATCGCTTCGCTATCAAATGACGTCTGCGGCGCCATGTTAGGTCTGGCGGGAAATCCGACTATATTGTAATTGGCCTCCCAGGAAATTTACACTTTTTCCAGTCGTGGTAGAAGGTTAGGGCACAATGTTTAGCATGGCCTAATGATTTGCTGTCCTCTGGATGTATATTGATGGAAACAGTTGTTCATGTTTCTAAAATGATACAAGGTTCTTAAACAAATTCATTTGCATTCACTTTCATTGACTGTGTACATGTACATGAGTTCACATCCAACTATACAGAGTTTATTTCATACAGTAATTTAGATTGAGTGGCAAGATCAATTGAAAGTTTACCGGGCTCACAATCACAACAGCATGTGTGTGTGCCATGGGTAGCCTATTTTTCATCACTCTGTATCTGTGTAACAAAAAGGCATACTATTATAATTAAAAACAAAACTTGTATAAATTAAAGATTATGGGTGACTGAGTAATTTTTACATCTTCATCACAATTTACATTTTTCTTTGCTCCCCATAGTCAAGCAATTGCACAGCATGAGCATGGAATTATTACAGAAACAATTCAATAATATCTATTTATTACGAAACCCCAGGGTCTATTCAGAGTCTTTATGTGGTCCAGCAACACACAGATCCCATGCTCCTCACATCCAGAACCTGCATATGAAAACACAAACATGATATTGTTTAGGTAAATCAGATTGTTTTTACACAATGGTGCAAATCCTCTGCACTAACTGAAGGGACTTGATGGCCTTGAAAAAAGTCAAAATTATGATCCCCCATATTCCTTCAAGTTAATCTGGCCAAGATTTTCAAGGTTCTGCCAATTCATCCTTCCTTTAAGTAGGATCTTTATTTGATCTTTTATTTAACTGTCAGCATGCCAAGACCTTTCCCACTTTCTTGAGTTCTTCTCTTCAAAAATCCAACGTGACTGGTTAAGTGGGAGAATTGATGGAGCTGAAATTGTAATACCATCTTTTACGGCTGCTATACTTTGCAAACTTTGCAGAACACATGATATTTAGCTCAGATGTTACATGGCCTAAATTACAAATATATATACAAAAGGACAAGAAATTCATCGCCAAAATCAATAACAGGCTCTTGAATTAGAGGTTTTATTGACCTGGTTACAAACATTACTTCTACCTAGAACTATTTCAACTGGGTAAGGGCTGAATTGCTCAGGCGAAGTTCTCCCTGGTGCTGAGTTGTCTGTAAACCCTAGACATCTGTAGGGCCTATTTTAAGTTTACATGATACATATACTCGTAGCCATACTGGTGCTACTCTCTCATCTGACTATTGGCCTATAATTCTGGCACCAAAGTTACCAAGTGGCAATTTACGTGGAAAAAAACTTTAAACAGCAGAAATCTTGAGTTTAAGTTGTGCTCAATTTTGAATTATGAAGGGCCAGCATAATTTAAACATCTTCATATCATTTGTGTGGTATGGCTTATATACTTAAAGGTTGTGTGACATGAAAATGAAATTTTGGATTATTGAGCGCATTCAGCATTGAAAATATTAAAAACAGCCACAAATACCATCAAAATCCATCACAGTTGAATAAACATTGGCTTACTATGCAAATATGTGAGGTCAAGAGATGGACTCTTATGCTATGTCTTATGCTAACCCTTTCTTTATGAAACCTTTATTTCAAGTACATTTGAGAATTTTAACTTTTATATGCCTGGAGGGTCTTATTTTGGAAGCATGTATTTTTTCCTTCAAAAATATCGATACCAGTTACCAATGTGAAACTCAGTAATCAAGTAATTAAGAAGTAAAATACATAGGCTAAACAAAAGAAATACTGACACTGTGCAACACTCCACATCATCTGTTTTGCATATATCCCAAACTTTGGAGAGTCATATCTCAAAAACAGTAATAGACATAAACAAAATTCCAAAAGGTTTTCACTCAGGTTTTACTTCTAAGCTTTTGAATGAAGGGTGCTCTTTTCTTGAAGCATGTCACACAACCTTTAAACCTGGGCATCTAAACAGTGTTTTGGAATTTACTTCAGAATCATTGATCAAATCCTTAGGTCATTCTAGGTGCCACCTTGCTATAAGACTACTGACTAACTGAGTCTTATTCTCACTCAGTGACTGTGTATAAGCTTTGTAGCCTAAGCCAATGGGCCTAGCACTTTGTAGTTGTATACTAAGTGTACCTTGAGTCAATCAGTACTTTGAGTTGATCAATGCATTCTAAACTCCAGTGAGGCCATGTGGATGCAAAGGGATTCCAAAGTAAGCACCACCTGAGTCTATTTACTTTAAACAATATCAAAAACAAGTTTTTTCCGTGTTATTTTTCATTTCCATGGAAAATTTTACTCGCAGTCAAATTTTTAAGTTTCAGCAATGCTGCTGACTATCATGTCTCCAATCGTTCCAAAATATTGACCAGAATGTCCTTGGTTAAACTCTCTTTTAAAAGTTGGATAGAAGAGACAATATTTGCATCCTTTTTTTTTGTTGTTGACATATTACGTATTTATTTGATAATAAACAGTACATTAACAGATCTTATTCTGATGTGATCGACTCAAGGTTTCATCATAAGCCTAGTGTTATGTACAGCCACCTTAAATTCAAGACCTATTCCAAATTATTACTCATTTTTAACACAAGCAAAAGGTATTAGAATGATAAGGGCAAATTTATGAGTAATTCTATCAAGTTACGTATATTATTAGAATGTTTTTAAATTTTTAGGATTCCGGTCACTGATTCTAAATTAGTACCAATGCGTTAGTTAGGTGATTGACTCATGGTACCCCATGCTATATGTTATTGTGCAATATGCATCCCTGGGCCTGGAGGCTGGTGACTGACATTGATAAGTTCTTCAAAAGTTCCATGTGACTAGAAAGTGTTTCTACCACTACAGCTACCAGGCCTTGCATGGACTAACTTAACGTTATTACACCAGCATGGGCTGGCATGATCTGTCACCAGTGATGCTGTTACAATGTTAGTGTTACAGCTTTTAGTAATACTAATACTAGTGCTGGCCTACTGCACTGACTTAGGCAACAACATTGTGGCTGCGCTGATGCAGCACGCAAGTAGGGCCAATATACAGTAACATGAAGTTAGGTCAATGTAACGTACTTTTGTGTCAGCCAGTGTAATGAATGAAATTATCACATGCGGATCACTTTTGCGGTGCTTCTTACCATGAAAACCTGGTGCCAACTGTTCTTTGCCTCAATTTCGTCAAATTCGTCTTGAATGCTCTTCATTTTTGATGCCTTCCTTCTAGCTTTTTACACAAAATCAGCACTTTAGCGAGGCTGGCGCCATTCCTGCGTGGATACCCTCTATAAATAACTCAAATTCGATTTCCAGGAAGAGAGTACTTCACCGGAAGCATGTGTGTGTGAACTGAGTACAAATACTATCGCATTACGAACAGACTTGTGGCAGTCGTTCTATTAGATAACCAAAAAGCCAAAAGGCTTTGTGATTCCTTGCGACATGGTTATATTATAACAAACATGAATTATCCACATGACAAGTTTGAGATCAACTGCAGTTATACTTCTTGAAACACCACATTAATAAGGCTTTTACCAAATGACCTTTATTTTGGTGACCTCAAACGACATTTGACGTCCACCAAAAGCAATAGGGATCACCTACCCAGTATGGCCAACCCACACATAGAGTACAACATCAGTCAACATTACCCTTCTGCAAATAATGTGTTTACAAGGTTTTTACAATTTGACCTCGGTGACCTCAAATGACCTTTGACCTCCACCAAAAACAATAGTGATCATCTACTCAATATGACCAACACAAACACCAAGTATGACATCAGTCACAGTTGCCCTTCTGGAGATATTGTGTTTACAATGTTTTTACAATTTGACCTCCGGTGACCTCAAATAACCTTTGACCTCTACCAAAAACAACAGGGACAATCTACTCAATAATACTGGCCCCCACACACCAAGTATGACATCAGTCACAGTTACTGTTCTTGAGATATTGTGTTTACAAGGTTTTCACATTTTTGACCTCTGGTGACCTTGAATGACCTTTGGCCTCCACCAAAACCAGTAGGGATCATCTACTCACTATGACCAACCCACACAACAAGTATGAGATCAGTCATCGTTACCCTTCTTGAGATATCGTGTTTACAAGCAGGGCGTCACACACACACATACGCACCCTCACGCACGTACACACACACACACAAGCGACATCACCATCGCATAGATTCCTTCTGCCTTCCGCAAGCCGGAAAAAAAAATGAGTCCTATCAGTGTCGTAGGCTAAGATTTAAGTTAATAGGAATATGAAGGCCTACGAACTTGGACATTGATTTTGAATTTGAAAGTTGATGATCAGGAAGCCCCATATGGGCTCATCCAGGACCCTATACCATGTTGATCGTGGATGAACACCGGCGAGATTCGCCTACTCTTTGCGATAAGTGTCCAGAGGATATCGGGGTATTAAACGTCCCCATCCGACGGACGAGAGTGTCCCCAGTCTTTAGCCACTTTCCCAAAAGGTTGGGACGAGTGGATAGCTCAACAGTCCATCAGTTGCACCAAACAACCTGAAGCAGACAAGATCTAAATTGGACAACAGGAACCCAAATAACCCCCACAGCACCGCTGTAAACAGCTTTACTGAACAAGCCAAATTTGAATCCCCAGAAATTTTCAAGTAGTTCCTCCGTGATTTGATCCGGGGATCCAATGATTGCAAGACACTCTACCACCAAGCTAACTCTCCACATATACACCCACTATTCACATGATTATGGTAAGATATCTTTCATAGATGTTCTCGATGATGGGTAGTAATTGAGATTAGTTTTAGTGTCATCGTTCAATATCAGGGCAAACCAAAACCTCTAGTTTCGACCAAGGGCGTCAATTCGTTTTGAGAGTGGGAGCGTGGGTACGCAATATAGAGCCATAGGACTTCAGGACTAAGTTCACCGCTACTATAGGGTTAGTCCGCTGCATTTCATCAGTGGTCTACCATGTTACAGTAATCCTACCGCACAAAAAGTCCGGTACTGAATTGTGTCAATTTTCATGATAAAATTTGAATATTTACCCGCAGTCAGGGGAGACCCACTTGACAAACTCAAATGGATTACCGGCGCCCTGTTCGGCTTTTCACCCAAAAAATGATAAAAGGATAAAAAGACATGATAAGGAAAAAGAAAATAGATACCCCCTTATTCATGTCCCAGGCCCAGTCTAGAAAAAAAATCTAGCTACCTCTCTGGCGGCGTAGGTAAAGTCGCTTGACCACCTCGGCTTGCAATAATCCCGGCCTGTGACTCCCATATCCCAAATGAAACATGTGGGGCACTAAATATAAGCTGACCCCTCCCAATTCAATATTTGCCAAAGGGCGTTCCGAGAATAAATGGACGAGAAGGCATTATTTATTATGATCCTTCTATCATCTCAACCCATCTGACATGTACTACCATTTTAATAGATTTATTTTTTTTTTCATCACATGATTGGGAAATTGTAGACATAGAATGATTATATCAAGACTGGGTACATGCAGCTAAACGGTTGTGTGACATGAAAATTGTATTTTGAAGTATTTGGTGCATTAAGCATTGGAAATGTTGAAAATATCCACAAATTCCATCTAAATCCGTCAAAGATTGACAAATTTAGGCAAATTAGTGTCTCACAGCTGTGTCATGAATAAACATTGGATAAGTATGCAAATTTTATGACGTCAAGAGATCGACCCCCACCCCCATGATGTGTCTTATGTTAATCCTTTGTTTATGTAACCTTTATTTCAAGGAGAATTTGATATGCAGAGATGGTCTTATTTTGGAAGCATGCATATTTTCCTTCAAAAATATCGATATCACTTACCAATGTGAAACTCATTAATTAATTACAATCCAAAATATATAGGGCTAACAAAAGAAAAACTGACACTGTGAAACACTCCACGTCATATGGTTTGCATTTTTATTTCAAACTTTGACAAGCCATGTCCCAAAAATGGTAACAGATATAAACAAAGTTCCAACGGATTTTCACTCAGGAATTTTCTTCGCAACTTTGAATGAAGGGCGCTCTTCTAGAATATGTCACACAACTTTTAAAATTGCCGCGGGGAATGCCGTTTCCGGCCATCTGGAAAGTCTGAAAAGCCAAAAATTTTCTTGTACCCTCCGGGGCCAACCGAAGGTGGCGCCTCTCTTAGATAGTACTGCCGGCACTCATCCTCCCCCCCCCCCCTTATAACTCATCCCCACAATCCAATATCTTTTTCGTTCTGCCCGCCTGCTTACATGTGGGTGGAAAAGCATTGGGACCCTCTATTATACAGCTATTATCTATTTCTAAAAACTTTTTCCCGCTATGACTGAAACTTCTAGCTCGCCATTGGTAAAATAATACCCATGATATTTAAACAATGACAAATTATAGGTTTACAAATTATTCCAATCGTTACTGTTACTTTTTATATGCATTTGCAATTACATATGACTGAAAAAAGGAACCACTGTGACTTGCTTGTTTATGGGTAAAGAAATGAAAGTAATACCAATTTATGGGTTTGATATCACATGTTCTTGCTACATAGAGTACTAACGCCTTGGTTGAAATGCAACACGCGTATTGCAATCCCTTTTACTTTTTTATTCAGTATTTGATGATATTATCAATTATTTGATGATATCATCAAATACTTGCTGATATCATGAAATTATTAGGTGATATCTCAGATAATTGGTGGATACCATCAAATACCGAATAAAATGTGAAAGTTTTTGCTATATGCGCATTGTATTTGACAATTGAATGGCTATTCACGTCAAAAACTGCTCTGAATGGGCTTCAATGGACCTCAAGTTGGGATCAGAGAATTCACAACCCCTCTCACTGAACGCCGCCCTGTGGAAGGGGTCTAAGGTGCTTGTCGTTTTTACTTCTGCAAATTTTGGTGATGTCGTTACAAATGACGTCACCGAAGCTATGCATATCGTTTTCTTTTTTCAATGTTAACATCATTTTTCTGGATCTTTCGACTATACTATAGATGTCACCACGATCATATGGGAGGATCCTGTGGTGCAGTGACGAGCACAGGGTTAGATCGGTTTAGGGGGAGAATGTCCGATTCCTTCGACTAGCATGAGTATGGGCCTGAGGGGAGGGGTAAACCTCCCCTTTGAAAAAATTGTTCAAAATCATATAACAGTGAGATGCAAAATCATGGTGCAATCTATGACTATATTTTTAATGAGTATATGATAGGACACATTCCATTTTCACAACTTGACGGTTTTGGAAACTAATACAATTAAGCTATTATTTCGTGCTAGATATTGATCTCCATAAGTAAAACAAACTGACAAAGTTACAAAAAGTTTTGATCAGAGGGTATGTCGTATACAGCGTAATACACATAATTCATGAGAAAAGGGTTGCCGCCAGTATCTAGTGATTGGAGGCAAATATTGCCATACGTCTATTTAAGGACATTTGATGTGTGTCTTGCGGAATTTAAGCAGAGGAGGAGTTTTATCAGAGGACATTCTGCGTACAGGATTAGGAGGGTTCCACCTCCCTGGTGTGAAGATTGTCTGCATCTACTCAATTCTCGGGAAACAAAAATGCTCCTAGATGGCTTGGAAACGACCATCTCAGGTCTAGCAGGTACTGATCTCCTTGAAATATTAATGTTATAGTAGAGCTTAGGGCTTCAGGTTCCACGACACAAATTCGGGCAGTTGACTGGCCAATAGGACTTCTTCACGCTAGCCATAAGTTGCTTCCCATTATCTCACTCCCAGCTACTCACTCCCATAGAAATATGGGTAGAAGGGGGGGGGGGGAACAACACCGCCCCCCCCCCCCCCGTCATTTTTTCTGTGCCAGCTGTGCAAATTTTCGGCAAAGCGGAAAGCTGACTTAAAAAATTTTCATAGGGAATATTAAAAATTCCAAGAGAAAATTAGATCATACATTGATAGGCAAATAAGGTCAAAACTGAAACTGAAATTCACAAGACCAGAAAAACAGGGAAGTGCAATTTCCTACAATCTCGGAGGAATTATTATCTAAAAAAAATTTCAGTACGCTAAGCGTCAACCAATGTTGGTTCTTCGCTAAGAAAGAGTAATAACTGTTTATCCGCATGTTTAACCCCATGCTCCATTTAGCCCTCCCCTCGATGGCAAAGGCTGGTCACTGCATCAAAGTCCTCTTCGGGGGGGGGGGGGGGGGGTGACAAAATCAATTGAAAGTTTTAACTCCCCTATATTGATTTCCTGAGGAAGCCCATGTACACTTCTGGGTACATGCAGCTTAGAACACCCTGAAAGTGTCGCTTCCGGCCATTTGGGGATTTGTAAATGAAAATTTCCTTGTATGCGCCAACTGATGGTGGCGTCCCGCCTAGGTAGTCCTTAGAGTACGTAGATAGGAACCCTACTAGTTAGACCCTATAGGGGACTCTAATAGTTATGAACTCAACTCAAAAACTTAATGATTCATTACTTGTACTTAGTGCCGGGGTGTTCATGGGGAAGAAAACTTGATATCAAAGTAGGACTGTATCACTGTATAAAAACTTTAATTAATGGATCTTGTCTGTGATCACGTCATCTTTGTTTTCATAGTAACATATGTTGTATCGTTGGCTGTCGATCATTGTTTAACCGTGTCAGTGTAGATGGCGTCACATGTGTTGCTAATTTCAGATAGCTCTCATGATCAGTCGGGCTGACATTCTAGCCAGAAGAAATTAAATTAACCGTCTGTGAAGATTATATTATTGATCACTGTACGCTACGATCGAGTTAAGCTAAGAGACCTACCAACATTAACTAAGTTCCAGGAGGAGCAGTGACCATCACAATGGAATTCGTGAGACGGTTTTTTCTATCATGTTTGCTTCTTTCTCTACAAATGGTTATCTCCTTCTCCCAACAGCAGGTAAAATTAAAAAAACCCTTCGGCCAATTATAAATAAAGTTGTACCACTTTTTGTATTTTTTATCTCTCTGTTCTTCTGAATATCTCGCTTTTTACAACCCACAAATTGATTCGCTTACAGTTAACAAGACAAAGTTTGTAAAAATTGACTCAATTCTCCAATACTCAGTGGAACAGACTGATCAAAATAGTCTCAAGTCGGATATCTCCTTCTATTTGTTAATATTTCGGTCAAGTGTTATGTACATGCATGCAAACTTATCTCAGACTAGAACAGTAGTATTTTTAATTCATAAGACCAATGAACTTAACGGTTAACGGTGGGAGGGGTGATGGGGACTAACAAGTGATTAGAAAAAGTTGATTCACTGAGAGAAGTACACTCACTGTGGTTTGCTTCACTGATTCTATTTGTTGCATTATTCTTCCATTGTTTCCATTGTTTTGCCTATTGTTTTTCGAGTACTTTGTTCTAATTTGATCAGTTTAGCTAAGTTGCTTCACTTCCAAGTTATCCTAGGACGTACTGTCCTCCATGGCCATAACATGCTCGATATAATATTATGGTCTGCATTTCTGTGGGAGTGGGGCAGTTGATGATGTGGACGGGTGATTGTGAGAAACAATTCCGTGGTGTGAATAAGATCCTTTAATTAAGTCCTGGCCAGTTTATCTAGTTCTTTGGTCCTGGCTAACTAACAAGAACGAATGATGGTATTAGCATCATGGCTTAAATTATGAATTGTTCTTAGGGCCTGCAAAAGGACAAAAATAATACTGAATTATATAGCTATATTTATAGTTATATACATATGTTGCATATTGTATTTCCACCATGCAATTAACAACTGTTTGAGTCAAGACACCTCTGAATACATTAGTTCAGAAGTCGATGTTATCATACTAAGTTTGGCCATCTATAGCCTATCAGTTGCAGAATTTTGTTGACCAGTAAACCTTTTCGCAAAATTCTAACAGGACCATTGATCGAAGCAGTTTTCTTAAGTTAGGTCTACGAAGAATCGGACTTCTTTTTTAACAATTGAATATTGTATAATAGAGGTTTACTTCAGAATAAGTATGATGTAAGAAGACAACTAGTACACATTTGTGCTGCTTTTCCATTTCCCAAAAAGTTTCGACCGTTGCCCCAATAAGAACTTTCGCGGAAACTTCTGTCTGTGACTGTAACCGGGGAAGTTCGAACCACTAAAGGTTTTGTGACATAAAAATGACTGTTTGGAATATTGGCTATATTAATCAGTATGTTCATATGTTTAAAACTGTTACAAATTCCATCAAAATCCATTGAATATTGACAATTTTACAGGCAAGTTCATGTTTTATAGCTACATCATGAACGAACATTGGCTAAGTATGCAAATTTATGGCATCAGTAGATGGACTCGCATGATATGTCTTATGTTAACATTTGTTTACTAAACCTTTACATCAAAAGCAGTTGAGAATTTTTATGTGCCCCAATTAAGGGTTTTGGTTTGGAAGCATCGATTCACTTCCTTACAAATATTGATATCACTTTCCAATGTGAAACCCAGTAATTCAAAGATAGGTTTATACACTGTGCAACATTCCCCAATCAAAATTATTACCATTTTTCAATAGCTTAATGCTTTCCTTATTCATGAAGAAATAGCAGAAATGTAATCCTTATTTCAAAGCTGAGAAAATGGCATCTTAGGATACCCTGGAAGTGTTGTTTCTGACCATCGGAAGGGGGGGGGGGGGGAGTTGTAAAGCCAAAAATTTTCTTGTACGCTCGGCTCCAACCGATGGAAATGCGAGTGCTTAAATAATCTCGCATCAATCCCTACCACTTGCTGAAAATCCTGGACAGTCGACACATAACCCCAGATAAGGTCTACATTAATTGACAAAAAAATATGAGAAAAATTAAAATCATTAGGAACACTTAAAAAAGAGGATTTCCTGAAAATTCAGTTTAAGTCCAGCAACAAGGTGTAGCAGCATTTTGCATTTCACCCACCTTACATCAGGAAAATTTCCGAAAGGGGAGTTGATCGGACCCCTCCCCCAGGATGGCGATTGTACGTCATGTTACCATGCAGACCAATTTCAATTCCTCTGAAGTATCCCTCCTGGATATTATTCAATCAGAAACCCTGACGTTAGTTATCTCGATGAATCCCAGTAGAATGCTTTTAACAGAGATTTTCCCCCAGCCTGCAGAGTTCATCACTATCAAGGTCAGTAGTCTAGACAATTTGTTTTTTGCTCAGTGGGGGGGGGGGGGGATGGGAGCGTGAAGATTATGTAGATGACTGGTATCCCATAGCTATACGCCACCGTGTCTCTAGATTTCTTGAACCGATTATCAGTATATACCGTGTCCCCCGATACTTGTGGGTGGCAAGCCGGCTGTAAACGCTACTAGATCGGAATGTTTCGATATCGCTTTTACTGCGACAGAGGTAACGGAATTGGGGAAATCGCCACCAGAATCTTCAAAACTGTGCACTGTTTTATCACATTGTCATTATGAAGTTTGACGTACTTAGATAATGTCTAAAAACGAATATTTCATGAAGGAAAATGAAAGAAGAAAAGAAAATAATTACTTCAAAAATAGGAATTCCTGGATACATTCAGTATAAGTCTAGCATCAATTCTAGCACCAGTTTGCATCTAGTACACCCTACATAAGCAACAATTCATCGGCTCCCCTTAGACCCCTCCCCCAGGGCCACAATCAGTCATCAGTAGGATCATAGTTCACATTCATAGAGGCTCAGACCAGCTTGTAACTCCTCCAAAATGTCACTCTCACTTCAAGATCACAAAAGCCCAGTGATCTTGAAAAGTTTAAAAGGAAATGTTTGTATCTTTGCCCCCGATGGAAACAATCATACGCTACGCCTCTGATTGTTTCTTTGTTTCTGTCCCAATAAACTGTTCATTTTGCAAGATTATTTTCTTCTCCTTGAAATGAAATCATTTTTGCTTTTGTATTTGCATGATTCTGTTTGTAACAGGAATGTGAAGTCATATGCGAACACGGTTTCATCGACTATGCCGAATGTATTTGTGTGTGTCGAAACGGCTGGCACGGAACTGACTGTGGATGTAAGCCTTTGTATGCAGAATATTATTTATTTAGCCTACATTACTTCCTTGTATGCATTTGTCAATCGTTGCGTTAAAGGTTGTATAACATGGAAATGACACACATTTTGAAATATTGACTGTATTAATCATTAAAATGTTAAAAGTTGTCATAAATTCCATCAAAATCCATCAAATTTTGATAATTTTACAGGCAAATTCCTGTCTTATACCTGAATATGCATCACGAATAAACAACATTGGCTAAATCTTTGACGATCTAGAGCAGACTTCCATGATACGTCTCATGTTTGCGTTTGTTTACTTTGTTTGCGTTTGTTTACTTTGTTTTCTTTTAAAGGTAAATAGGATATTTGTTTCCCAGAAGAGATCATATAACTAAAAAAAGTATTTGTGGACAGAGAAAGATAGATTATGCAAAATAAGCCAGAGAGGTGGCCTTTTCAAGAAATACGTTTCTCAGAGATAAGAAATTCATTCAGACTAATTACTTCATCCAAACGTTCAAAAATTCATATGATGCATCTTCTGAAACTCATCTTACGCATAATGTTTTGAGGATATGAATTTTTTTTATACATGTTTATTGATGAGACTAAATGGTTAACGATGATAAAAGCTATTTTGTTCATATGCCATGTTAGAGCACCGTAAATGCCCTATTTGCCTTTAAGGATATCTTAGATGTCTCGAGGGTTTTGTTTTTGGAAGAATGTATTTTATTCTTTACAAATATTGACATCACTTGATAATATTTCATATTTACAGATCGAGATGCTTTTATCTGTCTTCATGATACTTGCAAGAATGTTGAACTAATCATAAAAATCTCACCAAACGTATCCAATATACTTTTTTTAAACTGATCATTACATGTGATCTTCTTTGCACGGTGTGTCAATGTTGCCGTTCTTTAATATTGATCACTTGGTGTACTTGTCAGTGGGGAGTCCACATAGCAATATCCAATAGACAACATACTCCATGTCAATTATTTGCAAAACATAAATGAAAAAAAAAGAAAAAGAAATTACCTTCAGTTCTCTTTGTTCCTGGCACCACATTCAGCAAAATGTCTGGACGCAAGGGGAGAAGACTACTGCGTTGCTTTAGAAACAAACCAAGGCATTTGTGATGACCAAAAATTCAACTCTCAGATGGAAGAACAGTGTGCAGCTACTTGTGGATTTTGTGGTAAGGATTAATAATGGGGTCGATAATATTATAATGGGGCAAGAAGACAATGTAGGGGCACTGTTGCACCCCAGTCACAGGATGGTTCTTTTTCTTATCAGTATCGGTGGTGTATTGAGTTACCATCACGTTTAAATGTTACATCAATTGTAGCCTATGTGCAATGGGTCACAGTGCGGTCCACATAAATGTCACAAACTATTTTGAAACTTTTCTTCCAGAAAAATTTGGTCCAGGTTCCGAAGGATTCGGTAAGATGTCTCTAAAATAAATATACATAAATGGGTATACATAAATATACATAACTAAGAGGGTACATCTGACGGGAGGCGTAGTCTTGAAGTATAAAGCCAATTGAGATGTATATATGGTAGTTGTGTATATACATATATATATATTTGGGGGGGGTGGTAGATTGTCTAAGTTCTACTGAGGGGATGCAATACGGCAGATATACAAAACACATATATGTCACACTAGTATTGTTTTCGTAAACATAGGTTGGTTTAAACGGATACAGAGTAACCGTGTCACTTTTTCATTGTGGGGGGGGGGGGAACCTGATAGGGAGGGGGATCAGATATTATTCAATTGATCTACTGAAGGATTTGTGATGAGTATGTATGGCATCATGTGAGGATTATACAACACTACACCGGTTACAGTGATATATCTGTATAAAAAAAAGAAGAGGCGCTAACACACAAAAAAGCGAATTTTTATTTTATTTTTTTTTCTGACTATAGATAAAGCAGATAAATGATTAAAAAGAAAACATCTGAGGCGAAAACAGAGAAAACTTTGACTTTCTTATTTTTTTTTTTTTTTGTCATTTTATTTCTATATTTTATTTAGTTTGCGAGAAAACTTGTGCCAATCCTGGCGGCCGTCTAAATTCTGCAACCTGTGTTTGCGAATGTGCCTCTGGATGGTTTGGGGAACTTTGTGAAAGTAAGTCACGGGATGTTTTTCTAACAAGAGTAGACTTGATGTGATTCTATTGTTAATAGTTTGTTTACACAGACTCAAGAGAATATTTATCTCTGCAGCAATCATTCTTGAGCTGGCAAAATGTCAGGCAGCTTTTTCACTAGGGGGATTTGGTTTTACCACAAGTGGGACATTTTATCCGACAATTATGGCCAACAAATTACAACTCATTATATATGTTGCTAACGTAGATCTACTCTCATAGCTAAGCGGAACTCCACATCTTGCAAGGGGGGGGGGGGTCGTCCGAACTCAACCTGGCTACGAGCCTGGATGTTCTGAATTATTACTAACTTTAGTTTACGTGGGAATATTTCACCGTGATACATATAAATGATTTCATGTAATTACAGTGTCAATAGTTATAAAGCAACAGTTTTAATTGCTGCAGTATATGGAACTTCTAAAAATATGAGATAGACTAATTGCCAAGTGTAGGTTACTTTTCTCATATTAGGCCTAAGACCTTTCACTGACGCCACTTTCAATGACTGTAAGGAACGGATAATTTGTCAAGTAGGAGCTATAAGTTTCACGTATTCAGAATTTTGCTTCTAAAAGTGTCTGCAGGACTTGACGAATCTAACCACGGTCAATAAAAGTTGCGTGCAACTCCCGATATAAGCTGTCCTCTGAAAATACATACAAGTGAGAGGAAAACAAAATTCATCTTCCTTAAACTGTTGTAATGTTTTCCTCCATTTTGTTTCACCGTAATCTATCAATCCACCCGTTCCCTCTCCTTCTCTCTTTCACCCGCCACTCTTTCATCACAATTTTGGTTCCTTTCAAAAGCTTAAAGCTAACAATAATATACCTAATTCACAACTTGATGTTATGTTAGAGTTTCTTGTTCCATCATCTCCTCACCAATTCCAATTATACTTTTTCTTTCTGAGTGACATCTTTGTACCTTCTTTGTTTTGTACTTTCTTTGTTTTTGTGCTTTCTTTGTTTTTGTACTTTCTTTGTTTTTGTACTTTCTTTGTTTTTGTCCTTTCTTTGTTTTTATATTTTTTGTACTTTCTTTGTTTTTGTACTTTTTTGTTTTGGGGCTTTCTTTGTTTTCTTTGTTTTTGTTTCTTCTTAGTTTCTGTACTTTCTTTGTTGTTCACTTTTTAAAGACAAATGTACAGATTCATCTGATAACTGTGTTCTATGGCAAGAGGCTAATCAATGTGGAACGCCGTTTGTGGATGAAAAGTGTCCAGCTACGTGCGGCATGTGTGGTAAGTGTAGCCACCTTACATTCTTTGAAATACTTTTTTTTTCCACTTCTCTGCTTGTAACACAGTGGTGGGAGGGGGAAGACGGCAGAAATAATAGATTCCAAGAAAACAATTAAGATGACTCTGATTTTTATCTCCAAGCAATTCCAGAAGAACGTGAAAAGAGACGAAACCTATAACCACGTTATAAGATTGTACCCCTGCAGTCAAGTCATTCACAAAAAAAAAAACCAAAAACAACAACAACAACAACTAAGGATACTAGTCATTTTACAAAAATTAAATCAAGTGGCTTTCCCAACCCTTTCTCTTCATTCATTACCCCACAATGTTACATTATTTTACAACCTAGAACATGAGTTTAAATTAGATGTACTTTACTTTCGCTTATTTAAGTTAAAGTATTTTCTTCTCACCGTCAGAGCCGTTTGGACCGGGATCTCCTGGGTTTTGTAAGTAATCCATGCAATGTGATTAATTTACAGTATCAGTCTCAGGCATACGTGCCCCCATTGTGTGATGAGGAACTGTGGAACTGCTGTGAGATGATTTGAAATTTGAAAGGAAGGGGAGGGGGAGGGGGCTACGGTAAGAAGTAGATTGAGACGTCATGTTTCGTGTTCTTATGTATTCTGAGCAAATGTAGAAGAGAAGCTTGTGAAAAAAAAAATACAAGAATACCAGCAAGCAGTTTTAAAATATTCAGAACAAATATTATAACTTAATAAGGTTATTAGAAAAAGAAACTTTTACATATAATATCTTCACTTTAAATCTTAAAGATGGTTATCAATAAATACAAATGGCATAAGTCGTATAAACACTGCCTACGTATTATTACATTATCAATATGATTTCAAACGTTGAAGAAGTTATAAAAAATAAATGTATGTAATAATATAATAACTATATGTTTCAATTTGAATAGAAGATAAAGCACGGCAGTATAACAGATGGTGACCATGATTTGGAAAATCTAGCACATATCCATAATGTTCATGGATGCTGCTTCCCTTCTTCTTCATTGATTTTATTTTGTAGATTGTTTACTCGACTGCGTTAATGGCGGTAGTTTAATAGATACTGACAGAGACTGCCGTTGCGAGTGTGCTAAAGGCTGGCAAGGAGAGCAGTGTGATGGTAAATATATGGGCCTATATTAAATTATACAACCGAACATTTGTCATTCTTTGGTGACATCAGGAAATGTCAGAACTATGTGACCCCACTTAAGGGTGACCCCACAAGTGTGCAGAGATGACTGCAATATTACTAATTAACTATTCATTACTTGGTAAGTATATACTTGAAATCTTTGAATTAGGTATACAGGATAATCATCTTTTATCTCAGTGAGCATGGACTACTGAATTTCATCTCATGATCACACTCTCAACTTCCTCTTTTCTTGACCATCCTCCTCATCTTTAGACCAACCATGCTTTCTTTATTAACCGTCTTCCCATAATAAGCTTTGGTATTCATTTTCGTCTTACGCCACTGAATTTCAGATTCGATGATTTCTAGTCAATGAAAATACGTTCATTGAAACACAGAACAGGCACAGATATTGATATTGATATTGGAAATACCATGAGATCCACACTTCTTTTTTAATAGGCCGCCTTAAATATTTCCTTCGAAGACAAGTCATATTAGGAAACGTAACTCTCTACTTCACACTAAATACACTAATCATAAATATACCCTATACTAGCTATATGATATCTTCAGCTCTCTCCACAAAATGTACCAAATACACTACTTGTAAATATACCAAATACTAGCTGTATGACATCCTCAGCATGTACAAGATTGCACATGAACTATAGTGAATTTGATTTGCTTCTTTTAATTTTTACAGCTATTTGCCTAAATGACGAGGAAGCTTGTGGTGATGATTCAGGAGCGAGGTACACGGTAGAACAGTGTTTGACAGAAGATTATGTGTACAACAAGTGCCCAGTACTCTGCAAAAGATGCGGTAAATCTAAAAAACAAACAGCAAAATAAAACATTTAACGACCCTTGTTTACCCTAATTGAGGGTATTATTTATGGTTGGCTACAGGAAGCAGAACTTGGAAATACATGGTACCATATATTAGAATACATGGTACCATTAATGCAAGGATTTAATGATACCAGATACTTGAAGTCATATTAAGCATGCAGCTGTATCTCCAATGAGCATTGGCCAACAATTCACGAATCAATAGCACAATAAAATCGAATTAATTCTATGGTAAAATATATCTGAATATATGATACCGTAAATTCTGATTCCGTTCGTCTATGGACAAGTCAAATATTTTCATTAGACTTATTGTTGCAAAGTAAATCTTTGTCAACAACAGTATCATTCCAGGTACATATGCTTCGAGAAGACCAACCTGAAAACCTTTGTGTAGACACAATTTGATCCTGTGCACATCAACTACTACATCACGTTCTCATCATTTGCATATTTACTTCAGTTTTTACTTCAGTTTTTATGTATGGTATTACTCTATTTTCAAAATGGGGTTGATACATTTACTATGTTATTCGTCGTTGGTACTATAGTCGTTGCTATTATAAGGAATTTTACTTAATATTTCAAAATGATTTTTCATATTAATATTTTTTCATGAATTAAAATATATGTGACAAATATTTTCATCACAGCCAAAGATGTATTTAATTGTGAAACACGGATTATAAATGTAAACATTATTTTTTTACCTGGATCATTCCAAGTATATTGACAATTTACAGAACTATGTCAGGACAATGAAAATAATGTTAGTTCGAAACCAGACAAAAAAAAAAACCCGAAGCTATAATGCCTTCTATTCAGAGTAATATTATTTGATTACCGGTAATATTTTTACAGCTATTTGCTAATAATTACTGTAAGTAATAAACTTCTGTTCAAAGTAAGCTCCGATCTGCCTCACATGAATTTTATCAATTAATCACAATGTATCAAACCTTACGTCATTCTCTTCTTTTTGTTTTTATTTTCTTGTGATAGACAAATTTGGGCCTGGTGCACCAGGATTTGAATGCTCTTTAGAATGTCTCAATGGCGGGGTGTTGGTCAACAACGAAACTGATTGTTTCTGCCGATGCCAAGATGGTTGGGAAGGAACCAAATGTGGAGGTAGAATATTTACACACTTTTGTTACTGATGTACCTTCCACCCTATGTGACGATGAACTCAGATCAAAAGTAATATAGTAGCAGACAATTGCCTTGTAAAAAATACCACTCAGGGGAAATGACGTTCGTACATGCATTCTCAGAGTGCAATCCGAAAATGCTTGTAATCTGTCAAATGATGTTACTTGAATGTTTGCCTACATGCGATACATTTGGCTAATAAATTAGAAGAAAATTGAAGAAAAACACGTCTTCTGCTATCATTCTAATGTCATTTCAAGATTCTATTCAAAGATGGTTCGCTGGTCAAAGTTAAAACCACGTGACCGAGTGATGTCAGCATGTTAAGTGGTCATGTCACAAAAGGTCACAAAAGAAGAAGAAGCAGCTCAAATTAAGAGTATAATTGTTTGACTGAAAGTACCTCACACCGGCTCATTAATTAGGTGAAATTACTTGCAATTTGTCACTGCATATGTTTGTATATAGGGGTGGAGAGGAGTAGGGTAACTGAGCCGTGACAGGTAATAGCACACTACATACCGATACTATCTGTTACTGGACCTTCCCCTCAAGCTGTACAGAAAGCACTTCCCCAGGAATAACACAATAGATGAAAATATTATACAGTATTGTGTGCGCAGACAGGTCGATGATGGCACATGTGGAGCATTCGACTAAACATACTTTTTCTTTCAAAGGTTTTCTTTAAGTTTGTTTTTTGCTAGACTCATTTTTCTAAGGGTACATTAATTATCTGGTAAAGAGTCAAATATAGACATAGACAAATAGAACGAAAACTTTTCAACCATGATACTACGGGAGAGAAAATTCGTCTATTTTTTGTTTGAATATTCACAAGATGGTTGAAGAAACATGTAGTGATCTCATTCAGTGTTGACAATCTATATTTTCAATATTTCGATGATCTTTTAAAACAGTCTAGAGGAGAGAAAGATTTTCAGAGCATGTCCACACGCACAGTGTCTTTTAAAATCATCAAGACAATCTATTGTGTAAATGGTAAACACAGAGAGGGACGGCCGGGTTTTATTTTAAACGGGTCACTAAGTATATCTTGTTAAAAAAAAAGATTTTGAGCAGAAGATGTGAATGTACGTAACACGTCAGCAATGAAAAGGAAACTTATTTCTATATTTAAAGTTTAGCATAAGAATTAAATGTCCTGTGAAAACTTTTGACTGTTAACTTTTTTATGCTGCAGAAACATGTGAGGATTCTAACAAGAGGTGCACTGCTATGAGCAAGGCCGGTTACTGCGAAAACTCTCAGTACGAGGCATGGATGATGAAGAAATGTGCACAGTCTTGTGGATTTTGCCATGGTCAGTGAAAAAGATTACACGTAATCCTCCTTCGATAACCATCCACGGTACACCTCTCTGTATATGGATATGTCATAGGTCTCTGTTGGAACCACCTCTAAGTATTATTGAAAATTTACCAAATTATTCTCTGTGTCTTTGCAGTCACATATTTTGTTTGTTTTGCGACGTAAACTTTCTTTTTAGCATGCAGAGAGTGAATGGTAACTTCATTGACATTACATGAGACCCGCACGTCACATAAAACGTTGCTTAACCTTCTTGAAATCGACCCTGACTCCTCGAAAATGAGAATTTACGAACGACGTTTGAAGAAACGTAAATGGAAAATGTAGTCACCTTAATTTAAACTAGCATAGTCCTCTATCGTAATTTATGGATGGCTCTTTTGAATCACGTGACAATATTTTTGTTACTGGATTGCTAACTTTATGCAAGCTATTTGTTTACTTCGAATATACTGTAGGCTGAAATGTCCTGAAAGACTTGTAAGGAATAAGAGAGGAGATCTGCAACATTTAGCTTATGCTTCAAATTAATGAGGTTGGGATGACTGCTTATTCCCTTCAAAGGATGTTACTTTTTCCCTGCAGAAAATGAGAGAGGCAAAGGATATGGCAATTACTTCTTAGGTGAGTATTACATCTACGGTCCAGGTTGCCGGAAGAACTTTATTTGGCCCATTTTCAGGCCACGAAGGTCAAGTTTCCTAAGTGGTGGCCCAACTTTCGCCTTTGGTGACATTTCAAAAGTGGTTCGGATTGTCATATACGCAGACATGTTATATCAGTGATCTTGACCAGCGTCATATACTCGTGTCTTTCAAAAGTTCACTCTTAAAAAAAAAGAATGAAAGTTGATATTCATCATTTGCTCAATTTTTGCTATGCGGTTCCGTTCTTTAAAAGTATATAATTAAGTGATGCCATTTATAATACTTAGTGTTGGCGAGACATGGAGATTGTATTTTCAGTTTGTTATGGGTCATTAGTTGCTATTATTTCATTATGTATCTATTAGTATGTTTAACGTCATTGTTTTCCCATAGACGTGATAAAAAACAAAAACAAAGCAATATTCGTGATCACAGAAAAAAAAAATGTAAATTGCTTCTGTTTATTAAAAATGTTAAATGCATGAATTCGTGGCAAAGGTATTCACAAGTTCTGTCGCAATTGTTTGCATTCAATACGTGATTGTCAAGTCCACACAGAATTACCACGCACTGAAGATGAAATGAGACGAGAGAAGGGCGTGAACGATATTGAATATCACATGACAGGACCTGGCATCGAAATTGTATTCCTATTGGACGCATCCGGTAAGCAAATATTCAATAACTAAAAACACACACATATACACACATACACACACACACATATATACATATGAATGAACACAGAGCAATTTATAGGCTCTTTTTTCTTTTTAATATTTTAAATAGTTTTTAACATTCTCTTACAGTCAGATTTAGATATTGTTCCATAAGAGCCTTGTTTTAAACCTTTTTTTCTGTCCAAATGAGCAATTACTCATTCAGGCCAGCTCCCTGTTTAGACCTTCCAGAAGGAAACTCAATTGCTTCATTAACATTATAATTAAGACCTTTTTTCAATCCAGCATCTGTGGGGGAGATTATTTTCCAAAAGCAGAAAACTGTTCTGCTAGAATTCATCGATTTAATGGACTTCGAGGCCGAAGGAGGAGTGAGGGCGCTTTTCTTGGCATTCGACACGAACACACGTCTTGGAAGAAATCTGTACGACATTCACAGTAAGGAAGATGCCAGGAAAAGCCTTAAGGCAGTCAAGTATGAAGGTGAAAAAAAACTTCTCGACGTTTGCTTCTCTAAGAACATTTCCCAAACTATTTCCTTTTTTATGTTATCTCAGCCGGCATTAAGCGACAGCTATAACTTTACTCTAGGGTGACCTCCGTTTATATTCCTAACGTAAAGCAGACAAATATAGGAGAAGGGAAAGCCGGGGTAGGGGTATGACGGGGTGGACTATGGGGTGGGGATGGAAGATTTTTCCTAAATCTAGGCAGTTAAGCTGTCCAAAGTGCACTTTACTGCTCTAAAAGTATTCATATGCAATTATAAAATTCTGTGGATAAAATTCTTCCTATAAATGTACGTTGATGATGAGTTATGGAGGAGAGACAAGGACCAACAGAAGGAACGATGAAGAGAAATGCCGAGAGCCATCCCATCCACAAACAACACAAATTAGCATACAATAGACAATTACCCAAACATACCCTTGCAAAATTACTCCATGCAGTGAAAAGTCTATCATTTGCCTTTTTATTGTTACTTCATCCACAGGAGGCCAAAGCAAGTTAACAGCAGCCTTACGTGTTGCCAAACACTTGGTGTTTGCACACTCACGTGATGAAGCTCATAAAGTCTTTTACCTGGTATCAGATGGCTTATATACCGGAGATCGCCCCGTCAAGTTGAGCCAAGATATGCGATCCAAAGGAGTCGAGGTATGCCTTGATAAATTACTGTGGATTAATCTTGTTTTTGTTCCATATAACACGTCTACCAGATTATTGAGATGAAAAGGGGTTGTACAAATTCAGAAGAGTAAGGACTATGCAAAGTTTCACTCTTATCCATGTGGCATTAAAACATCTTTACTGTGACTGCAAAAATGGAAAAGAGCATCATTCCTTTCACTACGTCTCATTTGAGTGACAGTGTAGGCTTTTCCCTGGAACAACTTTAAAACAACCGATTCGTATAGAGCTGCCATAACACTTCCTATGCAGATGTTGAATTAACAGAGCTTTAAAAGCCATGAAGATAACAAAGTGTTGTTTAGGGTCCAGACGGCGTACGGAAAACCATTAGGACCAACCCTCAAAAAAGTCGTTATTGCGACTATTTCAGCTTCTTTTTTTCTTTTCTTGTCTGTCTTTCGGAGCTACACAAAGACGATGCATAACATAGATGCTCGATAGTTGCTAACGATGTCAATCCAAGACAGTGTTCACTCGGTTGATATTTCCTGTCTAATCAAGGTGAATTTAACCTTATACGGTTATATGGTTATACTTAATACAGTCTATTAAGATGGACGCATGCCCAACACAATCGAATAATATCCACATCATAAAGGTTACTCGTCGTGCATCAGATAGTCAATCGACGCCAATAAGCAGTTCATCAGCGCATGCACCCAATATCGATATCATGTGCGTATTTGTGAAGAGAAAACCACTTCAGCAAACATATTTTTTCTGAAAATAAAGTGGCAGAAACGAAAAAAAAAGTCGCATAAACGAAAAAGAAACAAATGTACAAATATTGAAAAGTTGGACCTGATGGTCTTCGGTAGGTTCACGTCACACTTTCAACAAAGAGCCAAAAGTCAGTCAATAACAATACGAATCTTCTATTCAAGTCACTCTAAAAAAAAAAAGAGAAACGCAAGTTTCAGTCACTAAATTAGATGTTCAGATTAATCTAATTCGTATTCAATCAGGTGTTAAAATTATCTAAATTTTAAGTCCATAGACTAAGATAGTGCACCGCATCTAGCCTTACATAACCATCGACTCAACACACGTAGTTTCTTTTGTCTTTACTTTTTTTTCATTTGCCATAGATTTACGCTTTGGTGATGGTTCGTGAGGGTTGTAACGTGGAGGTCCTAGAAGAAATGACTGGTGACCTAGAACACATCATTTTCGTGGATAAGGCAGAGGATATCCCCCTTCCTTACATGAACATTGCCAAATCTAACATAACGTCACCGGCAGATATTTGACGTCACATACTCCATGGTAACAGTGACGTAATGCATCAATCACTTCCTTTGCTGTACTTTGCTAACAGACTTACTAATTTACTTTAATTAAAACAAATATTGCTTCACTAAAATCAAGCTTGGACATCTTTAAGGAGGTCACACGGTTGAATTAATCATTAGTTTAGCCCACATTTAATTAATCCGAAGTATATGGCAACATCTGGCTTATTAATTTATCAATTATCAGTATTTTTTTTGTCTTTTGCTCTAAGTTATCGTAAAGCAAGATTCCCCTCCTCATTAGCGAATAAAATCGTGTTTATCTTATCAGATTCAGGACAAATACAAAACATTTAATTTTGTTGGAGGGGGGTGCTGGGAATTATGTTACTTGAACAATTAACACAAAATTCTACCGTCTCTGGTTCGAATCATCCCCAGATTCAATCATTGGTATAGACAAAAGAACATCACGTGATGTAATTAATCTAAAGCTAAGACAAGCTTATCTACAAGCCTGTCAAAGACTAATGATGGTTGGCCTTTGAGAATTCCATTGAATTCCAAGACTTACGTGACAATACGGAATTGAAATGTTAAAGTCATTTGCTATTTCGGTAGGATACAATCGCCATTGTGTAAAGGTATGATTGTAAACATGTTAACGGACCATTAACAATAAATTACATGTAACTGGGTTTAAATGTTCATTCTTAATAATTTCTTGGTCTCTCATTTCTATAACATGAAATTGGGGAACATAATTTTTCCTCCTTTTTGTAAAACACCTTACATTCTGTGGCAGCAATCATTTGTCTGGGATGGTGTCAGTAACAATTTTTTCAACTGTCTTCACCTGGACGTTAATACTTGCATGCTCACACGAGAGTGTAGATCTGCATGTACCTAGATGTTTTGAGAGTGCGACCTATTATAATGTCTCCATTATTAAGGGTTATTATTCTTTCCGCCCTTCAGTTCATATGGTTAAAAAAAAAACTATCCTTTTACTACTAGTCATTGTCATCACCATCAGACAGGGGTGTCAATCCAAAATGAAATGTGGGTGGGGTGGGGGGGGGGGTGTGTGGAGATGTTTCACTAACTGACAGGTTTGCATGATTAAAGCTGCCACGGCAGGGGTCTACGCACTGAGCTTTTTGATGGCTTTGGACCAGTCCAATAGGTTTTCGCCTGGTCGGGTCTGGGATAACGTCCATTAACGTAATCTTAAGAAAATCAAGGAAGCGCTGAGGTACTTACAGAGTTGTGAGCTTTGGAGCGATTTTGTATCTTCGAATCGTATTGAAAGGGCAAACTGGTCAGACATTGCATATGTTGAAACAAACAATCAATTTGATGATTGACAGGTGGAGGCTAGTGACTGAAGGTGCATATTGTCAAAAATCTATGAAAGGACAATTCGGGGCGCATAGCCATAGGTTTTAACCGGGGACGAGGCTGACCTAGGGGCATGTGTGGCATGACTATCTAATCGGAGCGCCACATCGTTGGCGCGGAGCGGTTTAATAAATGGCTTTCCCCGGCCGTCTGAAGCTGCATATATCCAGCCTTGAAATAGGGCTCTGTCGGCAATTTCTCAATTTATGGGGGAAAAATTCAGCTAGCGGGTAACCTTATACAAAATGTGGTGCATTATTTTGCATCTATTGCAATCAATGCTTTCCCAAAGAAATAATGGTTCCAGAAAAGTTATTCCGACAATTTTCTTTGGCGAGTTGTTTATTAGATTGCAACAACAAGCATTTTTTCAATTACCAGTAACCTCACAATCTGGTGCAATATTTGGCATCTTTTTACGTCATAAAAGTGTAGACTGAGATATGAAAATTTTCCTAACTGGTATCTCACATTTTCCGATTACCGTCGCTCTTGAGCTGTTTATCTTCTTTTCTTCTTTCTTTTGCTTTGATGGAGGGAGGGGGGGGGGGGGACGACTCACCCGGTCGCGACCTCAGTGAGTGTGTATTGACAATTCATTCAAATACACAATCACCAACAGAACTTTGGCCTCACTGCCCTCCTTTTGGGTAATTGAATTTTGTTGGTGTATCGATGGGTGGGATACTTTTTGCTCACCATGGGCGTACGAGGGATGTCCCCCCCCCCCATTTTTTGTGGATATTTCGCCTCGGTTAAAGATTCTTTCCAAAATGTGTTTTAGGAATTAACTTGCACGGAAATGTAAACTTAGAAGAAAGCAATTATAAAATCATGCAGTCACTGTAAATAAGACTCTACCATACAAACTTGATAAACTTTATAATGGCCATCGGAAATGTTACCGTTACTCCATGTAAAGTACGCGGAGTGGGGGGGGGGGTGCTTCTCTTCGTTAATTTCCAGCTGCTTTGAAAGAAACACGAATACACAATCAACGGATGTATCCCTCGTAACTTAAGTCTCGATGGGCAAGTCTGTCAACCCATTACCTTCTCTTGCCCATTAACGTAACGCAGTAAAGACGACACTGCCCGCGAAGCGCGCGGAAAGGTAGCATCTGGGATGAGTCTAATGTTGGTATATGAACACCTAATTCGTCACGCAGAGTTCCCTTATGAGCATTTATCAGCCTAGCGATTACATCAGTCACTGACCAAAGCGGTAGGGCGATACTTGTTACAATGCAACCCTTCCATTAGAAAGTGAACCAACCAATTTCTCTTTTTAAGAAATGTGAAGGGTGGGGGTGCATTTGATATTATCTATCGAAACTGGGGGCGGGGTGCTGCTCTTTCTCAACAAGATCTGACACCCATGCCATTAGGCGGCTTTGCTTTTTACTTTCACTGTATTTTTGTATGATACGGGTAGGTTTTTCCTCTGAATGCATATGGGAGCAAGCTATGTAAAATTACGACTCTCTGGAAACTTCAAGGAATTTGGTTTCTTTAGTAGAACACTGAAAATGCTCTGACCTTTACTTAGTTGCATGTCAAATTGCTTTCCTCCGATTTCGGGGCTCACTAGAACGAAACTGAGAGGAACAGGGCTCAGAATTTGTTTGACTCCCAACTAAAGACCTTTCTATTTGCACACAGTATTGTCCACCACCTATCATCAACCATACTGGTAGACGAGTTGGGGTTTCTACCATCGGGTACGCAAGGTGGGGATGAACTGACCCCACCCAGTGCAGTCACATAGACTGTAATAATTGAGTATATACAAGAAAACAAAAAATGAACAAAAAGACAGTCAGATTCATTTTATTTATCTTTTGTTCCTTTTGTCTGAAATCCAAAGGACAAAAAAAAAAAATGAGAAAAAATAAATATACAGATAAATCTTGACTTGTATGAGAAGTAAAACCTTCCAATCTCTCAAACATTGTACAGTATGATAATGCACTCTATTGCTCTATGTACAACACTTCGTTTTTCACTTGTGACCAGAAACAGAAACAAAGAGGACAACAATAAACTGCTGGAAATCAAGACAGGATTACTGCCTTAGCAAAATTAATTTAAGGAAACTTTGGGTGAGATTTGGCGGTGATTTTAAAGCACAGTATGATGGTGTATGCCAACTTGACAACAACCACTGACAACAAACAATAAGAAACAAAAAAAATGTTTACTATTTTTAAATAATAGAAAGTAGTGAACTTATCCCAAAGAAAATATTTGTACATTTTATTTAAATATATAAATTGTATACTTTCACTTTATTGAGCATCTGAGTGGCTTTAAGTATCACAGGTGAAAATGTGAGTCCAAGGCAGTGTCCATTTGTAATCTCCTTTTTCTTCAATGTACTTAAAATGATAAAAACAAGTTTATACCATGTATGAGGGAAATTACCCCACTTTGTAGGTGGATAAAGATAGTATTAACAATATTCTCAAGGTATGATGGCTGAACAAGACAGGCTATTAAGTAGCTGGCATGTATTTATGTACAGCTTTTCCAACTGAATCTGAAACATTAATTCTTCATACCTTGAATAGGCCTGTGGACTGTTTATTATACCAGTTTGACTTGTTCCATAGAAGTAAACTGTTGTAAAGTGGACTTAGATAAATGATCAGTCTTTCAGTGGTACTATTACCAATCGTATTACTAGTGGTGTTGTATCACTGTTAATAGGTGTTAGGTATACTACACAGCAACATTTAATGAGATATGTCCACCCAGGTGGTGCCGGAGGCTGCTTCCTGGCACTTGTGCATTTTACCCAGCACTCATCCAAAAATGACCATAATACCCAACACTACCTGTTAGTATTTTCAACTCTGTAGAATATGTTTTCATGAAAAGGTAATTTGAAGCTGGATCCCACAAAGTGGACTCATTACAATTATCTGGCACTCAAACCAAACAAGCACACTCCTGGATGTGTAAGGATTCATAACAAAAAAAAAAGAAAAAAGAAGAAGTGATTCAATGCATTACAAACAGTATTTCTACCAGTTTCAGCGTCGCATAGGTTTGATTTATTCCATGGAAGCTAAACGTTGTAGGGAGCACAAAAATCTCAACTAGCAACTAACGATACCAGCTGTATAATTGTACAAGGTTTGATTAGTCCATTCTTTAAGTTTCGTTAACAAGCCCGATAAATCTGTGTGATATGCTGCATGATAATACCAAACAACATAGACAACATTGCAGCATTGGTATAAAACTGCAATAACAATAATACTAAATGTGGGAGATGTCGTTATTATTAATGGTATAACATCATTGATAGTAGTAATGAACAATTGAAGCTAAACATTTTTGTGCCATTCTGAAATGCTTTAATCTGGCTGCAATTTTGCATGATACCAATTTCATGACTTTCTTTTTTTCTGAGAACAAGCAAAAGTACGCTAGGTAGTTACACTTTACTACCACAACTAGTGATGATATACTTTACAATAAGCTTTCCCTTCATTTACTTCCATTACAATGTAATAATATCTATTTATGTGAGGGGGATGGACATGTCCCAGCAATTTTTTTTGAGTGGAGGAATCCTTTGCACATTTATCCCCTCCCTACACTTTTTGTAACCTGAAACTAAAAACTAACAAACTACTGTTTGTGAATTTGCAAATTTCCAAACATAAGTTCTAAAACTTGAAGAAAACTTAGCTGAAACTTAAAACATCAGAGAGACTGGGAAGCAGCATTTTCTGCCATCTGAGAGGCATTTTTATTGAAAAAAAATTGTCTTTATACACTACACATCAACTGATGGTGGTGCTCTGCTTAGATATTATTACTGCTTGAGTCTCCACTTCAACCCTTTGCCTGGTGCCCTTGTCACCCCCCATCCCATGAAAAAATCTGGATACGTCACCAATGAACAAGGTGTTAGATGTCACCCACAGATCAAATCGATACCCATAATTCCATGCAGCGTGTACTGACCCACAATGAGACAGCAGTGTGCACCCTATTCTGACATATAAAAGGTACCAGGTGTCGTCACTACAAAGCATCGCAATCTCTGACTACTGATGTTGTACTGTCACAGGCTGATATCATCCAACCTGAAGTCACAGATATAATTGATGACAGAGTGACAAAACTGTGTGACACATAATACTACTACAATCGACCTAAAATATGCTCAAAATGGTGATATTGCATACTGAACATGGATTGTAAAATTGCTTAAACTAGCATGTAGACTTCAGTTTTTGCTTTTCAAGAATTTCAGTATTAAATTTATGAGGTGCAGCTGAAGTTCAGTTTCAAAGTTGAATGTACACAGAAGGTATGAAGACACAGATAAAGGACACCATTTTGCAGTCCACCGAAGCCACAGTGTCACCTCTTTGGCTTCACTGGATGAACGAGCAGCAAATCACCTAGCCACCATTTTTCAGTTTCTATACATCACACAAAAAAGAGTAAATATTCTTACATTTTCTTTTAAAACAGGTTTTTCTCTGTAACACATTACCATTCTTTCCATTCTTCAGGAGTCTCCAAGCACTCACACGACTTGATATCGCCAATTATATCCGTATAAAAGTGATACACCACTGGCCCTCAAACTCACTTGACCAAACTGGTGGGTGTGGAAAACCAAGTCATGCAACCATAAAATCAACAATCATTCTGTATAACATTGCTACATTAAATACATCCACTGGCTGTCAAACCATTCACTTGATCCACATGGTGGATGGGGAAAACCAACCTAACATCAATTGATCAAGCAATTTAAAAGTAGTTTGATGTGTGTCTGTCCAATCACAAGAACTTGTTTAAACCTAAAATAGCATGTTTTATTTGAAAATAAAAAGTCTAAAGGAAATATCATTAAAATAGCAATTTAGTCACCCCTATTTGTAAACAATAATAACACAACATTCAGCTGTACAGAGAGAATAAGCTGCCAGGATGTTAAACAAAAAGAAGAAAAAAAATAGAGGAAAAACCTAAGAATATCCGTGAAACAGAATCTTTTACACCACAAACAGAAAAGTGTCCAGGGATGATCAAGTTTTGGAATAACCGTCTGCACAACTACATCAATTGCAAACTGCCCTTTTGCTAAAATAGAAATATGTACGGAATTGTCCAAGCTTCATGGAAAAGGAGTGGACTGGTGTACAACAGATTGTTTTGAACAACCACAAGCAGGAAAATCACTGATTTAACTTCAAGGCTGATGCCATTGATGATATTTATTTTTCTAATCGTGTTTTCCTATAGACACCAGCAGGACGTGTTTATACACATTCAGTCTTCTGCTACTTGTGTGTTATTCAATCATTTCAGGTAACCCAGATCACAAGTGTATGATATTAAATACAAGAAAAAAAAAAGTCATAGACAAAAAGCTTGATATACAGAAACCTTTTGATACTGCTGGGATGACATTTTCACATTTTGATGTACAGATGGATGAGGTGTCTATTACCGTTGTGAAGACTGAATAACAGTCTCTAAATATTGACAGGAAAACAAGGTAGTTCCAAGGATGTGCCCCCCCCCACTCCCTTCAAAAAAGAAAATGAAAAAGATGGGTTTTGGAAAAATTGTTATGGCAAGCACAGTTAGTCTCATAAAACAAATATATATGACTTTTGCAAGGTTTTTTTCTTAACTGGCATTTTAATCACTTAATGTGAGATAACAATTAATCAGTTTCTTAAGCTTTTTTTTTATTTGTCCAATCCCATCTTCAGCTTCTCTATTACATCACAACTCCTTACCAGACTCTGACACCAAGATGTATTCACTATGGCACACAACGTACATTACACTTTGGCTGCGACAAGAGGATAAGGGTCTTTTTTATCATGAAGTTCAATTTTACAGAAAGTCATACTTTTCTTTATACAATTTTTCCAATATATCTCTTGATATGGGAACCTTAGAACCCTTTTCACATTTAAGTCACATTCACCTTCATAACAGAAACCAGGCACGTACTAGTAGAGTCACACAACTGGGTAAAATGAAAAGACAAATATGAAGTTTGAATATACTTCACTAAGTAGTAACAAATAATGTTAATGAAAATCCAATCACTGGGTTACATCTCTACTAATACAGATGTTCAACTCAACTACTCATCCTTCCCCCTGACCTCCATTTGATCATCAATGGCTTGATTAATAAGGAATATATAACACATTCAAATCAGACATTAAACTCCTAAAATCAAAAGATTCCATTTGAAGTTACTTGGATGTTACTCAGTAATTTGGTACAATGGTGATGCCTGTTGCCCTCCATCCATCCCAGCCAAGCCCCCCTCTGAAAATGTAGAACATTTCCAAGACAAGAGGTAAACTTTCTCACATTCACAGAACTCTCCAAGAAGTACAAAGTCTGGTTCCCTTCAGGACATAGGTATCTACAGGCTGCATTTTCCTGAGGGGGATACACCTTTATCAGAATTGGACAAGCGAGAAATTGCCCTTAAAATTTTGAATGTCTGCTGGGATATTTTCTGAAATATTTGATAGACTGTTATTATTGTAATTATTACCATCTTAATTATCAGATCCTTCCTGAACATGTAACAATAGCCCACTGAAAGTCACAAATCTGGTGACAAAATGCATCTTTAAAAAAGATTGAAACACAAGATAGAGACATCTCTTGCATTAAACTTACATGAAAATATAATCTGAAGAAATTGTCCACATTTTGGCAAAAAAATGAAACATGAAAAGTAAGACATAAGAAAAAGAAACTAGCGGACACAACCCATTGATTGCTTGATTGGCTGGCATAACCTATGTGCAATTTTTATCATCTGTGTTTGTAATTCAAGATCTTCAGCTCACAGATTGGTAATGGTAACCAAGGGACAAAATATTGTGAACAACTTGATTATGAGTTCTTGGAAATCAATGTTTGCAAAGGTTAGTGGTCAACCCATTGTTACTAGCAGATGTTACACAAACATTGTGGTGTAAATAACGAAAACGTCACTCTCTCAGACTTACTCTCAAATATGTGTCATCAGTAAAGTTGTAGCTTTGACTTCAAACAACTGGAGAGGGCAATCCAGTGTTCCGTTAGGATCACAGAAATGTTGATTCGCAATTATTTGGAAACTTACTTAAAATTGAGTCGCAACTGGGTTCTCACAGGTCACAAATTGAGATGTTAACCTGCTTATCTTGACCCTTGGTAACAAGCATTGAAAGAAACACAACATACACACACACAAATGGATACATCTCAATGGTTACAAGACAGTACTAAGTCTTCCTAAGGAGACATGAAGTATGAGTACATTCAGTGGTCTGGTTTGTTTGATTTGACAATGGCTTGAAAAAGTAAAAAAAAATGACAAAATTATGATCATTTATTATCTTTTAGTTTCAACATTGAGATTTAATGCCCTAAAGTCCAGCACAGAAGAGGAAATTACTTTATCAACAGTAAATTTAAAATGACTGAAAGATTGGACCATGCTCAGGGGTTTTTCTCAGTGAAGAAAAATAAATACAAAATACCATAGAATCATCCAAAACAGATAAAAGAAATGCCATAATCAATCATGATCAGTTTAAATTTAGCACCATTAACTCCGTCAAGTTTCTCAGAGAGAAGATCTCTGTCAAATCCATCAGAAACCTTAACCTCCTCCTACCCCTCCCCCAACCCACTACCATTCACATCACCATGCTTCCAATTACACAAAAATTAACTTAAATAAACAAAACTAGATCAAGATGGACATTACAAGAAGATTGTCAGCAGCTCAAAGATAAAAGAAAAATAATAAAATTAGGTTCAGAAAAACTACTTTACAAAAGGTGGTTCAAATAATTTGACTCATCAAGGGATAAAGAATTAAAAGGATTGATGACACAGCTGGGCAGAATGTTCCATCAAAACAAGGCATATGATGAAACTCCCCTTCAGAGCAACAAAAGTGAAGACAGGGTTCCTCCTTGCAAAACCATGGAACAAGCAGGGATACCACTGATGTGGAAACATTGACAGCATGTACCTTATTAAAATATCTGACAGAATGCAAAGTGGCAGCACGTCTTACCACATGTTGCATGATTAAACCGATACAGGGTGTTCAACAGATTCTGGCAAAAGCCAAGCAGACAACTGTGTATTCATAGCAAGAAAACAATCTGGAGGCACCTTAGATTGGCAGAGCAGTGAGCCAACCTCATTTCACCTATGGCTATTCAATTGAATTTCATTGACTATGATACAAGGCATGTATCCAAATCCATGACTTTTGCACTTTATCAGACTTTTGGAATGATTATCTCAAATTAGACAACAGCCTCAGGATGCAATTTGTTCCACTGGCCTTAACTTAATTGGATTACATTCTGACATAATGAAACAGCAAGCATCACTGACATAAACTTTCACCATTTTGGGAGCAGAAACTTTACTCTCATCTCTTATGGTATGATGAATGAGACCTTCGTAAGTTTTGCTGCAGGTAGTCACTTCTTTCGAAGAGGAGACCCAAGCAAAGAGTAGATCCGCTGCAAAAGTGAGCTCTTTCATTTTTTTAGACTTCAGAGAAAGATCAACTTTGAAACTAAGACTTCAAAGACAGTAACAAAACAACAGATACAAAAGAACCAAACTTTTACCAAGGAAGAACAATAACAATAAGAATGTTTGAATAGCTGAAGCTTTATGACAACACTAATCTTTGTTCATATCCTCTCACTAGAGTGAGTTCTGCATTTGCAAAAAGGACACGTCACAATATATAACTTTATCGTAACTAAATAAAAGTTATGTACAATAACTAAAATATATGCTGATTCTTTTGAAACATTTTGTACACTGTACTTTTCCTTGGAAGCCTTTGTGTCACACAACTCTTTCTCGTTCCAACAATTGATGACTATTTGTAGACTTGACACAATCTTGGTTTGGATAAATTAATTCCATTTTTAAGTCGATTTGCATACAAGGAAACATTGAGGTTGTTCTGTAAGCACCATCACCAATGATCAACTGGTTGAACAGTGATTTACCAATCATGCATCCAGACTAAAATATCTTCAAACTTTAACAAAAGACTGAAAAACTGTCTTTAAAACTCTCTCAAACTATTCAAATTGCAAAAACAATAATAACCATACTTACTTTGAACTTCACTTAGCAACCAAACCACACAGTTTTTCTTTCCATATTTACAAAACCTCACCATTGTTCCGTGCATTGCTTTCCTTTCTCTCTTCTATGATCAAGTTGACGACGGTTCACTGTACTCTTCCCGGGGTAAACCCTGTCAATACAGGGCCTCAGCTCTTGTATCAACTGTCATTTGTATCTTGTTTGAAATTCATTCGGTACTGACCTTAAATGAAAAGATTATTTGCAACACTGTCAGTGTCCAATCTTTAAATATTTCAGAATCCAACTTTCCTTTTTTCACTTGGCTTTGATAGTGAGTTGAAACATAACTGTTGTTATACAACCTCAATCTTTGCTTAGCTCTATTAGTACTAGAGTTGTTGAGCTACTGTGAACTGAAGGCAAGGGAGTTCAGCATCTCCAACTGCAAATGGCCTGACATAATATAGAATATTGAAACATTGTCCAGCATATGCTTTTCCACTGACCAAATCTTTGTGTCATCACACAGGCACAATATCATAAATGATGGTCTATTGGTAGCAACAGGTCAGAGAGGGGAACTGGGGGGGGGGGTGGAGATTGCTACTGGTCTACAACTAAACATGGTATGGGCTGCAGTAACAAGATGATCAAACTTGTATGATAGCCAAGCAAGGGTGATACATGGCACACACAGTGACCTTAATCACTCTCTGTGCCTTGGTTTAACAACAAGGCAATGGTGACCTAGGAAATAGCTCAAAGGTATCTGACCTGGATAAATGAATTAGATCAAAAGATACTTAAAGTACCTGACCTGGATGGCTTGACTAGATCAAAAGCTACTTACTATTTTGGGTAATACTCTCCATCGTTGTCTCACGGCAGTCACTGGCTTTGTGTCCTTGATTTCCACAGTTAAAGCAGTTTAATGGTGGCTTCTTACCTCCGTCTGACAACATGCCACCAGTGTGAGGACTATGAGGACCTCTTTGATTTAAACCAATCTGATTCATAAATACTTGACTCTGTGGTGAAATCACCCCATACTGAGTTCCATACAACATCTCAGATGGTATGGCAGTGGAGGGTCCGGGCAGGTGGTTAAGGTATCTCGCATTCCCACCAGGACCTGATGGTCCTTTCAGAAGATTCATGGGTGGAACAAGGTGGTTCCCAGGAACACTGCCTTGAAAAAAGTTTTGGAAACTTTGGTATGGCAAGTACGGTGGGTTTGGTAGCAAGGCATTTGTGACTTGAAACTGGTGGACTGAGCAGTTTTGATTGCTATTATTTCCCCCATTGCTGTTGCACGTGCACGGACCAGGGTTTGCAGACAGTACCACCGGTGCTAGCTGCATCATTCCAAGGTTACTAGCTACAACACTCACAGTGTTCTGATTAGCTGCCTGTACGTAAGTGGTGGCTGAAGACACTAGAATATTCTCACTAGCAGCATGACTGGAAGGTACAGCAACACCACCACTATGGTTGGCTGTATTTGTATAGATGCCCTTTGGATTTGTTGGTGTCTGAGCAGAAGATCCCACAAAATTACCATCACCATGCACTACAGGTGAGACTTGTCCCTGTAATGCCTCACTGGAGACATTGACTTGCATGGGTACCCCTGGTGCCATAATGATTGTTCGATAACCTATAGCTTCCTCCCCTGAGAAGTGGTTGTTGTTACCAGCTTGGCGTCCCCCATGAGCCTTCACCATTGGTGTTTGTTGTGGACCTTCCATTCGAGGTGGCGGTGGTGAGTTTTGGTTGAACTGATCCATGCCTGTTTGCACAGCCAAGTTTTGTGGTACAGGTGATATATGAGAGGTGGGGTGAGGTAATCCAGGTACATTAGATGGTCCAATGGCAGGCTGGGTATTATTACCCGGAGATGGATACCACCCTTGAGTTGTTGGTCCATGCATCTGGGGAACTGGAGACACCTGACCTCTACCAATGCCTGATTGATTGACCTTCTGGTTTCCTGGACCCTTTGGGGGTCTGTTGGATCCAGAACAAGCTTCCATGTCCATTGCACAGGATGCTTCAACTCTTGGAGATAACAGCAGCTGATGTGAACTAGGAGGCAACACCAGAGAGTTTGTGCTGTGGATAATTGTTGTTGGACGTTGTCCAGCGTGCATGGCACTATCTGACTGTGAAACTATGCCCTTGACTGGTGGAGTTCCTCCCCTTCTGGCAGTCCGTGACACATGGCGAGGGTCCTTTTTTACCCCTTCACTTGTAGAAATGGGACTTTTTACCACCTGACTGTATGGCAGAGGTGAAGTCAGTCCAGGATTATTAGTGCTACATTTATGAGATCCATGGCGTGACTTGCTCTGGTGGTGCTGTCTAGGCCCAAGAGTTCCAGGTTTCCTGGCCAGTTGCAGATTGCAGTGAGCCCTTACATCCTGGGATACGAAGCCAGTTATCTCATTTTCCTCAGAATCTGTATGAAGAGAAGTGGTGCAGATAAGTTAGATTTGTGAAAAACAAGAGATCTACTAGAAAATGTAAGCAAATGAAATATAATTTTCAATTGTCAGAACATTATTTCTGACTTTAAATAAGCGGACATGTTCTTTAAACTGAATTCATGGCATTTACTCATAGTCTGACACTAAAACCTCTCTTTTATGGGCCAGAAAGCTTCACCAAAATACTTAGGCAGGAATATGACATCACACAATGTCATAACAGAAGTGATTGTCACCTTTCTGAGCTTCGTGGTGGCACATATTATAGTGCCATAAACAGCACACCAGCATTACAAATGTACAGGTAACACTACATGTAACATTCTACAAAAAGGTAAAATATCAAACATAAAAAGAAAAAAGAGAGAGAAAAAAAGAAAGAAATGGCAGATGATGAACAATCTGTCCCTTGCATGACAATCTGTATTTGAGGTGAGATTCTTCTCCTAACAGTGAAGTTGGACTGAACATTTTGAAGTCAGAAGTGATAACATCAGCGATGAAATAGATGTGGATAAACAGTAGAACTACAAATAGAAGAAATATCTACAACCAGCAAATAATGTTTGGTCATGGATACTGTGATACACTGACTGATATATGTAACCTACAGTGTACTGCTACAGCATACTACAACTACTACATGACTCATGAATGGGCTCCTCTTATGACATATTAAGTAATCTTGCACTACTATAAATTATTCAGAGGAGTGCCTCCCACTGCAAGAATAAAGAACTCCGACTGCATAACACTGATGAGGTTACAATGCCTACTAAGACAGTTACGGATACCAATTTGTCCACATACGTATTTTAATATATGACATTTATTCTTATGAGAAAAAAAAAACTGTCAAAAAAAGCTTTTACGTAATACTGCATCTGATTCATGCAACACTACCTTTGACCTCATAATCAATAATGTCATTGTAGATTTGGACTGATTGGTTTCAACTTTCAACCGATCACGGTCAAATCAGCATTCTGAGTATGACTGGAAAAACTGAGAAAGCTCCCACACTTGAGATATCTTATTTATGCGCAAATCACAATTTGACCCCTGCTGATCTCAAATAACATCTAGTCTCCACAACAACATAAAGGGTTCTTGCACCCAACGTGGTTTATCTACAAACGACATATGAGATCAGTCCAAGCTTGTAGTCTTGAGATGCAAAACACAGAATATTGCACTATAAAAATAAGTTGAAAAATACTAGCTTGAACCATTAACATAAACTTCACTTGACTTTACCTCTTTCAAATTCATCGGAACTCTCCCTTGAGCCAGATCCAGAACTAGAGTTATCTGATGACACCATGGTCTCTTGGCTACCCAGGACCTGGTACTGAGGTGTTACCATGGCTGGCTGTACACCTGGTTGATTCACAAAGTAGTTGACTCCTCCAGTGTTGTGGTGCATGAAAGTCAAATTAGGATGAGCTACAGTGAACTGAGATGGCTCTACAGCAGGTGTGGTTAGTCCATTATGAGGTGACAGTAGACTTTGTCTGATTGAAAGAGATTAAATGAGAAAAAACAAACAATATCCCAGTGATGAACTAAAAGCTCCTAAGACTTACACTATAAATCTAGCAAAACCTAATGCACACAGACATCATAATACTTCCTCACTCAGCACTGAAAACTACAGGACTAGCTGGTTGACTTGACTGAAAGTGAAACATTTATAAGGAAGAGACAACTATCCCTCAGTCCCCCCCCCCCCATAAAAAAAAAACAAAACATGACAACAAACAAGCCTAAAATTAAGCAAGGCGCTCAGAAAAGGTACCTCAGTTGTTCGAAGTGATCCTTGAATCGTCGCTTGGCACCAGTGGTGACTATTTCCCATTTGTCAATGTCTTCATCTGTCAGTTCTATCACCTGCATACAATAAAGTAGGAATTAATATAAAACTAAGAATGAGCAAATTGTATAGAAACACAAAAGAAACTAACCACTTTGCTCATATGGTATTTACATAAGTGATGTTGGATAAGAGGAACTTCTCCCTCCAAGTTAAGGGACTTTGGGAGTTGACCAAACCTAGAGGACATCATTGATAAGCAGCATTGGGATAGCAGCTATTCAGCTTACTGGTGTGAGTTGACCACTGGGTCATGATGATGACAATCAGGGAGATTGTAAATGAAGGGGTGAGTTTGAAACTGTGTAATTCACTTAAAAATGTATCATCCATTTACCTTTAAATTTAAACCAGGTGCACAAAACAAAGCCCACCACTGTTCCAGTTTGTGTTCACTGATAAATACAAACACACACGATGGTGAATTAATTGACATGGTTGGTAGGATATTCTCAGTGTGTTACACTAACTGGATGTCTATTTACAGTTGACAGGTTTTGCAGACCTACTGTATGAGCCATCTCATCATAGGGTTTTTAAAGTCTTCAAAGTCCAGCCCTTCTGTTGAAGAAATCAGTATCACCCATGAGTCACTCAAAAAATCCATTTTACTACTGAGATCTAATTGTCTCCCCTCAAAGTAGAATATCATCCCTCAGAATGTTCTACAACTTTTCATGGTGTTTCTCAAACTTCTGAAAGACGTCAGTCTCAAACTACACCAATGGAGGAAGGCTGTCACCATTCTTCTACCTTAATTTTCAGAGTCCGTGCAACAGCTTACCTCCCAAACTGAAAGGAAATAGAGTAACATTCACCTCTGAAACAGAAAGGCCTCGGAAAAGGTGTTCGTATTTGTGTAAACGTTGTTTCTTGAGCCACTCTTGGATTTCAGTCGCCACAGCATTCTTTGGTAAGGCAGTTGGATTCAAAGGCTGGCTGTTTGCAGTGGTGAAGCATAGCATATGTTGTTGAGGATGTTGTAGATGTACCATTGGTACCTCACCATTAGCAGGTACTGGTGGAGGAGCGTTCCCTTCAACTGGGCTGACCACTTTGGCATTGAAAGCTTCGCTAGTGTTTGGCAAGGGCGTGGCATAGTTCACAGGGCTGCAAAGAATTGTGCAAAAAAATTCTAAACACAATAGCAGAAATTACAGAAAAGCATTACAAGACAGAATAGTTCAGTGTTTTGGAAAATCATTTTGTAACTGAAAAAAAGTTCCAGTCAGATTTTAACCATCGCCATACATAGTATCTCCAATTGTAAGGTGATTGAACTTAAAAACTGCTATGTTGGTTGTCCTTTGTTTTCACAAATATTGGCAAGGAATTGCAAAGTCCTTTGACTTTCTGGTAACAACAATGAAAGAGGTTGCACCAAGTTTAAGAGGCTTGGTAAGTCATCAACCAATTTACATCAATCACATGGATAGACTGGATACTGCAAGTTGACAAAATCAAAAACTTACCTGAGTTGTGGCAAACCCTGTGTCTTTGCAAGCAGGGCGGCATCGTATGATTGTCTGGAAACAGAGATGTTTTCTACAAGAGAAAAAAAATATGCCCACAAAGGTAATGCATTGTAACTGTTTATATATGAAGAGCGTCAAAGAGCCAATATAAAAATGTTTCACTATCAATAACTGTCAATAACAGTGCTCATTTTTAACACATACCAAGTTAAATTAAGCAGAGCACTTTGTACTATCTTGCTTGTTTTTCACAGAGGCAAAATACAAATAATGATGGTGATTACATATTAGGTCACAACTTTTCTGGGTGGAGATGACACAACTTTGATGAAATGCAAATGTAACCAGATTAATTTCAAACTCTTGATCTTGCAAACCAAAGCTGGATGTTAAGTTACTGACCTGCAGGCAGAGACAAAATTGTCAGATCATGGCTTATAGAAGAAACTATAACAGTTGAGTTTGTAACATGGTTAAGGAATGCAGATATACACGGTTCATAGAAAACTAATCAATCAGCTGAAATGATCCACGTGGAGTCCCAAACACTGGAGAGAATACTCATGGTGTAAAAAAAAAAAAAAATAGAATCACACCTCACAAATCAGAAAGTAACACCAGTACAAAGCAAGAAGAACATTCAGTAAACAGATTGTTATATATCGATGACAATTCTACGAAAACCTCATCATTTTTGACTAAAACTTTCTGACTCTACATCCAACAGCTTTGGGGTACCTCCAGTTGCAAACCTTTGACATGTCACCGTTGCTAGATATATGCGATCATTTTTAGCTCAAAATCTGTGAAGCTTCATAAAATAGTTTCTATTTCAAAGTGACAGATCTGAAGGATCATCGTAATTAGGCCGCTGCATGATTGGCCGGTGATTGATGACATAATCTCAGGATGGTACATATTTTTCTCACAACAAGAACACAATAACGTCTTCAAATCAGCTATCTTTCTATAGTGAATGCTTGACAAAACACAGCTGCACATATTGATACATTTAACGCAGTAATCTAGATGTTTCCAATATTACGTTGTTTTAAAGGGAAATGTTGGTTTGTTTTACAGATAAGAGAGCCAATATTTACGGAGACAGAATGATAGATTATTCAAAGTAAGACAGGATGGTAGCCTTCATTTTAAGAAATAAGTTTCCACAGATGGAAAATCACTTACTTATTGCTCAAAAATAATTTTTCACCCAAACTTTAAAAAACGATGCAATTTCTGCAACTCATCTAATAGGGTTGGGCGGAATACCAGTACTGATATTTTGGGAGCCAGTACTACTCGGTCCCAATTGGTATCATCCATTACTACTAACGGTACTACCCGCTACTTTCACAAATCCTTCTGGTACCGGCTTAATTTACCTAACGGTACCACTTAAAAAAAAAAACTACTGTCCATAAAATGTGTTGTTAATTCTCACATTTCTTATCTCAACATTGTCTACAAACATGATGCTGCTGATAAGTGATAAAAAAATCCTAAAAGACATGGCTGCTTTTTCTGTAGCCTAACCATTCTCCTGACAAACTATGGTACTTCAACATCACACAGTGTTTCTACAAATCCATCAGTGATTTCCTGAGTCTCAAAATTTCCCGAAATTCTGATTTTCTTTCCTGAAATGAAAATGACCTTATTGTAGTCACTTGGCTTGTGGAGCTATATATTGTACTGTGCACTTATATATTGTACTGTGCACCCATGGGAGAATGGTTGCCATGGAAACGCTTGGAGTGGATGAGTAGCGACACCCCAGGGGTACCCCATGGTGGAGTGACCATAGGTACAGGAGGGTCCTGTTGGGTGGTATAAATGAAAACGTGTCCGTGCCAATGTGTGTGCGTGTGTGCGTGTGTGTGTGTGTGCGTCCGTACCTGTCCAAATTGTGGTTTTTCCAGAATAGTTTAAAAGCATAGCTATGAAGTTGAAACTTGGTAAGGTTGTGCATGATGCCAATACGTGCACGATGTATTAGTTGTATGGTAAATGGAGTCAAATTTGCTCATTTTTGAAAAAAAAAAAGTCTCTTTTGCTCCCAAATTGCTATTTCCAGCATATCTTGAGAAGTATTTGAGCATTTAATGCAAAATTTTGAAAAAAACTTACCTGAGAATGAAAAATTTCATGGTATATCACTTTTGTAGTAGAGAGAGTGAAATTTGCTGATTTTTTAGAAAAAAAGCCAATTTTGCCCCAAAATTAGTATTTCCAGCATATCTTGAGAACTATTAGATCAATTAACTTACAGTTTTGTAAGTACTTACCTGAGAACGCATTGTTCAATATAATATTACTGTAATGGTAAATCAAGTAAAATTTGCTGATTTTTCAGAAAAAAAAGCCAATTTTGCCCCAATATTTGTATTTCCAGCATATCTTGAAAACTATTAAACCAATTAACTCCAAGTTTTGTAAGTACTTAGCAATAAACTATTACAAATTCCTATGTGCAAGCCCTGTATTGAAATCAATGTGCATGTTGGCGATGAGATTTGCAACTATGTGAATTGCCCTCTTGTTGATATTGTACACAGAATGAGAAAAAATATTCCTGAAAGGTTTCCTTAAATTGTTGCAATTTACCAAAGTAACAATTCTACATCCTGATTCAAACTATTACAAACAAAACAAACCTTGGCAGTCATCTGAATAATCTAAGCTCATGATCATCAACTTACTTCAATCAAAGAAGTACCACTTTTTTGAGGTATTTTACTTGCTTTTCATACATAAAAAAAAGCATGTGTGGAATGGACTGGGTTTTTTTGGACAAAGACTGGGCAAATCAAATGCTTTGTAGACAGTTTATCACCACAAGATGACACCTTTTTAATAAACCATAAATATAAGCAGATAAAGAAGTCTCTTACCTGATGATGAGGTTATATTATTATAAAGATCTGTTGGTGTAGGTATTGAGATAGCACTTGAGATGGTCTGGAAGTAAACAGAGTTTGATCCTGATGAGTTGGGAGTACTGACTCCTGTAGTTGGTGATGAGGTACTGGTACTACTGCTGTTACTGATATGCTGCTGGTGGTGGTAAATGGGCTGGGTACTGATGTGAACAGGATTTGGTGGTGGAGTCAAATTGATGTTTTGATGGTGGGAGATGTCCAGGTGATGAAGAGAGGCTGTCAAAGAGTGGGCAGGAGGCTGGGTTAAAGTTGAACCCAGATGGGTTTGCTGCTGCTGCTGCTGCTGTTGATGAGGGACGTTAGACGTACGGCAGTCTGGCAGAAGCTGGCTTTCCATCTGCTGGTTGATGCCTGATTTTGTAAATGAAAAATAAATAAATAAATAAAATACAACTTTATATATGAAACAAATTTATGTAATTTATCCTAAACTGTTGATCACTTTTAGTGACAGATACACACACCTGGTTGTTGTTTCATCTTCATATGATGTGTCTTATTTTCAATGCTCAATTGTGCAATTTCATGTACTATTTAACAATATCACCTTGTCAATATTTTTTATACTGTTTAATCTTGACAAATCTAGTCACACTTTAAGTAATAACAACCAAAACCCACAAACACATTGTGGTTTTGATGATGCAATTATGAGAACTTTTTTCTAAATCTGACATTGTAGCATTAGAATGTGTCACAAGCTACCTATGCTTTGTATGAAAGGAGATCTGTGCAAGCTTGAGATTACATGATTACAAAATGTTCTCAATTTGACCCTTGTTGACCTCAAATGACCTTTAACCTCAACCAAAGTCAATAGGGATCTTATGCTCATGGTGGTACACCAACATAACACATATCACCTTTGTCCAAGTTTCCCTTCTTGAGATATCATGCTTACAAGGTTTTCACAATCTGACCCCTGTTGACCCCAAATGACCTTTGACCTCCACCAAAAAAGAATGGCTTCTTGCACCTAATGTGGTACACCTACGTAATACATCTGAGACCTGCCCAAGCTTCCTTTGTTGAGATATTGTGTTTAAAAGGTAGGCATCACAAGCACATATGCACAAGCGTACACATGCACACCACCATGATGATAAAGACACCAACTATTATTGAAAACAAAGAGAACATTCTGACAGTCTAAATCTTTAGAACAGGATGAGACTTGTTAGCATAGCACATGAATGTAATACTATTGTAACAGAACTTATCTAGTAGAGGAAATTTAAAATTACTAAGTAAGGGTCAAACACAAAGCTCTTGTATCAAAGCAATTTCCAAAACAGTGACAAAATCTTGCTGTTTGTAACAAACATAAAAGAATTTTAAAGTGTAGAACATTTGAAATTTCAAAGGTGGTAGGCAGTTAACACTGTGAATGTCTACCAAATCTGGTGAATTTTTCCTTGTGAAATGCTAGATCAAAGTTTATTGATATATCCACTACATTCGCTCATGCCTTGAGCAAACCAGAAAGCCAAAGGGCGTTGTGATTCCTTGCGACATGGTTATATTATAACAAACATGAATTATCCACATGACAAGTATGAGATCAACTACAGTTACTGTTCTTGAAACACGACATTAATAAGCCTTTAACCCAAAATGACCTTCTTTTTTGACCACAACTGACATTTGACTTCCACAAAAAGCAATAGGGATCACCTACTCAATAAGACCAATCCACACAAGTATGACATCAGTCACAGTTACCATTCTGGAGATACTGTGTTTACAAGGTTTTCGCAGTTTGACTTCTGGTGACCTCAAATGACCTTTGGCATCGACCAAAAACAATAGGGATCATCTACTCAATGTGTCCAACCCACACACCTAGTATGACATCAGTCACAGTTACCATTCTGGAGATATCGTGTTTACAAGGTTTTCACATTCTGAGATCTCGTTTACCTCAAATGACCTTTAACCTCGACCAAAAACATTAGGGACCATCTACTCAATTGAACCAACCCACAAACCAAATATTACATCAGTCACAGTTACCCTTCTGGAGATATTTTGCTTGCAAGGTTTTCACATTCTGACCTCTGGTGACCTAAAATGACCTTTGACCTTCACCAAAAACAATAGGGACCTTCTATATGATATGGGCAATCCACATGCTAAGATGAAATCCCTCAAAGTTCTTGACATATTGTGTTTACAAGCAAAGTGTCACAAACACACGCACATACGCACACACACACACACCACATCACCATCACATAGATTCCTTGCCTGCCTTCGGCAAGGAATAAAAAAATCATCTCAGTTAATGTACCAGTCTCATAAATTAGTCACTCTACAAATATATATAATCTATACATTAGGGTCGTTTGCTTGTAAAACCAAGAAAGAAAATTACTTTAAGAAATGTCACTTTAGGAGTCCGTGGAACAGGACCCACCTTTGGTGAATCATACTGCAAACTTACCAACTGAAGGTTGCGTGGATATCATTTTTGAAGAAGAACTACTTGCAGACGATCCCTCTGTTCCCAAGGTGTTGGAGGAAGAGGATGACATTGTCATAGACTTGTCTCCCTTGAAAAAGTCCTTCATCAGCTCACAATGTAAAATCTTTTTGGGTAATGCTGACAGTTTACTGCAATGATGAAAGAAGTATTGTTCAACTCTTGTTAACCTCCTAATTCAATAATCAGTACATGATGACTGAAGTGAATAATCACTTTGCTTTTGAATAGACAAGTATATACTTTTGAAGGTAGAATGCAAATAAAATATGTAGTTAAAGCTTTAAACTATGCCACATGTGTCTCTGCATATGGCAAATAGTTGATATCCTACAGAACTGCCAAACTTCTCTTGGAACGTCTGTGCCAGATAACTGCTGTGACAGATTAGATAAAACTAGGGCAAGTGAGTTTTAACAGTACTAATATCAGTATCCATCTTAAGAAGACAAATAAAAAGGCACCATGAAAATGAAACTATGCATATATGTTTTGAAAGAGAAACAAGTAGGCAATCCACAGAGTTGCATATCTCATCCCTATCATTTTGCATAGTCATTCATACATCATTTCCTTTACTCCTTGGTGCTCTGAAGTCTACATTACTTTCATTGCTTATTTTCAGTGATTCCGATTGGTTGTTGTGGATAGAAATGCTAAATATTCAAGTTACTTACCTCAGTGATCTAGTAGTACTGCAGTGCACTACATATGTGTCAAATGGCACAAACACCTGCATGCACATACACATGTGCACAGAAATTGAGTGTGCATCAAAAGTATTCCTTGAAATGTGTGAACATAAAAAATGTTCCCCCAAATCCTCACACGCTGTCACTTTGGAGGTTTTGAATGCGCTGAAAATTGTGTTGTGCGAGCAGGGAATAATTTATCTGGCATTGCATCTCATTTTGCTACACCAAAATGATCAAAATGCTACACAAATGGAATATTATGTAGCAGTTTTTGTACAAGCAACTTTAGGATTTTCTCAGACTTTGATGAGACAAATTACTCAAGAAACATAAAAACTGCTATGCAAATTTTGAACATGAAATTATTCCCTGACACATTCAGTATTATCTTCACAGTGTGTAAACAAGTCAAGTTCTTGTACAACGGTGCAGTAGGCAGATATACGCAATGCTGTAAACTTACACTGAGTGAAGGAAAATGGAAAATGACATTGCTACCAGACATAATCCCTCAGCCCAAAACATGGTTGCATATGCTGAAATAATGAGTCACATTCATGAAAAGGCAAAGATGTAAAAGTGATGATGACACCATGCACTATCAGCCCCTAACACACTGCATTATGTGATATATTAACCATGACCTTTCACCCCTTGACCTGTGACATCGCCAGTCCAGGGCTCACTACATCTCACACCCAGGCACCTACCCATCAAGTTTGAAGTTCATCTGACTTACTGTCTAGGAAGAGATCGTAACACACTTTCTAGAGTACTTTTGCCTGGTTGAACTATAATCAGTTGACCTTTGGACTGGTGATGTCATCAATAGTTTAAAAAAATGGTATTGTCTTCTTTCAGTACATCATAGTTATAACAATAATAATGCTATTTATAAAGCGCTGTCCGATAAAACTCAAAGCGTTGTTGGCAACATGAATCAAGATTACCCTTCTTGAGATACTGTGTTTACCAGGTTTTCACATTTTGACATCTGGTGACCTCAAACAAACTTTGATCTCTACCAAAAATATTGGGGATAATCTACTATATATGACCAACCCACACACCAAGTATGACATTAGTCAAGGCAATGCTTCTTGAGATATAGTGTATATATTGTGTGTACAAGGGTTCTACACTTTGACTTCTGGTTTCGTTTCATGTATTTCGTATACAGGCATATTAAGAAGAAAGATGCAGTCGTACAATGCAGTGGAATGAACGGGACGCTAGAATAAACAGTAATATGCTTAGCGCAGCTAGCGACCTTAAAGCAAACAGAAAACACACACACACAAAAAAAAAAAACACAACCTCTGTGTGACCTCAAATGATCTTTGACCTCCACCAAAAACAATAGGGATCATCTACTCAATATGACCAGCCCACACCCAAAGTTTGAGATTAGTCACTGTTACCCTTCTTGAGACATTGGGTTTACAAGCAAGGCATCACATACACACACACAACATCGCCATCGCATAGATTCTTTTTGCCTTCCGCAAGGAATCAAAAGCCACTGTAGGAATGATATGGAGTGAGAATCTGTTTCTGCGAAATTGAAGTCACATTGGGTACAGAGAAAGAAGAATATCAATGCTGCTATAGCCAGATGTATTATGCTACCTACTGATGGAAGGTAAATATAAGATAATACTGCTGATACAAGTTCTTTTCTAGTCATATTGTCCCAATTTGCAAATAAACTTAAACAATTATGCATTTATTTCAATCTACATAAGCCATACAATGATGAATTCATTACTTTCTGTTGGAAGTAACATGCCTCACATAAAAGGTTTCCCTGATTCCTATCTTGAGATATTATCCTAACAAATGAAGGTATTTGATCTCTGATGACCTCAGATGACATTTGACCTTCTCTAAAAACAACAGGGATCTTCTACTTGGCGTAACACATCATCCTGCCAAGTAGCCAAAGTTTCCATGATTCCTAACTTGAGATATTGTGTTAACATGATTTTCTATGTTTGACCTCTTGCTACCTCCAAAAAGAACACTACCGTTCTTCCTCTCAATATGGGACATTTACGTATCAAGTTTGAAAACTGTCACTTTCCCTCCTTGAAATACTGTGATAACAAGTTACAGTGTAAGCATGACAAACACACACACATAATCATGACCACACAGGTGTCCCTTTTCATCAAAACCAAAAAAGCACATTAAACTCCTATTCAGATGGATGCATAATCAAATATTTGACTCTGAGAGAGAGAGCAGAGCAAGTACTATGGATACATGATTTCACTGCTATCAGACCACCACAGTCTAAACCTACCAGATTGTAACACACATCTTTTAGTCATTACTGATTCAAGTGAACGTGCAATCCGACAGTACTCTATAATTATCACCTGCAGATGAGGACATGTCACAGTTATTAGTTTGCTTGGTAATCACTAATAATTAAAGTTGTGTTGAGACAACTAATTTGTTAAAAATTCATGTAAGAAAAGCACTGTGTTTATGTCAAGTACTTTGTAATATCTTTTTACATTTTTAAATGTTTTAAATTCCTGGCAGCAGTGAACCAAGTGCCACAGCTGTACCACTGCATGACTGTGCAGTGACTGTGTATTCCAAACTAGAACCAGTGCAATTCATGCTTAATGGTGCCATCCACACCAGTAGCAAGGCAAAGTGTCTCTATCATTATTAAAACCCTTGTTGTAAACCAATGTCAAAGGATTGTAGGTTTCACACTGCACACAAGCAAAGCAAGGCGTCTCCAGCGGTTTGCTGGTGTCCTGCTCAGTATATAATGTTACTGACTGAATCTGCATGAAAAGCTGGGCAAACAAACTTCATGCAAACATGGGCATGTACTAAAACAACGCCACAATCTTAAAAAGTGCTATAAAATGCTCCATTCGATTACTTGTATTCCCTGATACAATAAGCGGCCATGGAGCATCCAAATGCTCGAATGCAGGATGCTCAAAATCCTTGAAATGTTTTTGGTGTTAGAGCACCTTTAATGATACCCTGCAACCAATGCACGTCCATTAACAAAAAGATATCAACTGCTTGTATTAAGCAAACCTTACAAAACAACTTACCTGGCATACTCCAGGAATTCCTTGGGTATGAACTTCTCAGTTGATTCCCTGCCTTTAGCCCCACTGAATATGTGTTTACCTAATAAGAATATCAAATACAGGATGGATTAAAGTTGGACTGAACCTTTTGAACCACAAAAAAAAGGGGAAAGTATGAACCTGAACGCATTTTATACGTACACACTTTAGATTCTCACAGCTATCCGTTGCAAATCATTCACATGAATATTTATGAGGCAGCAACAGAAACAACAGAGCCTCCTGACACTGACACGGAAGGCATGTGCACTTTGGCAAACATCTGCAAACCCTGGACATTGTGACAGAACGATAAAGGTTTAGCCAGGGAAGAGAAAAGAAAATGGAAAAGAAGCAATGAAAAGAAGACAGCTAATCCAGAAGAGCTTGCATGGTGTTCGTTAATGTGGAACTGCAAGGAGATTGATCTGACTACATGTTTTAGTGTCGGTTCATTCGCATGTCCTTCTGAGCACGCATCTCAAAGTGACACACAATGTCATGTGTGTCACAACACCCTTAGGAAGTCAATTTTCCATTAAGCATATAAAAATTAATTTAAATTAATAAGACATGCAACTGTTAACAACAGGTCGACAACCTGAGTTGACATACATCTCTATGACTTAAGGCATCTATGTTGCATTCATGAACTTAAGACTTTCAGCTAGCCCTCTGTAAGTTCTTTTTTGGCAGCATTCTTGTAAGCCACTTAAAGGAGTATCCTGTTCAGAAGGAAAAGAGTTTATTTCCATGGAATGTGTAACCTTACGACCTTATCTGATTACAGCTCCTGATTAAAGTGTCATGAGACTTTCACAAAGTAATGTGAAGTCTGCTTTCTATTGCCTATTGTTTCCTGTGATTTAAAAAGAGCTGTAATGTAGAATAGATGGTAGTGATGTTGAATGATGTTAGCAAACATCTTTATTAGTCCAGTCAATCTGGCTCAAAATATGGCCCGACCTTAAACAAATTGCAACAGAAAGTTTTAAAGCATTTTTACAATTATTAGTGTTACATAATAACTGTAAAAAAAATCGACATGTACAGAAGTTTCGTAACGCAGTCAAAATGGCGTCTCAAAACAAAATGGCAGAAGTTCGACCAAATTTCTTAATTTTAGTATTAATTCAGTGATCTGAATAACACTACTGCATTTTTGTCTTCTAATCTCTGTTTTACAATGAATCTGTGTATTCCAAGTTGAAATTGTTACCAAAAAGTGAAACCACGCTCTTTAGTTTGAGACATTGTAATGAGGGCGCTGTAAAATTGGCATTTCTAATGTTTGAAGTTATCTAATAGCAACCTTTTGAAATTTTATGTGAATAACTGTGTCGTATTGATACGGTGTCTGTTTATAGTTAATAAGTGGTAGTAGTATTCATTCTGAGGACGCACTTAACACGAAATAACTCACCTTGAATTAGGGGATAAATGCCAGGGTGCCCCAGTCATAAATATAATTTAAAGTGATTGTGTGTGTACTGAAAAACCAAAAACATAAGATTATGTTTGATCTTAACTTTTTCTTTCATTTTTAAATGTACACGCGAGGTTGTACATGAACGGATTGTGTCTTTCAATGAAGGAGAATGCCAGTAACTACTTCGAAAAGGAAAGGATTGGCATAAAAACAGTAAAAAACAGAAATCATATTTGAAAATTAACGATTCTTACTATAACTGCCTACATAATGAACATGCAACAGTATAGGTCTCACTAGTGTATCAAAAACATACTACTCAAGTCGTCGCTCCTTGGTAGGTATCGGGAATTGAAGTATTTGGTGAAAGGAAACACTGTATCTACAAATAACCTACCAACTGAACACAACCTTGCCTGCGGCGTCAGTGATCCTGACTGACTAACTGGATATTCAATACTAGTATACTTGCCATTGGCTTGTTCAAGGAAGCACACCGTTGATTTGAATGAAAATTGTCAACCACTACATTATCGTATTCTACACTTTCTGTCGCTATGTTAGAAGAATTTGAAATCATGTGGCAAAATTAACCAACTGAAACCTATTTATTTTCCCAAATTGTCTGAATGGTGTAATTAAAGGCCTTACCAAATTTTTGGAGATGAAATTTCAATGTTTTTACTTTTTGGCTACGCACGTAATCACTTTAAGACCAACGATGATGTCATCACAGAGGCTGAGCGGATGGAGACCATAGCTGCTTTTATCCCCATTCATAAACACTCAAAATTAAAATGCTGGGAATCGACAGAAACATTGAATTTTCGACAAAATTTTACAGATCACATTTTAATTCTCCCAGCTAACTTAGGGCTCTGTAATGACGTCATGTTTAGTTTCTGGAGATGGAAGCGAACAACTCAAGTCAAAAGAAAGGGGGGAGAACCACGCAAATATTTTCACTTCTTTAAAACGAATTCATTGTATCGATAAGGAACCGAGATCCAAAGTGGTGATGCATTTGTTCGCCCAGTGCAACCTGTAATGGCGCCATCAAAGTTCTTGAAAGAGCTGCCTGAACAAGAGCATTTCCAATGGAAGCTACTATCAGAGTGTCCTTTTCCTCATTCATAATGACCCTCAGCAGCAGTTTCGCACTCTCGGGGATGTAATCTAAGTTCTCGTCGACCGACGATACGCCTTTTGCCGTTGGATATGCTTTAGATAATGCTCCCATCAGCTTTATGTCACTCCTTATCAGCTTTCCTGCAGCAGTTATTATGGAAAGCTTCTCAGACTCTGAATCCTGGTGTTTCGGTGGTTTGTAAAACTCCTGTAAAATCGACCACACTGTGTTGGTAAACGTTACCACATTTGGTTATGATCGAATCCCCGAAATGGTCAAGAAGCTTCTTTCTCATGTGTACAGTGCTGTAGGGGACATCATAAAATTCCTTCATTTTATTGACAAGATCTGACAGAGTAGCCTGTGTGTCATCATTTTCTTTCAAATATTCGGCAACTTTAGCAAACGCTGATGCTTGGTTCTGGTCTTCAGGGCGTCCAGCGACTCTTTTGCTCTGTGGTTTATTAGTGAAATATTGTGGGATCTGCTTATGTGTCCGTAAGTTGACACTGCAAGCCTGGTGGTAGATTGCGTCGGCAGCGTGCAAATCGCTTACGAGAGCTAATCTTCCCCTCACGTGGTTCGCCCATTCGCCAAGATGTGCGCGTTCTTCGCAAACAGATTCAATTTTCTTTTGAAATTCAAATGTTTTGACAGGGAAATACTGATGCTTGTTTTCTTTCTGAAAAACGGGATGTCCACAGAAAAAAACAGTGCTCACTGAACTCAAAAGTGGTCAGTTTGTGAACGAAGTGTGCACTTTGAGCCACTTTCAGGTAGTCGGTTTCTTATCACTAGCAATAGAAAGTTTGTTGAAATAACGTTTACGACATTTCTGGTGAACTCTCTGTCCTATTGGTATGGTTATATCGTCCCCGCGTTCTTTACTTGCGTCTATTATTCCTTTAAGGCCTTTCTGCCGCAATGTCACGACGTCTACATCTTCGTCCTTTAGGAGCGAATGTTGGCAAAGAACGCAAACATCCATTCTATAAATGGAAGAGAAAGTAGGACTTTAGAACGCACTCTCTCTAAATGAGAAGATTGAGTTATTTGTTCTAGTCTTTGGTAATGTGTTTCATTCACGAAAATTGAAAATAATCTGAGACATAACTAATTTACGAAAGATGTGGGCGTATCCAGGATTTTTCAATAAGGGGGGGCACCGTAGTGGGGAGGGGTCACAGGGGAAGGGGTTTCCCCCTCACCTTTGGAAAATTTTCGCTTCTGGCAGAAAGCTGAGATGCAAAATGGTGCAATATTTCACTTATTTTAAAAAAAAAAAACAATTTTTGTATTGTTTCATGCATGATGGCCAACAAAGGGGCGCGTGCGTGTTGCGCCCCCCCCTTTGAATTCGCCAATGAAAGACGAAATGAGAACAATCCGCATCAACGTTTATAGCCAGCGTAAACGAACTTAGCATCACATGAGATTTCTTCTCGAACCCTCATGCCCAGTGCTGTAACTACAGAAGCAGGAGGACTCAAGAGGGGGGGGGGGGTAATTCGTGGTAAGGAGTTAACTTGTGGGCAAGTCAATTTTTACCATATAGGAATTCTCCGGGGAGGGGATCTTCTAATTTCTATCAAGTGATGGTCAACCCGACACTTCCCGTAGGTACACCACTGGTCATGTGTACTCAACACAACATACGGTAAAAAAAAAAAACGAGATGTGATAACTGGTTTCTTTTTTTCAAAAATGTAAAGGTGCTTCACAATTTCATTTATTTCAAACATTCAATTATGACATTACCTGCTCAGAAACGTATTATCCAATAGAAAACCACCGCTACTCTTTTGTTTTCAGCATAGGCCTACCCTAAATCCCTTACATTACACAAAACCAGAACAAGAGATTTCCACCGCTAATGTAGAGTTTTTCAGTCAGTGGTAATTTACTACAAGCTGGACACTAACGAAGGAAAAATCCAGTTTTTGACTTTGCTTCAACATGCTGAATAATCATTTCCCCGCATCTGGTATGCCATATATTTAATACATTAGCAATAGTTAATCCGGTAGGAATATACATGGCACGTATAGGCATCCGTAGATACTAAAACTAGAGCGCAGTTCAGTTACATGTTATTAGTGGACCTATTATATGTTGGCTAACTCAACGCTAGGCTAGATTCAGTGTATTCCCCCAATAAGATAAAAAGGGATATCAACACGCCCGTAACCAATGGATTAAAGTATGGTGTCTTGTACTTTTTGGCTACATCACGTTAAAACTTTAGTCTACAAGTCTGGGTTAATGGACTAGCCTAGTCCAGACTGGAAAGTTTGCCATGAGCACGCAAGTTCTGACCCGCGCAGCTTCCCAGTCCTCGAATCGGACACCTGACCGGGTAAGAGCCTGCTTGCCGCTTGATCTGGCCTCGCACGTAGAAGAACGGTGGTTGACGGCCGCATAATAATAGCCTACTGTGCATGTGCGACCTATCGTAACACACTATTACATAAGCAAATTGGAGTCTATATGGAGAAAATTTCCCGATTTTCGATAAGTTGCAATACTTTCTCTGGTCGTAACTTGAAGGATTACGTTAATTTTACTGAGCTTCTGAGCTTCGGCCGCGCATGAGCTAAAAAATCTCCAGCCACTTGCCCGCGCAAAATGAAAACTTTCCAGTCTGGGTCCGACTAGGCTAGTATTAGGAGGCTAGGCCCGAGCGAGCCTAATAATTAACGTGAGCCTATTTTAAGGCCTAACTAAGTATGCTTAGCTAGGCTAGTCTGGCAAAGTTGTTTTCCCGAGTTTCACTCGTTATTTTAAAAAAGTTGAAAAAGAAATCATGATTACTCACCTCAGTAATCGAGCTACAAAAATAGACTATCATCTGCTAAGTGACAGTATTAGTAGTGATATCAACAATGTCATGCTCATCTAAATCCGAAAGTTCGTCCGTGACCCGCTAGCGGTGAGAGTAGTCATAGCAACGAACTTGAACGAAGTCGTAATACACCTCCAGTTGACGTACCGTAGCTGATTATGAACACGTTCAAATCAGTCCCGAAAGTGATATTTGAAGCTGAATATTTTGGTGCTTCCCTAATGTAGATTCATGTCGATTTCTAGTATGTTATTAAGAATAATTTATTCTATCGAATTCCATTCAAATATTTTCTGTTGCAATTTGTTTAAGGTCAAACCTTATTTTGACTGGACTATATATCTTCTGGATGACATTCTGTGTACATGTGTGCTTTCTATGATACAACTGGGTGCCCCACAACTCCCTGGTGTGGGTATTCACCAGTGACTATACTTACCCCTTGCCTCACTAATGCATACATTTGACCCTTGCTCAAATAGTCCTCATAACAAATTCTAGCATTGCACCCTCTAAGGCAAACGAGGGTGGGCTAGGCCTTAGAGGGTACAGTGCTAGAATTGGTTTCGAGGACTATTTGAGCTAGGGTCAAATGCATAGAGAGGTAAGGGGTAAGTACTGTATATGTCTACGATGTGGATCCTCATAATTCAACATGCTTTTAATCACATCACCAGTACTACAGTAGTGATAGCAAATGTTACTTCTTTTCATTAACGTTTATTATCACAATCAACCAAACTCCGTTGGCTACTTACAAACCATCAACGCAGCTCGTGCAGCTTGTTAAAACACTTCTACCTGATCTCAAATGAAAGCTGACAGACTTTGGACAACGTTCACAGTCAGCGTTTGTTTGATGCAGAAATATCTGCCACGAGCTGTGTACTGAATTTAAGCCTCGCATGGCTTGTTTCATCAGAGAATTAGAAAAGTAGCAACAGCTGAAACTGATAACCAGTGCTTGATCACCTTAAGTAGTGAAGACAAAAAAAAACAAAAAAAAACACAAGAAAGTGATTGATGAGCAACCTGCAAAATGCTGAAGGAAATCTGGTAAAGGTGGTTGGAATGCCAGAGATTCAAGAGCATAAAGACGAGATGGAGACCAAACGATGTCTGTGGAACTATTTACCTTGCACCTCACCTGGGATATATGGTATCAAACGTTCTTTATTGTCCACCTCCGGGAAAAGTTGTAGTAGCTAGGATCAGAAATAAAAAAAAACATAAAAGTTTGTCCAATTTATCAAAGATACTAGGACAAAATAGTAATTGTTACACTTGGGGTACCTGAATACTTTTGTCATGTAAATTAATTAAAAAGCACCTACCAAAACAAAAACAAATTGTCCACTTAACTGTCAAGTTTATCCTTTGCTACAGTTTCAGATGCATACAGTAGAATACCAAAAGACATGCAATGCAAAGCAGGTAGGATAAAAGCACTATGAATATGAGATAAATTTACGAGCAGTGAACAGCTGTGCACCATTTGTTCTCTTTCTACTTCTTTTTTTTTTTTTTATCCATCCCCACTGTTCTAAAAGTCAATTTACAAATTTCACACACCATAAGAGGACATAGAACAATGGATTCTATCACATCAAAGATCAATGCTTTACCATGGAGTAGGAGTTTGCATCTCATGGAATGGCTAAGATCATGATAAAACTAACTGATAATGAAGCAGCTTAAACAGTTTGATAAAGATATAAATTCTTAAAATCAAAAGTTGATCTCCAAAAAGTGTTAACTGCAAAAAGTGCGCCTGTCATAACCAAACAGAGTTTTATCATCTTTATAATTGAAGTAAAAGTAAGAGGGACAGGAAGTCCTCTATGACGGCATCAACTATCAAAATACTGCAGTTTATTTTCCATGAAGACCGCTGATCATCCCTCAGAGGTGTGACTGATGCCCTGCTCTGGATGATATACTGTGCATGAGGATACCAGCATATTTATCACACGCACACAGCTGTTAATATTCACACAGACTTTGTTAGTCAAGGCTAAACAGTCTTACTTGTATAAAACTAATGTAATGTAATTTGAGGAAGCTCTGTAGTGTGAAAGCTATGCATAGTCCTTCAACATATATCACATCTGAGGGATATAAGCCACTTGTATGTCTCATTGTGATCAAGAAATGTGACTAATACTAACAGCAATTAAGTCACAGTAGATACACAGTACTGCAGTCGCAAACACATTTTCGCATTATATTCGTTTTCAAGTAGCTACAGTATGCCTAATGCTGGAACTTCACATGAAAAATGGACTTGAAGAAAGTTTTGCCACAACGTTTGAAAACATAAAGCAGATATACTGTATATATCAGTTTTGTTGAAATGCTGTCATATATATAGTGGTGTACATGTGTACTCCAAAACATACTTTAGTTTATTTTTGAGCCAAGAACTTCCTGTAACCTGTCACTTTTCAAAGAGTATGTATTATTACAAAAGTACTCTTTAAATCCTCTGCTTCCATTGCAACAGATGCAGTACATGAATCCTACCACTTTCTAGAGCCTATCAAAACAGATGTGCTGTTATTTCCTTAAATGCATATCACCATTACATACAGTGCAACTGAGGTGGTACTTGACTCGACATGCTTCACTTCAGCAGTAGCAATGTAGAAGTTCAGTTACATGTAATAGAAGCACTTGATACAATGCTACCCCAATAGAAGTGCTAGTGTGGAACAACAAGATGACTACAGAAGTGGTACTTGAATGGTAGGTACCAAAGAATCAGTACAGGAATACAGTAGGAGTATGTGATAGGATGCTACCCCTGCATAAGTGCTGGTATTTATTTGAATGCTATGCATCCACAAAGAGGAAACTACAAGATCATTTCTTGCAATAACCATAGGTGAGGATTATTATGATGATGATGATGATGATGATGGTTTATAGATAGAGTTTCACATAATTTGCCATCCATTGGATGATCTTTAACTTGCAAGTCTGCATATCAAAGAAACAAATAAAGAATTTAGCAGCATAGTTTGTCAAATACTGTCAGGAGTTTTCATCAAAAACTTGTGCCACCTTGCTGTGGCTTGCTTGCTGGCATAGGCTGCCACTGTAACCACAATCTTTATAAATATTCAGTTGCTAGTACCATTAATGTTATTGCCTACCATCACAAGATCAGTCTTATCTTCCAAAACTTACCAGGAATCCACAAGGGTCATGTTCCGACTTCACGAAGGCTTACTGTTCACTTGCTTCACAGGGAAGCTGGTGAAGTTTGTATATCTCATACCATTTAAGTGCCATAACATTATATTTCCTCTGCAGTTTGTAATGTGGGGTTTCAACCACAATTCTTTACACTGCGAGTAACCTCAACACCTGTTCAACATACCATTCCAGTGGGCCAAAACTGATTATTACTCTCCCTCCCTCCCCTTCAGTTCTTTTGTTTCCCTTATGATATACAGTAGGACAGCTCTTTCAGATCACAGCATACTAGTTAAAAGTGCTAGCTAGAGAAAGAAGTTTATCACTACATGAAGTCCTGCTTTCTGGCTTCAATGACAAAAGATTTATGTAGACCTTCAACATTTCATGAGTATTTTGTAATGGTCATAACTTTGTAATACTACAGTTGACCTGTGAACAACCATGAATCTTACCTTCAACTACACCTGGACTACATTTAAAGTTGCTGAATAAAAGGAAGGATATTTTACCAAACAGTGTCTTTGTCAGAATCTACTCTAGCCAATTCTGAATCAGACTAAAGAAATGTTTTCATTAATCTAGGCAATTGTTTAATCTGAAATAAGAATTGCAACAAAAACTTGGCAAGAATATTGTGTCATTTATTCATTACATATATGTGCTGATTATTGTGTGCATGGCTTTCTAGTTACAGGTATTTAATACAGGAGGATATGTGGATAGTTCTGAAGACTTTACACAATTTGCTGTGCAGTCTTCCTTAAGCCATAAACAAAATATAGCAACGATTAAAATGGAAACGTTAGCAGCTGGAATTTTGGCGAAAGACAGATAACAACTAACTTGACAGAAAAAAAAATTCCTTTTTGTCAATTACTAGATGTTTTGTTCAAAATTTTGTAACCAAATCAGTTGTCACATTACAGTTTGAGGGGATACTACCAACAAAAGTATGCATAAGTCTTCTTTTTTCAGGACAACCTTGATTCTGGTAAATTATTCATCACCAGTAGTATCTAATGCTCAGATTAAACTCTCTGTTGATTTGTATTTTCCAAATACCCTTTTCATACATTACACATGATTTGTGGGTTCATACTGCTTTGAGAGATGAACGTCAAATAGTTTGGGTGAATTTTCTTTTAAGTAGGGCACATGGTTTTACTTTTTCTTTTTACCCGATGGCTGAACAACATATTCTGTTGGCCTAGTGTTCCACATACTGCGTTGCCCAAATGAATCCTCTGGCACAAAGTATGGCTAAAAATACAATATTTCACTAGGGAACATAAACATGAAACCTTACTGTGGAAAAAAAATATGAAATCAAATCTATTCTAAACTTAGTTCAGCAGTTTTAAATTTCATGTAATATTGGAGACTGCTGTGACAAAAGTTTTTCACAAGATATCTATGTTTTTTTTTTATTGTCACATGGTAGATGAAAATCCTGAAAATCACTTTTGGCAACTTTCTTTAAAGTTTCTGAGTATGATATATTGTGTTTCCAGATAAAGTAAATCAAGCACTTTGGTGAGAGAGTTTGGTCCACTTGGAATCTGTTTATCTGAACCTTTAAAGTCACACACATCATTCATTCAGTATTTCAATTCATTTCTAGAGTTAAATCAATCTGCAATCGCTTACAAAGGCTTACAAAATTTAAGCATTTGTCTGTTTTCTCACAGCATACATACACAAACAAGGACTTAACCCAACAAAAGAAATTTCAGCTGCATAAAATAGGTCCTCATAACTGAGGTTCTGTACAGAGCATACCACAACCATTCAACTGCACCTAACTAGAATGTGAATTTAAAGTGATTGCGTGCATAAGCAGAAAGTAAAAACATTGAAATTTCATCTCCAGAAGTTTGGTAAGGCTTTTAATTACACCATTCAGACATTCTGGGAAAATAAATAGGTTTCAGTTGGTTAATTTTGCCATATGATTTCAATTTCTTCTAACATAACGACAAAAAGTGTAGAATACGATAATGTTGTGGTTGATGTTTTCATCCAAATCAATGGTGTGCTTCTTTGAGCAAGCCAATGGGAAGTATACTACAGTAGTATTAAATATTCCGTTACAACTCAGGATCACTGACGCTGCAGGCAAGGTTGTGTTCAGTTTGTAGGTTAATTGTAAATACAGTGTTTCCTTTCACCAAATGCTTCAATTGGCGATACCTACCAAGGAGCGACCGCTTGAGTAGTATGTTTTTGATACACTAGTGAGACCTGTACTGTGGCATATTCATTATGTAGGCGGTTATAGTAAGAACCGTTAATTTTCAAGTATTGTTTCTGTTTTTTACTGTTTTAATGCCAATCCCGTTGCTTTTCAAAGTAGTTTAGTCACTTTCCTTCATTGAAAGACAGTCTGTTCATGTACAACCTCGCGTGTATATTTAAAAATAAGGAAAAAGTTAAGATCAAACATAATTTTATCTTTTTGGTTTTTCAGAATACACGCAATCACTTTAACAAATGAGGGCACTCACCTGTCTCATCAACACCAAACCAATTTTCTGTTGCTTTTAAACATATTTGGTATGGTTTTCACTGATTTCCACATGACCTCAAGTCCAGGTCATTGCCTCAGTGCCTCACTGCATCTGCTTTCATGATCATCTAAACCTAAAACTGCAACACTAGTTTTTACATTTTATGTACATTCAATTCACACACCTGCAACAAATCGGCAATGTGATCCCATTTTTATAAAATGTGTTTTTTCTCGTTTGGATTGGTGTTTATTAAGCATGGTCAGTTTGGGACCCTTTTTTCAACTTCCCCCACTGAAAGAAAGGGAAATTCAACTGTTACACTGTTGTGACATCATACATACATGCTACACATGCTGTAGGTAGTGTAAGACCCAAAGCAATCCATATCGCTAAACAACATCAAACATGTGACATTTGTGGAAGACATACCTTGCCTTGGAATTCAAACAGCTGGGCATGTGTCTTGCAAATTGTTGTAACAGAACCATCTAACCAATGAACCTGCATTAGAAAAGAATGTTAATGTGAAAGGATAATACCAATTACATACCAGTTTTACACATTGCATACATAACATTAAACCTTTGTTGATATCTTCCGCAGGGTTCAGCAAAATACACAAAACAGAAATTTTTTGGGTCTTAAAAATGGTAGCATTTGGTTTCAATTCCAAATATTTTTTTCAATGTTATAAATTCCAATGGTGATGTTATTATTACAAATTCAATTTATGAAGCATCCTGCAAGTATAGCAGAGACCTGTAACTTATGAAGCACACTCTTTGTATTATAGGAAATGCCTGTAATTCACATAGCATACTGCATGCATATGCAAAGGCCTGCAATTTAAGGACATCCTTTATGGCAAAGGCCTACATTTAATGAAATATCCTGCATATAGAGTAAAGGTCTGTAATTAATGAGGCACACTGTGTAAATGGTTTTTATTTGACGAAGCACATGTATGAACACCAAATGCCTGTAATTTATAAAACATCATGCATGTATGGCAAGGGCGCTGCAGGCAATTTTTCGAGCATACCTCACAGAACCGCAAAGGTCCTTCATGTGGCATTTGTTTCCACCTGTTGCTTGCACAGATTTATTCAAATTGAACAATCTCCAAAAGCTTACCTTTGACTTAAAAGAGGAATTTGGTAAAACAATGAGTATATCTCAGTTAAGTTAATTCCTGAGAATTGGAGACCACTGAACAAAATTCATAGATAATTCATTAAACACTCCAAGACGTATGTGTTTGTCAGCAGGTAAATACAAGAAAAATTTCCAACATCAGTGGCCAACATGCATACTGTATATGGTACCGACTGCCAAGAAAATACTTTTCTTTATCATGGACAGAGTGAAAGAGCAATCATTTTCCTTTAATAGTACATCAAACTATATACAACTTCCATGTCCAGCCTATTTTACAACTATTTAATTTAGTCTATGCCTATTGTGTATAAAATCTTGTGCTTAGGGCAGACAAACAGTCATACCTGTATTGAGCAACCCAATTTTACAAGGATAACAGAAAATTGTTACTGAAACTTGGAAAATAGTCTAAAACCAACTTCAAACAGGCCAGGCCTTAGAGGGTGTGATGCTAGAAGTAGTTTCAGGACATTTAGAGCAAGGTCAAATGTATGCATTAGTGAAGCATGGGGGTAAGTACATGTCTAAGATGTGAATCCTCCATTGGAAAGATCATTACATAACGCACATGTCCAAAATTCAAGATCACCCATCAATTCCAAACAACTTACTGCGAAAGTTAAATGAGGCAGATCTAGAGCACAGAGGGCGTGGTCTGAGAACAACTTATTCCAGGGGTTCATGGGATTTTGCTAAATGATGCATTAGTGAGGGGTAAGTATACAGTATGTCTACCATGTGAATTACACACATATTAACATATATCCAATAGTGGTTGCTGCAGTTTCTGCATGATTCAAAGAGTGGGAAGCACAGCATGCACTAAAATATAAAAGTACTCCTGGACTGCATAATCCTGTGAAGAGACAGGTTAAGCAGATATGCACATTTTTCTCAGGAGAGAAGAGTCATACAGTATGTTTATACTAGCATGACCTATGCCTCATATATCACCTAAGTGCCACGTTAATACTTCTCTGTGGATAAAACAGGTAACATTTTGAATAATTGGAAAAGAATTTTCCATGACCTAATGGGATTTACATTTTACCACCGAAATGAAACATGAAGCTTTCACTACGTTGATAATGTTAAACTATACAGTAGTTCTGTATGTCAGGAACTTTTGGACAAAATGTCAAAAGAAATGTGGTTCTGCTTCAGAATGCTAAATAACAGGACAACATGTGTGTGGACCAACTCAGGTGAATTCATGTACCAGGCCATAAAAAAAAACTTGACAATGGATATTAACATGACTGATGTTAGTGTTACCATCAACAATAAAAACATCACAAAGGGCATAAATTATTCAAGATGTGCATTAACAATGTGTCTGGTGAAAAACTGACAGGGTTAGTATGTACTTACTTTGAATACGCACTCATATCTCTTATCAGATTGTCTGATCTGCAATGAATCCATCTCTATGCGTCCAATTAAAACTGACAAAGGAAGAGAAATAAAAGAAAGTGAAAAAAAAAGAAGAAAATACTGAAAATATTACCAATATGACTCCTAATTGTTAAAAAAAAAAGCAAATCATAGGTTAAGATCCTATACACTGCTCAGAAACAAATGCCTAGTGGGTTGGAAGTGCAATGTAACTTATTTTCAGGACCAAAGCCACTTACACAGTGCTTCAGGAAGCTTCAGTAAGGTAAGAGTTTGTATTGACAAAATGATCCCTAACAAACACCCCCTTTTGAAAAATGCAATACCCACAGTATGCTTACTAGGATAGATGCAGTATCTGCAACATTTTTAACACACTGTCCTGTCCCCAAAATAGGTAGGTAAATGCAAGTTGCACATTACACATCATACTGTATAGTGCATGCCTTATAGACAGTGCCATCACTGATCTGAAGGATGCCATTCCGTTATGTACATATATGCACTGTTCCTTCGATTTACGTGTTTCGCAGACATACCACTCACTTAAAGATAAGGTACTTGTATGTTGGAATTACTGCACAGTACAGTACCTGTATGTTCACTGTCTGAATATACATCAAACTACATGTCCTGACCAGGGCACCTCCCTGAGGCTAAGCTAAGTCTGCCTTACATGTACATCATTTCCAGATTGGTGAAGATTTTAATAAGCAGAACACAAGCATGTGACAATATATTTTGATAAAAGCAGTAAAAGGAGAAATCTGACCATACATGTGGGAGAGGGGCAAACTTCCTAGAATTCATGAAGGCACCAAATTCATAGCTTTTACATGACAACCAGACAGTGACACAAAGGATGTCTTGATAGGAATCTGACAGGGATGTAGCTAGCCAAATTTGAGAGCTGGGTAATTGTCTGATCTGGGCAAAGCACCTCACCCCACGGCATCTGCCACATTTTTCAGTCATTAAGTTATCATTTTCCCCTCATTTTACTTTAGGGAGTAAATTTATGGCTAGTGTTAGATCTCCGTGGGCAGATTTGTGGTGGGTGGTGAGACGTGTGTTTGCCTGGAGTGCTGGGAGGGAATATCGTGTGCTGGGTGTCACCGCCCAGCGCCGCCACCGTAGCTACATCCCTGATCTGATATATGCTAAAAAAATTGAACTACTGATCCAACGTGACAGCTGATTAGTTAAACTTTCCAAATACTGTATATTACAGGCATACAAGGTGAGACCAATTGACCTAAAGACTCAACTGCCACTCCACCCCTCTCCCTTCCCCTACTGGCTACAGAATAAACTGAAACAAAAAATACATAGCGAGGTAAATTGTCACAGATGCACTCTGATGGCATACCTAAATAATTTATGCACTTTAAAGGTCTCTATTGCTGGATCTTTTGTAGAATATCTAGGTAGTTACAAGGGAGATTTTCACAACTTGTTGTGGTTTCATACAGACTTGTCACATTACAAATCTAATTTAAAAATATTATTATTGTTATTTTTATTACATAGACTCCAAAATTCGTTTGATGATTTCTATTGAGCACACTCACTAAGGTACACATTGTATTCAGTACAAAATAAAACCCTCAACTTTATTCTCTGTTGTGGAGATTTCATGTTTTCCAGCTATATATCATAACATAAACACATGTACTGTACAAACAAACTGAACATGCACGGAAATATGCAGAACATGTATTCAACAAGAGCCCAAGGGCACTATGGTTCATGAAGATAATTGATGGTACCACTACCACAGTAAGTAATGTGACACAACCTCGACTGTTTACAGTACCATACAATCTGTAGAAGAAGCACTTTTTGCACAATTTCATAAAATGGCCCACATGGTCAATTCGGGACCTTAGCCCAATAATCATGAACAATCCAAAGGTACCACTTTCATAGCAGTAATGTGACACTTCAACTTAGTACCTAACAATCTGGACAAGAAAGTATTGCAAAACACATAAACACACAGGCATACACACACATGCCATCATCACATAGATTCCTTGCCTACTTTTGGCAAGAAATCAAGAGAAAGTGCTACCATGGAGCTACGAAGCTGAAACTGCAATATAGTGTAAATTCAGTGAATATCCTGAAGAATACAAGTATCCGTAGCACAAAAAGTGGGCAACACAACCACAGCACCTGCACACAAAAAGGGCACGAAAAAAATATGTAACCAGGCCTGACAATAAACACATGGGAATTTTTACAGAAAAAGACAAGGATACTTAGCGGATACTAAACAGTGACTTGCGGAACTTGTGGAAAAATGGTTAGATAGCCAAAAGCAACCCAAGGAAAACCAGATGAAGTCACAATTGAATGATATCCCAAGACATACAGTACTGCATACCAACAGAGCAAGTGAAATTCCAGAATTCAATGGAACATACAAATTGCTGAATAACAGTCCCTTGGTGTGAAATAATTTAAATGCTGGTACAACAACAGTCATGGTAGTACATGTGGTACTTTTCAAATTGCCTACAGGTACTACACAAATGGAACTTACTACAGTGTATGCCCTAAACTTACTGTACAACCCTGTTCAGTCCATTCTACAGTTCTGTCATAGGCCTACACTGTGCACTAGGTTGAAATGTTTTTGGATGAACCCATTACAGCAGACTATAGTGTTCATCATGCCACTGATGTTAGAGCTCTAAGTTTGATTCAACAGAGATTCACAGTTACTTAATTTGACCCCTCAATATTTGCGAAGAATTTTGCAGGTCAAAACCAGCAGGAAGAGGGGCTTAGACACCTTACTGTGATGGTACCGACCATAAGTTCCATAACACTTTGGTGACCTAAAGCCTGAAAGTGGGAAGTACCAATTCAGGGATTGATCAGTACATGAGGAATGCCTACTTCACGCTACAAATGTTGGTGAAGGTAATAAAGTTTGATGTTCGGTAGACTCATTTCATCCACCCTAGCTTCAGTTCTCTTCTAGTATCCTCACAACACACACTAGCACACTGAGCAATGATCCTTTCCTTTAGACTGTCAGATAATGCAGGGTATCTCTTCTTCACTACTATGACATCATATTGTGTCCATACATACAGTACATGCACTCTAATAATTCAACTCATGACGTACATGTAATACAAGTGCACAGTATGTTTTCTGCTCAGTGAATGTCACAAATAACAATACATTAAAAAAGAATAGTCCAGACAATCCCAAACTATGTGTCACAAACTGAGAATATTCAATAATGACCATACAAGCCATTTTTTCATAAAAGTAACACCCATTTGGTCCACAAAGATATTGAAAGAGTAATGCATTTTACAACAACGTTCGAGGAGACAGTCTCATGAACAATTCATAAACACAGCATGATGCCATAACAGTTGCACAATACTTTTGTTGTCCCTTGTTTCTATGCCACTTCTATGTCATAGGCTCCATCATCCTATTCAAAATTTTTGGATGTCTCAAATGATCCATACACAAGAAGACAGTTTCATGTTGACATGTAGTTTCATATTATAATGAAACTACATGTTTCCCCCATTGAGTTACTGTAGAATACCCACACAAGTGTCACAGACACACACACACACACTTTCGTGCCAAACTGACCATACACTAGGTTCCTTTTCTGATGAAAGGAACCAAAAATAGCTTAAAATGTATTACTTTACATAAATATACTGCCTACAGTATAACTATAAACAAATTTGGTAAAATTTTGGCACTATTCATAGGCTTGTTGCAAAGGTACAGAAGTTCCTATTCCTAGCTTCTATCACTCTTCATCTTAGTTGTCAGATACACACACACCCACACAAAATTGCAAGATGCTAGACCATGGTCAATACAGTAATGTATAGGTTGTATGAGGTGAGGGAGTATGTGCTGTGGATTTAATTTTTCTCCCACAAATATGCTAAAAACTTAGAGCTTCTGGGGGTTTTGCCCCCTGGACCCCACTCGCTAAGTTCACACCTCGTGCTTGTTTCCTCCCTGTTTCTTTTGCCCTAAATTTACCCCCCACTGCCCACTGCCAGCCTAGCCTAACTTACAGTATGTATCATGCAGTTAGTGATCACGTCATGTTGTATTAATGAACTATGTTAATGAACTATGTATCTACTGCACTGTAGTATGCACTATGCATGTGCATGACTAGCTAGCCAACTTGTCTTTAAGACAAGTGCACATATGAAAACAAACTTTCCATTGGCTTAGATGTTATTCTTTTGAGAATAGTCACATTACTAGCCAATCACAACATATGTTTCAAGAGTATCTTTTTTTGATACTCATTTGCAAGAATCTTTACTTGTACAATGATTTGACAACAACCTGTAACCATAAGGAATGAAAACTATGGGGGAAAACAATGTGGGGAATTTCCCTCATGAAATTTGTAACTGCGGGATTTTAGAAGCCAGGTGGGGGAATCGTGCAATTGCGTACCTTAGCGTGGATACTACAGTAGACCAAACAGGTTGAAACTGTCACAGCATTTAAGACTGACATCCATCCATACTGTACTTTGCACATGATGAGCTCACTTTAAACTGGAAATGGGTATAAAGACTTTCAAAAAGTGTCCTCTAACAACTCAACATGACCTGAAACCAATTTGGTTCTTATACTTGGACAGCAAAGTTATGAAAAATGTTTATTTTGAGATAGTGTCTACCAATAGTATGGTGTGACATGGATACTGTACATACAGTACTGTACACAATACACATAAACACAAGTGCACAAAAGAACAGTTAAATCTGCCTGTACAACAGGTACTGATGGAAATTTCCTTGTTCCCTTTCAACCATCTCTTACAAGACAAGAAGTCAATGAAGTTACTTTAATTCATTGTGAAAGGGAGTAAAAAGCACCAATTGATATGAGATGTCAACAACTGGTAAAGGCATTCTAGTCTTGCAGCTTTCTTCAAAAGGCAATATTCATGTAGAGCTAAGTGGAATCAAGCGTCTGTGAGTACTGGGTTTGATTAACCTATCCATTAGCAGGGGGCCCTACTCACAACATATAGCACTACAGTGCTCAACTCTCCTAGTTATAAAGGCCATCCATCTCTGTAGCTCTGCCTCAAGACTATGTAATTGGCAAAACTGCTCATGCTAGAGATTCTCAATTACCAATCAGCAGAGATCTCTAACACCGACCTTTACATGATGTAAGTTTAGGATTTGAATTAACGTTGACTGGAGCCACTACAGGAATGCAGGCTTTGTGTCTGTCACTGCCTGCTACCCTGTGATGATGTAAGCACCATCTGCCTCTGACTGAATGTTGTGGACTGTTGTAACTTGATCACAATCTGGTTTTTAATTTCTGATGTTCTGCACTGTAGTAATGTTAAGATAATACAAGGCATAGTATGCAAGCCCAGGATGCATTGAAATGCACAGGTAGAGATCATATGAGGGAATCAACTATGAAAGGAGCTGGTACTGTAACAGGTCTGGAACAGCTATAAAGTTACACTACCAATGACACTATTGATTATATTATTGTAAGTATAAACCTGGAATGGTTTGTGAAAAACAGAAACCAGATTGTCACCGAAACAGTTTTTTAACTCTTTAACCATTTTTGAAGTGCAATGACCATACTCACTACATTAGTGTAGATTGTGTACTCCCCACAACTCACTGGTGAGGGTACTCACATGTGAGTACCCTCACCAATCCCACAACTTATGTGGCTTGATTTCAGTACCTTACTACCTTACCAGTAATCATATACATTTATAACACATAGCACAGATGACTAAAAAGTTGAGAATTATCACATGACTGAAATGGGTAAGTTGTAATACAACAAAAAAAATTTTCTTTGCTCCAACAGGGATCCCTAAAAAATTGGAATTTGAATTTTGAATTTGAAAGTTGAGGATCAGGAAGCCCCATATGGGCTCATCAAGGACCCTATACCATGTTGATTGTGGATGAACACCGGCGAGATTCGCCTACTCTTTCCAATAAGTGTCCAGAGGATATCGAGGCAGGGGTGAAACCAGACAATCGCCAATGCAAACCATGCAAACCCAAACCTGCTCCAGGGACCGCCATTTAACGTCCCCATCCAACAGACGAGAGTGTATCCCCCAGTCTTTTGCCACTTTCCCAAAGGCTGGGAGGGGTGGAGAACCTGCCCAGTTCAGCAGTCCATCAGCTGTGCCAAGCAACCTGAAGCGGACAAGACCTAAATCAGACAACAGGAACCCAAGTAACCCCCTCAGCACCACTGTAAACAGCTTTACTGAACAAGTCAAATTTGAATCCCCAGAAATTTTCCAAGTGGTTCCACCTGGATTTGATCCGTGGACCCTTTGATTGCAAGACGGACACTCTAACCACCTAGCTAACTCTCCACCTCAAAGGACCCCTTAGGAACATCCTAAGGGGTCCAGGGATGAAAAAAGGTTGAGAACCAAGGCCCTAAACTATTGTTGTGAAAAAAAAGCTGTGTTCACTACAACTACCGTAGTACTGTAAGCAACATAACATTGTGCATGTAACTTTTACTAGAAGTTTTTGAACACAGTCACAAAATGCCATGCAAAAACATTGACACATGTGAAGCCTAGCTCTGACTTCTTACACAACAGTATCATAGGGTAGTGCACCTTCAAGATTGTTGGGACAATGTGACCACAGGGAACATTGTTTTGATCAACTCCCAAATAAAAAATCAGTCTTGAATACCTTGTAGTTTCCTGCTCAGAAATATCACAATATACAATACCACTTTTAAAATGTTTTCATCGTCACCGCTTTTCAGAGAGCTCAAAATAATATGGGTAGCTGTCCATTTGAGTGAACATGCAGCATGTTTGTCTATCACTAAAAAAGAGCCATAATGATTTTAAGCTGGAAGAACGTACTGCAGGCAGCACTCTCAGATTCCTTCCAACTTAACAGTTAACAGAGATAGCAGGTTACAAATTACAATGTTTACTTGGTACTCAACAACACAATGGGTAACAGATTTCAGTAGCTGGGTGTTGGATGGTAAAGTATGGAAACTATCAATTGGAATTTTAAAAAAAAAGGGATTTCTGTGTAAATCCGAAAACTTAAATCCCCTCTTTCACCCTTAAATTCCAATGCAGGATCACATACTCACAATTGGACAACCTACAGTACAACATTACTGTTGTAGTTCAAAGATCTAGCAATTTTCCTTTCTTGTCAAGTTTACAAGAATTTCAAACTATGATGACCTCCGCTGAGCTTAACTGATTTCTGACCTCCATAAAATACTACCTTTAACCTTCACTAACAACAATAGAGATCATCTTCTCAACATACCTACGTAAAGATTCTTCACTGTTACCCTTTTTCAGATATAGGTTTACAAGGTATTCACAAGTCGACCTCTAGTGACCTCAATTAACCACTGACCTCTACCAAAATCTATAGGGGTCTTCTACTTACAGTAATGCTGTCATGATATTATGGAAGGAGATCTTTCATGGAAGGAGATCTTTCACAAGGTTTTCATATTTTGACATCCTGTAACCTCAAATGACCTTTGACCTCCACCAAAAATAATAGCAATCATCTACTCACTATGACCAAACTATATTTACCGAAGGGAATTAAAACAAAAGATACTGGTTAACCAGATGTGAGACATGTACATAACATGCAGGGCAGATAAAATACATGCATACATATACTTTAGTATCAAACAAATTAAGCAAAAATGCCATCACTCCATCTGCTGTAATACATTAAACTGTTAGGTGCAAACATTTTAGCTGCTTAGAAAGCAGCCAGAATAAGTGTGCCATACTGTAACTCTGATGCTCAATTTTGATAGTGCCATATGAAGCCACACTACTGTACATTACTTGGAAGACATCCTGAACTACAGTACAGTATTTTAGTCAATGCTTGACTGAAAGAAAGTTAATGAAGTTTATATAATCTTTAATAAAGGGAAAAATAGAAAACCAATTTAAGAGTTAAGACAGCATTGTTCTCAACTTTTCCGGTGCAAATTTCTCTGTTTCAGCTGTGATACGTAAACTATGACAAAGAATAGTGTCAGTAGAGTGGTAGACGGCTATAAATGGTAATTATTGCAACAGATGATTTACAGCACCAAATGAATACACTGCAGTTGACTGATATTACAGTAGTAAGGAAACAAGGTTGGATCACATAGACATTGTCAGTGACATTTCAACAATTCAATAATGTATTTAATCTAACCCAGGGTTGTCAAATTTTATTGTTAACAACTTGTTCACTTGGAAAGAATGTAATCAAGGCATTTTGTCTGGCTGCACTGGCACATCTATCAGGAATTTATTTTAAACACCATAACAGAGGAAGGGCCTATGAGAGAAACTGAATAGTGCATATGCTCCACATTTCTGACAGTACAGTATATGGGGACATCCTGCTGAAGGGAATAATGCAGTAGAAAATTGCACCACAAGACTGCAGAGCTGGATTTGTTGCTTTAACCCCCAAAACAAGACAAACTAACTGAAGACAGAGTTTATGTCACACGTTACAAAGAGGACCTAACAATAACTATAATCGCTTCAATTACAATCATGGCTGCCGGTGCTAGTCTATCTAACATTTCAAGGTTTGACGAGCAAGGAGAAGAACAGGTACAAAATTTAGCTACAGTAGTGACAGCATGAGTGTTGAATGCACTGCAAAATCAATTTTTTTTTTCAAATTTATGATTTCAAATGAATTGTCACTCTGCAGAGTCGTTTTACATGTACTTCTGTGGGTCTGATCAAAATATCTGAAGGATGTTTCATTGCACTTTAAAATTTAAGCACATGTACAACATCAATTAGCAGGACAACATAACCATGAGTTCTCCCTCCCCCCTGCCCCCAAGGAAAAAAACAATCTCAGTCAAAAGGAGAAGAGTTTCCAATCAATCAAACAGAATGCACCACAGAATGAGTTAAAAGGAAAGTCAATAAGATTATCAGTAGTAGCTGAAACATAAAAAAAAATCTGACAAATGTGACAATCGCACTCAGGCTATTGAATTTCATGAATTTTTGCTTTAAGAGTGCATACAAACATTAAAGCTTCCACATTACCAGGCAATTTTCATGAATACCCAACAGCTTCCACTGATAACATTCTGGATTCACTTTCCATTGTAAGCACTGCTAAATACTTCTGCTAATCCTTTCGCGTTATGACTATGTGAAATGTCAATGTGCGAAGTATTTGGGTGTTGAAATGAGGCTTCAAAAGTCTCTAATAGGAGTTTTTATTGCGATTCCAAACCTGAAGAAGGATCCAGGTATCGAGTATTGGTTCTTGCCATCAGATCCAACAAGATTTCATTTCCTTTGTTTTGTGCAGGACATATGACCTCATCGTTAGATCATTACATTTTGAAAGAAATTACTCCTTCCACGTGCTGTGTTAACAATTTTTGCACACAAGAAAATGGCAACAACTAAAGACAGAAGACTGGGAAGGGAATGGAACATCTGATGTACAAATGAGTGGAAAGTTGTTATTACTGTTTGATTAAGCATTCTGGTTATTCACATGTAAGTTCTGTATGCCTACATTTACCACAGGACCCAGTTACGTTAATTCCCATAGCTAATGTTATTGTTAGAGGTTAGGCCTAAGACATGTTGGCCTATCTTTATGTAGCCTTGTAAATAGTTCTTTCAACTACAGAATTCAGCATAAAACTGAAACAGTGTAACATAAGTGTGTAGTGTTATACTACTGTCTACAGTTATCGGTGCAGCACAGTACAGTATATCGGTGGTACAGCACCTAGTGTGTTATATACCATGCAGCTATTGGTATGATACATGCTGTCTTTCTAGGTGCTTTGTGATAGTGAATCCAAGAGTAATGGTAATGGTCACAATTTTGTCCTAGCATGTTGACTCTATACGACTAATACCTTGAGAATTGCAGCTTCATCATTTCACAGATTATTGTAAATATTAAATAGCCCCTTTCAACCATTCTTTTAAATGCCAAAGACTAGTGTTTTACAGGGCATGCAATTGGACTGTTACTGTATGTAGTTAAACATTGGTAGTACTTGTGTAAACACTGGAAATTTTGTTGACTGACGACTTTTGCACAAATTTTTGAAGTAACAGGATGGGTGAAACAAACTACTCTGAAACATGGGTACTGTAAACATTTGCAATAAGAGTAAAAGTTCTTCAACACAATTATGACTTTAGTCTATCCGTTGCCAAAAAGTCAGTATTTTTCATAACAAAAAAAAAACTTTCTATGATAAATGATAGTAACACTCAAGAGATTGTCAGCTGCATTTCTGTCAGTGCTTCATCTGTTTTACCTAAGCTACATTCGCTTGTCGGCATTAAGTTAGTCCTAGTAATCATGACCAAATATGTACAGTACAACAGCACCACAAATGTCAGGGACAAGATGAAGGATGACTTCTGACAGTGACAGCCACAGGCAACCTTAACACAATGCTAGCTTTATTGGCAGTCCAGCCACAAATTTAACTTTGATATGTTTAAGACTACGTTAATCCAACCATTCTGGTGAAACTTCTATTTAATTCCAATGTACGGTTCTCAAGACATTATCAGTTGAAGTTACCCCCTTTGCTACCAATTGTGAACTTCAAGCAAACAGGAGTGACATCATCTCCTCACACTGGTGAAGAGTTTTGTTTTCTTCATTATTTAATTCATTATTTTGACCTTGAAGTCAATAGGTGGTCAGTTTAAGTACTGGTCATGTGAATGCTGCAACTCTCATACCCATCATAAATCTACATTATGATAGTACCATATATTGAAGGCTTACATTTGGTGTAAAGTTTAAAGAAAAACATAAAATGCTTTATCAGTGTGGGTAGATGACATGACTCCTGCTGGCTCAAGTTAACTTTCAGTACTACTGTACATGTGGCAACTTCAACTGCCCATGGATATCTCAGGAACCACACAGGGGAATTGAATGAAAGTTTCACTAACATGGTCAGATTTACTCACTCTTTAACATAGCAAAGCTACATTTGTGGCTAGACTATCCTTTTAAAGCTTTACCAAAATCTGCAATAGAACAAGGTTTACAAGACTACAACTAAAAGAATCTAATAGAATATGGTTTGGGCAACCATTAATGCTTGTTAAATACTTTCTTATACAGTACACATATTTAAATCACTGATATAGGGTATTATAGGACAAATTTTTGGGAGTGATCAGATTTTCTATCAATTGCTTTTACAAGTGTTTTTTGAAGCACTGCTGTATGACTACAGTAGTTTAGTTAGATACTAGGTGGAGCACACATTTAGTTGATGTGTAGCCTACTGTACACTATGGCCTTCACTTGTAATGACTACAATACATTGTTTTTCTTTCCAAATGTGTTCACCTGCTATATGACAGATTTCGTAAGGTCTGTGGGCAAGCAAAGTAAGTTAAAGGAAGGCCAACTGGAGGTACCCCATGCAGCAGATGAGTTTCTTCATTCAGCTACTCGCTACGGAAAACTAAGATCCACCTGCTTTGGAGACAAATTCCTTACAATTCCACAAAAATCATACAAACCCTCAATTTCAAAGCTCTACAGCAATTGGCTAAAGCAGGGCTTTTAATTAAAAGAGAGATACAGTAAGGCTACTATACTATATGGCTGAGTAGATAGACTAAACAAGCATGTAACTGGACACAATCCTGGTGCTCTGTGAGACTGTGTGTGCAGCGACCTACGGACCAATGGCCATCAATACTGAGTCCATCAAGTTTTGGGCCCCATGAAAATGTTTCACCATCGCCGGCAGGCTCTTCGGGACAGCAATCATATGGAAGCTTTAGCCAAAGAGATGCTGGTGTTATTGATTCATATTCAAAGCCCATAAAGAAAGCTAAAGGAACTCCAGATGAAGGTAGTGTTATTGATTCATATTTACAGGTCTATAAATTTATTTAAACCAGAAAGTCAAACGCTTTGTGATTCCTTGCCACAAGGCTATATTATAACAAACATGAATTTCCCACATGACAAGTATAAGATCAATTACAGTTATTTCTTCTGGGTTTTTACCTTCCCTTAATTTGCAACAGAGGATGGGTGATATTTTATTCCACTGATGCACTGAGTGCAATCTCTGGCCAAAGTCACTGGAAATGTCCGCTGTTTCACAATTTGCTGAGCTCAAGCAGCACTAACACTGCTATTATTGGCAATCATCCAACTATCTGACTGTCACCAGGCACAGCCATACTGATCAATACATAATGGAGCCTACTCACTATTGAACAATATTTGGCTTTCTGAATCATTACCTTCAACAGTAACTAGTTGATACCATAGGGATCATTTAGTCAGTATGACCAACACCCACTAAGTATGAGGTCAGTCAAGCTTCTGCAGATACTGTGTTTACAAGGTTTTCACAGTTTAACCTCTAATGACCTCATAAGACCTTTGACATCCACCAAAAACATCAGGGATTATTTACTCGGTATGACCAACGTACACACCATGTATGAGGTCAGTGAAGGTTACCCCTCTTGAGATATCGTGTTTACATGTTTTAATCTTTTGACCTCTGGTGACCTCAAATGACATTTGACCTCCACCAAAAACAATACGGATCATCATCTACACAGTATGACCAACCCACATACCAAGTATGAGGTCAGTGCAGGTTACCCTTCCTGAGATAATGTGTTTACATGGTTTTCACAGTTTGATCTTTGGTGACCTTAAATGACCTTTGACCTCCACAAAAAGCAATAGATATTCACTCAGTGTGACCAACCCACACACTAAGGATGAGGTCTGTGAAGCTTAGCCTTCTTGAGATATTGTGTTTTCAAGGTTTTCACAGTTTGACCTCTAGTGACCTTAAATGTTCTTAAACATCCACCAAAAACGATAGGACTCACCTACTCAGTATGAACAACCCACACACCAAGTAACAGGTCAGTCAAGTTTACCCATCTTGAAATATCGTGTTTACAAGATTTACACGATTTTGACCTCTGGAGACATCATGACCTTTGACCTCCACCAGAAACAATAGGAATCATCTACTCAGTATGACCAACCCATACACTAAGTATGAAGTTTGTCATGGTTATCCTTATTGAGATATTACAAGGTTTTCCAGTTTGACGTCTGGTGACCTCAAATGACCTTTGACCTCCACCAAAAACAATAGGGATCATCTATTATGACAAATCCACACACCAAATATGATGTCACTCATGGTTACCCTTCTTGAGGTATCATGTTAACAAGCAAAGCGTCACATACACACACACAGTACTCACATACACACAACACCACCAGCGCATAGATTCCTTTTAACTTCGGCAAGGAATAAAAAATGTCAAGGAATAGCATTTGTTGCGTTGCATTATATTCTCACGAATAACACCTGTTTTCTTGGGATTGCTGTTTGTCTAAAAAAAAAAAAAACTTACTGATTACTCTTTCACTATTTGACAGGTTTACACATCCAGCAAACCACAGTGGCTGTCACAACGACATCCAATACTTCAGCAAGATTCTGCTACTTCATAGTGCCTGTAAAAGCAGGGCTGAAATTTCAGGGTTTTCTGATCATCTGAGATGAGCAAAAGTCTCATCGGACAATCAGATCCACTGGTACTGGTTGTCCCATGGACAAGTACCATTCTGAAGCAAAGTTACCCCATTAAAAGTGGTAATAGTTTAATGATACCTTAGTTCATTTACAGTTAAAAAAGAATAATTATCTATTTGGCACACTCTGAAACAAGAGCTACAATATGTAATAGAGAATGACAGTCTGAACAACATGGAGGAGTTCACTATACAATCATGTGTAGGCCTATACAAAATTACCAAAAAACAATATTAAATGTAGTGAAAGTTTAGTCATGTGATTTTGGCTTGTCCGTTTCTTTTCTGTTTGAACAATCAAAATGTGTTTCCGACAACCATATGTGGGAAGTGGGTTGTCCAAAGGGCAACTTAGAACTTTGGTAAAAAAATCACGAGTGCAAAGCTTGATGAAAACAGTGTAAGAGGGCCATATGGCAAGGGATCCATAGCGATTGCAGTAACCTGATGGCTTTCCTGAGAGAGTTATTCTTCTAACTACTGTATGGCATGCATCAAACATACAGTCTGCTGATCAAGGAATTGTAATCACTGCAACTAACTTCTTTGTCTTCACTTCACAAGATGCCTTCATCCCTACTGCAGTATCACATGCAACCACTTTTTCAAATTCAACCAATCACTGATGTGATGTTTATTCATGAGCAATGCTTAACATACAGCGCATTCATTCACAGATATTCCTCTACCATGCCACATCGATATTACACACATTTATACTTTACACTAGACTTTTGTATATACATAACGTATATGGCAAAATGAGAAAACAACCACTACTACTGTATATTATAACTTCAGAAATTGGTCCTACTGTACTATTCAGTGGCTTGATTTTTGCACATATCAATAGTATGGAAGGAGTTAATTGCAACTTTGTAACATGAAGTGACTTCAAAGAATGTAAAGCAGAAAGTTGTCATTTCTTGACTTATTCAATATTTCAAATAGGTATTGGGTAGGTAGTTATTGTATGCTCACAGTGTTTACTGATCACCCATTATGGTGCATAAAATGGCAGTGATGGATGCAAATTGCTGCTTTAAATGGAGAGGTCCTGAGTAGCTTCCAAGTTCAAATACTTTATTACTTACCTTTGCCTTCATGTACTTTATTGCAATATGGTCCACTTGCTTCAAAGGTGCTGCTTTCTTCACATTTACTGCTCTCAGTGATAACGTCTCTTTGTGACTCTGTTCCCTGTAATACAGTAATAGAACAAAAGACCTCAACCACTATGTAAACTAGTGAAAAATAGAGATCTTCAATACCCATGCAAACACCCCTTTCAACAGACATATATCTGTATGACAGACATAGCTCTGTACAGTGGATGTACCTTTATAAACAAAAAGTTCACAAATCTGTTTGATTTCATACAGTACATGCATATTTATCTTCCTCTAAATGAGCACAAGTGGGAGGAAGACTTGTTTTGCCATCCTACAGTGTACTACAGGTAAATGGTTTGATCGCCAGCCTACTATGATGAATACTTTGTCAGCCTACTGTACTACAGGTGAATGGTTTGATTGCAAGTCTACTACAGGCAAATGGGTTAATTGCCAGCTTTCTACTGGTTCTACTGATTTGATTGCTCACCTAGCTAAGTACCTCTTCTTCAGTGCATTTATTTTCACAATGTTGTGGCATCTATGGTACTTTGTACATTCCACATGTATATTAAATCTAAAGACCTAGGTTACTTTACATACAGAACCATACATGGGGCAGAAATGACTTTGAATTGATGGTGAGGAATATAACTACTGCAGGCTTGTAATTCAGCAGCATACACATTCAACAATGAAAACAAAAAGAGTATATTTGGACACTTGGATTACTTCCACTTGCAAGATCAAATACGCTTCATGCTAACTTACAGGGTGTAAATTTGGACATTTTAAGGTTTAGAGCAGTGCAAGAATGGGGCCTGCAGGATTGCACTATTTTTTCCCAAAATATGAAGATCCCTCCCAATGAAATGATGGAAATACCTCTAATACTGGTACAAGCAACAAGAAAAAGATTCATGGTTCATTCAGTGAAATATTTTTTTTATCAAATCAATTTCTGCTGAATTATATCATTCCTCATTACACAGGAAACACAGTCCATCAATATAAAACTTACCAAATTAGCAGGGATATATCTCAATGTCAGTCCTCACAAGTCAAGCCTAACTGGCACTAGCTCTCACCAACCAGAACAGAGCCTAAACCTACTTTATTCTGACTGGCACTAATATTGTCAGCTTCCGAAAAAGTACTGTTTTAAAAAAAAAAACACCAACTTTCACCACACAAGAGACCACTTTGAGGCCTGCAAACCTCACCAAAACTCCAAAATGTAAAAAACTTTAATAAAACAGCACTTCAAAGATATTGACCAAACTGGAGGATCACAAGGACACTTTAGCTTGACATGTTCATTTTTAAATTCATAAAAGAATGGTGAAAAAGTGAGGTGGGATGCCCCTATAATCACACCTATGGATGTCCCCTTCCCAGCCCTTCTGGTATTTTTGCTAGTGTACTGTAGGGTAGACTAAATAACAAGTGGAACCACATGGGGGGAGGAAAAGTCACACCAGCCCCCCACCTTTCATGGAGGTTCTTTATGGAATCATCAGAAACTGTATTTAAGCTACAGTATAGATTCCTATGGGGTGGGCTGCACATTTTCTAGGAACTGGAAAGTTTGTGGTCAGAAAATCACATTTTCTACTGAAAAAGGCCAATAATATGCATTATATGCATACATGCCCAACCCCATGTGCCCACCAACACCATGCCCTGCTAGTGTCTACTCCATCTGTAACTTATTTTATGAGTGCCACTTTTTGAAACCTGGCTCCACCTGTGGACAGCTAGATACAAAATGCTAAATTTGATGCAAATTTGTGATTGAATATATTTTTCCAGGACTTCATTCAATGCTAGATTTGAACTAAATATCTCCAAGAATTCCTAATTCTAAGAAATTTTAATTTTTTTGAGATTTTTGGATTTCAATGTTTTTCATCTTGCTTGGTGAAATAGTATTTTTGTTTACTTTACCTGGATAAATCAGAACAACAAACTGATGTAAGTCAATGCTCAGGAGTGAAAATATTGGTACAACTAAACCCCACCCTGTCTACTCGATTCTGACCAGTCCATCACAGCAAGAAAAGACAAGATCCTCATCCAGCAGTTTAGGGCCAAGTTTGCCAAGGACAATAATTGAACACCAGTAAATTCACTGAGACACACATTCCACTGATGTACATCCCTGTAGATTACTTCAAAGTAAATGAATGACATTGGAGTAGCATTTCGTTTGAGTGCTATTCTTCTGTCCTACTGATTTTGTGATGGAAGATATATTCAATGCCCTACATGTAGTGCTTTTGGTTACTTCCCTTTTCAGCTTCATGTGACAAGAAAAAGTATGTCACTGTTAGCTGCATGGAGCTATCTTTGTAAACGCCCAAAATCTGCTATGTCCCATTACCCTGCACTTGTTATAACACCTGACATACATAGGAGAACATTCACCCTACTACATTACTACATACACTGATACAGGAGACATTTCTGTGGAATGCGGGTCAGGCATGTTTATGCCAACTAATGAACTTTGAAAAAAATGCATGACGAAAATAAATTATGACAGAGAATTGTCTCACAATTTCTTACTCTAAGACAAATTTTTTAAATGGGAAAAGGTCCTATTATTTCCCAAATTATTTTGCAGCCCTGGAATATTTCCTCAGCCCATCCCCCAGCAGCACACGTAGGCTTGCAACTGTGCGAACAGATTTCAGTAACGCTTGTGAGTCATGACATACTAGCAGCTATTTAAAATTGAAACTTGCTGCCGTGGCGAAGGCAAGGAGTGGCAGAAAAGAGCTGTAGGTATTCTAGGAAGAACATCATACTGTACGACTACGATTACAAGGTGTGTGTCGTGAGGCAAGGAACTTGATGAGTGACTCTGGAAAGGATTTTGTTCCCTTGACTATCCTCCTACACTAACATTATGCTAACTTTTACGTAGGCCCAATACTATTAAGGGTTGGTGTGCCGAAAGGGAGAAAGCCCCCCCCCCTTCCATGGATTCAAGCCGGTTGAGAGTGATTTTACTAGTAGGCCTGGGAAATAATGTATACGTTTGGAGCCCCCCACCCAGAAGTTACAATTTCTGACTTATCAACATAAATACAGCAATTCCCACACTTAACGTATTGTAGACTCGACTAACCCCACGAGGATGTATGATCCTGAAAAATTTAAATGAATAGGCCTAGGTCTAGGTTTTAATACAGGCTGAAATTAAATGAGGGCGCCTGTGCATTAACCCACCTCTGGCTCAACTGCTGTTTCAGATTCAACAGCTTGCAAAAGAGCCGACAGTTGACGTCTAATTGCTTGTTTTTGACTAAATGTGAATGCGGGATGGTTGACAGCCATCACCGCCAGCAGAACGACTTTCTCGTCGGTCTCACATGTGCGTTGTGTCCTCTCCTTGCTCCCAGCCATCTGCAAATCATGGCCATTCAATATGGCGTCGGTGTGCTCTTGAAGCATCTTGAATAACACCCTGGCCCCCTCGGTGCATCGAGAATTCATCAAGGCAAGACTGGTTAAAACCTTATCAAGTATCCTTTTATCTGTTGCACTTGTTAATTTGGACAAATACGAGACATCGTTTGCGGACAATTCATCTTCCCGGAGGCTGTCGTAGTCCCTCCTGCACAGTGCTTCTATGTACGTTCCAAGGAATCGTAGCTCTGTAGACCCACAACAGTCCATCAAAGCACACAGAAAATCAATTCGACGACAGGCCCTCAGATCACTAAACCAAGCAATAACCTCCTTTTTACACACCATCCTGGCAATTTCTCTTCTTTCCCTCATTTATCGACCTAAATGTACCATGATTCACGTTAACGTTACATAACTGTACTTGCCGCTAGGTCACCGTCATGATGGTCGCCATTACTGCAAATTCAGGTACATACGGGCTTCTGCCGTAAGTCTGAAAATCTTTCAGAGGTCGTGCAGGCGAATGTACACGGTAATTATTACATAAGAATGCACTGAAAATAATAAAAGGTAAAAAAATCGTGTGATACACCCTTCATTTAAAACCAAAATTGCATAGGCGAAGGATGCCCATTATCAACCAAATGCTCAAGCATTCGCAATAACTTTTACATTTTCTTATATTATTTTTACTCCCCTTTCTTGAAATAGGCAACTCTTGTTTTGACATATCAATAACCAGCTGACGACGAGGTTTTGTCAAATTGTTTGCTGCCATCTATTTTAACTGTAAATGTCAGAGCCGTATATACAGCCATACGGCCGTATATCTACAGATATACGGTTCTGGTAAATGTGAAGGATTTGCTTGTGCATCTCTATCGCCGTACCCGAACGGGGTCTGTATGGCCACTTGGCCAGCTACAATATTGTCAGGGGTCCCCCCCCCCCGAATGACTCAAATGGATTATCGGTGCCCTTTTCAGCTTAAAAAAAAGAGATAACGTAAATAGAATATGATAAGAATCAGAAAAAAATGAAAGCGAAGGTAGAGAAAATACATGTTTGAGTACTTCAGTGCCCCCACATGCAAGAAATCATGATGGTGTTACCAACGCCATATCCTGGTAACTGATGCCTTCACATTCAAGCAAGTATAGTATTCAAGATGAAATATGCAAATTCTTATAATACTTTTTTATCGGAAAAGTCCCGAGTCAGATTATTTTTTTCACCCAAGAAATATTGACAATACCATTTCCTGCCGTGGAGCTTATACTTGCTGAGCAGGGAAGAGCGATTTCCAGCAATCTAGGGGTGGGGTTATGTATTTTTTCCACGCCCCCTCGTAGAAAGTCTGCAAACAATTCTCAGTTCAACCCAAATCAAAATTTAAAATTTAAAGTAGGGGCTTGTTATGATGTTTTAATTGTAGTAGCTGAAGCCACTGATCAAATAGGTAGACTAAATCAAGTAGCCGTTGTCAAAATCAAGTCAAATACTTCTTATTTTGTTATTCATTTACAAAAGGAGAAACATGGAATAGTGCTATCTTCGTAATGACCGTCTCCTTCCTTACTTTGCTTTCAACAAGGTACACCGGTTAAATTTGTTATGTTCTTGCCCTTGCTTGTTATTGATGAATGTCTCAAAGGAGATACACGGTGTTTGACATCAAGAATGGAAAGTTATTTTATGTGTTCAGATTAGATATGCACATAGTTTAATGGGTGGGCCTGAATGTATTAACTCATTACTTCTATTAGAATTGACGGTCACAGTTATCTTCGACGTAAGGTCGGTATACAGTTTGAATATTTTGACACTGAGCCTCACTTCAAACAAAGGGTGTAAGCATTTCTTCATTTGTACGGAAGATCGTCATTTTATGTTATGCGGATGTAACCAAATTTGGTGGAAATATCTTAAGTACATTGCACGCGTTTTATCTTAAACAATTTATGCATACCAATGTACCTGTTGTACGGTGCGATAGCCAGCATAACGGTAAGATGGTTGTGGGGCGTGTCAATGCAAATTTAAAGACATCATTCAGTCTCCTTTCGGAACACTTGCGACACCAGACGTCTTCCGTTTCGGTTTTGTGAGCTCACTTCCGTTTGTACAAAAGAGGTGGATGTTACTGGCACAGCAGACTTGTTCATGGAATTACTAGACGTCCCCGATTTTAGGACACAGTCCGATTCAAACGATGAGAAGTCTGTCCCGAAAATGTAATCTCGATTTGAAGAAATGTCCATGAATTTTAAAATCCTTCAAGAAATTAACTATCTGATATGTTTCACCATTTTTTAAAGATAAATTTTTGTTCTCACATTAACTTGCAACTTGAGAATTGTAGACTTGGACTCTTATTTCAAGGCTGGGTACATGGCAGACTATAATACCGGGAAAATGCAGTTTTCGGGTGTTGCGTGATTTTGCAAAGCCAAAAGTTTTCTTGTGTATTTTTTTTTTAATCCACCGTGCTCCACCTCAGTTACGCTGAGTGCTCCTACGCCCCACTGAATTTTAGTTACCCTTCCCTAACCCATAACCTAATCCTAACCCCTAAACTTAACCTCTAATACTAACAGCCTTGCGACTGGTTATGTGACTAGAATCACAAATAATAATTCCTGTGGTAAAAGCGCGGAACATCGGTGAAAGTAACGACAATAAAAAAAAAAGGCTATGAGCAGGACAGTTTCGGTCACCGTTGGCTGTTAGGATACCTACATTGGTACCCTAGGTAGCATACTGTAACAACGCCCAAGGCCAGCAAGCATGGGAAATGTCATGTGGAGACAGACCGACAGACCCATTGCGTTACATGTTATACATGTGTGGAGTGTGTGCAGTCTAACGTCGCTGTGATGTTAGACGTTAGTGCATAGGACATCTTACTGTTGAGAGAATCCCTGAATGATCAAAGTATATGCATATGTAGATATTATATGTTACACATAGTTGGTCCACTACAGACTTCCGTATCTCCAGGGCACAACTAAAGCAAATCTCGGTCAACTTAATCTTTCTCGCGCCAATTTATTAACGTTCTCTTTACTTTACGTCTCATCTACATTAGAGAGTACAAAACACAGAACCCACCAAAGCCATAGTTTTGTTTTGTAAAGTTTCACTTTGGCAAGTCTCGAGACATGTTTAGAATACATGATAGACCTGACAAGGTTAGGTTAGATACATTAAGTAAGGTTAGGGGAGACAAGTTTTAAGACTTGTCGAAATGCATGATATCATGTTCTGGATTGGATATTGGATATTTAGTAACGCCAAAATCCGCCCGCTCAATGACCCGATTTAAATTAACCCCCTTGGTTGAATGTTGTCACACTGTCTCATATTCCCCCAACTCAGAAGACCTGATCATATTGTCAGAAATGTGGCCTCCGCAGAGTCGCTTGGACATCCCAACAGTGAGCTCAATCTCTCAGTGCCCGCAGCCCTATTTTAGGTAGGCCCATGTATTATCGTCCGTCTCCTCTTTTTCTTGGCACTTTCCTTGGTAACGTCATATAACTTTGATCTGTCGTTACTAAATCATCTTTATCATCACATTTATTAAGTTTGTATGCGAGTTGAATCTTTCAGAATTAAGAGAAAAACAGAACATCGATGGTTTGACAACATGCATCTCTATTTATATATATCTCTCTCACCACATGCCCTACTGGTGAACTTTCCTAATTGTATATTTGTACTGTTAACGTTAATGACGTTAGCTGCAGTGACACTGGGATAATAAAAGCCAAGATTTACCCCAAACAACCTTTTTCCAACACAGAATAATCCCTCAGTTCTAAGTTACGTGCAGAGAGAGAACAATAGCTTGAAACCTTCTTAAAGAGAATATGTTAAAAAATTAAGTTTGCCCTTCCTGAAAAGATGATGGTCTACTTCTCTCGCAGGTCATAGGTTATTTGAAGGCAATGTAATTCCAGATCTGAAACCTATAAGACCAGGGTCTCAAGGAGTCACAGTTTCCAACTTCCAACTTATGTGTGTAGGTACAGTTTTTTGTGGGTAGATGATCCACCTAAAAGCTAGAATTATACAAACAATATAGGCCACTTTAGAAACTGGATATTAATTCTCTTCACCCAACTCCTATCTTCAGAGATTGTTCCATTGCTGATGCTGAAATATAAAGTGTTGAAAGATATTCACTTTATTTGAAATAGCCCATCGCACAGTACCTTGTGATGTCATTGTTGTACAACTCACATTACCTGTTACTGTTTCCTTTTGAAATTAATACGTCGAAAGCTTGAAGTCAAGTCACCCCATAACAGTAAGACAGTGATCATCTTTTGTGACGAGGTACAATGCGTTCGACAAAACAAAGGAAAACAAAGAAAGTAATTTGAGTAGCACAAGAATGACATCACAAATTATCGTGCACTCTGCCATTTCCATTTGTGAAGATGGTAATTGAGCCATTTTAATTCATTTTTGAAGCTTTGTGATATACACTTTTTAAATCGCTGACTTTTGATACATATAAACCAGAAATAGTAATCTGAATACAAATTCTTTAATTGCTGAAGAACTGTTAAGGTGAACCTAAACTTTGCGTGGGTTGAGACACATTAATCAATGATCCATTATCATCAAGTATAATGTCTCTCTTCTAACTACTTGTTCTTGAGTTAAAAGGAGGAACATAAAAAAGAGAAAACCTGATACTAGCCTGATGATGCATATTTTTATCTTCATGTAGGTTACTTTCTTTGTTTTCTTGATTATGACCAACAGGACGAAAAATTTCTGTAATGTGTAATGTCACAGTGTTTCTATGCTTGGTAGTGTTACCATGTCAAAGAAGATGTAGTACTAATTGCCTAGAGACTTTCTTTCTTTTCTTTTTTTTTTGCAAGTGTAAAAAAAGCACTGATATATTGCAAGTGTAATTCATCATAAAGACAAAACAGCTTTAATTTGAAATATTTTTTTTCTTTTTGGAAACTTTGTATTTCCTTCAATTGCAGCAGAATATAATAGGCAATGTCAATATCATTATCCAAACTGAAACCCTTTTATTTATACTACACTAGTTTCAAAAATATCTTTTAAAGAATAACAAGCAAAAGTATTGTCGTTTCAAGGCTTGCAATTCTACACCAACGAAATGCAAAGAGTGACTTTGAAAGACCTTTTAGTGATGAAGGTAATAAGCTCGCCCAAAGGCAGTGCTGGTAATCTGAACAAACGGTGAGTCTGAAACAAATAATTTAGTCTAATTTGCATATTTTGTTTTTTAAAATTTGGCCAAATGGTGTTGATTTGAATCAACATTTGACATGAAGGAAATACTATTATATACTATTAAATTATCAACAGCTGAGGTAAAATTCTTACTGGTCTGAACCTAGTCATAATTTTCAAAACAATTAATTACATTCAGGACTAGATTATGTTAGGTTGATTTACGTGGAACTAGTGTCTTTGTTTTCAACCCAAAAAAATATTTTCAAAACCCACATTAATGAACAGAAAATGACATATTATTCAAAAGAAGGCAGCATGGTAGCCTTCTTTTCAAAAAATTATTTTCTCTGAGATAGAAATTAAGTTACTTGTTCTTCAAGAATAATTTGCCCAACCAAACTTACAAAAACCAAAATGATGAATTTTCCATAAGGAGAAATAAGGCATTCGTTTTACAGAACACAATCATATTTGAAAAGCAATGTTTGTGGACATAGAATGATAGATCATTCAAAATAAGGAAGGACATTAGTCTCCTTTTCAAGAAATAAGTTTCTCACAGATAGAAATCTCAGTTCTCACATTTTCACAGATACTTGTTGCTCAACAATAATTTGTTGACCCAAACTTCCAAAAGCTCTGATGATGCATCTTCCATTACTCATCACATACATGTTTTGAGGAGGTGAAGCTTTTGTGGATATTTATTGATGATACTGAATGGTTTAACAATGGTTAAAGCTATTTTCTTTGTATGCCACATTGGAGTATTGTAAATGCACTATTTCCCTTTAACTCATCTAATGCACATTTTTTGAGGACATAAAGCTATTCTTCTGTTTAATGTTGAGACTGAATGATATAACAATAACTACAAATGTTTTCTTTGCACGCCATTTTGGTGCACTTGAAACACAATACATCCTTTTAGGGTGATTGGTCCATCTTATTAAATCTCTTGTGACATCAGTATCTTCTTGCTAACTCTCTGCAAAGAAACACCAGTCAGACCGTTTGTGTATTTACTGCTTTGCTATCATAATATTATCACTCATATGACTGATGTCAATATATATGGTTTCTGCTAATATCAATACTTACATAATGATAAAATTTAATAAACAGCAGGAAGAGAAGAACAAGCTTCTGACAAATAAAACAATTGTTTGTGGCAAACTGTTTAAAATGAAGCTAAGTTGATGGGATTTTGCAACGTGATGGATTTAGCAGCCATTCATTTTAATGGTGAAAATTTTCCTACACTTTTTCTTTTATGAAGGAAAGTATAACATACCCTGTTTCAATTTAAAATAATTTAAATGTAACAGTGAGCATGCAAGGACTACAAATATTGTTTAGTCCAAAAGACAAATTTTACATTGCTATCAAATACATGAGCTATCACTGCCAAAGTACAGATTGTTTGCAGCAGACATTAAACTATAATACCCTTCCATCTCTCAAAGTTCTAAAACCATTTGAAGTTGTATTCTGCAAAATGTTGTCAACTAATGTAATATTCCCAATCCATGAAAACAATTCATAGCATTGTAGACCAGGACAGAAGAGTTTATCCCCCAGGTGTTTGTTGTAATGTTCATTTCAAGACACATTACACATGGTAATTGATAGTTTGTAATACTAAAGTAATCAGATAACAATTAAACATTGCAAAGCAAATGTGACAGCTAAGTTGCAAATGATATTCTACGTAATATTATTCTGACACCCCATTCACTGACAATGATATGATTTTGAATGTGCACACATTACATTCCAAAATCAAGGCTCATTAGCCACAGACTTTTTCACCAAAATTGCACCTGAATTTTGATACCAATCACCAAATTACACTTCAAAGTTCTCAGAAACTGTTTTGTTTTGCAATTGTGTCTTTGCAAAATATTGCCAACAAAAAGAAGCATTCCCAATCCATGCAAGTAATTTTACATTATTTCAAAACAATACTAGACAGCTATCCTCAGCAGTTCATAGTAATGCTCATTTCACCTTACACCACAAAGGGTAATTTATGATGCAGTACTCAGAGAAACTGGACAATTAAACTTTGTGATGTAAGTACAAAAGTGGCTAAGTTGCTGACTATACTTTTCTGTCAACAAACCCACTGACATGATTTTATTGTACAGTACATACAGCATCAAATACCCAAATGGTGCTCAGAAGTCACAGATATTTTCAGCAAATTTCATCTGAATTTTGGTGCAAATCAACAAATGAGTGTTTGTTAAATGAACAATCAATATCTGAAATAGTTGTTCTGACTGGGCACAAATGTTATGGATTGTCGGCAAACATCCTTGACCTTAAACATTTTAAGTGTGATTCACAGCCAACTGATGTCAGCATTGTCTTGAATTGCTAACTTAATGAGAGGAGATTATGTACATCATCTCTGTTTGGAGCGTTTCCCAGCTTGTGCCCTAGGTGAGGACTTTGGTAATGGCCCACCTTCAGATGCATCCTTCTTCTCCTTGTCACTGCTGAGGAGTTCTCTCATCAGCTTGAATCTCGAGAGAAAGCATACCCAAATTATATACCAACCTGCATTTAGAAAATAAAAAGGTCAATACCCTAAAAGGATGTTTTGAGTGGGTGACATTGAAAACAACAATTTGGAAAACATACAGTAGGATACAGTCTATGTTGGTATTGTAAGTATAATGGACAACATAAAAGTGAGTCGGAGAGGAGGAAAATCTTGGGATTGATTACTAATGCTTCCCTCAGTCCAAACCAACCCCCATCAAGCCTTAAAACCAGTTTCTGTGACAGAAAGGAACTACTTTACTGTTATATGAGCCAAATATTGGCTGAAAATAGTTTTGAATAATTCTACTTCAATTACTCAATCAGCTGTTGGTTAGAAAGTTCAGACTTTGTAATAATATGATTAACATCCATGCAATCTTTTTGGCTCACCGTACATGTTTGTCAAGTCGCAGCACTATCATCTTACCTGGAATACACCAACTTTAGTGACTGCCCAGAATTTTCAGACTTTTTTCAGGAATTTTTCAAATCCAACCAACTGTACATTTGCAGCAAATGAAAAACTGTGTTGCTGCCTACAGCACAGGATATCTCCACTGTACAATTAATGTTTTGTGTTAATGCATGCTGTGAAACATGACAATCTAATGAGAAGTGAATCACGCAAGGTAGAATGCTTAACATGAAAAGCTGAAAATTTTACAACAATGTACAGCATTTAGGTCCTAGAACAAGAAAGTCAAATGACTTTGTGATCCCTTGCCAATATTCATGAAAAGCAAATGATGATACATACTTATTTTAAAGTTCAAACACCTTACTCTTCTTAAGATACTTGTCCACAAGGTTTCAAATGACAACCTTTAGTTACCAACTTACCTCATGTGACCTTTGACATCCATATAAAATGACAGAATATAATCCACTCATCAAGAACTTCCAATGAAACAGTTTGAAGTTTCAGTAACATTCGGTAACTGAGATCTTCCTTAATAGGTTTCCATACTTTTAAGATCTGGTGACTTCATATAACATTTGACTGCCATGAAGAATGATAGAGCTCATCTACTCACAATGGACAACCTACTGTACTAATTAAGTTTGAAGTTCCAGAAACTTTCCCTACGATAACCCTCCACCAGTGTGGGTAGAGAGTTACCTTGGTGTTAGCAAGAGTCTTTGCCTTTCAATCTTTGGTCCCTGGATCAAACTCCCATTGAACCACTTGAACAATTTCTGGGGATTCAAATTTGGTTTGTTCAGTAAAGCTGTTTATACTGAGCAGTGCTGAGGGGGTTATTTGAGTTCCTGTTTTCCAATTTAGTTCTTGTCCAATTCAGGTTGCTAGGCACAGCTGATGGACTGCTGAGCTGGGCATGCTCTCCACCTCTCCCAGACGAGAGGATACACTCTCATTCATCGGGTGGGGGTGATCAATGGCAGTCCCAAAAGCAGGTTACAATTTGCACCAACAATTGTCTGGTTTCAAAACTGCCTCGTTAGCCACTGGACATTTATCAAAAAAAAGTAAATGCGAATCTCACTAGTGTTCATCCACGACCAACATCATACTGTACAGGGACATTGATGAGCCCACCTGGGTTTCCTGATCCTCAAATGTCAAAATTTGGCAGGTGCAATATATCGTACAATACATATCCAAACTGCAATTTTACTTAGGTTTTTACTTATTTTCCTTAAGAAAAAAAGTAACCACATTGCTATCAATCTACTACCAACTACTTACCCAAAGCAATGAAGACCACAACAATGAATAACGATGCTGAAAAAGAGAGAAGAGTCAGCAGAACCTCCTTGAGCTCCATCTCATGTGAAAGGTAGACTCCGGATTATTCTGATAGCACGGTATGTAGGCTATGCCTTCTCAGTCTGTACTGATTTACTGCGCGGTGGTGTACTGTAGCGAAACTAGTCTAGGTAGGCTAATGCAGGCAACTGATTTGGGTCTGCAATGTACAATACAATGCACGTTATCAAACCCGAAGGTAAACTGTATCATGCACAACAACAGAAACTTTGATTGCTTCTTTGCTATTATTGTAATTCTGTGAGGCAGGGAACCCTTTCACATTCGCAACGACAAACACTACCGTTAACAATAAGCACTAAAACAGGTTCAACTTACATAAACTTAAAGGGAAGTTAGGGCAGACTTGGTAAGTTCAATATCTCATGTAACCTTTTCCCTACAGTCATGTAACTGCCATAGCTAGTAGTACTAGTAGTACTTGTAGAAGCTAAACTTGTAAATTAATTAATCAATTAATTAATTGCAATAGCAACAATTTACTTGAATGACGAGTTTCAAAATGACGTCCATATCAGTTAAACCGTTGTTCCTGGCTTGTATGTTCTCGATTAGCTGTGTAATCATGTCGAATAAAATCTTACCTACAGCAGTGAACGAGGAAGCACTGCTGTAAGTATGTCACCATGGGCACTGTGTGAAATCACAAAGAATGGCGCACAGTTCAAAATGGGAGTCGGTACGTTCCGAACCCACGGCAAACTACCTTGGGAGAGGGAAAGAAAAGAATGCTGGAGTTTATGACATTTTCTTTTTCGACGTAGCCCCAAAGATTTACTCACCTTCATATTGCGGATGTGGAGGCAGTCACTCAAAAGTGTAGTGGTTAACTAATGTTCGCATTAACCTCTCAATCACGCTCCCCCTGCATTCATTTGAATTATCTCAGGCCGACAGTAGGCCTATAGGGTTCCTATATAGAGAGGGTCTCTATATTGGAACCCTATCCGAAAGATGTGCCTCTCCGTGTGGAAAATCGATAGAAAATGAAATGAAAATTTGGGGCTCCGGTGTGACTTACAGAAGATTTTTCAGCAAAAGTAATAACAAACTTAATAATCAACGTATTTTGTTTTCTGTAACTTCTGAGATCTCATCTTCACTGGCAGGCGTTTTGCTTAGACCGTGACACTCGTTTCATACATGGTAGTTATGAAAAGGTTCCACTGAATTAAGCTATATCTTTCATATGGCCATGATTCATAAGAAACGCGTTATAACTGCACCGATAACATGAGAAATTGTTTTCTCTTTGTAGGCTATTTGGAAGATTCTTAATTCAATATCATAGGCCTATCGCATGTGGTAGGCGACAATTGTTTGCATTCAGTCTGCTTCACTTAGACCCTGGCTTCACCTGGTATGACGATTATGGCACTAATTCCTCACGATGTAACAAGTGGTTGGACGGTCACATCCCCCCCCCCCACCCCTCCCCTTCCATCGCACCCTTCCCTAGCAACCGTTTTGGGTTTTCTGCAAGAGTGAAAGGGCGCCAGAAAAAAGGAAATATCCTGTGATCTAGGGGTGTGTTTTATCCAAAAATGTCCTGGTCCTCTGCGCGCCAACCTTTGAAGGTCAGTGGCGCTCCGCTCAGATAGTCCACAATTCCAGCTAGTAAGTCACAATAGGCCCCACTTGAACCTTCTGTTACAATGCAGGAAAAGTGCAACCGCGTCGCCACTGGTCGTGTCCATGCTCCTTGGGGTCTGTGTGTGGTGAGTTATCCTGACTACGGGCCTGCGATCGCAGCATGTGACACACATTGAAAGTGGGCTTCTCCTAAATATTTCCGTATTTATTTTATCCTATCATGGTTATCGATCTTAAACACAAGTTGGTAGAAACGGTACATTGCACTATTGGGAGGTCCTCAGTTCAGTCTGTATTTCTTTTGTAATTTCGAATCCTTTTCGTAATCCTTTTCGTAACAAATTTATTTTCACATACAAAGAACAGCATGAATGTTTAGGTCTTACCATATAGAACCATTGGGAAAACTGAGAGAGCAAAAATAGAAATATTCCCTTTTTGAGGACCACGACTGCCGTCTCAGATACGCATGCCCCTTTTAATTGTCAGTCACTGACGGATTTTTTTGAAAGGTAGACAACATTTAAGCAGCCTCTATTAGGTAATCAAGCAACTAATGGAAACCGGTGAGTGACATGTGTTTTTCATTTTGTTTTTGTTTCTGTTTTTTTTTAATTCGGAAAAGCTCAATCAAAAGTCTAGTTAAATATAGTTGTACCGGAACGGCGTTCTTCAGGGGTTTGGGGCATATGACCTCTTCCTGGATGAAATACAACGTGTACCCGATAAATCTCTTTGTCAAGAATATTTTCACTCCTATATTTACCAGTAACCTGATTAACAGTTCCATGTTTTTCTTGCCTACTATCATTAACTTTCTCTCGCTACCGTTGGCGCTTGCGGTATCATGTACAGAACAGTTTAATGTTGTGAATGTGCCGGGATAAATTTTCATCTGAAAACATAGTTGCAGATTCAAAAAGGGGGGGGGGGTGGGGCCGATCGGGTCGGGGGATTAAACTTTCACTGTGATATAATAATGTGTTGCTATTATTATATTTTATTATTAGCTATCCCTTTGGACTCCGAATAAAATCTCGAGACATGTTACTTATTGTTTTAGGTTCGTGATTGTTAAAACCTTTTAAATTCTCTAAAGACATCATAATTTTCAGTGTTTTTTTTCCCTGACAGTCCAATTGTCTCAGCTTCAGTGACCTCTGCCAGTCTCAAGTATACAGGCATTTTAGTAGGCAATACCGCACTATTTAGAAGAATCAACAGCCTCTGTATCAGCCTATTGGCTTAATCTGTATAGAGTGGAATATGTAATTTGAGTAATTTGACGACATGCCGGGCTATATTGTCTGATTGCAAATTTCTGCTTTTTTATCTGAATTTCTGAAAATAATTACTGTAAGCACTATTGTTCGGACTCTTCTCCACAGAACATGGTAATAATTTTTAGTACATGCACATATCAGGAACCTAGGCCGGGACAGTATGGAGGGGGGGGGGGGGTTGGTGTAGACGCACCGCCGGCATTAAGCACCCTGAGTTGAAGTTCCGCTCAACATAAGGGAAAAATCCTCTGGAAGATTCAGGATAAAAGATTACTTTGGTCAAATTCTCGTGTAATGACCAAGTTCGTCACCTAGAAAAGTCATATGGATCTTAAAGATTTAAATAGTGATGGATCAAAGATTTCTGTGCTGTGACGGAAGGGGCAGATTTTGTGGGGGCGGGGACTGGGAATAGTTGATAATTTTAACAGTTTTCAATAATGTGCACCGATTTATCACATTTTTATTCTGAGCTAGATAGGTCTAAGAATGGGTATTTCAACAAGCACTATAAAAATTACAATCATTACCTAAAACACTTGTATTCTGAACATGTATTCAACCCAAAAGTCAAGCAACAATTGTAGCTCTGTTTTACATCAAGACTACGCTCCAAAAGCAAATAATTTTCAAAGGGGGAAGTGGTGACCTCGAGCTCCCTTATGACCCATTTTCCGGGACGGGCATCACTCATACACAAGCCATCGTTGGAGAACTCCCTTAAAAAGAAGCCTGAATCCCTGGGCCCTGAAACATCTTACATAAGCAAAATTTTCTATAGGCACCACTTCCCCTATGGTGTCTAATGACAGGGATAATAGTTTTACAGTTCGCATCAACCCTCTCCCTCACACACTCTCAGAAGGAATCGCAGCCCTTGGTTGTATCCAGTAGCCTGTGAGTCAGAAGTACCGGTATTGTATGATCAGTTGTGTAGCCTTCTCAACTATGTATTATGACAACCAACACAGCGGTATAAAAATTGAACAACTTCATCCAAAATTCTAACTTCTGGCTAAGAAATCCCCCCCCCCCCCCTTCGCCAAGAAGAATACGCCCATGACGAATAGCAAAGATTTCTTGCAGTAATTGGCAGGTCGTATAACATTTTGTAGTCTTGCGGCAACTTGACATGTTTTCGTGACCGCTCTTACTTTTTATTCACCGAACCTGCAAAATCTTGAGTTACGGATAAGAAACTTATGTTGGGTTTGACTTAGGGGCCTGGAATGTAGAAAAAATAAATCCGTCTAACTTACGTTCCTTTTAAATTTTCACTTGAATATTAATGCAAGTGACTTCTTGTAAATGTGTTTTAGTTTGAAGTTCAAGCAAAATATGTCCACATAGTTCCAGTTCACCAATATCTTTTTATCACCAAAGCTCCATGTAAACTGCTGATACATTGCTAATTTCATGGATGGGTAGAAATACAGATGTCCCGCACCCAGGCAAATTGGGGTTCCAAAATTCAGGACATGGGATAAATGAAATATACTCAGAAATACGAAAGAATCTGCAACTAAAATTATTTTATTATTGGATACAGTTGTAATTTAGCCGTGTACTAGTCGATCGTATACCTGACAACCCTGCAGGGCATGCTCATTCAAACACTTGATGAAATCCTCGCAAACGACCACAAAGTTGGGTGAATGGTATTATTGGTACTCGGAAAATACTGACTGCTGAGGATGTTCAACCTGCTCCCCCCCCCCCCCCTTAGTATTTACCAAGTGCTCCAAGAGTAAATGAAAGAGGATGCATAATTCATTATGTATCATCTCAACACATGTGATATGTATTACTATGTTTCATAGATTGATTTTCCTTTCCTTATTAATTCAGAAATTGCAGATATGAGATCCAACTATTTCAAGGCTGGGTACATGCAGCTTAGAACACCCGGGAAGTGTCCTTTCCGGCCATCTGGGGTTTGTATAGCCACACATTTCCATGGACGCTCCCGGCAAACTGATGTTGGCGCTATTAGATACTAAGGCACGCAATAAGCTCAACCATTCCCCCAATCCCATTCCTCCATTTTTCCTCCGCGTCTATGGGTCTATGTGAATCAGTGACTTGAGGGTCAAAGGCTCGTGCTCTGTTATCTGGCCAGATCGGTTCTTGGCGAAATTGGTTGACATGAGTGGCTGCATTTATTAATATGGAGACGTATTATCAGGCTTTATCTGACAACCATGAACGTAGGAGGCGCGGAGGGGGGGGGGGGCATATCCCCAAATTAGGGCAAAAAAAAGTAGAAAACTTCCGCCAAGTTAGAGAGCCAAAGAGAAAATTTTATTTATCTATCCATCCATTTATCCAAACGAAACTTATGTAAACATTTTGTTTTACATTTGTTATATGACGCAAGAACGACCATAGATATCACCTGTGATATCTAAATACTAAATATAACAAAAAAGAAGGGCTTGATAGAAATGGTTATCTAAATTAGTTGCTGATTCCAATGTCCTTAAAACATCCGCTTTGGATTTCATTATTGTCATATTATCAATCTGCAATAGCTTCTCGCGATGGCTATTTATAAAACTGGCCGACTATTTGTCTACAAAAATTTCATAAAGAAAATAAATGAAGCTTGTCAAGTTTTATACCGAATTGAGATGTATCAACGGCAGCTTCTGTATGGGATTATGGAAGACCATGAAAAGCAAACACAAAATTTAATTGCAGTTACAAAAAAAAAGCACGCCGACATATGACAAACTTAGCGCACATATAAGGTAAATTTGATAAATATAAGATCATATTTAAAGATAGGCCTCAACTGAATATTTAGGTCTTTCCAATAGCATGTATACTCTTAATAGTATGAAAAATCAGAGACTAACACTGATGTACTGCAGCTGCACATAACACTGGAATATATTAGTTAAGCGATTCAACACAGTGATCTCATATTTTCTGATTATCGTATAGGATAAGGCACCACACACCCTATCTCCCTTACGTTGGCGAAACGACACACATTGAGTTAGAAACATTTAGGCCTACACATACCGAAATTTAGCCGTAGACCCATATGCTCATGAGTCATGAACACACACTTATGCCCTACGATGCAAACCTAAAATTACCATACTATCCAACAGTTTTGTCACATTGGATGATGACAGCGACCTCTACCGCCAAATGAATGACGGTGCCTCATCCCCCGATGCCATCTCGGACCAAATGGATGACCAAGGTGATGGTGATGATGGGGTGGTCTGTGGTGATGGGGTGGATGGTGGTGACGGGGATGATGCCATGGAGGTGGTGGTGGAGGAGGATGCCATGCATGATCAGAGTTACATTGACATTCTCCTGTTACAGTTGATGGAATAATGGTAGGTTGTAAAGTTTCATTCAAAATGGCGTCGAGACTTTCTGCTAAAGTCAGTACTGGACTTTGTTGGTTGTTGTCTTGTGGGCCCTGTGTAACTTCAGTAGTTAACTCACCATGAGGAATTGTACCTTCCCCATTAACTTGGCTTTGGCCTGGAATTTCCTGGGCAGTACTCTGTATATGTACTGCTGTGGTATTTTGGTCACCTTGACTCGAATGATCCCTCAATTCACCTACCAATCTCGAGACCTCGGATGGTTCAAATTCGAGGCGTAGGCTCTGCAATGAGTCTTCGAGATCAATGTTTTCCAATTCAGTACGAAGTTCTTCCAGCTGTGATAAGAAAGCTCCCGTTTTAGCAACGTCCTCGTCGTGTTCAGATTTAATTGACTCTTTAATGGAAGATTCAATTTCTTTGCAACGAGATTTGGTTTTTGCAGCACTGTCGAGCACGCGATTTATCAGACGCATTTTTCTAGCTTCGATCATGTGTAATCTACTAAGCATGGCTGTTTTTTCTGCCTCAATCCTTTCCACAGCTTCAGCTGCCCTTTGATTAATACCATCCTCACAGGAAGCAGCTTCACGTTTCACCCGATGTAGGGCTCTGCGAGCGCGCTCCTCTGTTTCACTACAACGCGCATGCTCCTGAACCGATTCTAATAAGACCGCTTGCAGTTCAAGGGTCTCGTGAACATCTAGCTCTGCTTCCGTTGCATCTACGAGGTCGTGGCCTTTGTGTTCATTGCTCGTCATGCAAGACATGCACTGAAACGCCTTACATGTACGGCAGTACATCGACAACCCGTTTGTATGCGTAGGGCATCTCGTTTTACTAACCTTCCGCGTTAGCTTTCTCTTAGCTTGGTGTAATGGAACCGACGTAGTACCTTTTGTTTTAATTTCCCCCAATTTGTCATGAAGACTTTGCAGAAGGAAGTTGGTAGGTAGGGCTTTTATACCACCTGGAGGTAATGTGACATAGGTCCTGCAGATTGGACAGCCAAAGCGTTCACCTTTTTGCTGAGATGCCATCTTGCACAGCTCTAGACAATTCCTACAAAAGCTATGTATACATGGAAGCATCTTTGGCTCCGTGTAAGTACAACGGCACACAGCGCAGTTCAAAAATTCGTCGCCTAACTCCTCCACAACGTTGGACGCCATAGTCAGCTGTTAAAACGTCGTTGGAATCAGTTTAACATATCAATTACAGATATCCCTCTGTGCAGTTCGTGGACTTTCTATTAAATTACGACTATCGTCTGTTCTTTTTGGTTCGTATACCGACGGGCAAGATGAAAGTATTTGAGGCACATACACTGCCTAACATCACATATTAACGTCAGTATGTCTGCAGTAGTTGGCTACTTTATACAGTTTGCAACTTACCGCATTGGTCTACCAAATCCAGTACCATTCGTGAATCAAAGTCGTTTCACTCGGCAAGTCGGGATTACACTGGTATATTTCAACAGTATTAATCGTAATATATAACAGCTATGAATCAATTTAGCTGCACTGTAGGTGCCACTGAGGATCAGCAGATACTGTAAAACTTCAACTGATGCTTCTTTCACGTGAAACTGCAAAGTAGCTTGCCACTAGTGGAGACGACAGGTTTTTGGATTCTATACAGCAAACACAATAAGCTACGTCACAGCTTGAATTGTATCAACAGGGCGCGTGGTGGCTGTGGTTCACGAGAATCTATAGATGACTGAGTACAATTTATTTCATCCTATTTGTTTACATTCCAGAACCTTTGTTCAAGTGCACACCTTGTGATTTTGCTGATACCAAGGTCGAAGGTTTGAACCCCGACGGCTTTTCGAAGTACATGTACAGTCAGTTACAAATGTGCACAGAGATAACAAACTGGACAACTCATACAATGGCAAATATGATTTGAACGCCAACAGTAGACTGACAGACTGGTTATTCCATTGATTACACATGTTTGTTGCAGTGTCATGGAATATTTTGCCACAGTAAGTGTTATACGCATACTGTGGGAATGGGAAACGACAGCCACTGACTTTCAAAGTGACTCATCACTTTTCCACTACAAAAGATAGATAAATAGATTTTGCATTGCTGTGACACAAAGTGATGATCGGCAAAGCACTTTTCATCACTATTTTGCCGTGTGACTTAAAATGAGGCTACTGTCGCCATGACATTTATACGGTCATACAATACATTATCATACATCCAGGATATTATGTCTCCAAATGTTTATGCAGAGATAACTAAAAATGGCATTGTAGATAAAAGTTAGGAGTCCGAACTATAGACTATACCGCGACCAACCATGGTCACAATCATAAACTGTCCACTACTGCTGCAGGGTTACCATCAACTATCAATTGTATATTTAAATGCTCTCTTTCAGTCTACTGTATTCACTCACAATATGATTTTTATTGTCTCTTTTTATTGTCATTTATTGTCTCAACAGTTAACCAACAAATCTGTCTCCGTTTGTGGAATTTGTATTTAAATCACTAATACTTATGAAAACGAGGCTTACCGCATGGGGGGGGGGGGGGGTTCAAGTAGTTCATGTAACCCAACTAGAAACGATCAACTTGAACAGTCCTCAGAACAGAAAGAAAAAAAAAGACACGCACTGAATACCCTGACGTGGATGAGCCTATTCAAGTCAAGTCTGAGGTTGGCTTACATGAAGCACCACATAATACCCATTTTGGATAAAACATTAATAAGTAAAACATTAGGGCTAACGAGGTTCATTGTGCAAGATGTCACCAAACATTGTTTTGCTGTAAGTATACTGGATTAAATATGACCACGAATTTTGCTCAGTTCCACAAATTGGATCACTTTCAACTTTGAAGTACAACATGTGAAGAAAAAAACTATGCCAGTGCATTACACAAATTATCACTGCGGCTGCAGCTTCTGGGACAGTAGCAAATTCCGGAGTTGTAGCCCTGATTTTTTCCCCCCTTCATCAACATGCATGCGCCGGGTTTGCTTCTCTTTAGGTACTCTTCCATTTACTTACACACCATGGGCGTCGATTTGATATTGAAAGTGGGGGGGGGGGGCATCTGGCCTATCCCCCTAAACGTGGTGTAAGCCATAGCGCAAGTCGGTGGAACGAAAAACAATATGGGGGAGGATGAGTGCTGACACTACTATCTAAGCAGAGTGTCACCATCAGTTGGCGAGGAGCGTACAGGAAAATTTGGGGCCTTGCAAACCCGCCAGATGGCAGGAAACGGCACTTCCTGAGTGTTCTAAGCTGCGTGTATCCAGCCTTTAAAGAGAGATCTTATGTTTGCAATTTCTCAATCATGAGAAAATTCCATCTTGAAAAACTTCTGGTTTGTCGCTAGCGTTGGTGTACCCTATAACGACCAGGCGATGCATGAGAGTAAATCTATGTGATGTCCGGGTCCGCCTTACGTAATTTATGTAAGCTACAGCAGTAAACCTGAGGCTCCCTGTTCCCCTGCCACTTTACACGTAGGATTTGAGCAAAGGATTAAAATGGGGGAAGTAATGACTCCATTGAGGTTGTATACTTTCTCTAAAAAGACTTGCGTAGCGTATTGAAAAAAAAAAATGATAGAAGTACCTCTCGGATTGCGGGGAACGGCACTTCTTTGTCTCTCCAGCCTTGTAATTTTTGCTAAATTTTGTATATTTTCGGAGAACATAAAAAATTTACACTCCCACTAAAAATAATGTATATTGCTGTTACATTTTTTATTCGGGTTACAAAAAGTGGGGAAGGGGGGGGCGCCAAAAATGGAGGGGACATGCCCCCTGTCCTCCCCCCCCCCACAAAATCCACAGGAAAATGTTGGGAGACAGTCTTTTCAGTGGCGGCGCCAGGATGTCAGACTTGGGGGGGGCAAACTGAGGGCAGAGGAAAATGTTGGGGGGCAAAGATTTTCGCGCGGCGCGAAAGCGAGCGCGAAGTGCGAGGCCTTGCGGGTGGGGTTCAGGGGTCCGCCTTAGGGCCCCTGGTGGGGTCCAGGGGCAAGGTCCCGGTGGGGGTCCAGGGGGCGAAGCCCCCTGAAGCTCTGAGGTTTTAGCATATCTCTGGGTGGAAAATTAAGCCCCAAGAGAGGTATATTATTTATTTTTATATTATTTATTTTTTCGGTTGACCGTTCTCGAAGGTTCCCAACTTGTTTCTTTGGGAGTACCATTTCACATTTACGCGGTACCACCGAGTAGGCCTACACACACATACACACACACATAGGCTACATACACTTCAATTCCTATATTTAGGAAAATGACATTCCTATATTTAGGAAAACAACCACCTACCCGGCCACTGAGTCTTTTAGATTGCAGGAAATGACACTTCGTAGTTTCTCTGGAAACGAAACTTTCAGTCAGCCTAAGTATTACTTTTTGATCATGGGAGAGGTGATGGAAGTGGGGAGTGGAGAAGAAGGCTAACAGCAATGGCAATATCTAAGTGGGAATAGCTTACAGAGTGAATTTTGGAAAGACGTCTTTCATATTGCAGAAAATTGCTCTCTTGTAGATTATCTGGTCTTGCGAATTTGCTAAGTATTCTCTCCTTTTCAGAAGACAGGTTAGGTTTAACACTTTCACCACTAAACGTTGATCCGATGTGTTTTCACTTTTATTTCCAAGTTTCTGATTTTCCGAGGGGAAATTCAAGTGTCCTCACCCCCGCCCCCCTCCTTGCTGACGCCCATGAACTGTTCATTGTACTGTCATATGACTCGTGTCACAATTTTATCGTCAAAATTTCCAACCTACATCAATAGCCCCGCATGCACTGTACCATGCATGGCTTCGATATAATTGACTGTGGTAATTAATGTCTGTATCATCTCGTAATGCTTTTACTTTTTCAAATGAGATGTCGACATATTGGATGATTTTGTTGATTTTTTGACTTAATTGATTACTCAATGACGTATTGCACAAAGAGATAATGGGAGAGCGCAGCCGTTTCTCTTACAACGTAAACTACATTTCTGGGGAAACAATTCACACGCTCTCCCCCTCAATCAATCAATTGATAGACAGACAGATTGACAAACAGATAGACGTATAGACGGGTAGACGGATAGAAAGGAAGCCAGTAAACATAAACAAGACATAACCTAATATTACAACCACGCACACAGTTATATGTTTTAGGCGAAAATTGTCATTTTAGATATATTATTGCAAGGCATCATACTGGAATAGAAATTGAAAGCTTCTAAGTTACGATTTAAAACTAAAACGTAACACACTTAAAAAAAATATGTAAGATACAACATAAAGTGTAATATCAAACTTCACTTTAAGCTCCTTTAATTAGGAGATTAACTGTGAAAATGGATTACACACACTCACACACACAAAAACAATGTGCATGCATAATCATTAACGTAGGATAAAATGTAGTAATTATAGTCTTCTGAAGAAGAAATCAAGGACATATTGATATAGATGGCATTACACTCTATGTATGACAGCTAAAGTACTAGCTCAATCAAAATCAACAGAAAGATGTGGGGCCTATCATGCAATTTAATCTGCCACAAATCTAAGTATAAGGAGTAAATAAAACGAACAAAAGAAGACGATACATAAATCAACTTAGAACATAAAGTAGCTATAAAGGAACGTTATACACTGAGGATAACAGGCAATTTTATTTGAATTAGGTGCCTCAAATTTGTAGAATCTTTAATTGCGCGCTCGAAAGCATTTCAATCTCTCTCACGCGTTCTCTCAAACCATTGCAAAATGAAAATCTCTGTGAAAAGTGAAAAACGATATCAATCTTTTTTACATTGATTCTTCATCCTATCGGGTGATAATATTGATTATACATTAATCAATAGGTTAAGTTTTACATCAATCCACTTTCTACTTATACACTTAAATTCACAAACTTAAGGAGCGACGGTTTGCCCTGCACGTTTCCATATCGTTAAGTACTTTCATATATTCCTGGCTGTCAAGCATGTGATACACTAGGTGGAAAGGAAACAGAGTTCAAAGTAGAATTTTAATTGAATTCAGAAAGCTTAGAATTACGTTGTACTAATTTGCTATTTTTTTAAAGTGTCACTCATAATCATATTGTAAAATATAGGTTGTTTTAGGGGTTCACAGTCGTGATATGACTGCCCCAGCGACGGATGTTAGACGCAACGAGAGAGACGTCAGAACCAAGATAGAGATTTAGCGATTTAAGTTCCATTTATTGCTGATTCGACTGGCACATAAATTAACGAGGATTAAATTGACGATGATGATTAAAACAGAGAGAAAATGTTTACAGTTAAGTTACATGCCGTTGACAGGAAGAGCTGAGGAACGGAGAGATAACGGAGGCCTACATAGTTCACAGACATAGACGAAGTTTACGGTTTGATGTCCAGAGAGCCAGTGTCAGCGGCGTGGCGAGGTCGATGGATCGACCAACGCCGAACTGCTAAGGGTCACGGGATAGATTGTGATATTAACCAATCACAGGTCAAATGGTTGACCTACGTAATTGAAGTGAGGCGGTTGCCATCGGTGATCTAACAATCAGGAGGCGCAACCTTTCTGAGAACAGGGTCTAAGTTTGCTATTTTTAATTTGTTCTATTGTCTAATCTGACTGTCTGAGGAGAATGAAGAAAAAGTTAAACTAAATCTGGATAAACACCAGAAGACTGAACTTTGTACGACCTTTTGCGTACGGTGGGGTAGAATGACCATCTCTATACAACAATGTATATGTCATGTAGCATTAACATTGCATGACAAATGTGTATAGCTGTCCGAAATATATATATAAAATGGATACTGTTATATGGAATGAAAAGAATATCATTGCAACTTCCGACATATATGGCTGATTCAATCTGGTGTAAATTATTATTGATTTTGATAAGAGCGTCAGAGCAAAATTGTGAATATACGCATACAATTGAGGGTTTTTTTTTCAGATTGTCCGTTTTTATGAACAAGTATACTAGCTCGAGGTAATTACTGCATTAACACACTGATTGTCTTGCGCGGTCCGCCGCTCAGTCTCCAAGGCTTTGGTACAGCGCTCGCCCTCCTAGATTGTGAACCGACCGAGAGCGCCAAGAACATATCAAATAAACGTACATTTCAGCAACAGGATAGCTTGGGCAAGTTTTGTATGCCGATTAGGTACATGAAACTATATATATTCAGTAGCCGAAGTTTTCTGTGGAGACTGCATATACTAGTGAACATTGTATGAAAACAAAAACGACAGAATAAAAGACTACATGTTATACCAAACTATACATACACAAGAAAATAATTAAAAGATTGTCTATCAAGGCAAACAAGAATCTTTCATCTATGCCATCAAAATGTTGAACATGTTCCCAAATTTCACAGTCCCTATCAAATTGAATTGCTATCATCGAAGTATTTCTTTGCCTTTTGATTAATCGTTTATTTCTCTTAACAACTAACGGGAATGAATGTATACTGCAGCAGAGGAAAAAAGTTTTCAGATTGAAATCTCAATCACTTCATTATTAAGTAACTAGAAATGGAATGTAATACTTCCCTTTTTTTTTTATATATATAGGGGCATCAGTTGCAGATAAAACTCACACTTACGAGAATATTTTAGTTTCAAATATATTTGCAACAAAATAATGAATTATGTTCTTCACTATAAAGCTTTCCATTCAACAAGCTCGAGTAACTGAATTCTAACCACATTGTAACAGATAGACGTTAGTTCACAAATACAAAAAAAGAAGACAAATGATAAAGATAGCATTAGAGCTGATTTTTCAAAGCTACACCAGCAAAAAATATCTCAGGCAAGAAAAAAAAAATTAAAATATACGAATAAAAATTAAAGGCGTCTAAAACAGTTTTTTTTTTTTGAGATCATACATGCAAGGGAAATTGCACCTTAGGTTATTGCTTCAGAAAATCACAGAGAACCGAGGTTCAAGCATGTAGATAGTACAGGTGGTTCATGGTGAATGTTCATGACTTGCTGCTTGTTATTAAATGGAGTAGTTGAGTACATGTCTCCTGTCATTTTGAACGAATTAAAATTTTCCACACTGTAAACATTCAATCCATCACCAATTAAAGCTTATTTTTGTACTTGCATTTATCTAAGACATTTTTCAATGATGACCCACAGTTTTGTTACTCCGTAGGACCGCAGCGTATAAAATTTCTCGGAGCAGGAGTAGGTGGAAGGGGTCGATGCTCCACGGGTCTCGGGGGACACAAGCGTTCAAGTTTCCGATGTGCTGGTTGAGGGGGTCTTACAGTGTCACTTGAATTATGTGCCACTGTACTGCTATGATCTTCGTTCTCTTTTCTTACGTCAAGACTGGGTTGTTCTCTGCTTGTATCGTCTCCTCCGTCCCCATCATGGTCTCCGATGACTATATTATAATGAGATAGCTGCTGACTCGGCGGCAATGCCCCCATTGTGTGTCTGTACCCTGGTATCTTACTTTCTCTTTGTTCGGAATCGTGATGTCGCAGTTTTACCTCCTTGTTTGATTCATCTGTCGATTCTTCTTCAATCCGATTCAATTCTCCGAGGACTGGTCGAACAGTCCCATATGGAACAAACCTGATACCGAGACTTTGGAGAGAACTTCCCAACTGTAAAGCACTGTCCTTAGCAATGCTCCCGTCTTCTGGAGATGAACTGTACGGTTGTCGATCCTGTGTCGGAATTTCAGGTAATTGTCTCTTCTGAATATCATTGCGCTGTATTTTCGTGACCTTATCTGCGCACTCAAGAGCCTTTCGAATAGTTTTCAATTTCTGTGCTTCCACCAGGGTCAGATTTTTTAGCAACATCAATTTTTCTTCCTCGATTTTCTTGATCACCTCTGATGCACGATTGTTTATCTCTTCCATCAACATCGAAGCCTGGTCTCTTATTGAGTGCATTGCTCTTTGACATATCTCCTCAGTTTGTCCGGTGATATGGTGCTGTTGAAGTACAGATAAAATGATAGCGTCGGTGTCTGAGACATCTTCGTCACTATCGAAGTGATTTCCAATGTCATCTGCTTCGATCAGTAGGTGTCCTCGGTGTTCTTTGTTGTTTCTGCACATTAAACACTGAAATATTTCACAGGTCTTACAATACACCGAACCACTCGGGTGCTTCGAACATCGGTTTTTTCTCATATCGCTTTTGGTAACGTCGACCCTGCTCACAGATGAGACCGGACGCCTCCTCCCACCCAGTACGCGGAGATGATTCTGCTTTCCATAAAGTTTATTTTTCGGAATTGAGGGGGATCGTGGACGAGGAAGAGTGGTTACAAAATAGTTGTCTTGAAGCGCGTTGATTTTGTCCTTACTCAATGCGTGAGGACTTTTACAGAGTGGGCAACAAAATGGAGCCGAACTGCGATTTGCTGATCTCACGCTGTCCAGGAGACACCTCTTGCAGAAGGTATGAATACACGGCAAGATCTTAGGGTCAACAAATTCTGATTTACAAATACCACAAGTTCCTTCCATCAAATGCTGTGAATCGGTGTTCATGATAGAGAAACTTTAGAAGTTCACCTTTTTTATTTCTGCAATGTAAAGATTTGCACGCAAGTCGAAACCTATTACGTTGCCAACATATACAACAACACAGTCTGCTTTTGGGCCGTGACAGTAGTATTAAAAACTGTTAACTTTTCACCCAGCTCTGATTCCCTTCGCTTTTAGTACGATCCTTTCCGTTGCAGAAAACAAAGTTACTATGAATTTAAAAATAAATAGTAATTAAAATTATATTCCTGGTACTAAGATTCCTCTTTCCCAAGTTCAAGACGTAAGTATATCTCTATATGCTTGTAACTGGTTAACCGGTCACCATAGAATATGTGCAGTGCAGATATCTACATAAGGTTGATCTATCCCCTATACAAAGGCAATATGATGACTTCACTTTGAAAATATGTAGTGTGTTAAACAGGTATAGCGACTGAAGAAATAGACATTAGACAGAGGCCTATGAGTAAAAAGCCTGTCACGGATGGATGATTTTGTCTGTTGAGTTGAAACCAGGTTACAGTCATGGATCACGATCAGGTTGGCGTGGTAACAAAGACACTTCCGATGCAAACACTAATCAGGTTTGCCACGTCAATGATTACAATAAGTAGGACTTCAAGTTGTGTTTTGTGCCAATATTTGTATTCATATTTTGTTTTGGTTTATAAGGAGAGTGGAAAAATAAACTTGCAACTTGCAGTTACCACGAAATTTTCGTCAGAGAAACTGGTCAAATTTTCCACACGGGGGGGGGGGGGGGGGGGGGGGGAGCGGGAGCTGGAAAATCTCTGTCAGAAAAGTAGTTGGCCATACATCCTGCAGTATCTCTATCTGCCTGGTTCAACATACAGTTTACATAATGTTCTGATACGTTTTGTAGTTTAATTTTATTCCATTACCTTTGAATCAGTTTATACAGGACTATAGTTGCAGTAACACACTGGTGTCCCTGAGTTTGCTAAAAAGCCATCATTGAAAAAAAAAGTTGAACTACTTCTTTAAAATGGTACTGATTCTAACACTATCAAGAGGCTGAATACAAAACTGTGTATACTAATTTCAACACACACTCGGTGCATCGATCGCCCACATCTTTGTACTTTTAGGAATGAAAAATTACTGAGGAAAAGTGAGGATAAGCAAACTAGTACAAGAGCTATTTACCTATTATTTGAATTTGCAAGTTGATATCATATCACCAACTTGTGGTTTCGAATAGCACAGAGTGGAAACATGAATAAACAACTTGCTAATTTATTTAAATGACAGTTTATGTTTTTTACGTGGGGTAGGCATGCGTCTAATTTCATGTACGGTATATTTGTGTACAGTTATGTTCGTACATACTTTGGTGGCAAGAAAGGTCTGTATGGCATTATTTCTTAAATTCTGAATCTCTAGTTTAATTCGCTTGTACTGCTAGAAACATAAGGGCGGGGGGCAAGGGTTTTTAGGATTAGCAGCGAGTAACACTCTTAAACAGGATCTTTTATTTGTCTCTTATGAAGAACCCTCAGGGTGCTTCGAGAATAATTTACAACGTAATTACTTAAAAAGTGCTCTTATAGGGAACATTTTTCCAGCAGGGTGAAGCCTATGCTCGTCAAGCGCCCCTTTTCTCTCTTCACAATGGAAGACCCATAGTGACGCTTCACACTTTTAGAAAAAAAAAATATTTAATCTGACTTTAGTTTAATCTTAGTCAATTTTGTGGAGACACCTGCAATAGTTCCAGCTCTATACATGCACGGGGAACATTAACTTGGGAATAAGTAAAGTTGTAGAGAAAAAAAAGACCACGCACAGGACCAAAGCAACTACAACAAGGTGCAACACCCGAGAAGCCTACTGGAATACTTAAATGCTTCAAGTACCACCACCTTTTTGCACTTGGCTCTAGTACCGGATTAGAGAAGGATAAACATTTACTTTTCATTTATCAAACCCATATATTATGATAGATTCTACCAGCTGTTGCATGGTACTTTAAGTAAATTTATGTCTTTGTGTCTCCTGGGCGTCCTCGGATCTAATACTATGTCCTATTACTGTCTAAAATTGAAGATAAAAGGGAAGACATCCACTTACAATTCACTATTTATGTTACGTGAACAATGAATCAACTTTTGACAGACTGTACTGACTGTCCAACAGATTTTAGACAGTTTCGCTTTCCAAGTTCATTTTGTCACCAACTGTTGTAGGAAGGATTGATGCTCCTACTTGATACTGTTAATTAATTTATTTTTTGAAAGGATTCTCTCTTAGGAAAAGAAACGTCCGTTTAGCTATAATGGAAACCTTGGCATGTGCAGGCCCGTATCCGGAGGGGGGGGGGGGGAGGGGGTTCAGGGGGTTCGGACGAACCCCCCCCCCCCCACACACACACACACAAGATCTGGAGTTCCGCTCAGCCTATGATAGTAGGCCTACGTTAGCAACATATATAATGAGTTTTAATTTTGTTTGTCCCTCCTTAGAGCTTTGTCGGGTAAAATGTTCCACATGTGGTAAAATCGAACCCCCTACTGAAAAGCTGTATGTGGGCAGACATTGCAGAGGGATTTTAGTAACAATGGCGTGGCCACTTTGTGTCACAAGGGGGGGGGGGGGGTGAAGGATTGACTAATCGAAGGAACATGCAGACCGGGGACCGAGCGACATGATGGAAATATTGAAAATATTTCCTCCCTGGAAATCAACTTTTTGGATTATAATTTCTCCAGATTTTGTTCATTTAATTGTTATTATTCATGCACTGATTCATAAGTTTTAAAGTGAGCTCTCTTTAATATACCACCTGCCACTACCTACCACCATTAGTTGTCAGGATCTTATAATTAATGGGGAACATATTGTCATCCGTCTGTGACAGTACATATCAGGCGCATCTCCAGGACTTTCAGCAGGGGTCTTGGTTGATGATTTCGCTGTCAGGACTCAGCGTACCGCCACCGTCAGTTGGCGCGGAGCGTAACAAAAGTTGTTTGCTTTTCAAACCCTCCAAATGGCAGGAAACGCAGTTCCAGAGTGTTCTAAGCTGCATGTATACCGCTTTGATGTAGGAACCTTATTTCTGCAACTTCTCAATTAATGAGAAAAACAATTGAAAATGCTAGTAATTTGGATTGCATGTATCTAAAACATTTGCACATATTTAATTGCGTTTGCTCGTTCGGTGGTCGATCTTATGGTCGACGCGAGCAAAACATCTCACTGTTGTCTGCATATACTAAGTGGAGCGCCATGATAGGTTGGCGGGGAACGTACAGGAATTGTTGGGAGGAAACAACTCCCATGCAGATCACCGGAAAAGTATATTCTAGGGGGCATTTTTTTTCTGTTTATTCTCACGCCTCAATATAGACCCTCTACAAATAAATGAAGTTTATAGGGAAATCTTGCATTTACTGTACAAAAAACAATTATACTTTTAAAACCAATGTTTGTGGATATAGAATGAAAGGTCATTCAAAATAAGGAAAGATAGTGACCTTCTTTTCAAGAAATAAGTTTCTCATAGACAGAAATTCACTTATTTCTTGCTCAACTTTCAGTAATTTGTTCATTACCCAGACTTTCCAAAATTTAAATGATGCGTCTTCCATTACTCATCATCTGCATTATGTCTTGAGGAGATGAAGCTTGTGAATGTTTGTAGATAAGTCTGAACAGTTTAACAATGTTTAAAGCTGTTTTCTTTGTATGCTATGTTGGTATATTCTAAACGCACTATATCCCTTTAAATACGTTTTCAAGTCTGGGGGAAAATAATGGGTGACATGTACTCCCCCAAATACCTCGAGTGGCGTCGAAATTACACTAGAGAGGATTTACAAGTTGGCAAAAAAATTCCAACATCGATTGGTGCATATAATACGACGAGAATCAGAGAAAATGTTTGACAAGTACCTGCCAGATAGCAGGAAATGGCACTTTGTATTCCCATTTTCGAAAGCAGATTTCATTAGAGAGGATTTTAGGGGGGGGGGGGGCTTGCTTGGGTCATGAGATAATGATACCAGGTTCTAACTTGTTTTGTTACACTTTTAAAAGCGTACGCTCACCACCTAAACTCCAAATTTCATTTTTTTTTTTCACACGTGTAGACCTACTTCACGTGCACCATCTACAGCGTGGACATAGGTCTGCACAGCACATTGCAAGTTGGCAGGCGTGCATGAATATTGCATAGCGTCATAATGCTATTTTTTTTGAGGGGGGGGGGGGGAGGAGTAGGAAGGGGTTAACGGGGGTGGCATCAGTGGCACGACTACGGGGGTATGGGAGAACCTACTATTCCCACTCCCTCTTCACTTTATTGAGAAGAAATTCTTTCTACATAAAAAAGAAGACAAACCGCACCACTGCCGCTGTGGTAAATTTAAGTGACCAGTGAATCTGCCAAGTTTCACATTGAGAAGGGGGGTCTCAGATAACTTTGATAAGTTCACAAAATAAGTATGTCATTATCGCGAAGAAAATGTTTCTTTGGCAAATTACGGGGGACATGTCCTCCTGTCCCCCACAGATTCACACCGATGGGTAGCCCCATTTTATTGTCAGAAATGTGATTACACAGCGATGGCCTATAATTAAAAATAAAACATGGAGTTGCAAATCTCAACACTATTGTTTCGCATGCCAATTCTCCCGAAGTACGCTGAGCTGTATATTTCGTCAGTGATTCAGATTGCTCGTTGTGGATAGAATTGCGGAATATTCAAGTTACTTAATGATACAGTACTGCAATACACCGTGTAAGCGTTGAACGACACAAATACCTGCCTGTGCTGCCCGTATACATGTGCCTAGACATCGAACCTGCGTCAAAAGTATTCCCAGAAAAGGAGTGAGCGTCAGAGAATTCCTCATATCCGCATGCCCGTCACTGTAGATCCAAAAGCGCGTTATGCGTGGCTTAATATTTACTTCACCTTGCGTAAGCATCTCGAGGTCTTGAACAATTGGGCAGTTGATCTATACATGTATACTTTGTAAACATTTACTGAGTGAAGGTATTATCAACGCACGAGATATGACATTGCTACTTCACGTAAACATTCAGCCCAGAACTGGTTGTATAGATTGAATTAAATACCGTGTCACATTCATGGAAAGGCAAATGTGTTAAAGTTATGCTGACACTACGTACTACCACTACCTAAAATTTCATTATGCGTTACAGTAATCATGATCTTTGCCCTTGACCTGTGACGTCATCAGGCGGGCGGACACTGCATCTCACACCCAGGCACCCACCCACCAAGTTTAAAGTTCTTCCGACTTATCGTCTAGGAGGACATCGTGACACACTTTTTCAGAGCATTTTTGCCCATTTGACCGTAATCACTTTACCTTTGACCTGTTGACGTCATCAATGTTTAAGAAATACTCCTCGCATAGTCTACTTTCCATATATGGTAGTTTCATAACTCTGCGACATTCACACATTGAGATAATGCTAAAAATGTGTTTTTCGTTTTCATGACCTTTGATCTATGACGGTTTTACACACTCACACACATACACACACCCTCACACACATTAGGACCCCCTTCTCAGTCCCCTTACCTCAGTGGGTAATCCCAATCAATGTCATTTGCATACCATGAGTTACCCCCCACCCCCCACACACACACACACACACACAGATAAGGGCTACTGGCCCACCAAGTTTCGGTGGAATACTACAAGGAGTGTAGGTCACATTTTCTGCGGCTTTAACTGCTGAAGTATGTACAATATCTCGTCCCTCTATACTACGTATGTATGGAACAACCACGTCTGCATGGGATTAGGCAATTTTGTCTCTGGCATTGACAATCGAATCATTCGGTGAAGAAATTTGGCTGCAGTATAGGAGCAAACCTGAGTTTTCAGTGTTTGAAAATGACCAAACTTACACGACAGAAGTCAGTTCATCTTTGTGTGTTATCGGTAGAGAAACAATCGTCGTTTGATACTTGTTACAAGACAAAATGGCACATAAAATGGCACATGTAACTTATCGTTGTTCAACGTTGTTAGTCGTTTCTACCAAATGTACTTCTGTGGTTCCTGCCGTCATTTTTCTTTAATTGACATTTTGTTCCAAAGACCTATTAAAATAATAGAAATAATTTGTTTTAAGATTTCAAGCAAAATAGGATATTAAACTCTAATAATTATTGAATACTCTGATTATGTTATTTATTTTTGGTATTAAATCTTATATTTCACATGCAATATATAAACTTAAAATATGCCAATTTAGCTATCTGGCTAAAGACAATTCTCGAAGCTGAAATATACAATTACATGAGGTCGAGCCCGTTGTCGTCATCGCTAGCCGGTGTGTAGGCTAATTCCTGTTACTGTCTCTGCACACATGTTGGCAACTAGAATTTACCAAAGACACTATAGAGCACTGGAATGCATTGTATCGTGCGGCTACTTCTGCCCAGAGACGTCCTTGTATTTACTTTCCACTTGTAAAAGTTTCATAAAATGGCCTTTTTTCAACAATTTGGAATGGGTGGAGGGAGACCACCAAAATCAACTGATAACAAGTTATATGAAGAGTTAGGAGTATCGAGAAATTGTACTGATGCTGAATTGAAAAAGGTAGGTTCACCGGCAGATCTGAAGCCTAATGTTAACAATAAAGGTGTATCAGTGAAGTTTACTTAACCTACGCCTAGGCTATTCTGTAGTCTAGCCTAGCCCTTGAACAGGGCTCTGCGTTACTTTACATGGCCTAAGCTCATTACACCCCACAATTTTGTAACCCATTAGCCAACCCTCGCCAGGCATGTTACCTTTCACCTTCACGAATGGTTGCAGTATGTTTTCTTACAAATTTTCACACAAACGATCTCTGGCACTACGAATACGATCTCTGGCATTACATCCACCTTTCTCCCAAAGTGCATTCCATGTCAGGCCCACGCCGAAGTTTATCCCCAAAAAACAATAGAAAACATACGGTAAATACCAGCTCCACGCAGAAGATCTTCAGTTCTGAGTGCAGGAAATGCAGACTGGCCTTTCTCCATAAGCTTTCTATCAAGATCATATGACGGAAATGGATGAATTTTGACTCAAAAAACTAAACATAATACCAAGTCATTACCAAATACAAGGCTTTACGTCATAAACTGCAAGCCCAAGAGTGAGTCATTGAGGCTGTATTTTACTGTTTTATGCTTCAAATGGTCGCCAAAAACAGTTTTGTGGGTAATCGTATAGCCTAGTTGAGATGTACGCACATATCATGGCACAATTTTAGAATTCTCCGTCTTTCAGAAGGTCTCATTCACAAGTGGAGTCGGAGTCACAATCGAGGAAGGAACAACAAATTCAATGATAACAATAGAAGGCGCTAATCAACTTAAACAATAACTCTGAAATCACTACGACTCCCACTCAATTAAAAGTTGTATTGTCATTACAACCCTGACTCCAGCAACGATAGATGCGTCATCCCCCACCCTGACTCCCAACTCCACAAAATACATGTCAGTATTTAGCCAGGCTATAGTCTCTGACTTCACTGCGACTCTGACTCCATTAAAAGTAGTATTGTCACTGCGACTCCATTCCTAGCAACAATGGATGCATCATCCCCCACCTTGACTCCGACTCTCCATAGAACTACATGTCAAATGTTTAGCCTACATTCTCTTACTTTACTGTGAACTTGACTCCATCTAAAAATGTTATTGTCACTACAACTCCAACTCTGGTTTTATTGGTACATCTTTTTCAATCTCACTCCCACCCACCTTCACTCCGTTTCCACGTATAAATACATGTCCACCCAAATATGTGTTGTTCTCAAATGTACTTTGACTCCACAAAAAAAAAAAAAAAAAGGGAAAAAGATGGAACTTTCGTAACATTTGGAGGCCTACTATATACTGTAGGTTGGGTTGGACTGTAACTCCACAACTCCAGCGAAAGGAAGAACTTTAAAAGTGCTGGGTGTTCTAAAATTACTCCCATATCATTTAGTTGTAGTGAAAGTATGCTACTGCATTAATGCATCAACGATTTTTGACAATTTGTGTGGCATTTTGTAGCAATGCTTAATCCGGTCAAATATTTGTGGTAGCCGTGCAAGGGCTGTGACCTGGAGTGTATCATAACGCACAATGTAGCACGCAAACTTTTGTGAGGGATGCCAAGAATTTTTCCTATTCATGAATTCCACAAACAGGTGTTGAACACTGCAGCTTGTCTGCTGGGGTCGAATGTGTATCATGTTTCAACACATCGTCATATGTATGACGATGGTTTCCAGGGTGCGAATTTAAGGACTTTTTACTGGTAGTCCAAAGGACAACCTGCTTGTCAACTTTTCATACAATTTGGTAGTCCTTCATCAATGTTGTACACATGCAGAGCAATTCTCACACGATCGAGTAACTTGCAATTGCCATTATGTTTGAAACGGAAATTCACAGAAATGAGAAAGTTGAAAACGGGAAAACACAGAAATTTCTATTATGAAACGAGGAAAATCGGGGCCCTATATGGGGACCGGGGACCATTCACAACAACTGCCGTATTGCATCATACGGTACCTCAGTCGCTCGAGGCGAGCAAATTCCTGTGCTGTTTTAATGGGGAATTTTCAGCTGTTGTTCGCCGGGTTAAAAGTGAACAAGCTGTCTATGCCCCGCCCCCATGATACCGATGTAGAATAACTGGCCATATGATTGGTTTACCTTTTCCCGCAATTTTTGAAAAGTTTATAATGTATGCTAGTGGCATGCAAACCTTACTTTCACAATTCGATGCAAGGCGCGCTATGGTCAGGACTGTAAATAAAACTCCGCCTACCTTCACCATTCACAGAGATTGCATTGACATAAGCTGATAACGTTGGGTTCACTGTGTTAGACCCTAATAATTTGGTCGCCAGCAGGACGACTAAGCAAACGTGTTTTGCATTTCAGTGGTCCGACAGAAATGTCAGTCGCCTGGGATGATTGGACGACCGCTAAATTCGCACCCTGGTTTCTTGAAAGTTTGATATCGATTGTAAAATTTATACTTGAAACTTGCACAGCACGTACTACTCTTCATTATAAATTTATTCTTTTTTATCATTTTTTTGTTGTTGTCTGTGGCATTGCCCATGATGGTTGTGTAAGTAAACGTAGTCCACTACCTGTTCCGAAAGCGTTCTTGCCACATGTTTATGGAGAATTTTAGGATTGTGGATGAAAGAAGCATCATAATTCCAGGAAATATGCATACCATACCATAGCAACCATAGCAACATACACCTTCTTATGCCGTTCAAGTAACTCTAAACCAGTGCTAATGAAAATGGCTACCGTATGTGGCATATCTTGTTTTTACTTTTTAGTGTCATACAAATAGAAGTCAACCCAAGCGAATTTTTACTGAAGTATCCACGTGCCTGTTACCAAGCTTACTGCACCGAAAACATGTGAAATCATGAACTGCAAGGGATGAAAAATACACAAATCTGGGGCCCTAATTTGAAAGGAAATCATTGTTTAAGATATGCAGATGTTATGCAGATGAGCAAAACTAAGAAAAACTATTGTAATTTGTATCCTTATGTTTTTAATAATTGGTTTACATGTTTTTAAATAATCGGTATACGTAACTGGTATCGCACATAATTTTTACCGATTCTGATTTCTACCGATTATGCAATAATCGGCACCATTGCGTTTTTCGTTTGGACAATATGCCTAACATAACTGTAGGGTAGGAAAAGGCCTTGGCTAGGCAGCCTAGTATTGCTTTAAATTGTTTAATTTGAATTTGAAAGTTTGAGGATCAGGTCCCTGGTATTGATTGTGGATGAACACGGGCAAGATTTGCCTACTCTTTGTGATAAGTGTTCAGAGACCAGAGGGTAGCAAGGCATGGGTGAAGTTTCAGTCATGATATGCTCTCAAAACTGCAAGCAAGATTATGTATTTTGATTAAAAGTCACCAAGACTGCTACCATGGTTTCATTGTAGATTGGAGTTTCTGTTGTTCTTAATATTTTCTCAAAACTATTCATTAGATCATGTATTTTGATGAACAACCATTGAACCTGTGACCACAACTTCACTCCCTTGGAGTTATGGTCACTCTCAATATTTTCTCAAAACTGTAATCAAGATCATGTATTTTTTTAAATGTCCACTAGGACTGCGACTCTACTCAGTATTGGACTTTTAGTCGCTTTCAATGCCCTCTCAAAACTATACCCAAACTATCCTCATTTCAGAGGATGTAGCAACTAATATTGATGTTGCTGTGCATGACCATAGTCCAACTTACAAACTTCTCCAACTCACAGACTTGTCTAGCTCACAGATCTGTCTAGCCCACAGACTTTCCTTGCTCACATACACTTGTCTAGCTCACATATACTGTACTTGTCTAGCTTACAGATCTGTATAGCTTGCAGACTTGCCTAGGTCACATACTTGTCTAGCTCATGGATCTGTCTAACTCACAGATTTGTCTAGCTAACAGATCTGTCTAGCATCCAGACTTCTCTAGCCTAAAAATATGTCTAGCTTGCAGACTTGTCTAGCTTATAGACCCATCTAGCTTACAGACTTGTCTATCTCACAGATCTGTCCACCTACAGTACTGTATAGTTTGCAGACTTTTTAACATATAGATCTAACTCATAGATCTTTCTTGCAGGCCTGCTCTGCCATTCTCTGTACTGTAGGTTTTGCTATTTACCAAGTGTTGTTTCGTACTGTACTTATGCTTGGCCTGACGTTGTTTCTAATGTTGAGAGACAGTTAATTCTGAATCCACTTCTCTCATTATTCAAATCTCAAACAAGTGAAAAGACAAAACTGTGAACTGTAATACAGTATGTGTAGAATGACATAAAATGTTTCTTTCTTTTGACATGATAGGCTTACAGAAAGCTTGCTAGAGAGCATCATCCGGACAAACATACAGGAAATGATGAAAAAGTAAGTTTTCTGTCCTTTTGTACTTATTGTGATTACTTGAGAATTTCATTTTCTTTTTGGAATTTTCGTGTGCTGGTGCAATTGGTAAATGCTATGTCAATATATATATACTACAGTATGATATATATTTGCTCTTGTAGATGTATATCTAGTGAATATTTTGTTTTCAGAGAGAGACCCACCTACCCCTATTCCATCCATCTTTCTCTTCATACTCTTGTTAACATCTCAAAATTCACCACAATGAAAATGTGAACTGGTTTGTCCTCAATGAGTCGATTTCTGAAAACTTTTATTTGCAGTTTAAGAGTATAAACTTTGCATATGAAGTTCTATCAGACCCAGAGAAAAGACAGCTTTATGACGAATATGGTATGGAAGGCTTAAATGATGCAGGATCAGATGGAGGTAAGCTGTAACTGTCAATCTCCTTAACTCACTTGTCTCTATATGAACCAGTGCAGGTCTGTTTCTATCGTGTTTAATGTAACTTTGAAACCGCCTTTAGCATTGCCCCTAGTCCATTCTTGATGGACTGCTGTCTTCTTTCCCAATTTACTGTCCAATGGTAATAGTTGATAGGTGCCCTGGTATGGATTTTGCATGTAGTGGAATTTTTTTTGCTGTACAGCAGAAGGAAACTCAAAGTACCGTGGATCCTGCAATATTTTATTGTAGGTATCCTTGTTGTATCAACTTACTCTCAACATGAATTATCACTACCATTCAGTCAACCTATCACACTTCACCTATATGTTTTTTTCTGTTATTGGATCACTATTTACTGAACAGCAGTGTGTTTACAGAAATCCTGAAATGTAAAAAAGGTTAAAAAGCACTATGAGTAGTACGAGAATACAGGGCTTGGTACAGGTGGCACTTGGAATTTATTCATATAAAACTTATCAAGATTTCCTTCGCATACAGTACTAATACAAATGCCCAAACTACTGTACAACAATCACTGTATATCCTACATACAAAAGAAACAGAATAATAAAATATTTCATTCAGTTTTCAAAAGTGTGTGAAGTAGGCACTATTACAGTACAGTTTAAACCACTCTATGCAATCGTTATAAGGCAGGGTCCATAAGTAAAACTGTTGATTGTTTGTAACTAGTGGATTGGGACTTCAGTAATTGTGCTAGTCAGTAACATTTTCATGCCTTAGTATCCTTAGGAATCCATGTAAATTTATCAATATCAACTCAGTGTCTATGTTTATGATAGTTTTTTAGGCTTTTAGAACATTCAAAGTAACATACTGTTTCCCTTTTCATTAGATCAGTGCAGAGCATGCAGAACTTTCTGTTCATTCTTTTCAGGTTGTTACTTCGTTATGCACAAGGTATAAATAACTGGACTCTGTACTCAATAAAGCTTTTTGAATACTTGTATGATGTGTATATGATTACTTACCCTACAGAGAGATATATATGTATTCAGTAGATACTGAAGTGGGTGAATACAGAGATGTCTGGGTGTTTGATTGCATTCGGCTCATAAAACATTTTAATTGTGGTAGTTCTTTCAAGTGATGACCGACTGACAACATTCAAGATCTATGGTCGTTACTTGTCATTACAGGATGTGCATTATTGTTTCAGTACATTGTTTTATGTTTATGTTACATTGTGTGACATTTTGTCTCATACTTGTATCGATCAGATAAAATCAAACTGCTTATGAAATTTCACGATTGAGGGTCCTCCTGTACATTTTTCTATGTGTTCTCAGTACAACTTTTCATTTCAGTAAAGCTGACAGTGACTTTACTGTAGTATTTTGGTTCAGTTGAACATTATTGTAACAATCAGTTAGAGTGGCTACATAGTGTACAATTATTTGACTGAAAAAGACACCCTATGCACACATGCTCCACCCTACGTATACATGCTCTCTCAATGTATTGTAAGGATGGTACGACTGCTAATCAAGTAGAATGTGCTATTTTGACATTTTTTGCACCCTTTAGTGCCTTTTGTCACTGCAGGAGGAGAAAACAAATAGAAGTTGGCTTTACTGATTGCATAAGAAGATCATTCATTCAATATTTTGGTAAAGTAACTTGCATCATCATACCAATTATGCACGTTTTGTTTCACAGGTATGGATGACATATTTTCACATTTCTTTGGAGGAGGCCTGTTTGGAGGTGGAGGTGGTTTTGGTGGACACGGAAGACCACGAAAAGGCCAGGACATGGTTCATCGTTTAAAGTTAGCAGTTTCCTATTTTCCTGATTTTCAGATAAAACTATGTTTGTTCTCCCTTAGTGGTTGCAATTACCGGTGGGCATATCCTTACATTTTACATATTTAGCTTATGTTTTCTAGCACCATACCATTCTATTTTACACCAATTGAGTGTTTTGCAACAAAGATGTTAAAATAAACATCTACACATGTCCACTGTAAAACATTAACTTGTCAGTAGAATTTCAATGGAGTTGCAAATGTCATCCCCATTTGTCTATAATTTTTTGCAATCTACATTTTTGTTGGTATGTACAAATTTTGAGTAACTTTTCAATTTCGGTTGATTTCATTGGTAATAGCATCGCTTAATTTTTCAAAATCTGCACTTTTCGTGATAGGTTTACACACATTGGTAAGGCAAACAGCACACCGTGTAAATGATACACTTGGTTACCTGTCCATCAAGTCCAAGTTGGTAAGATGAGGAAGCTGCTACTCTATGGTAGTAGCTTCATGGTCAGATGGATCTACAGTACTACCTACTGTAGAGAGGGATGATGACACCCTCCAGTACTTTTGCTAATTTGAATTTACGCCCTTTTGAGGGTTTTGAGCTGATACCTGCTTGGCAAAAATATTGCAGTCACATTTACTTCAACTGTATTGAATCATATGAGCATACTGACGTACAGGTAATGTTACTAATAATTTTTTTTTTACCCTTTACCTATGTCTTTGTTTGGATCGGTACTGCATCATTCTATATTTGGACTTACAGGTCTGTGAAGTTTATTAGTTCTGCTGTCTAGATTGGGACACACTGTTTGTTAATTAATTGACCACATGACTTTGACCATGTAAGCTCTTGAGCTCTTCAAAATTTTACAGTCTTATTTTCTTCTTGGAGTTGGATATTTGTTTCGCTTTATTGTTTAAGTTGTTCTGAAAATACTAACTTTATGTTTATCATAATTTCATAACCTTTGACTCCTTTTGGTGGGAAGGCTCCACGTATTATATGCAGGCACACACCTGTCAAGTCCATCAGACATACCATCACACACACATGCACACACACACATACATACAGTGTTTTTCAACTTCTTACCACCAATGGTAACATCAGCCACTCTCAAACTTATCATTAGGTACCCCAATACCAGGACCCACTATTGAAGTCTGTATGCTTTTAGTACTGTAACACAAAAGATGTATAGTCACTATGGTGAACTATATTTTAAGTTCCATAGTTTGCAAGGACCATTCAGTGGACTACAATATATCCTATATACTTGTACATTTGAAGGTATGAGAGGTAGTTTAAGATGTAAAGAATAAGCCTTTGATTCTTCTGTCATGGATTGGTATAATTGTAATGTAATCTGGTTATCAGGAAAGTTGTAATTTCTCTTTCTGGAATATGATTTTTATCCTCTTACATACCCTCCCATTCAAAGTTGTATTCATTATTTAGCACAAAATCCTGATAGTTGCCCTCCTGGTCTCCTTCTCTCAGCTTTACTCTCCTTCGTACATCTCAAACCCACCTTCCCCCTCTCTCACTCATCCTTCTTTTCTTGTGCCTGTCTACTTTTGTGAGGATGGGATTCTCTTTAGCTCATCAAGCCAATTTTTCTTCTTTTGCTGTTCTGTTTGTAGAGTTTCGTTGGAAGATTTATACAATGGAAAGACATCCAAACTGCAATTAAGCAAGAATGTCATTTGTTCTTCTTGTAAAGGGTGAGTATTCTTATGAATTCTAATATTGAAATCAAATGGTGTGGGTATGAATACATATCTGTGGTATGTTTAAGCCCATTCTTTTTTTTAACAGTAATTCAAATTTTGTAGATTTGTCACTTTGTACAAGGAAATGACATCAAGCAGACAGAGGAGATAATCTTTCGTTATTGTGAGTTTGTTCTGACACATGTGCAGACGTTGCGCACCCCCCTTCTGAAATGTCACTATGGGAAAGACTATTGATTGTAGTAACTGATGGCTTGCAATGAATAATTAGTCATTGGTTTTACTTGAAACAAAGAGTTAGAAGAAGATACCATATGTAGATGCACTGGACTCATACTGATTCTCAGAAGTTTCCAAAAGTAAGAAATATCATCATCTGTAGTGCAAGACTTACTTTACATATGGGACGAGAATCAAAAGTGTATGCTTGTACTTTGTGATTTAAGACAGAAGTTTTGACAATCTAGTTAGCCATCAGCTTAGGGTCTGTCCATTTGCAGTTATCTATCAGTATGCGATTATGTTAGTTCAAGCCATGACCTCCTTTGTGAGGATTGTTCTTGTCAGCCAGTTGTCCAGTTACTTTGTAACCTTGCCTTGGTAACAGTACCATGTGAAGTGTATCTTGTAGCCAAGTTTCGCATAACTATGTGCAATCAAGTCTGCTATCTGTAAGCTAAATTTTATGTTTTGGAATGTAAATTTTTTATGCCTTGTGGCACAAGTTGTGAGCTACAGTAGATGGAACATAGAAATTATGATTTGCACCTTGCAAGTAGAATGGTCACTGTACCGTCACAAATATAGTATAGGAACTACGATGGGAGGCGGAATGATCCATCTACCCGTCATGGGAGCAAAGCAACAGTGTTGGACAGTACTAATCATTAGAGTTCTTTGAAACCTGATGGTTATACTTGAGTATTTGCCTACCAAGTGCAATCGTATAGTTGATTCAGAATGTCAGTCATTAATACAAGCTATATGCAGCATATTTCATTTCTTGCTGCTTCCCATCAACATGTCATCTTTTTTAATGTTTAATTTTGAATATTTATGTTTTTCATCAGTCGGGGTGGCAAAGCAGGCGCTACACAGACTTGTAGGTCGTGTCATGGGCGTGGTATGAAGGTCACCGTCAGACGTATAGGTCCAGGAATGGTACAACAGATGCAGAGCCATTGTACTGATTGTGATGGAGAGGGTAAGTGCATTCTAAAGACTGTCAGATGTCACATTAAAACTTAGATCTGTGGTGGCCACATCCATGCTTCTTCATCCACCTTCCACCTTAGAGGCAACGGGTCCGATCGATGCCAGTGACTTAAGATATGGTTCTTACTTCAGCTGTGTGTGGTACTGGGCAGAAACAATGGAGTAGGTCAGTACAGAAAAAATTATCCAGTTACCTCACAACTGAAAATAGGACAGTGTTCTTGCTAGTTGAGCCTGATGGTTAGTAAAATGTGAAGTAAACCTAAATCTCAATCAAATTAAACCCTACCCTTGGCAGCATCCCTATTTATGCAATTGGCATCTGTCACAAAGTAGTATTAATTGAATGGATAACTAAATTTGGTGAATTAGAATGCCTTTTCGTAGCCTGCATAATCTAGAAATCGGCTCCGCCTGTTTGGTATCATTGGTATGCAGTGTTCATGCAATTCTGGTTATCCACTGGACAGTAAACATGGTGAATGCTGTTGTTCTTTCCAAAGTGAAATTTTCCTTTCATACCTATTTTTATTGATGTTTTTCGGTTTCAATACTTATTGTAATCTATGCAGTCATGTTGGAGTGTGTGTGTATGTGTGTTTGTGATACCCGCTTGTAACATACTTTATTTGGAGGGAAGGTTGGCCTGAACTCATATTTGGTACAGCACAGCTCGAGTTCAACTCCCAAAGACTACTTGCAGAGGAAAGCAGAGACATGTTGCAACAAGTACAACAAAGTTGAATCACGTAGACAAAAAAAAAAAAATGCGAAGACACTGTGTATACAGTGTGTATAATTGTCAACATTCCTCTACTCAGTTAAGCCATGTTGTGTTTGCACAGTAGGCGGTAAATCGATCCATGTAGGTTTGATTCCTCATTTCCAGTCGTTTTGAAAAAAAAAAAAAGAGTGAAAATACTGTAATTCAGGAGTGCTGCTTCATTGTGTTAGTTGATGTTGAAACCACCCCAAGTTGTGTTTTGGTACAAACAACGATCGAGGGAACCGCACTGTCGAGAAAGTCCGCGAGTGTGAAGGTCTGCGAGACCGAACGTTTTTTAGTACGTAATAGTATTGACGTTTGCTGCAGGGTTTTGCCATGGTGGTATGGTTTGAATTCAAAACACAGGTACAAGACATTTTTTTTTCCAGCCAGTTGTCAAGGTACTTGAGTACAGCATCACATGGCATGAGTGGACACATTAGAAAATGGATTTGTACAAGTAATAGTACAACTATGAAGTGCATGCACATCACATTAAAACTTTGCATACTTAATCAAAATCACAACAGATTCTTCCATTCTGGTGGCAGAAGTTGTTTTAATAGTACCAGAGACCCTCTGGCATAGTGTGCCATTAATTCCAAAAGTTCTCATCACAGATTTGGGCAAACCCAACTAAGTTTGTTGCCTGAGTTGCATTTGGTTGTCTCTTACAAACAACGTGCATTTGGGATGCCTGGACTGCTACTCATTTCCTTCACTGTTGAGAAGGCCTGGGTGGAGAGAGGTGATGCAGTTCAGGTGTTGTCCAGGTGATGGGATAAGAAGCTGTACTTTATTTCAAACCTTGATGTTCCCACTGTTGAATATATCTTTGCAGGTGAAAGTATCAGTGAAAGAGATAAGTGCAAGGTCTGCAAAGGCAAGAAAGTAGTCAAAGAGAATAAAATTTTAGAGGTACATGTAGAGCCAGGCATGAAAGAAGGTCAGAAAATTCCATTTAGGGGGGAAGGAGATCAGCAGGTAAGTGTTTAAACCTATGATCTTTAAAATTATTGAATAATTTTCTCCTGGCCTTAATAAATCAATATATTAGAATTTAAGAATGCAAATGCTTGGAAAGACCATTGCTAGTGAAATAAAAAGCTCACATCAAGTTGGAGCATTAGTTTTTCATTCTGTACAGCAGGGGAGATGTGAGAAAAGTGTAGAGAAGAGAGCATGAGGTTAGGTTATAGGATGACTGTTTTTCCCTGCCAGTTGAAGACTTCCACCATTCAACGTAGTAATTAGTGTTAGTACCAGGTTCAAAATTCAGACCTGGGTCTGTGGTATAAGCTGTCGGTCAGGTACCTGCATAGGCAGAAGTATAACTTCAGTTGGGCTGTGAGTTGCCCGTGAAGTCTTAATACGACAGATTGTGTTGCATGTTAGTATAACACCATGCACATCACATAGGGGCATGATAATGCAGTGTTCTTATTCCATGCATGTTGAATTTTGGCACAAGTACAATGTGCGTTGGCAAAACTTTGGATCTAGATATCTAGCAATTTTAGAACCGCGCCCATCTTTGGTCAGGTACCTTGTGCAAACACTAGTGTTAATATTTCATGGTATAGGTTGCGTTTTGTAATTATGTGGGAGCAGTCGGTAATCTCTATCAACATATTGTCATTGTATTTTACATTGTTTTTCCAGCCTGGACTAGAGCCTGGTGATATACTTATTGTGCTAGTTGAAAAAGAACACGATGTTTTCAAAAGGACTGGAAGTGATCTTATTCTGAAAAAGACGATAGGTTTGACAGAGGCTCTCTGTGGTTTCCAGTTCACACTGAAACAGTTGGATGGACGGGAACTGTTGGTCACAAACCCCCCGGGGAGTATAATTCACCCAGGTGAGATAAAGTTGGCATATTGTTTGGGTGCTGAGAAAATGATACCACTGGCATCAAAGATGCCTATATTTGTAATACACTCCCAATAACTTAATGAGGTTGCCCGTCAGAAAACTACATCAGTGAAAACTTTCACTAATGCAGATTTTCTCAGAATATCAATATTAATATGGAACCTGGCAATGTATTTGCATTGTAAAAGCACATTTGAGTGTTTCTATAGCACACCAACAATCCAACATATGAAATAAAGTGACTTTTGAAAGAACATCTTAATTTTGAAAACGACAGCCACAAATTTAAAGTTAGTAGTCCAATTGAAAAGCAGTAGAACTTCACTAAATTTCAACATTTGCTAACGTGACTTAGATTTGGCAGTCTCTCAGCTCTAGTGTGTTTTACGTATTCAGTAACGTTGAGGGACCAAGCCATCTCTTTCATTGACGATAAGGCATCAGTCACACCTTCAAATTGATGTACTTCCCTAAAGGAAATCGTTACCACATAAATTTTGAATGTATGTCAAATGTTAGACTCGTATAAGGTTGGCCTGTATGGCACTTCACATACAAGAAGCTGTTGACACTGTTGAATAATTCTATCTGTTGGCTCGGCTTGGGCCACACTCTGCACTTCAATGCTTTGTAAATAATTTGTCTTCGGTGCTTGCATTTCATGCCATCAGAAATGGTTTGCTTGTAGATCATCTTCCAACATCCAGATCCAAGGGATCACTTGGTTTTTCAGAACTATTGTGTATAGATGTTTGTTGTATACAGACATGTTATATATCATTTAATGATTAGGACTCACTGTACCCATGCTAGGAAGATAATCTTACCTTGACAACAAGGTAGCCTACACTAATTCATCCATCTCTGCTTAATGCTACTGCAGTAGCAGCTGGATTGCTCTAAGACAGAATATTAGTTTTAATAAATAAATTGTTTATTCTTGGCTGATTCAGTGACTTTGGTTATCATATGTTGTTGGTTAGTGTAATACTACCTTGGTTTCAGTGGTTGCTTGACATAGTATTATCTTAATGGTAGCATTGCTTATTAGTAATAGTGTTACCTTGGCTGTACTAATATTTCATTGATTGTATTGTCTTGGCTTCTTGTATTGTTTGTGTGATATTGATTGGGGCATTATAATGGTTGTAGCATCGTATGGCAATAGTTGCTGTATTGCCTTTGCTATAGATCTTTTCAGGACAACGAGCCAACTCAAAAGTAGTTTTGCTTTTTTAGGGACCTGTTAAGTCTCATCAGACAGTCAGATTACCTTAACTTCTTTGATTTTATTTTACATGGTAGGTGAGTAAGGTATCCTGTAAGTATTGGACCCAGTATTGAAAGTCTGTCAACCTGTTTTTGTAATGATTCATTATCATTGTTTTCAGGTTCCTTGAAGGTGGTAGAAGGTGAAGGCATGCCATTAGTTAGAAATCCACTCGCTAAAGGAAACCTCATCATTCACTTTGATGTCAAATTTCCAGAGAAGTACTTCAAACCAGAGGAAGAGTTAATGGTATGTGTCAACCAGACTTGTGATTAAGTAAAGTTTTGAATTCTTGTTTTCTTCAAATAAATTATCAAATATTATAGGACAAAATTCTCAAATTGTGAATCTTTCAAACAATAAAACAGGAAGAAGTTCATATGTGGTGCCTTTCTGTCTGCACCAAAATTATGGTTTATTATCATAACAAGTTACCAGTCAGTTTGTGCTTTTGTGTGTGTGTGCATAAAATCTTTTCAGGCACCCAGTATGTATATACATGTTCCTGTATAATTTCTGTGTTTTTTTCTGCAAACTTGGGCAACCTCAAGTAAATTACGGCACATTTTGGTGGTCGTATAACCTCATAATGAGCAATCACCTGAATTTGTGAAAACACAACAAGGAAGTATGGTTTTTTTTACAGTAATTGCACTTAGGTTTACTACATCGTTAATGTTGCGCTTAGTCAAAGTGTCATTCTAATTAGAGATTGCTTTATTGCATAATGGCAAGCTTTGATCAAGGGTTTGCATGTACTGTTTTTGTGGCTGTCTCTCATTGGAATATGTCTGACATATGTGGATTTGTTTGGGTCTGTTAACTCTCATGTTGTTGAATGTCATGTTAAAGTCATTGCAATTGAGAGGCCATCATTGGAATGGTACTGACCAATGTATGCTTAAATATTACACAGAGCTGGTGGTTCAAGGAATCAATTTATTTCATCGTTGGAATTATTATTTACATCCACGGATATTTGTACGCTCAATTTGTGACTGTAAACAAAGTCTACTTACAGCTTCGTTTTAAAACACAGCTTTTTGACACACTTTTGAAATGTGGTAACCTGTCGTTTGCCAGACTTCAAGTTCCCTTCCCCCACCCCCCTCCCCCCCCCAAAAAAAGCAGGATTTGGAGAAGAAAAATGCAGGATTGATCCTGACAATTGCAAGAAAATAAGGAGAAGTGTTCTTCAGTTTGCCATAAAAATGTAGGATTTTTACAGGACCTTTGCATGTACTGCCAAACACACACTGGATTCCTTAGGCTTTCCTGCAGGATTATCAAAGCACTTTTTTTGGCCTTCCCCGCCCTCGCATTTGTATCGTACACGTTACCCCATTCCAGCTGGTCCTCACTCAGGTAGTTGATTGACATCATTGATAATACCAAAATGTCTTAACCATTACCCACTCGGCAATATGTAACATTTGTTGCATTCTTGCCTCACCGACGTTGGTATCGAGAACAACACACTTTTTACTAGGTGGTGTTTTACCCTCTTTTTTTTTTTTTTTCCCTACTTGCAGCAATTGGAAGACATACTCCCACCAAGAGAAGTGGTCACTGTCAGTAGTGAAGCTGAATCCATTCATTTAGAGGAATTCACAAGGAGCAAAGGGCAAGCTTATGACCATGATGACGAACACCAAGGTGGGGCTCCACACGTTCAGTGTGCCCACCAGTGAAACTATTCATCCTGGCAGATCGCTCCATCCCTTGTACTTTCCAAAACTCCACCCTAACCTCCCGACCTTTTCGGATACTACAAAACGTTTGGAAAACAGTCTTTAACATGAGCTAAGGGAGTTGCAAGGAATTCATTTTCCGTTTGTTTTTTCATTACTTTTATGGTGCAGATAAAATTTATAGTAATGTTAAAATTGTAGTAGTATCAGGAAGTCCTCACTGCAACTTTTGTATTGCAGTCAGTGGCACAGATTAGTATGTATTGATGTATACAGATGTTTGTGTATGTGTGTTTCACCATTTACACAAGCATATTCACCTTAAATGTAAATTAATTTTGTTTTATGATGGAACACTGTATGTAATGAGATCATGTGCTCTCTACTAGGGTAAAGTATATCTCTACGGATTATTTGATTAATTTAATCATAAGTGGTATTTGTCCCTTATACTGCTTTGTTTGAAGTTACATATTTGAAGAGTGGTTGGGATCATGTGAATAACTAACCTTGAGGGAATGTTGCGGTGATGAGGTGTATGATTACTGTATTTGTGTTTCACCAAAATTCAGATCTGAATACCTAACCTCTGTAGTCAGACAGGTACCCCACAAATGTCTGTTAGGTTTTACGTTCATTGTGAAGTTAAGTACGACGCTTTGTTTCGTTCGTTAATAAAGCACCATGTATCATACCCATGAAAGAGACTATGAAGGTGCGTTTAGTTTGATACATGTCGAATGTTGTCACACGCAGCACAGTGTTCATTGGTGAAACTTTGGATCGAAGATATCAATTTCAGAACTGGGTCTTGACATCGTCGGTTGGGTACCCAGTGCAAACACTATAGTGTATGCACAGTTGTGGACAATTAAAATATTCTGAACAACTACCATAAACTAAAACATTGGCTTCATAGGTCAGAAGTTGTAAACAGCTTGGCAGAGACTGACCCACATGTATATTGTTGTTGACATTTTATTAAAATTAAAACACAAATGCATGCACAAACCGCTTTATCTAATTTATTGTAATCATTAACGATTCTAGACTTTACTGTATTCTGTTGTAACCATCGCTGACAGTATATAGTATATTGCCATGAATTCACAAATGTTGCCCATTGTTTTGGCAAAAATGCTTGCAGTCCAGTAGGCCAAAAAAGTGGATTTGCTTGTATAGTTTACGTGTAAGGACTGTTTGTTATTTCTGTTATCAGTTCAGCTGGAGCAAAGCACATCAGTAACTAATGCAACTGGTAGAGAAATGCTATCCAGACTCTCTCTGTACTTGTACAAATTTCCAACGGTGGGTTAGTGTTTGCTGATTCATAATATGCTACCTGAAACTCAATGCTCAAAGTCCAACAGAGTGGTAACTAAAAAATTCTGGTATGCAAACTAAAAGAGACAGAGGGGGTGGGGGTCACAAGTTGTGGATGAAAATATTTAATGATTTGGACTTTATCTGATATTCCTGATAGTAAACTGTAAAAATGTGACCATCTTTTCTTTGTCATATTTGGAGTATTATGTTCAGTATTTTATATCGCCTTGTGGTAATAGAGGACCTAAAAGCAAGATGGTCGGACAAAGAACATAAATACAAACTGTTCCAGTTGTTCCTCCTTTGATCATCTTGTTAATATCAGATATTTTGTATAAAATTTCTGGTTTCCTTGTTGAATAATTGAGCACCAGCTACTCTGTCAGGAAAATACTGAGTTTGCAGTTAAGACAGTGCAATGCACCCCAGAGAAAAGAAGAATGTTTGCACCAACAAAGTTACCAGCTTGTGTCTCTTCATGGATAGAATTTAATCTCAGAATTCCTTTTTTAGTGAGAGGATTCACCATTGTCAGTATGCCAAGACTAGCACACCTTTAAATTTGGTCAACTTTTCTCTTGCCGTCATCACTTCTCTAATATACCCAACGAAACACACGAGTGGCAGACATTCATCAAACTCAATGCTATCTAGTAGGATTTTCACAATGTGCACTCAAGCAGGGAACTGGCATGCTGATACTGGACTAATCAGAAAGTGCTTTGTTGTTATGGCAGGCAAATTAAACATTTACCAATAACTTTCTTCTGAAGTAGATAACATGCTATCATTTGGGCATATATTTCCAAGTGTTAATTATTGAAAACTGTTTTGTATTTAAGATTTGTCACTATTGAATTTGATAGTTTAAACTGATCATCAGACCAATCAAAGGTGGCTCACTTGTTATTATTGGTGGAGGGTCGATCATTAGTTATTATTGGTGGAGGGGTGGATTATTAGTTATTGGGGGGAGGGGAGAATCACTGTTTCTATTTTAGATAGGACACAGTTGCTGATCCACACAGTGGGGTTGCCAAGCGGCCAAGCTTGATATTTGAAGCAGACAAGAAAATGATCGTGAACAGCAGCAGTTTATTTGTTTTTCTCATGTTCCATTCATGTGATGTCACCGAGGATGCAATTCATATTATATTAGCTTGGTATGAAATAGTGCAATGTCTAATAAACAACACAAACGTGTACAGTATGGTAGTATACACATAATGGTATTAAATGAGAACAAACTACACAGCTGCTTTGCTACAGGTATCACATCATTACTAAACAAATCACCTCTTCTGCACTTCAAGTTAAGATCTGGTTTATACATTTATCACTTGTCAGTCTTTGCAAAACTGATCTCTGTAATCACCCAGCGATAGTCTAAATGGTGCCTGGCTCAGGACAGTTTTTGCTTTTTACAATGAAAAGCAATTTGGTGAATGATAACCTTTGGCACCACATGAAAACCAAGGTTTTTGGCACCACATGAAAACCTCTTTATGATGTGGTTTGTCAGAAAACATTGCAGATCCATCAACCGATATAAATAAAACCTTGTTTACGAAGCTACTAAATGTTTTACTCAGTATCCTGTTTTTATGAAAGACTCAAAAGGGTGTCATTTTCAGTGGGATTTTGCCACTGTTGGAAGGAAAATATGATCAGAGCATATGGTGCTGGTTTTGTCCTATTATGGTTTTGATGAAAGATAAACCTTGTTATTACACTATTTCAAGATGGGAATCATGGAAACCATTGATACATAGTATGTGAATGAGATATATCATGTAAAAGCCGTACTGTTTTCAGTGGATATGAAAAGTCATATGGGGTCAACAGGGGTCAAATTGTTAAAACTTGCAAATTTGATATTTGAAGGAGGGAAGCTTGGACAGTCTGATATGTGGTATGTAGTGTAACTTACGGAGTACAAGAAGCCTAATGGTTTTGTGGCTTTAAGTGTTATTTGGGATCAATAGGGGTCAAATAGTGTAAACATGATATCTCAAGAAGGGCAGCCCAGGCAGAAATCCTATTTGACATGTAAGTGTATCCTACTAAGTTCAAAGAGCCTCTCGTTTTTGATAGGGGTCAAAGGTCACTTGGGTCAAATTGTGAAATACTATGAACAGGATACCACAAGAAGGGAAGCAGGAACATCTGATATGTCATATGTAACTGTGCCTTATTGAGCAAAAGTAGCCTATTGCTTTCTGCGAAGACCAGCGGTCAACTGTGGTCAAGTTGTTCAATGGAAGAGGCAAAACCTTGTAAGCTCTAAGAGAAGTTTAGAAAGGTCTCATATTTGATTTTCAGATGCACCGTATTGAGTGCAAGAAGCCCACCAGAAAGCCAAAAGCTTAGTGATTACTTGCTGAATGGTTATATTACAACAAACATGAATTACCCACATGACAAGTATGAGATCAGTTACAGTATATTCCCCTTGAAACACATGGTAACAAGCTTTGACCCAAAATGACGTTTCACCTTTTCTTAAAACAATAGGTGCAAAAATCAACAGATATCATCAATATGGGCAATGCACATGTTAAGTATAAAATCCCTCACAGTTATCCTCCCTGAGTTATATAAAGTGCTTACAAGATTTTGTGGTGACATTCAATGACCTTTGCCCTTATCCAAAAACAATAGGGCACAACTACTGAATATGAGCAACAGCCCTGCAAAGTATAAAGTCTCTCACCATTTCTCTGAGGTAATTGTATACATAATTTTGACCTCTGGTAACTCTAAATGACATTTGACTTCCCCTCCAAAACAACAGGGATCATCCAATATTGACTCAATAGTGAACAATCAACATGCTACAGTAGGTATGAGTTACAGTTATCCTGCTTTAGATATAATGTTTACCATGTTTTTGGTAACTTGGTTTTGGTGGAGATTAAACATCTTTAACCTCAAATGACCTATGAATCTCCACCAAAATAAAGAGGAAACCACAATGCCTTTTGGCTGTCTGGTTTCATTATATTCTGTATTAGCAGTGTTGTAAAATGAAACTGTTAATAGGAAAACTGAAGCACATGGAAACACATTCAAAGGATTTAGTGGTATATGCAACTAGGCTATTCTAGTGGTATATGTACCTGTAAAGCCAGTGAGCTCTTCTGTCCTTTTCATTTGATTTTGCATCAAGTTTTGAGAGGCGATTTTGCCACTTCACTAGTCATACAGTTCATTTGATCAGGCAGCTTACTAAAGTCCATTGTATTGACATTGTTCTTTCCGATCAGCAATTTTCCTTAAACTTTACTTTTTTGTGAATTCCAAAGAAAGACAGGATCTTAGATATAAGTATCAGTCCCATGATACCATCTTCTGACATTTTTGGATTTTTTCTGATGTGAATCATGTTTTCATTCAGGGCAGAAATGAGAAGATCCAAAAACAAAAAGTAAGATATAAATTGGAAAAGAAAAGTTGCCCATGGCCCAAAAACCTTCGATACAAGGCGAATCTCATCTACATTGAAATTCCCAGGGATGGCATTGTATAGCGTGATGAAAGAGGCAACAAAGCTGCGATAATCCATCACCTGGCTTCCAATGTAAAGCGTGAAAAACAATGAAAAGGTGCAGATAAGAAGAATGATCATGAACATAAATCCCAGGACCTCTGAAGCAGATCTGAAGACGACAGAAGTCAAGAGGTACATTCGAGGGTTCAATCGCAGTAGATGCAGGAACTTAATGGTGCTCAATATGACCAGAAATGCAGAGCTGTATGTTAGGTTATTTTCCATCATGGCACCCTTTCTAAAGTCATGGAACTGACTAGGTTGCCTCCTGAACTCCTGAAGGAAGTCCTTGATGAAGACCAGTTGCACTATGTAGAGGGCAATCATTGCAAGACTGTTGAGGATGATCCCAACTTCCAACCAGTTCCAAAAGTTGCACCAGTATGAGGTTCTCTGCTGCCTCCACAGTTTGAAATCACGGTACATGTAATAAAACAGGCTTAAGACAAAAGCTACTTCACACAGGGTGACAAAGAAGGTTGTATTACTCGAAGATCGATACAACCTTACACTGTGTATGGTGAATGTCTTCAACATACCACCACCAGCAGGAGTCTCCAAGAGGCATGTCACAACTGCAAACATGTTAATGTTGGCATTAAACACCGTCCAATCCACGAATATAGCTCTGGTGTTTTCATCTAACCAACCAGAGCATTTCATCTCCTTAAGCTGCTCTTCTGCTTCTTCTCGGTTGTCTCCCAGGTACCACACATACCCTCCATTGTCATATAATGTTACCTTCCCTCCAAAGGGAAATGATATATCCTCTTGGTAGCTCCATGGTTTAAGATCATCCTGTGGTTGGTTGCGCTCTAGACTTCGCCAGCTACTGTTATACCCCGTAGTGTCCTTGCTTTTTTTGTCATAGATAGACCAGCAGTCAGAGACAGCATTCTCAAGGAGAGCTAGAACACCACAAGAACCTGCACAAGACATTACAAATACTATCATTTACTTATCTAAGAAATCCAATACTTTTCTTTTACTTTACTTTTAAAAAACAACAAAAACAGAGAGCTGTTGTATTGATGTGAACTATTGAGTTTATCAGCAATCCATTTATTGAATTTTTCCCACTATCTGCTGTGATTAAATCAGAGGGTCTGTTGGACAGGGCGTGTGTTGCCATGTGATGGTAGGTGCAGGTGTGCTGATCATGTTAAAGTTATGTAAGAATAAGAGATAAGTGTAAGGTAATGCTGTTTCTTTTTACCTGGCTTTACTCTCATCTGTCGTATTCTGACTCCTCCTAACAGTACTGACTGTGTGTCTCCCTCGTAATCAGACATGCTGTACAAGTTGGGAATCACAGCATTCTCAGTCCACTCAAAAAACCCATTGTAGTGGGTAAGATTCTGCAACAAAACAAAAGGAATTGCAGTTGAATTGGTGCAAATTTCAGTAACTCCCACAACGAAGGTAGGTGAGTTTTAATCAGAATGCCTTGCTGCAGGGAAGCTAAACAAGAGTACTTTGTATCTCACAAACGTCACGTCAGTGCCTAGCATTTCCATCTGATTTCAGCACAAAACACACTTACTGTTCACTTAGACATGTGAGTGACTGCAAAGTTGTACCTGCAAGTTGATATCATATTGGTAAATAGATTAACGGTATCATGATCATACAACTCACTGTTTTCAAACTGCACATGTTACCCTCTCCCCTTGTGAATAGATGTGTCTAACATCTTCTTTATGCTCACCACTCTCTTCTTAAATATTTTGGATGCAGTGTGGGCCTCAACTATGTTTCTCCCCAAAGCTCAAAACTATTTTTACACAGGATTCAGTCTCCGCTAAGACGATGTACGACCAACAATAAGGGTATCTGATTTTCTTCACTAAACTTTTGCATCTTTAAGTTGAATACAAAGGCTGAAAGGACTTGGGAGTCCAGAGATTATAGGTCCTTAGACTGCCAATTTTTAAAATCACTTTCAAGTGAAAACTGTGAATTGAGGCTTACCACTCTGTAAAGTTTGTTGCCATCAAAATATCTATTCCTGATATTTTTGGTCATGTAGTAAGCATATCGATCTCTTCTGCTGTACGTGATGATCAAGAGGAGCCATATAAAGATCAGGTATCCCACAATCTCCAGCAGAAGTGCATACATGTTCTTCTCATGCTCTTTCAGCTTCCTGTGGGTGTCCACCTCCTCCTTTGCCGGAGGTTGGTAACGGACATCCTCTCTCTTGATTTGAGCTAGCCTCTGATGGATTTCCTGAGCATTGTCTGCATTATTGGTAGTAGCATCAAAATGATAATTACCACAAATCCATTTGAATTGTTACAAATGAAGGTTAAAAGCAATATTTACTTTCATGGAAAGTAAACGAAAGCAAATCTCAGTCAGTACTGAAATGACCTTTTTTTGGCTGTCTCCTACTTTAGTGGTTTCTGGTGTCTGTGTGCTATTCATGTGGATTGAATGTAACGTACAGTTGAGGAAGTACACCAGTACAACCACCTGCCTATCACACGTAGAGGGTACAATTACACAAAAGTGACTATGAATAGACTACAAAACATGTATTCAAATTACGACACGCCAAACTCATCAGTTGCGTGAATGTCAAAATAGTACTTTTCCAACTTCTCTTAGTTTCAAAGAGAAGTGTGCAACTGGGATGGTTGCAAGAACCTATGCTGTGAATTTGGCTAAAAGAGTGACCACATTTTGGAGGTAATATGTGCTGTAATTCCTTAGGTAAAATGCAGTCACCCTAATTTGTATTAGCATTCTGTAGTTCCATATCCTAAAACATGGATGACTCTTTTTCCATTGAGTGACAATAAATTTGTCACTTGTTTGTTTAATTTATGGAAGTTATTGGTTGATTTTGAATACGCAATAGTTTGAAATATCCTGCTGAAAGATACTTGCAAGGTATAAAATAGGAGATCTGTAAGATTAAGGTGATGCTTCAGAACAAAGTTGGGGTGACAGCTTATACCCTTACAGTTCTCCATACCTAAATCTTTCTCTTCCACTTCTAAGTTTATAGTTCCATTGTCTTCAACTTCCCACTGTCTGAATATCAGTGACATAAAGATGGCCAGGAGTACAATCTTGAGAGGTTGTGTGATGAAGATGCTCTGAAGTGTTGATACAAAGAGTGATACCAGCCAATCCAGACTACGCTGCTGGCCGTACTTCAATCCGTAGAGCATTGTCACATAGCCAGACGTCAGGCACGTAGAGACCAATAAAAGCCATGCAAGATAGACAAACACGTGTGGAATACCTGCAAGGGATAGGAGCAGAATATGAGTAATGCGTTGACAAGTTCATGAAAGTAGTATTGCTTTGCTGACACAAGCACCCTCACAGAATTCTTGTAATGTGCTAAAATCATGTCCAGAGAAGACCTTTACTGCATCACAAAACCTGATACCCACGCGTACCATAACGGTTACGGTGTGTCCTCTCAAGAAGGCATAAACATTTATGATATGTGAGGATTGGCTGACTTCCCATTGGTTGGTTCAAAGGAGCATAGCTTTAACTTATATGAAAACTGTCAACCACTTCATGATCTTACTTCACACTCTTTTTGTCGTTTTGCTGGAAGGCTTTGAAAGTCTATGGCAGAATATACCACCTGAAATCTATCTACTATCCCAGATTGTCAGAATGTTAGAATTACAAGACATACTTAACCTTTGGAAACAAAATTTTCACATAAAGTGTCTACTTTTGTCTGCACACACAGTCACTTTAATCTCTAAGCATATTTCCATGGTTGCAAGTATATATATAATGGATTCCAAGTTGATTAAGGTTCTGAGGATAATATAAGACTAAACCATATTACCACATATAAGCAGCACAGATCCAAAGGTTGAGGGCAATAGGAAAGGGTTCTTACCTCAGTTCCTTTTTTGCCACATTAATAACAAATATAGGAAAATTAGCATTATATGTTTGTCTAACAGGATATTCCAGGGGGCTTTTCCAGACTCACCATTCCTTTTCTTACAACATAAGTACCAAATGCACAATCCGCCTTTGTATTCCTATTTTTTTAAATTATATTCCCATCATTCCTTCAAATTATATTCCTGTAATTTTTAAAATTTCAAAAAGAGCACACACATTTCCTGAATTTCAGATAGTTTTGGGAAGAGTAGAAGCTCTGTCCATGACCAACATTTTTTAATCTATGTTGCAATTCAGTTCATTCACTGTGACAAACTCAGTGTAAGTAAATATATTACCTATATTTCATGGTTTTTATAGAGAGTTTAGCTTAACATTTTGGAACTTTCACATTAGTTAGTGGGCTGTGTATGAAATCAAGCTTACGTTTTGTGTAATCATATGTAAGACTTACTTTCAAGGAATTAAGTTGCAAATAATCAGGTGATCTAAAGCCTTTTGCAAAATGTACTATTACATCAAAAGGCAAGAACATTACCTCTGAAATTTACCCCTAACTACAAAAATAGTTTTCCTGAGGTTTCTGAGACCTTAAAACTCAGCACCATCCTTAGGTTTTTCCCCAAGCTTAGACCTCACTTGGGCACTGTCCCTGGATCCCACTAAGGGCATTAACTTTAGCCCTCGTCCCCATCCATTATGGGCTCCAGGCTTCCCTTAGTTTCTGAGTTTCTGAGTTCACCCATGTCCCCATTCCCCAAAGTTGAAAAGAAATCCATGCCTCTGACAACATGACAGTCAGACCAGCCCATGAGTCCTCTTGTAAAACACTGGCGAATTAGTAACTGCTACTTTATAGCATTAATTCTTACAGTCTCTATCCCTGTTGTTTCATCCTCAAGCACACCTTACTTAATTGAACAACTTCAGTGTGATTGTAAACACATTGGCATCAATGGGAAGAGCTTTACTATGTGGTGTTAGAGCAAATCCCTGCTGATTGTAACATGGGCATTCAAGATATACTCAGTGACTTGAAAAAAAAATTGTGCACCAGACCATGCAGTCAAGATAGCACTTCAAATTTTGTTAGGTGGATATTCAATCTCCAAAACAGGGGACTTTGGTAGTTTTTTCCACAAGGGGAGGAGATTGCAATGGAACTAAACATTACTTGGAGGATAGAGCTTTTAGCTGAGCTGTATTGGTATGTGAAGTGGGGAAGAAATAAATGAAATGAAAAACGAACAAAATAATCTAAAATAATAAAAAGATGAGATGGTATAGTGCCACCTTCTCTTACCTCTCCTGCTAACTTTCACATTTAGCTGCTGAGGTTGTATTCTTAGCCAGGAGTACCAACGATCATTTTTGCCAGATTTATCTTTGCTTTCCTCATCTGAACTGATACTGGTATCAAAAGATGAACTGCAAGGGGTTACCACTGACACTGCAGTCAATACCAGGGCCCTGGCCTCTGCTAAGGCCTTCTCGTACTCCACCTCCGACGAGAAACACTCCGGTCCAATCATTTCCAATTCTGTCACCAGACCCATCAGTTTTGAATAGAGTAGTCCATTATGACCGTTTTCATTGCAGTTCACATCTTCTGTCTTTGATGAACTTGTTCCATGTTCGTATGTTGCTATCTTGTTGACGTGTTTGCGTTGATTTTCGACGGCATAGACTGCTTTCCTATGTGAAATCTGTTTACTGTTCTCTAGATTTTCTGCACATGACAGCATGGGGCTGTAATCTGCATCTGTACAGTACCTGCTGATGTTGGTTGTAGAGGAATGGATTCCAGTACAAGGTGATGGATTACCTGACTCACCTGGTATCAAAGCCATTCCTGAGCAGCTCCCCAAACACACAGACTCTGCTTCATCTTCCATTGAGACATAAACATCACTGCTATCAGCCATTTGCTTCCTTTCTCCTTCCATATTATTCCCAGATCCCCTGGAAGATTTTGCTTTAGCTAAAAGGTGGTTTTCCTCACGGATGTCAGCGGAATTGTGTGCAGCAGGCCGCCGAGCATATCTGAACAAGGAAACAATCACAAAATTGACTGGAAATGCAATCAAGGCAGCTTCTACACCAATTATAACCTCCTGTATAGTGATTCTCAAAGCTCCAAAGTCCAGGACCTGTTCACCAGGAGAAGATGGGATGCCATAAAACATGATGTTAGTCATCATAGCTGTCATCATCAGAGAAAAGCAGCAGGAAACTCTCTGGACTCGAGAGAAAGGACTGCGAGGAGGACGAGTCAGTACGGAAAACCAAAGATGTTCGTCCTGGAAATCACTGGTTGTCTTTGCAGCGAAATTGTTGCCAAATTGACTGAGTTTTTCTGGTGTTGCCAACGTGAACGTACGATCGACCTTGCCGTCGTCTATCGTCAGTGCCAGCCAGCAGTTACAGATGAAGAGGTAGTTAGAGTCTGTTTCCAAATCATGGACGTAGACACGACTCACATACCTGGATTCAAATAAATGAGAACTGGATGCTAATCATGTTCAATTATGACATCATTGTTATGGTCAGCAGTTCTCAGTGGTGATCTCCAATAAGTGGAGTGATCAGCTGGCTTTTAAGTTTACACATGAAGATAATGTGTCCAATAAATATGAGGTTATCTAAACCTGTCTGTAAGCTACCTTATCACCACTGTTCTAGCTGTCACAACATCTTATTCCTTGTGACAGATTTATCTGCAAGCCACCTTAATCAACATTGCTGTAGATGTCACAATGTGTTATTCCCTGTGACAGCTACATTTATCTGTTTGCCACCTCTAAAAGTCAACACTGCTGATCTAACCATTACCCTATCATATTCTTTGTGACAGATCTGTCTGTAAGTCACCTTAATGAACCTTTCTGTAGCTGTCACAACATTTTATTCCTATCTATCTGTAAGCCACCTTTAAAAGTCAACATTGCTGATCTGGCCTTACCCTATCATATTCTCTGTGATAGATCTGTCAGTAAGTCACCTTAACGAACATTTCTGCAGCTGTCACAACATCTTATTTTTATCTATCTGTAAGCTACAGTACCTTTAATCAACACTGCTCTGTTTGTAGCTCACTCTATTTCTGAGAGTTACCTCAATCACCAAAACTACCCACTTCAACCCATTCTTACCATTCTGGATGAGTCCCAGTGCTATCATGCCATAGTCTAATGGTGGTAACCTCCCCGAGGGAACCACGGGTAGTCAGGAGAAAGGTATCATGGCCACCAGCCTCGAGGACACCATGGCTACTGCTCTTTAGTATGTGAGGCTCACTTTTTTCACTTCTTCCATACAAGGTGAGGGTGACATTAGCAGTGGTGCTGGCTCCACGTCTCCACCCAGTGACCACCGTCACAAGGTAGCCATATTGGTCAAAAGGGTCATTGTCTTCAAGAACAGTTACCTGGGCCTGTTAAAGAGTTGAGAATGAAGTGAAATGGATCCAAACATAATGACATTATGCAGGACAGGATGTGTGCTTTCTCTGTAAAAGTCTCTACAGCAGCGAACTTGAACTCCATGAATAGGAATTAACAACTAGAACTGCATTTGCCTACGAATACGCAGAATTGTAGTGCGTGGTAGGCTAAGTCCTTGTTGTTGGGAGTAATTAAGCCAGTCTCTGTGGATCCACTCCTCATAGGAGTTAGCATTTTTGGGGGAAAGCAGTGCCGTTTCCTGTCGACCCCTTTCCCAATCCATTCTTTTTTTTTATATCACGCTGGACGAAACAAATATTCCATTGGATCTCTCTCATAATGTTGTAAAGTTGCCGATGCTTATCGTTGCTATATACCGTATGTCTTACAAGCCTGTACTGCTCTGAGTTTTAACGAGCACTCTAGTACTAGCTGTATATATGTCAAACCTGTCTTTCTGCTCCACCACTGAAATAGAACATGAGAACAGTACATGATTCTGTCGAAAGACGTCATGTTGTAACCACTTAGAAGCAGTGAAGCAGCACACGATTCTGTGACATCGTATTTAAAAACAATGGCGCAGTATCGCACACCAATTTGAAAACAACATTGACACTCCACGTTTATCCCCTCATTGGGAAAAGGCCGAACCACATTTCATCACGTTTTCTGGAAATTTATTCGCAGGGCTCTCTAATCACTTTAACTCCTTGAATCGTTCTTGTAGTCGTGGTATTTGCTTTTCCTTACTAGATTTTGGTTTGAAGATGGCCATAGCTCGCACTTACTGCTATTACTAAAAGGTCGCGCAGCATATTTGTATGAACTAAGTTACATCACGCGCAGGTGAGGTGTTATGAGCCATACAAGGCTCAACAAAAGAAATTGCTGGTCGACCAGTAATGACAAGATTGTAGTGTGGCGCACTACAATAATTACTGTACAGACATAACTTATTGAATGCTTCTAAAAATCAGTGATCATGTGAAAAAAAGTGTGGCAATTAAGTTATTGATCTATGTAATAATTGGATAGTGAATGAAAAACTGATGCAGATTCTCAAATGACATTCTCAGACAAAACCTCCTGAAAGTAATATCCAAAGCACCATCAATGTTAACCCAATTTGTTATTTTGTAAAACATATGGGTTTGTAAATGGAATGTAGCTAGGCCACTAATGTATATCTACTAGTTTACATAATACATTTGCTTTGAATGTACCAAAGGAAAGAAGTCACCATAATATTTATCTCATCCCTATACGTAGTATACAGGGAGAAGATATTGTACTTACTTGAGCAGTTAGTTACCAAAAATGACACTTAAATGGACGCCCACCTCACACCCCTTGAAGTATTCAACCGAAAGTTGGTGGGTCAGTCCTTACATGGGGTATCTCATGGTATACATATGACAGTATCGGGACTACCCACCGAGGTTAGGCGGTGAGAAGGCATGTTCAAATGTGTGAATGTGGGTGAGGGTATGTGTCCATATGTGTGTGTGTACAACAGAACTAGTGTCACCATCTCCTCCGAGCTGTTACGTCCGATGAACCTCAAACTTGGTGCGTAGGTGCCTGGATATGAGGTGTGGTGTCCAACCGAGCAATGAAGTTATAGGTCAAAGGTCACAGGTTATGAAAACGAAAAACACATTTTTAGCATTATCTCAATGTGTGAATATCCTAGGGTGATAAAACTACCATATGTGGAAAGTAGACGATATGAGAGTTTTTTTTAAAATATTGATGATGTCACCAGCTCAAAGGTCACATGATTAAAGGTCAAATTGGCAAAAATGCTCTAAAAAGTGTGTAACGATGTTCTCCTAGATGGAAAGTAGGATAAATTTCAAACTTGGTGGGTAGGTGTTGAGGTATATCGTATAGTGTCCACCTGACCAATGATGTCATATGTAAAAGGTCAAATGTCACAGGTCATGAAAATGAAAAACACATTTTTAGCATTATCTCAATATGTGAATATCCTAGAGAGATAAAACTACCATATATAGACAGTAGAGGACACAAGAACTTTTTTTTAAATACTGATGATGTCACAAGGTCAAAGGTCACATGGTTAAAGGCCAAAATGGCAAGAATACTCTGAAAAAGTGTGTCACAATCTCCTCCTAGATGACAAGTCAGATGAACTTCAAAACTTGGTGGGTGGGTGCCAGGTGTGAGATGTAGTGTCTGCCTGACAGAAAAAGTCACAGGTCGAGAGCAAAGGTCATGATTACTGTAAAGCATAATACAGTGTTAGGTGCTGCTACTGCAGTACATGGTGTCAACATACCTTCTACATATTAGCCTTTCCATGAATGTGACACAGTATTTCATCCTATACGGCCAGTTCTGGGCTGAATGTTTAGGTCTGGTAGCAATTTCATTACCAGTGTGTTGATAATATCGTCACTCAATGTATGTTTCAACGTATACATATAGAGATCTACTGCACAATTGTTCAACTAGAGATGTTATGCACTGTGAAGAAAACATTGAGCCACACATAACACACTTTTCAGGGCATTCAAAGGATTCACAGTGATGGGGTCTGTGGATACAAGGAATACCCTGACACTCGCACGTTTTCTGGGAATACTTTTGATGCACTCTCGATATCTCAGCATATGTGTACCTGCATGCAGGTATTTGTGCCGTTCAACACTTACACAGTGTATTGCAGTACTGTATCATTAAGAAATGTGAATATTCAGCACTTCTATCCACAACGAGCAAACTGAGTCACTGATAAAATATACAGCTCAGCGTACTTCGGGAGAATTGGCATGCAAAACAATAGGGATGAAATCTGCAACTCCGTGGATTGCCCACTTGTTACAATTGTACCCATCAAGCTGATGCAACTTAAACTTTTTCAAAACATTCACAAGGACTGAACTGTCCTGTAGCAACTCATTCCCAAATGGGCTGACCATTCTCTCTTAGGCTAACATTACTAAAATTTAAATGTTCTTACCTTCAGGAGGTCTACTTTATCTCTCTTGTAGGCCCAAGTTACGAGCAGAAGGTAACACACAAAGATGACCACTACTGTGGATACAACCAATGGATTCTCCACATATGTCAGGAAAAGTTTGGCATCAGCAATGAGATCAATCTTGTTGGGTCGTACCAACATTGTTGAACCGAAGAACGACAGATGGCTGCAAAGACACTGAGTGTTCCAGGGATCAGATAAAGGTCCAGGCTGAAATAAAATTGAGGATAAGAATACTTCGTGTCTTACACAGGCTACAAAATACTCCTAACTACTGAAAGTATTATGTGAGCTATCACCATCTGAATTAAGAATTGATAATTTCCAATGCCAGTAACCATGTATATAGAAAGAATAGCAAACTAAATCACTGAGACAATGAAATGCTTTACTGTTTCTTCTTTGTACACTTTCCATTATCATCTTTTTGTTAATAATGATGTTTGTACAAACACATTGATATATTTGTTTAAGAAAGATACAAGTAGGGTAGCCAAACTAGGAGACATTTTGGAGTCCCTTCACAACCCATCAAGAAAGGATCACTTCACATTTACAACTTCCATCTTCTTCTGATGAGAGTCTGAATTATTATGAAGTTGTTTTCCTTCAAGAGGAAAAGCTTACAAAAAGAAGGAAAGACATTAGAACTGATTGATGTGACTGAAGACACCAGGATTTGATTCTCTCAAGTATAACAAGTATAACCTTTATACTATCTTCAGACTAATATACCACACCTGGCACCTCATTAGATGATGCTTTCAAATTAGAAACTATTCTACTGAAATATGTCAAAGCATCCAATTAAGTAAAATCCACCTGACAACCTCTGTCGCTCCATGTTTCTTTGTCTTCATCCCAGAACAAGCATTCAGTAGAGGAAGAGTAAACAGAGAGATTAACGTAACTTTTGTTCCAGTCTTCTGGTTTGGGTATCTCTCCAACTCTAACTTGGAGTTGTAACATGTGATCTTTGAAAGGGAAAGAAAACAGAAAAAAAAAACAATAGAGGAAAGCGAACAAAGTAGTGTCTTAATCAGGAATGAGTAATAAACCCAATAAAGGAAAGCAATCAATATGTCTTACTGAAGTGTCTTAATCAGGAATGTGTAATAAACCCAAATAAAGGAAAGCAATCAATATAATGTCTTACTGTAGTGTCTTAATCAGGAATGACTAACGAATGACATTTAAGTTATCTACCGTTATTGACTCAACTGATAGCTTTGTTAAAAAAAAAAAACTTCAATTGACTCATTGAGTGGTGGTATTGTCTATTTTGTGAGGAGTTTGAATAAAGCCCAAGACAATACTTCTGATTAGCCTCATTCATATATTTAATCCCACAGTTACTGAAAGTATCAGAAAAGTTATTTTTATGAACAGGGAATGCCTTTGCCATGCCTTCACCTAATGCCAGTTGTGTGTCTTGATCTTCAGAATCTCCTAGACTGACCATTCACTATCAACATATGTGTAGTACTTAACAGGTGTGAAAAAAATATTGTAAAGTTTGTGGACGAACTTCATTAATGAGCCCCCTCAAAGGACCTGTCTCAAACAACAACAACAACAAAAAATGAAAATTCTACTTTAAAGACCTTTCACAATGAAGCCAGATTTTCAATTATTGATAAGTATCTTTTCTAAAGTAATCCAGAAATGCTATACAGGAAAGGTGTGCAATGCAATGAGTCACCAGATACTAACATCTTATGACACACATTTACCAAGGAAATATTGTAAGTTGATTACCTAACAATTTGTGTAGTAGAGTGTGAGAGGGACACAGTGACTCCATCACATCAAGACAATCTATAAAATGTTACGAACTTACCCCCTCTAAATGTTCAGACTTGTTATGCAGCCACAATTGTTTTTGATTCCTTGCTGCAGGCAAAAGGAATCTATGCAGTCCTGATGTCGTGTGCGGGTGTGTGTACGTGTGTGCGCGTGTACGTGTGTGCAAGTGTGTGACGCTTGTTGTAAACACAATATCTCATGAAGGGTAACCATGACTGATCTCATACTTGCTGTGTGGGTTGGTCATAGGAAGTAGATGATCCCTATTGTTTTTGGTGGAGGTCAAAGGTCATTTGAGGTCACCAGATGGCAAAATGTGAAAACCTTGTAAACATGATATCTCAAGAACGGTAACTGTGACTGATGTCATACTTGGTGTGTGTGTTGGTTATAGTAGGTAGATGATCTCTATTCTTTTTGGTCGAGGTCAAAGGTCATTTGAGGTCACCAGAGCTAAAACTGAAAAAAACTTGTAAGCACAATATCTCCAGAAGGGTAACTGTGACTGATGTCATACTTAGTGTGTAGGTTGTTCATATTAAGCAGATGATACCTATCGTTTTTGGTGGAGGTCAAATGTCATTGGAGGTCACCTGAGGTCAAAGTGTAAAAATCTTTTAAACACAGTATCTGCAGAAGAGTAACTGTGACTGACATCATACTTGGGTGTGTGAGTTGGTCATATTGAGTAGATGATCCATATTGTTTTTTGTGGAGATCAAAGGTCATTTGAGGTCACCAGAGGTCAAACTATAAAAACCTTGTTTACACAATACCTCCAGAAAAGTAACTAGGACTGATGTCATACTTAGTGTGTGGCTTGTTCATAATGCATAGATGATACCTTTTGGTTTTGGTCCAGGTCAAAGGTCATTTGAGGTCATCAGAGGTCAAATGGTGAAAACCTTAAAAAAAAACAGTATCTCGTAAACACAGTATCTCCAGAAGGGTAACTGTGACTGATGTCATACTTGTTGTGTGGATTGTATATAGTCAGTAGAATATTCCCTTTGATTTTAGTGGAAGTCAAAGGTCATTTGAGGTCACCAAAGGTCAAATTGTGAAAACCTTGTAAACACAATATCTAAGAGAGGGTAACTGTGACTGATGTCATGCTTAGTGTGTTGCTTGGTCATACTGATTAGAGGATCTCTATCATCTTTGGTGAGGGGCAAAGGTCATTTGAGGTCACCAGAGGTCAAACTGTAATAACCTTGAAAACACAATATCTCCAGAAGAGTAACCATGACTGATGTAATACCTGGTCTGTGGGTTGGTAATAATGAGATCTCTAGAGTTTTGGTCTAGGTCAAGGGTCATTTGAGGTCACCAGAGGTCAAACTGTAAAATGTGTAAACACGATATCTCCAGGAGTATAACCTTGACTGATGTCTTACTTGATGTGTAGATTGTATATACTAAGTAGAAGACTCCTTTTGTTTGTGGTGGAGGTCAAAGGTTGTTTGAGGTCACCCGAGGTCAAACCTTGCTAACACATTAACTACAGAAGGGTAATGTTGACTGATGTCATACTTGATGTGTGGGTTGGCCATACTGGGTAGGTGATCACAATTGCTGTTGGTGGACATCTAATGTCATGGTCATTTCAGGTCACCAAAATAAAGGTCATTTTGGGTTAAAGGCTTGTGGTGCATCAAGAACAATAACTGCAGTTGGTCTTATACTTGTCTTCTGGATAATTCATGCTTGTTATAATATAACCATGTTGCAAGGAATCACAAAGCCTTTTGGCTTTCTGGTTACATGTACAAATGGTGACTGGTGAGTGAGCTATTTAAGTGAAAAATCAAGATTTACAGTAATAGTTACCATCATCTGATAGAGGTACTTCACCAATCCATGTATACGAGGATTCCATAGTGCTTGTCTCTGCTTTCATTTGATGAGGTAGATAAAAAATCTCCTGGCAACGGTCACCAAAATCCATGCCATTATGGAAGGAGCTGTTACTATGGATACAGCCAGTGACTGGAATACCTAGGATGGAAGGGACCAATGAAATCTGAACATGTTCAGAGAGCCCTCTGCCTTCAATGCTCACATTTAGCCCTACAATAGACCCAGACATCACCTGGAACTCCTCTGAAGAAACTTGGTGAGTGGACTGCTTCAGTATAATGCTGACAGGACTTTCATCCAGTCCAGATACTGTAAATGAAAGAAGAAACTGAGTTAAATTTAATCTAATTTTCTTTGTCAAAGGAGAGAATGCAAAGGGTATGAGGACAAATGCAAAAAGTTGCTTTTATCACCAGAAGAAGCATCCATTTATGAAAAGAAAACTTTTCTGATTGATTCTGTGGTACTTAAAAGGAAGATATTTGCAACTAGAGCTGCAATTAATGCTGGAGAATCTTCATATTAAACTGAGGATAAGTCTAGTTTGACTATCCATATCCATTTGTATTTGAGGATGAAAACTAAAGCAGCAGAACTTCCAACAATTATGGGAACCTCCATGGCAACAGAGCCTCCAATGATTAAAACCATGGCAACATAGCCTCCAATGATCAAAACCATGGCAACATAGCTTCCAATGATCAAAACCATGGCAACATAGCCTCCAATGATCAAAACCATGGCAACACAGCCTCCAATGATCAAAACCATGGCAAAAGAGCTTCCAATTATTAATGGTGATAATTTTTACCTGGAAATAACTTCATTATCTGAGAATAAAAATGACAAAGAAAAAAGTATAGTCACCACTTATTTCTTTTTCATCTGTCTTTAGTTTCAATCCTAGGACACCACTAGTGACAGGTCTTAGGCTGCTTAGACTCCAGTCAAACGGATTGGTAGGCATTTCAATCAGCTGAGGGAGTAAGAAGATCACACCAGAGAAGGAGTCATGTGGATTAATAACATGCAAAACAACGTGCAAATATACTAAACAGTAAGTTAATAGGACAAACCTGCTTTTTACTGTACCTGTGAATGAAATAATTATTATTCCTTTGCTATTAATGTCTTTGAAATGAAAACAAACCCAGTCTTGTTATCATCTGTCTGACTCTAAAGTAGATTTTCTTCATCAACACACATCGGGTGTTCATTATGCATACCCACTGTTATATATGACTCAATGCATTGCTACACAAACAGATGTATTGCTGAACAAAATCCTGAAATATAAAAGGCAATTTAATACAATCTCCAATACGAGACAGTACTTAATAAAGAGTATATTTTGTGCAAAGTACATCTTAGGGTTTCCCCACACAAATAATATTAAGGGATTAACTGAATCCTATCATTTGAGAGACCATTCTCATTTACTATAATGATCTAGATAATAACAATTAACAATAGGTCAATAAACTGAATGAAGCAAATGTTACTAGAACTTTACTCCTTCAATTTACTGTACCTTGCATTTAGAGAACAACATTCATGTGTAGAAAGACATACATGTTACTTTATAACACCATACATCATAATATTAGTTTGAAAAATATGACAAAATAAATATGGAATATAATTATAATTGTATACTGTACCTGTATGGCAATGGAAGATTCCGTCTGGTTGTCACTATTTGTGACATTATTGTACAGGTATCCCTCTCCAGGCAGTTCGAAGTGTCCAACCCCTAAAATTGACTGGAAGGTCTGGGTGTCTGCCATTACACGGGTTGACTGTCTACTCACTGAAAGAGCAAACATGGGTGTAGTGATGGCGCTAGGTCTCTCTCCAGGTACCATGTTAGCCACTAGTGTGTCTTGAAGTACATCAATAGCATCAATTCCAGATTGGACAATAACTCTCTGATAAAATGATAAATGTAACAGAAAAGCAACGGGAATCAAATATTTTCCACAAAGAGCTTTAATTTACCAATGATGTATCATCTGTTGGTTAGGATGGACATAAAAGCTGTTTGGACTATACTGTAAGTTTGTTGAATCTAATTCTAATACCAGTTCTCCTCAATATTAAGGTTAGATTCAAGATGAAAAAAAAAATGAAAAAAGATTGCTATGCCATAATCAGACTTTCTAAAAGCTGTAATGAAACAGAAGAGGGAGATCTAATCAAAGAAATTTGTCCAAGATTATAGGAGCTTATAAACTGCAGCTATATCCTACAAAAATCAATTGTTTCACATGCCAATATTTGTTTGTGAGACTTCAGAGGACACTAAACCTTCAAGAACACAAATGCAAATGAAATTAAAGACAAATAATATAAGAAATAGAACACAAACAAAACAGTGATTAAAATGAATTCCTATCCACAGTAGGGCCAACTGTGGATCACCTATGAATTACTTATAGACACACGGTCCTTACCCGATGATTCCTTGTTCCATTTTCGGGCAGTGAATCATTCATTTGGGAACCTGATAGAGCACCTTCAAGAACATTGGAGAGACTCCAGGCCAGCATCCTAGTAACAGGTTCAGTTTCTTCTGAACTCTTCTCCAATTTCATAAATGATGCCAGCGATGAAATGATAGAGACTGCTGTGACCTTTAACAATGGAACATTTATTGATCAAAAGTACTCAGAACCAAAAAGAGGTATTACTGAATCATTAAGAGCAATAAACCTCCATAGTGCATGGCATGTGCAAGATGTTATGTAACTTCTCCTTGAAACTTATACTGTACTTTGTAGGGTCATTGCTAATAAGTTTATTTTCACAGTGCTTTAAATTTCAAGAAAAAACTTGGTTATTTAAATATAGTTTCAATGTCATCAAAAACTATCTAGCCAACTAAGTGGGTGGGTGATTTAACTAGATACTTGCATACACCAGTGGGCAGCTTTCTTATTTCCTTTAATCATGAAGGATCGTCTATGTTGTCAGGATGTTCAAATCTAAAATATTTCTACAGCTGAGTTATAACAATATTTCCCACTCTTGCCAGGGTATTCCAAAAACAGACAGATGAATCAAATCTGTGATGTCACAAAGAGCAGTGATAATAATTTTAACCTGTGTTCCTACAGAGAGTTCCTGACTTGATGATGTTATTAAACTCAGGGATGAAGATGTCTGGAGCACATCTTGAGCTGTCTGAGCATCCACATCAGAGAGCGAATTCATCAAGGTCTCACGAATCTGTGAAACCAATAAAGAGAGCAATAAATACATCTGCCACATTAAACATAGTGTTAAATATTCAACATGGAATTTTGTTTGTGTTATGTGCCCGTTATTCTCTATTATCTCTTTGTTGCAAATCTGTAAGCTCAAATAGACTGTAAAAGATGCACCACCTGATAGTAATGAGAAAGGACAAAGTTGGGAACTCAAAAATTGTTTCCAAGTATGGACTCCTTGTGCTAAATATACAACATGGAGGTAATGAAGTTAGTACACAATATTTGAGAATATTTGTCTATACCGTTATGCCATCCCACAATGAATACTCAAGAGCTTGAGCTACTATTATCCAGGAGAGGTGGGGGTATAACTCCATGTTAAGGGCTTCATGCAAATTAAAATTCAAATCAAAAGAGTCCGAGAGTGATATATTTATGGGGTTGCTTATATTGTAGGAACTACTGTACGGATTGCTAACACCAGTGAAAGGACACTTAAGTTAAACTTTCAGTTTAATACAAAATTAGATTCAACTGGAACAGGTTCAGCACTCTGATCACCGTTGTGCATTTTTGACAACAATATTCTTGGCTTAACTTTCTTTTGGTGTGAACACAAAAGTAGATGATAGATTCAATGTGAGGTCATGTGTACCTCTGATACATCATCATAGTGAGGGTAGAGGTCATAGGTTTCTGACATTATCATGGTATCATCTTTTTCTTTAAAAGGCCAATGGCAGAGTATTATGATTGACATTCTCTGCAGTCATCGCTGCAGTAACTCACAAAAGTTAACTTTTGTGAGAAAGCAGCGATGAGTTGGCAGAAATTCATCATTGACTTTAAGGTTATACTTTCAGTCTAACCACCCATTATGAGTTGTAGTGATTTGACATCAGTATGTTAACAGTATGTGAGTTATCATCACCTATGTTGTATATTAAAGTTAACAGAAATTCATCGACTTCTGTTCTTGTCCAGCTGAAAGTTGAAGAACCAATGAGGAGAAGATCTTCATGTTAAGACTTGTTTTGCTCTTTTACTTCATACCTGACTCCTGGTTTGAAGATCAACAATGTCACCATCACCTGGATCATTCAAAATGGTTGCTACGGAAACCATCACCTGATTAACTGCCTCTCTGTTGCCAGATATAAGGAGATTTCCAAGCATGGATGATGGTCCTGAGGTCAAATTCATCAAATGCTCTCCCAGAGATTTACCTGATAGTTCTGATATCGGGAAAACCTGCAATTTTTTTAACAAAAGAATATGGTATTCAGTTGACCATTACACCTGACACTAGTAGATCTAGTTGCTACCTCAGTACATGCTAGTGCTCAAGCATCTACACTTTTCTAGGGCCATACTGATGATTAAATTTTCATTTACACTCCAATTTGCAAGTCTTAACTATAAAGTATTTATACTCAATCGTTGTAAATCACACCATTCCCAGTTTTCTGTTGTGCAAGTATATTTGTAGCTTTATAACTGTGCAAATCACTAGTCCCTTAGACAGCAATTACATTGTTGCATATGTATGTGTAATTAATCAAATGGTCGGGCATCAGAATGATGCCAATGTAGTCCACTTTGTAAGTTCTGAAATCTTTGAGATGGCGTACAGTATGACTGACCCTTCCTCTGAATTTATTATTGATGTCTTTTTTCATTTGTAAATGGATATTACCCGAAAGAAAAAAAATTACCAACAAGAATGGTAAATGACCGTCTCTGTTGTTACTAAAGATCCTGCTAGACAGAATCAAACCATTCAATCTAGTAAATGACTAAGAAAAAAGCAACATTTTTCAGCCAACACTACCCCACAGAGACAGAAACCACATAGAAGAAAGCTTTTACACTAATATTAATAAACACACCTTGACACTCAGGTATGCACATGTACAGAAACCATACACATCTGAAACCTTAACCACAAGGGGTACCAGGTAATTGTCACTGTCGTTACCCACAGGCAAGAAAATGGACTGAGACACTGTCTCTGAATAGGTTGACAGTAATGTAGCTGAAGATGAAAAGAAACAACATTTGCTGAATAAAATGGAATAAATTTCAAGATTTGTGCACTTTTTGGCAATATGCACGATCTGCATGTATTATGTGGCCAATGGAACATCCACAAAATTATATCGTTTTACTGACTTAAACATTTAACTCAAGTATGTAAAGTATGTTTGACTAGCCATACATTTTGACTCAAGTCTGTGTTTGGTTAATACACATGCCCCTTTCAATTCTCTCATCTGGTAAAATTAATTGATTAATATCATTACGAGCACCACAGGCATGTAACCTTGTTCTATATATATAAGTTTCACAACCTACAATACTAGGAGGGACGTCTACTTACAAAAACAGAGACTAGACATAAAAAAACATGTCAAAACAAATTTGGTATTCATAGTCAAGTCGTCAACCATCTTTTGCAACAGTCCAAATTATTCTTTATGAATCCTTCACTAGAAAAGCTGCCAGAATTGACCGCTTGAGGAGACAAAGTGTTGGCTGGACTCAAACATAAACTGTATTTTGTATGGTCCAAACCAACTCAGACCAATGAATATTAATGAGTATGTTATAATTGATGTTATGTACATACTCACCAATTCCACTCGGTCCAATTGTGTACAAAGAGTATCTCAAAGGCAGGTCATCATCAATATAACCCTCACATATGACAGTGAACTTTGTTTCCATCACAGTTCCATTCTGAGGTTTTACACTGCATGTTCCATTCACTGGAGGGCTGCTGATGCTAAATCTATATTCTGATCTTCCAACTTCTCCATTTTGCACACCTACAAATTAAAACCATATGGAACATTTAACTAGGACATTGTTTTCTAACATTAAAACCATTTTAGAAAATAAGAAGATTTTTATGTCAGAATGAAAACTATTAGTGAAGTGACTACCCGAGTCTCTTCTTTAATATATGGAACACAGACCTCCTGCCCCCCCCCCACCCACAATCTGAACAAGTTGAGAAACAAGTCTGAAGGTACCTTCATCAACCAGACAATTCTCTGATTCTGTCAGATGCTTGTAGAGAAAAGGATATGAGTGAAACTGACATGTGATTACAATATACCAAGAGCTGTTATTTAAGATAGTGCCAGAACAGTTAAATATTTCCATAACAAACCGTGCACATAAGACTAATCTTACTTCCAATGTATAGTTTGTTCTTATGAGCAGCAAACCATTACAGTTAAAACCTGCTACATGCTCTCTTTGCTTCCTTACCTATGTCCCCTCAACCTACATCTCACCTGAAACTTCCAGTGAGTACATTCCTGGGTGGAGTTCCATCAATGCATCCATCTTTATGACCAGGTGATCTTTGTCCTGTCCTGTCAATGACTTCTCTTTCAGTTTAATGTGTCTCAGCTTCTTTCTTACTTCATTCTCTTCAAGTGCAAACATTTTCCAAGAGTAAGAGATGGTCAACTTCAAACAGTTTGTACAAGAAACTCTAAGCACCAAATTATTTGATGACATCAAGTAACTTCCACAATTTTGGATGCACCTTAAAAGGGAGGGGAGGAACGAAAATTATGAAAATGCTTAATTCTTTTTCAATATGAAATTAAAGTAACCAGTACTGTTGCTTCCATGTTCTTCTATATTACTGATATAAAACGTCCTTTGAAATGAAAAAGTAGAAGTTTTATCTTTCATACTTTAAATTGACAAATATGTTTGTCTTCAATGAAACCTGTTTAGATTTAAGCGTTTGCTACCACATTATTTCAAAGGATCTTGGCCTCCTTTAACAATTTCAACATTTTTTAGATGACTCACAAATTGCAGTTGTGCATGTAGTTAATTAACTGCATGTAAAATGAAATACCACCTCAAAGAAGGAGAGTTAGAGGGTTAATATTCTCACCTCACAGAAATCTGTGGTACTTCACCAGAGACAAAGACGAGTTGTTGGCTAGCAATGGCGAATCTGTCACCTTTCCTAACTTTCAGTTGAAATTCAAGAGTCTGAGGGGACGTGATGGAACCCTGTGACACCACAAAGTAACTGCTATTGGAGAGGGTCGATCCGTCACAAGCGATGTCCAACAATGCTTGATCAAAAAGAAAACACAGTGAAACCATTTAATTATTCATTAAGATGATGTGATAGGATTAATACATGTACAATGTCCATTATACAGACTCAATGACAGTTACTGACACCCTCAGAGATTCAAAACCTCACATGGCTTCTGACATCTGGCATGATACTCACAAGTGAGAAACTGACACCGTGCCCATTTCAACCAGTATCCTCAACAGAAACTAAGGAGTAGCCATGTTGAGTGGAGAGAGGCACTTGAGAGAAAAAGCAAGTACTGAAGCTTGAGAGAAAGATGCATTTACTCTTGTTTGTTCAATCTGTAACTGCAATATTAACTTTTTAACTTGGTTTTGATTAAGTACAAGAGGAACTCTTTCTAGATCCATTCATAATTCCTTCTAGCATACATTCAGGCCAGTGTCTCCACAGAAGTATACGCTGGCTTTCTAACAATAACAATGTAATGCATGAGCAATGTCCATCTTGCAACACACATCAAAGATGTCTGCCAAAATTAGACAAAGCATTCAAATTAGCAACAAATGATCAAAATTGATGGATTCACCCTCGACACAGCGATGTATACTACCAATCAGAAAAACACCTGAAAGATACCAGCAGCTATCACTCACTCACTAATGATGAAATGGGGACTGGCGAGCAGGACCAAGAAAATGCCAAGCCAGGGTCAAACTGATGTGGACCATCACCAAAGTCAGGGTCATATGATGAAGATCCATCTAACATGACAGTTGAACTTTGACCTTTAAATTAAAGATACACAAGTTGGGTATACTAACAAAAAGACAAAACAAAAATATGCTAAATACAAATTTATAAAAAAGCTTAGCCAAATTTAAACTAAACAGTTGGATTATTACTTACACAGAAGCAATCACACCCCAACAAGGGACATCAAATTTCTTGTCTGTACAATTTTAAACTCTGGCAGTCCATATGTTAACTGTATCCATATTATCCTGTCCATAACGAAAGGTGAACTAAATTTATGACGATTGCATTAACTTGTACAGTACATCTCCAGCATATATCATGCCAACTAATATTAAAATATTTCACTGAAAAGCAACTAACCAGGCCAATTTGAATGTGTTTGTTTGTGTGGCCTATTCACATAATGGTATGCACATTTGACCCTTGACCTGTACTGCAAAAGCTTGAATCAATATGCTTTTACTGATAATCCCAAAATACAACAAATGCACATTTACAGTATGCAACATATTTTTTCACATGTACACAAAAAACACGAGAGGTCATCGACAATGATATCAACTGTCTGAAAGTTGGCAAGCAACATCCAGTAACTTTGCACTCAGTCACAAAATGACTTGATATGTTCCAAGTTAATCAAGAAATTACACTCAAACTTCTATCTGTCTACAAACACAGCCACTCTGCAATATAGTAATTAACAAAAGGACACAGTCACTACTACATATAGCTAACAATTGGTCACTGGCAGCTGTGAAGGCAACCTGAGATAGATCCTGAGATTACATTACAATCATCGCAGGATAGTAATACAATCTGGAAGTAGAGTAAATTACCAACTGTCTTTTGTGAGCCTCCATCAATAAGTGCTATGATCTCACTACTCTTGATGGCCATCCACCCCTCAGCAGCTTCTTTTCCAGTGATAGCTCCATCTTCATCTTCTAGAGTTACTAAGAGCAACACTCTGTATGACCCAGTGTCTAGTAACCTTGGGGGTATTACAAGGTCGGTTTTGTTTGACACCACAGAAGATGGCAAAACGTAAACTGAATCTACAGCTCCTGATACCGTATATAACGTCCATTTGATGACTAAGACCATCTCTGTAGAACAAGAAACCTCAATGACGGATCCAATACGGATTATTGAATCTCTTGTAAATGCCCCTGGTGAAGATACATTCCTAGAGATACCTCGAATGGATGCAGCAGTCGGCTGGCAAGTTCCATCTGTTACTGTTACCTACAGTGGCACATATATAAGATACACATTTGATAATGAAAGTACCTAAGATGACCCAGGTAAGTTGTGTAACCATAATTGAACTTTTGCAATGACTTGGATGGCATGATCATGAAAAAGACAGAATCTTGACCAAAATTGACACAATAATTCAAATCAGATGGTACATACTTGGAAGACACTTAAAGCTTGTTTGTAGTAATAACTTGATGAGACTCAATAACCTTTTTAACTTAAGGCTCCGAATGCTGCAAGTATGAGCAGCCAGGCTAATGATACTATATATGGCATAAATGGAAATAGACTACAGTATGACACATGCTGATCACTACTGATCAATGCAGTGATGTGAAATACATTAAAACAATTCATTATATATTTGGACATTGAATTAATTTGTGTGAGTTTTCTTGCAAGTCACAATTATTACAAACACAAGATAATGCACCTGAAATCACTGTAAATATATGGGCATGTGTTTCACATGCTTTGTCCTTTGCTACATTGACTAACCTTGCAATGGTTAAATTTCAATACAGATCTCAGGTAAAGCCCTTCCCCCTCCATTACAACCATATACTCTTAAAATATGTGAAGCATATGTTTTTGCCACACAGTAGTGCATTAAAAAAACAATGACAAACCTTATTGTACATACCAGATGTTTGTTCAGTAAAAGTTCACCAACTGAGAATGTAATGTTGTACATCCCAGTGTCCTGGTAGATATGTTGAAGTTCCTCTTTACTATAACCATTCTGCACAGCGACAATAAACCCTGATGAACTATCATCAAAGTTTATCTCAATCTGCAAGCCACAGTTGCAATTGTTCTCAATCTTCATAGTACACATCGCTGGGGCTCCAACTGTGGACTGAGAATCACAAACCACTATAAAGTAAGGCATGGCGTAGATCAAGACATATCTTGACATTTCAGAGATTTTGTTTTCTGCTGATACAGATAGATTGTGAAGGCCGTATTCAGTGAAATGGTAAAGGAAGACAGTCTTCATTCTTAGACCACTTGACATCGGAGGGTGTCGAAAGTTCCCATGAGGTTGCATGGCAGGTACTACCTCTTGGAGAGACAGAAACTGAAACAGTCAGTGAGGTATTCAGACTGATTGCTGAACCAGGCTCTAAAAAGCAGAGAGAAAGAAAAAAGAAAATGAAAATATTGACTTGGAGGAATGGTCTCATTTTTGGGGCTATGTACATGGATTGCTACATTCATGAGGTTGGATATAACTTGATAAAGTGCAGGTATTTCTGAACTTGCTGAATGAATTGAATTCTTCTGTAACCTTCACTTGCCTTGTGAAGTAAGAACTGTACAAGTTCAGATCAGAAACTATCATCATCTTTGTTTGATTACACACATACACACACAAACACACAGAGTTTTTGATCAACTCCACCGCATCTGATTTACCTTGCGATGGATCAACATCTTGAGATGTGATGATGACCCAGTGAGAATTGTCCTCATGCCGGGATACCGGGCTGACAATGTCGACTGACAGTTTTGAAATTGCTACCTGGATCTAAAGTTTCACTGACATACATTGTATGTATGACACAATTCAGCATGCATGCCTAAGTAAGAATATTTCATCGGTCATGTCCGCATGTAAGATACAGCCTGGTGTTATACTAATCTAGACAGCAAAGCATTGCATTATGACTTCACAACAAACCCAGAGTGAAACAAAGTTATATTTTGGGGGTACACCAGTACGCCAACTGACTATGGATTGCTAGTAACCAGGTACATACTTTGGACCCAGTGGAGACACTATCAGTGAGCTTTGATAATAGAAGTTGTTGTAGAGTCATTAATCAGAAATGAACCTGATCAACTAATCAGTATTGATCACCTAACTCCTGTCTCTGTTTTACTGCTAAAACTTTTCAGAGAAATATGACAAGACTGAAAAGTTTTAACTATTTTAGAATTCAGCTCACCAATCACTGTCCCACTTTTGTCTTGTATGTTGATCTCCAAAGATGTAATTCTATCCATTAAGCAAACTTCCTGCTCTACAAAACAGAGCCTGTGATCATCACCTGTGACTTCACCCATGACCTTAAAGCATCCACAGATTGTGTAGGTGTGACTGAAGGTACGACCACCAGACACACCAGCAGCAACCTCTTCTTCAGCTGAGCATTTCAATTAGAAGAAAATTCTACAATCATTAGTTACCAACAGTACATAGGGAGAGATGAACTATACACTACTTGATCACTAAAGACAGCTGATGTTAACATTCAACAACTAACCAGCCTAAGTTCCATTTGCCACATGAGTGTGGTGTAAATTTAAATGAAGCAAATTTGAAAACATCACTTTCAAGGTGAAATACTTTGCAAATTAATGGCAACCACCTCTGGATATACTTTAGTGAATTGACAATTTAAAATATTAAATTTGTGTCCTCAACAAACCGAGGCTTTATACATACAGCATGACACAGTGTATTTTCATCACTCAATCGGTAAATCTGTATTATTAATCTAGATTGACAACGCTATGAAGAAGTTTCAGTTAATAATCATCAAACTAAGTATAAAGGACAGTTAAACTCACTAGTCTCTAGCCATGTTATACATCATATTGGCTACTACAGCAAACAATGCAACAGAGGATATTTCATTTTGGAACACTTGTGCTATCAGCTGAAAGACCAACAAACTCACTTGAACGTCCATCACCCCAATTGATGTGGACGTTAATGTTTTCAACTGGTTCTGAAAATTGCCACTGCAAGTTGGTGAACACCGGTTCATCGACACCCTCAACTAGATCAGGTGTGATATCTAACGATACAAACACCTGGTCTAAAAACAACATAATAAAAAAGTAAACAAGAAAACCAAGTGAATACTTTATCAAGATGTAGAAAAGCTTCCAGTGCATAATGTTACAACTATTAACAATGCTGTTTGCATGTCAAAAGACATCATGGAAAAACTGATACAAACAAGTTTAGAATTTCAACACTAAATGGTTCCTCCTGACAAAAGCAATGTTACAATCAACAATCACAAAATTTGAAGTTTAATCATCTGTTTCAAAGATCATGTTTACAACATTATCAGATTTTGATATCTCTGGTACTCACATAATCTTTGAGCCCTACAAACACTGACATGGCCCTATCTACTCACTAAGTGTGGTGTAAGACACAATGGACTACCACTACACCAAGTCAGAACTGCAGCAGATTGAGGAAGTTTCCTTTCTAGGGATATCATGTTTATAAGAACTATCGAACAGATACGTTAATTACTCATCTCAACATTACTACAACTAGATCCATAATTATATGTTTAAGTAATTTCTGAATATTTCAAGTAATCTCATGGAGCTATCCACACACTCTTGTTGTGATGGTCATCACAATGAGATGGCCATCACAATAAGATGGCCATCACAATAAGATGGCCATCGATATAAGATGAGAGGTTACAAACAGATATTATACTGTAGATGTTGAAGAAAGAGTCAAGCTTCAATACTTTTTAGTGTTTATATCAGGTACCAGGCACAGGGGTACCAACACTGTCAGGACCAAGTTCTGAAATTGTAACACAGATACAAAGTTTCACTAACACGCAAAATGTCGTATTAATACCTCAGACCTTCAAAAGGAAGTCATAGCCTAACAGAAGTTACATTTTCAGGTACCCAGATACCCAACTGACTATGGAAGGCCAGTACCAATGACCGAATTGTAGACACTCATTTTTATTCTGTTTTAACAAAAGTGAGGATTTGTTGCACCTATTTCACAGAAATGTATCTACAGATTTAATAAATTAAACATTCATAAAGGCATTGTAATATCTCTAAAAGACAAACAAAGTCACCACAACATTTGAAAAATTTATACAAAGAAGATTTTCTAGTGCTGGGTTCAGTATGTGAAATGCATACCTGAAACCTTTTAGCAGACAATCAGACTCTGTGATAAGGTTGTCCTTTAGACCACCAAATAGCAGGGACTATTTACTTATTTAACCAGATTTTATTTAGTAATCTGAAACATAATGATTGAATCTGGACAGAATCATTAACTCTGGTATGAAGAACAGTTGGCATCATATGATATATAGACCTTAGGGATGGTTAGATACTTACCTTGTGTTGTAAAGCTCAACTGTGTATGAATTATGTCTGAAGTACAAAATGATTTATTGCCCAGTGGAAAACCAAATTCAAAATCCATTGAAAATTATGACACTGCTGTAAATGATGATTGGTATTACATGGAGGCAGCAAAGACCACATCCATCCCCTCTGTCTTTATGGTTGCCTATAGTTGCATCATTACACTATATCATCAGTTTCATGATTTTTCACTGAAATAGACTTTAGGGATTAAATGACCCAGAAGTTAATAACATATGGAAATACAGCTTAGACTATGCCATCATTAGGCAAAACATACAATTTTCAACACATTCACCCCTGCAGAGAGCCAAAGTGACTTCCACTTACCTTCAGTTGTGATACTTGTCACTGTAGGAGTGAAATCTGAGATAGAAATATATGAAAAGTATTAAGAATGGGGGAGGGGTGGAACAAGAGCAGGAGTAGGGATCCTCTCAACAAGTGAGTGTGGAATGACTTCACATCTAGTTACCATCCTCAAAGTTACAGACACTATGACTCATAGCCAGAGTTTTTTCTATCAAAAAGTAAAAATTGCTGCCCAATCAAAAAGAATCCTGGCCTAAGACGTCAGATTACCCTACTGAAATTACAATCAAAGAAGAAGAAAATGGTACAGTAAGTATGTGGGGGAAACATGATAAGTTGAAAAAAAGCAGTAATTCAATGTCTTCTTTAACACGCAGGGCATACTAATGTAGTGTCCTGATTAAGCTATGTCCACTAATCATTAAGTTATTTCTTTAAGAATGGTATGAAGGAGCACTATAGTATCTTTTTTTTTATTTTTCACACTCTGTGGAATGTTGGTGTTTCCATATCTGATCGTAAAATGACGAGTTTTTCCTCAGAAACAAGTAGCTCTTTGTTGTCCACTGCCTCTTTTCCATATCTGGGCGTGTTGATGGTCAGATTTCCCCTGAGCAACATGTGGTTCCTTCTGTGTCCACTGCTTCAACTCCATATTTGGTCAGGTTATGATCAGCTCTCCCTTATGTGCCAAAGAAGCTTATTGTTGGTCACTGTTTCAATATGTGACTCAAAGCTCCTTCCAAGCCAATGAATAAAGATATGTACCCCTCTGTTGATGAGCAATTAGACTAAAACAGGCAGGCCCTGTGAAGTGTTTTCTCATGATTGGTCAAGGTGGTCAGTGTTTTCTGTAACTTTTCCAGCTTGTTATAAGGGGTTTGTTTAAATGCTCAAGTTAAGAGGTGGAAGAGTGAGTATTCTGAGATACTCTCCATCTGCCAGCACTAGAGAGGACAAACCATGCTAAATGTTATTTGAGCGAGAAAACTAACTCTTCTTAAGTTGTGCTGCAAGCCTTGAAGTCTGAAGTATTGAGCAAGATTATGAATTTCCTTCATATGTAACTGGTAAGTTTGCTTTTCTTAAAAGTGCTTTGCTTTCTTAAAGAAGGTATAACTGTGGTCCATTCCTTTAGGCAAAGAGTTTGGTTTCGAGTATTCTAAAACATATACTCAGTGACATTGTCTAGAGCAACTGATGATGTTGATATGACCCATACTGCAGTACTAAAAGGTACAGTCGTATGCAAATACATAGCGTTGATGATTACTTTAAGATACAAATTATCAAACAATTTTATGGGAAATGAAAGGTGTGCTTCAACTATGTTACAGTAAATAGAACCTACTATTATTCGTTATTATTCTATGGTGAAAATTAACCTAAAAGAGGAATCCTGGTCAATTTATTGTATACTTTCCCTAAGTTTGGTTGTGGTCATTGCCACAGGTACCGTGTTCATGGGCTATGTAGACTTTCCGGTGTTTCTACACAGAATTTGTATTGTTGGTCTGGTGAGTGAATATGCTGGGTTTCACACACGTTGATGGTGACGTGCCCGAATTAAAGGCGTTCTCTTGTAAATTGTGCTTTAAGATTTCTTTAAGGATTTTCTAACTTTTATTGTGCATGACTTTGTTTTACTTACATAGATTTAATTTGGCCAAACAGCTACTTGTAGGTATTTCCTCTTTTATTGTTTCAAGTTGTAAATGACAGATTGCTTTTTTCCGACTGCATTGCTACCTTTCTCTTCATTATCTCTTAATTCAATGGAAATGATGGATTTCTGTAGGTTTTTCCCCTAAGAATTTGAAACATGCGTATGTACTGCATCGTATTGTATTTAATTCCCTTTCTTCATCTGAGTATTGTTTGCATATCATGTACTGTCACTCGTGATTCTCAATTCATGCACTTTACAATGGCATCAACTGTTGATTATTTGTTGTCATGGTGATATTACCTTGATGGTTACTGGTATGCAGGGAGTGACTATGGTGTGGTTGTGTCTGTCCATATACTGTATGTCCTACATTTGTTGTATTCAAATCTCATTTCATATTTTGCCATGCTGTTTTATTACAGAGGCTGTTTTTTTCTTTTAACATCACTCTTCTGGTTGGTCTTGATGAGTTGCAGCAAGTGCTACATTAAAACTGACTGAGAAAATAACACGTCTTCTGTCCAGTCGTTATTTGCGTGACGTGGCCCGCTGACTAGCTACCCATCCCTGTGTCCCAGTTCCTTTCACGAAATGAAGAAAAAAATGCATTGATGATAACCTGTAGTAATTATTTCTATGGCACCATCTGCCTCATTCTTCACACCTAAAAACAAAGGAAGGAATGACAAAAACACAGCTTTTAAATCCAGCTGTTATGATGTGGAACAAATAAACATTTTAATGACCTTTTACCATTGCACACAAGACAGTTTGATTATCACAGAACTTAAAATGTGATCATATTGTATACAATGCAGTGTAAGCTGTTGATTTCTCATAACTACAGTAAATAGTCTCTTAAGTCTGACCTGCAAAGTTTCACAGAACACGGACATACTAGAACCTAGTCAACGAAATCATGTTCAGTTTGGTGTTGGAAAACAAAATTCCACATCCTTTAAAAAATTTTGACACTGTTGTAAATGATGGTTGGTTGTAAATAATGACTGGTATTAAACGGAGGTAACAAACACCACTGCAGCCATTGAGCCTACTTCTGTCACTCTGGCCTATGGTCGACCCATTACACTCTCTCTCATGACAGGAAGACTGTAAAATTAAAAGGGCCAATATTCACTTCATCCAGTTAAGTGTAATTTTTTCAGTTAATATGACAATTGTATGATATATTGCAGGCCAACTTTGGTAAAACATCCATTATCATAATCCAGAAAAACATTTGAGGCCAATATTTAGGCTGAGCATCACTTTGGGCTTAAATCCAGGGGCTAAATATATAAATTAGCATAAAATTTATAGACTGACATTATAGTCTGACACTTGACTGAAACTGACTTGAGGATTAAATGACCCAGAAGTTAATAAAACTGATATGCAAATAAAGCTGAGACTGTGCCATCACTATGTAAAAGATGTGACTTTTAACAATATACACCCCTGAAGGTCGAGGGTCACTGACTTTCACTTACCTTCAGTTGTGATATTTGTCACTGTGGGAGTAAAATCTGAGATGCAAATATATGAAAGAGTATTTAGAATAGGAGAAATACAGGGGAAGGGGAAGGTATCCTCCCAACAATGACTAGTCAAAGACATCCCTACAGTTATCATCCTTAAAGTTACAGACACTCAGACACGTGGTCCATCTAGTTTGCTGTTTGTCTGTAAAAAAAAAAACAATGTAATTGTACTGTTGTTACAACTGATCACTCGGAAACTGTTTTTCCAATAAGATGGAGTTTTCATGATTTGAAGCAGCGGAGCTGTGTATCCTGCAATTTGTACTGATTGATACATTTTCAAACATACTAAAAGGTCCACTCTTCTCTTAACAGGAATATGAACGTACTGAACTGACAGAATGTAATAATGAAGTACCGGTAACAAACAGCATACATAGGTTTATATGATATAGGGATGCAGTGTTCTCCATATGGCATTTTAGGGGGAAGTTTACCCTAACCCAGTAAAAATTGCTGCCTGATGAAATATCAATATCTCCCAAAATATTCTGACCCTACAAATGCTCCACTTAGTCTCCAAAAAATTTGACAGCAGGCTACTGGTTTTAAACTGGGACAAGAAATTACCTCTAAGATACACCATTTAGCATCATTAAGCATCTTAAGATTTCTGTATTCCTTCCACAACCCCTTCACTGGTGATCGCTCTGCATGGACGTAATACTCCTTTTGTGGGTGGATGCCCCCCCCCCCCTCTTGAAAACCTGTGGAGAACACTGGGACTGCCATACTCTACCTTGGGTTGTGACACTCTTCTCTGTGGATACTACATCTGAAATGCAAATTTATGATTATTATCATGAACACTGTCTCTAGTGCAGAGGTGGTATCAAAATTCAACTTGTATTTTATTTGTATGTTGGTTTTATGGGTGACCATGATAGACTTACTGCATTGTAAGTTCCTTTGGAAGGAAACAATTTACAAGCTAAACCAGTCACCTGCTTACTGAAATGTCTCAACAGAATTACTTTTAAAATCTGTGAAGGCAAAATGTATGACAAAATGTCCAACCTTTTGGAAAACTGCAAATACAAATACACAGTGACCATTGCAGGAGTGGTAACAAAAAGAAATTGGGAAGTATATGGCAGAGATGTGATGGGTGTACAACAGCAGTACTTCAATGTCTTCCCCTTTAAATCATAGTACGTGAAGAAAAAAAAAACATAAAAATAACCTGTATTTATTGTTTCCTTTACAGCCTCTGTTTCATTCTTCACACCTTAAAACAAAGAAAGGAATGAAAATAAAAACTTAAGCCAGCTGCTGTAATGTGATGTATATAAATATCTTAAAGATCTTTCACCATTGCACACAATACAGTGTGATTATTGCACATATTCAAATGTGATCATACTGTAAACAAACAAACAAACAAACAAACAAACAAACATTGTAAGCTGTTGATTTCTCATATCAGAAGTTTCTTAAACGTGACCTTCACCACACACAGTCATACTAGCGCCAAGCCAATGGAGGATGACTTGCTTATTGCAAGAACTTTCAGTTCATTGTTTTCAGTAATCTTGAAGCAAATCTCTATAAGCTAAATGGACTAAGAGTCAAATTATGATGATTAATAAACAATGATACCACGTATATTACCACATAACAGTATTTGATTGTTGTGCAACTGCTCAAGTAGAGGCTGTTTACGTGTTTCATTTTAGTAGAGATATTCTGTTCGTGCCTATACAATCGCACATATTGTTGCCATGTCACAGATTGTGTGAGTTTATATTCTGTGTGATAAAGCAGCCAGTACTGCTCTGGTTCTGAACAATGTCACTATCTTGGTAATCTCTTGGTGTGTCATACATACCTTCACTAAGATACAAAAATTGATCTACAATATGAGTAGGCATGCTACTGGAGTTCAGTGGTGTATTAATATTCACGAGTACTTGAAATGGACAACTTTTAACACGGATATTATATGTCTTCTGTTTGAATTCATTTCTTACTTTTAACTGAATGACAGAAACAACAGGTCAGTCTCAGATCAGCAAGGAGAGTGACTAGTTTTGTAAGAACCTTCATATAGCTAGAAGATCGCCAGAGACATATTGTAGTTTTGTCACGCTGCCGTTATTTACAGTGTACTATATGAGTTTCTTCACCACTGACATGCACGTCTTTCTATTTTGCCAGCCAGGCATCCATTGTGCAACGATTGTACCGTGTCGTGCGCGAATATCGATAAAACACCGTCTGTGCTTGAGCAATGATGGGCAGTGTGCCAAACTGAAAAACAGTAATGATGTCATTTGAATATAATTATCCTCGATAGGATCAGATGGATAACTTATTGTAGTCGAATACTTACATGTATAGGAAACTGTCAAATATTTTCCAATACCAGAACAAGGATCTCCAAACACAGAACTGGTTGCTGGTACACTGCATGTATGTTTCCCTTGGCAGTGACCTTCAAGCACTGACAATGACATTGCAGACTGGCATACCTCAGTGACTGATCGGCTATTGCACTGTAAATTGTTGATATCTCCCGGTAATGCTCCATAATTAGCACTTCTGATAGAAATGTAATGATTCTGACAATCAATGTCAAGGAGTTCGTTTTCACAGACACTCTGGCTGTAAACTATAAAGTTTAGGGAAGCAAACATAAATACATTTACCGGTACATGCAGAGTATGACATAAAAATTTATACTGCTGTAAATATACTACACAACTAACAAGTTCCACAGCAGACTTTGAAAAGAGACCAAGTCAGCATGCATGTCCAACATTTTCATATTAGTACTTTGATGTTCCAGAATTTGTTTCTCATTCTTTTAATTTCATACTTAATTCCATGATCATCTAGCTGCAATTAAGGTACTGGTACTGATTTTTATGTTGTTGACATTTGACTTATTGTTTTGATGTGTCCATTTGTTTGTGTACAGATCGATGATACTTTCTACATTAGTCTGCTTGATCTAAATAGTTGAATCAGATAGTCTAAGCAAAAAATGCACTCAAACATCTATAAAAAAAGGTCAAAAATGAAGATTGTGTCCAAACAGATAAAACATTAGAACAAGCGACATTGGTCACACACTACTTAAAACACAAAAGGCTGAAAAAAAATTGGTAAATCTCCAAAACTGCTCAAAAGACAGACATGTGCTTCAGACTATATAGTAAATGATGAGTAAACATGTAACAAATGATGAGAAAATGTAACCAATTCAAATACCTTCTAAACTGGCGGGAAATGACAAGCATTAGGGGCATTCACTTTTCTGTTTTCTATCATAGCTAGTGTGAGTGCAACATGCATGGTGGATTTAAAATGTCATTACTCACTATGTAGCATGCCGTCCATGCATGTTAGTTGTGACCTGTTACAAGAAGGAAGTGCAATACACCGGGTAGACAAAGGCTAGCGTGGCTGTTTAGCCTATCTGTTAAATTTACCCCGACAAGCAGTCCTGTTTTGTGCAACCTGTTCTCTGTTCAGGTCATTGGCACATACAATCACACCACTCACAAATGAGAAACTCACACATCTGTAATATCCTAACGAGCCTGCACTATGGCACCGATACCTCCACTAAGCACAGGTTAACTGCATCCTGTTCACAATGTACACAGTGCCATGCAGTCATTATCCAGAAGGTGCGTCCAGTGCCATAACCAGCAAGGGGTGGGGGTAGGCGGTGGGGCAGGCTCCCTCATCAAATGTCTTGCCTCCCCATGGAATTTGAAGGTAAAAAAATAAAGGGCAATATGGGACAAAATTTGTACAAGACAAAAATTATGACTGATACTGTATACTTTTCTTAAAAAGAAATAGACTGGGCTTAAATTCGTTTGATACTGAAAAAAAGCCAAGATCACAATGAAAGAGAAGTTTACCAAACAATTAAAATGAAACAACTAATTTGGTAAAATGCCCCATTCTATATCACTCTTTTTAATTTTAAAAATAGCAAGAATAATCTTGATTCTGATTCAGTAAAACCAAAATAATTTATGATTGAAAAAACAATGAACCATGAAATTATGAGCACATACAAGGGTTTTGTTGACATGTTAATGATGAATTAAACAAGTAAAGGCTTAGTAGGCTACATGTACAATGGAATCAAAGACTGACTAGCAAATTGTGTAATAAATGTGAGGGACATGAGATGTAGTGAAGTGTTGAACCAACCTACACTAAAATTTGTCCAAGCTTCTATTCTTGAGATATCATGTTTAAAGGTTTCCACACTTTGAGCCCTGCTGACCTCAAATGACCTTTGACCTCCACAAAGTCAATAGAGATCTTGCACTCAATGTGGTATGCCTACATACTAAATATGAGATTTGTACAAGCTTCCGTTCTTGAGATATCATGGTTACAAGGTTTTCACAATTGAACACCTGTTGAACTCAATTGACCTTGACCTCCATCAAAAGCAATAGGGTTCTTCCACTCAATGTGGTACATCTATGACTTAAATATGAGATCTGCCCAAGCTTTCCTTCTTGAGATATTGTATTTGCAAGGTAGGCATCACAAACACACACACATACATACCGCCGTGTGATTAAAGTGGTTACGATTTCATCGAAACCAAAAAAAGAAGTGAGTAAAATTTGGGAAGCCAAATTCCTCTTGCATTTGCTACAATCCAAATTATGGTGGTGATTCATAGTACATGGGTAAACTTAGAAGGCTAACCAGGGTTTCCCCTGGGTTTTTCAGAGTATGAGGCAGTGAGGGCAATTACTGGACGCCACCATGAATTTTGGGTTCAAACCTGTACTTAAAGGCTGTCCTGCATCACCCCAAGCTATATTTTTACCTCCCTAAAAGCAAAATTCTCCGTCAACTGGTTCTAAGTTACAGTACTCTAAGATACAGTACTCTACGATTGACAGCAAATTCGAAAGATGCAGAGCAGCTCGTATTACACAGCATACACAGGAATCGATTGTTTTGATTACACATGTGGAGGAATGTAAGACAGGCTGAGGGAGGGACTAAAGGTAGGTGGTTGGGAGAATTGAAACTGTCTGGGGTGATGAGTTTTCTTGAGGTTCTTCAAGAATGGGTGATTCTAGGATTTTGACCATGATATAAACATGTGAGGCGGTAATTACAGCATTTCTTGGTGAGGCGGTCTTGAAAATTTGCGAGGCGGCGCACTACAATAATGAGTGCAAGTGGGCCCGAAAACTAGTTTGCATTCCATTTCAGTGCCCGATTGAAAGAACCAAGATCTCACAACGTGCAAATTATGTGAATCTAGCCTAGGCTGGCCAGGGCTGACCTTACTTGTTAGAAAGTCTATTGCCTGTAATGCTATAGTAAACAAGGCCTAGACTACAGTAGGGTGCAAATTCTGAGGCCTATTAGCCTAGTACAGAAGTTGTTTTGTTACTAGCCTCGGTCTCCGTCTCCTGGCAAAAAGTAAGACTGAACTAGAGCTATGAATATTCACCCTAAGTTAGCACCGCCTTCAAACTTCAACATAAAGAGTAAATGCAGGAAGTTACAGTAGTCTTAAATTGGAGGACTTTGGAGTAGACCTTGGGCTTAGGATAAATTAGGCAGTAAGTACCACAATAAATCAGTACTGATGTTACACTAGTTACAAGCTTGAGGATTGTGCTGACCTTGGAATAATACACCAGGTATACTAAGCGTGCTGACGGTTTGCAATATACTTACCAAGCACGTATAGGCTGGTTAGCTATAGGCTACTTGGTTGAAAGCCCTTCTTGAAAAACAACTTCTTTAAAGTCAGACGATATAGTGTGTTAATGCAGGGAGGTGCTAGCACCTACCTGTGAGTCTTGAGCCTCGTCTACCCTTCATGATCTTTGTGGTGTATTAGTATAGAGACGGTTAATCATTGCAATCACCGATCAAATTTATCCATGTTTGTGGTTGTTCGAGATCTGCAGTATACCTTTGGGTTGGGTGAACGCACTAATCACGTACATGTATGCATATACTGCTTGTCAAGACTCTGGTGGTTATTGTACTGTAATGCGGTCATTGAACAATACGTGCCACAAAGAAGTTACTGTATAGGATCCATCATATAACAGATAATTAGCGATAACTTTAGGGCCTAAGTAAAACTATTTTGAGATAATAAGTCAAAAGGAGCAAGACTCAAAGAGTGAAAACCATGTTGCACAATGCACACGGGTAAATCAGATTGAACTTAGAACTGATTATGTTGCAATCCTGAAACTTGCATTGTAACAGTATTGCTATATTCTATTACACTTAAGTGGAATGCAATTTCACGTATGTGAAATAGGCAACATTAAGTTTTAATTTTACTTAAGTGGAATTGTATTTTACTTAAGTAAAATTCAATTCCACTTAAGTGAAATACAATTCCACTTAAGTGGAATATAATTCCACTTAAGTAAAATTCTATTACACTTAAGTGGAATGCAATTTCACTTAAGTGGAATACATTTCCACTTAAGTGAAATACTGCCTCTGCATTCTATTTAAGTGTAATACAATTCCACCTAGGTAAAATACATTCCACTTAAGTAAAACTGAATTCCACTTAGGCCTAAGTGGAAAACAATGTTACTTAAGTGGAATTGAATTCCACTTAGGTGGAATGTATTACACTTAAGTGGAAATAGAGGGTAGATGTTAAAATGGCTTGCCATACGTGCGCGCACACACTGTAACGCTTTTGTGAGATTTATGATCGCAACTTTTCGATATGATTCCACAATACAGACGGGCAAATCAGATTGAACTTGTAACTGCTGTATGTTTCAATCCTGAAACTTCCATTGTAACGGTACAGCTAATTAAATTTTGCGCTATAGTCGGCATGCACTGGGAAAATGTGGATGACTCCCTGCAACAAGCACAAATTTATTGATGACATTGTGGGCCGATCAGTAAGCCCTGAGTTGTGCGAAACACAAAAATATCACAACATTGTTGTGATGTGCAAAATATCACACACAAAAAAAATATTGTAATGTGCAAAATATCAAAACTACAAACAAAATCACATCAAAAACAAAACAAAAAATCATACATTTTAATGGTTTGATTTGCCAAATGATACATAGGCTAGCCTACTGTTCGTTATCTATATCATCATACGTGTTGATCGTGCTGCGTAAATGCCATTTATGTTTCTCTCAATTTCTTTCGGAAGAAACCGAACACTGCGGTGATCCATTTGTCCCGTTTTCATTTTTGAAAGGAGCCTGATAAAATTGGCAAAGTTTTTATTCTGCTTTCATTTTGAATTCCTAAGCTCCTTCATGGAAAGGGAATAAGCTATAGAATCCTCCGATAATTTGGAAATGTATTTTCTTGACTCAGACTTTGTGAGTTCAAGGGACCATTGGCGTCGAGGTTTCAAGTTGATGGTGAAGAAGCGTCGAAGTGAAACAATCTCAGTGATCACGGAATATTTTTACTATTTTTCGAGAGTAGTTTTTTTTTTTTAATGTTACATTGGTTTGCTGTTTCTAAATTTATTTATGCAGATAAATTTTTGACACGAAAATCAAAACGAAAAAAGAAATACCAGAAAAGTTTTGTATTTAAAATTGCTGTTGCTTCATTTTTTAAAGACAAAACGAATTTTGATTTTCGTTTTAATTTTTAATATTTTTAAATAATCAAAACAAAACGCTTTTCGATTTTTATTCTATCTTGAGTGTATATCTAGGGTTTAATTATTTTCCTGTTAATCTTCTTAATTTAACTCTCTGTTTAGAGACTCCGGAGATAACTGGCAGGTTGAAGCGATAACAATGAGGGAAGTATATTGACATTGCTGATGCAGTTCTACAGGAATGTTTTGACAAATCAACAAACGCTTTTTCAAGGAATTTCAAAGAAATTCCGGGGAAACAGTGGAAGTGGTAATAACAGATATTTGTATAGGCCTTTGCAAGAAGAACCCCAATAGAAACAAGACCCTCGAAGGCCAAGCTGCAATCACCACTATGTGTTTATAGTCAGTCACTGGGTAAATTATAATAACATATCTCACCAATCAAATAGACAGAGTTAGCCCAGGCCCCTCCACAGACTTCATTAGGGTTTCCAGAACAAGGCGCATAGCATAACCTCTCGTGTAGTGGACCGTATCTGTCGTAGTTGGACCCGCAGAAACAGTGCTTGTAATATTGTAGTCCAGCATACGGCCAGGAACCTGAGCGGCATTCTTGAAAACAGAGAGAATGTGTCATATCACGCGGATGGTTTGAATGATTGTCATCTAAGGCTCTCGATGCAGAATCTTGAAAGCAGCCGATGTAAACAGCCTCCTCATCCTCTGTAGAATTTAAAGGGAAATAGGGCATTTAGAATACACCAACATGACATACAAAAGAAATAGCTTTAGTCATTGTTAAACCATTTAGTCTCATCAATAAACACCTGCCAAAGCTTCATCTCCTCAAAACATTATGCATGTGATGAGTAACGGAAGATGCATCATTTGAATTTTGAAAAGTTTGGGTGAACAAATTGGTGTTGAGCAACAAATGACTGAGTTTCTATCTGTGAGAAACTTATTTCTTGAAAAGAAGGCCACTGTCCTTCCTTATTTTGAATAATCTATCATTCTGCATCCATAAACATTGGTTTTAATAATATGGATGTTTTCTGTAAAACAAACGCCCTATTTCCCTTTAAACAAGATTGAGAAAAAATGCTGGATTGCCGGATAAATACTATGATCACTATAGTACCATATGCATCGTGATGCGTATAGTGGCCTCGGGATATAGGCCTATTGTTAACTCCCGATGGAAGAATCCGAGCGTTTCATATCGCATCAACGAGATTTAATTCGCATGCATGTCAGAATAGTAAATTAATGTATTCCTACGTCAGTCCACTCATGGGTTGCACACATGGACTCAAGAGTCAGTATTATGGATCCAATTAAATTTTACTAAAAAAGGAACAGTAAATTTAAAGCAGGCTATTTTCTTCAGCATGAAGCTCCTCATTGGTTAGGTGGTTTTTGTCGCAACAAGTTTGTTTCAAGTCACCTCATGCCATTTTTTATACGTTAAAGAAAGGCGGCAATCATTAGCCATAAGTGTTAAAATAATACAAGCCCTTTTTGAGTAACAATAGTAATATCGGGTTCTAGCCCATATTGTTGGCAAAGGACTCAGTTGGCAGATAGTTTTTGGCTGATCGCCAGTATAAATTTGGATGTTAATGTTGATTTTTTAGACTATATCTGTTTTTTTTTTTTAATCCACCTCCCGCAATTTGTATTTATGAAGGGGTTACCAAGACATGAATACGGAAACTTAAAAGTGTCGTCGAGATAAGTATATCTTTGCCTCCATTAGTTGACAATTCTCAGAAAAATGTCTACATGGCAACATAATCTCATAAAAAAAAACAGAAAAATGATCCATTGCAACGTTGTGATATATTAACAAATCAACATATTTCTGCAAAATGTTCAAATGACAACTTATTACATCTTCTCAATTTAACAATTTTCTTCAAATTGCTTACTTGTTAACTTCTTTTCTAAGTGAGAAATTGAACAATTTTCTGCAAAATGTTCAAATGAACGGTTTCGTTCATCGCTAAACATATTTCGGCTGCTGTCAGTGCGGTTACTTCAACTAAGGCAAGAATTGCATTTAAAGCAACAAATCCAACCGAAAATGAGTCTGGCTACAACCCCGGTCTCGATCAGCTGGGTGTAGGCCTACTAGTATACCCCTTGAATTAGGTACCGGCAAACACTATAGAGATTACCTGGGAAATAAGCCGCTTAGACGTTAAAACAAGAAAGGATTGGTACTTTATAACTATCAAATGCACATGGCGGAGGGGAATGCATTGTTAGGGAAAATATGGGTTAAGTATGATTCTTAATTTTTCTGATAGATAGCAAAGGGCTATCAGGAGATCACGTTTAAAGATTAAAAGTACCGTGACTAACCATGCGTAAGGTTTGGAACCACTAATGTAGCGGGAAAAAAATCATTACAAAAAAGAGCAAATAATATCAGGAAAACTTAAAGGTGATATTCCTGTGGTATGCGTTGTTCGTATATAAATGACCATACTGTTATAGTCCATTTTATTATATTTCAGTTAACAAGACACGCTGGACGTCATAACATCCAACGTATACAGTTAACCAAAGGTAACTGGGCTTTGGACGTTCGTTTGTCTGTCAAAATAGCCGAACCCCACAGGGCTCCGAGACTGTGGCCAGAGTCTCTGTAAGTCCTTTGCAAGAGTCGCTTCGGTTTCCGCTTAAAATTTACTTTTGTGCATGACCTTGACAATGGAAGCACAGACATGTTATCTAATCCTATCAATGTACAGTGACGACTGAATGGAAAGTTTTATCGAAATGCAATTATTGCTAAGAACCACTTTTTTACTGCTTTACCAGAGCTTTTAATTGTAAAAGAAGGGGAATTTTCCGACGGATAAAGTGTTCAGATCAGATGATATCACAGGTCTTCCGTGTGGCAAATCGAAATAAAATTGATGATATCATTCGAATGTATTTTAGTTATCATTAAATCAATTAATTGTAATAATAAAACGATATTTAAGATATAACAAAACAAATTGAAGTTTTGATATCATACTTTAATAAAAGATAACATAGATTGCATTAATGGTAAAATATTGGTGGTTAAATATGACATCACATATCATTAATTCCGTCTTACTTGAAGATATCTTTAAGTCGATTTTATGAAATTTTTATAATTTTTTTATGAAAGTTTTGTCAGTAGGAGCAGTGTGAGTATAACATGCTTATTAATGTTTCAGTTGGGCAGAGCTTACGAAATGTTATACTGTAGTTTTAGTGTATTGAAGCACGGTACATATGGGGGTACAGTGTAGAGTGGAATTAGCGTAGGAAATTGTTCCAGCTAACTGTAAGAATTACTTGATGCCCTGGGTAATCGTGACATGAGGTAGCTCCTATATATACAGAATGCTACGCCTGTTCTGTAAAACATTTGGTTGCGTATCTGAGACTTAACATTCATTAGAGGACTTTACCAGCCGACGTTTCAGTTACCGCATAGCGAGGGATACACTAAACCATATGTAACAAGTTGTTCAGTATATTGACACTGCACAAATATTAATGTGACCACTTGCTTGTTTTCAATGAGAACTATGTAATACTTTTTGGTAACGTGCTATTTTGTGTGACGGTCAGTATATTATAATGATGAAGGTCAAGGAATCCGCGATATTTGGGGGTGTCGACGTCACAGCTACCTGTCTCAGTATGAGAAATAGCTTCTGTTGCTTCCCTAGGGTATGTGACGTCATTATTACAACTCTTATATATGGTATTGTCAATTAAACTTTGTATAGACCATCGTCTATGCAAGTGGAAGTTAAGCACGGACCAATAACTATCTCATGAAAAAAACTTCACTTTCTTTTGTAATTGTCTGCTCCCAGTACGTCTGTATAAGAGGTAAGAAATACTATACTCCATCCAGCAAAATTTAACGGCACATAAATGGCCGTAGATTGGATCTTATCTTTAGGAGTGTGAAGGTCGCAAATTCCGACTGGCTTTTTTTTTCAACTGAGTTCGACACCACCGCGACAGTTTCGGACACTATGAATATCATATAAGGAAGAAGGGGAATTTTAGAGAGGAGGAGGCATGCAGTCTTAACGAATAGAGCACTACCAGGCTTGGCAAAAGAAAAATGGGGGGGGGGGGGAATCTGAGTACAGCAAGATAATCTGAGAGGAGCGTCACCATCGATTGGCGCTGAACGAGAAAATCTTGGCTTTTCAAATCCCTTAGATGGCCAGAAACGGCATTTTGCTGGTGCACTTGAGCTGTGTGTAATGAACTTTGAAATAGGAATATCATGTCTGCAGTTCTTCGAGTCATATGGAAAAAAAAACCAATCTATGAAAAAGAGGTAATACATATCAAGTGCATGATTTGAGGTGATACAAGAACGAAAATGAATTACACATCCTGTTTCAGTTTCTTTGGGCACCGGCACTTGGCAAACATGTTAGGTCTGAACATAATGGCGTACGGACGCCTTGAATTTGGGGGGCAGAGATTTTTCTTCTCAAAGTTTGTTTTTGTCATTAATTAGCGGGCTAACTGGCTGGAGCGCGACCGCAGGTTGATGCGCGTAGCATACAAGAAAAGTTTATGTTCTACAAACTCCCCAGATAGCCGGAAACTGACGTTTCCCGAGTGTTCTAGGCTGCAGGTACCCATCTTTGAAATAGGGGTACCATATCTGAAATTTGAAAAAAAAAGAATATGAAAAAAAAGGTAATGCATATAAAGGAACTTTCAGGGAACCGTCGGTTAGACAGAAGACTAGACTGGAATCACAAAAATTACCAGGACATCGCCAGGATCTAATGATGGGGGGGGGGGGGGAGGGGGCACATGCATTGCCCATACGTCGTTGGTATGACATATCAGGCCCCTATCCAGGGTTTTCAGCAGGTGTGGGTGTCTAAACTGAGGGCGTAATGAGTTCTTTGAGGGCACCGCGGAGAAATCAGTAATGAATGTTTTCATTTTGTGAATTATAACACTGGAATAAATGACACATTTCAAAGAAAGGTAATGATAAAATAATTATGAGTTATCATTTTACCTTTCTGGACCTTAACGGGTCCAAATTGGGTAAAGATATCATTTCATATTCATTGAATGGATGTCAGTATAACATCTCCTTATGCAAGGCTAAATAATATTCAAACGTAGTTCGCAGAGCAACCGTGTATCACTTTCAACCGGGGATGTGCATCCGGTTGCCAAGTAACTGATTGATCAACTACTAGTAGCAGCCGCGTAGGACTTTCTGTAACGAATGGGTTTGATGGTGCTTAACAAATCCCACAAAAAGCCTAAATTCAACCTACTTTCATCAGAATGTAGAATTTCGTATGTATGAGGTTTCCTACCTAGATCCCTAGGTAAACCCAATACGGCCTCAATCGGAAGTCCAATTTGGGCCTCAACTGGCACAAAGGAACATTCTTGCCTTGATCACAGTTTCTTCTACTTTTTTCCTCAGCATGGTCAATTAAGAGGACAGTGCAGAGTACATCGCAAATACCATTGCACGTGGCATTTGTCCTATTACACCCCCTCTCTCTCCACCCCTCCCCCCTCTCTGTGACTTTCAAGTTAATCACCTGCCCCCATCACCCCACCATCACCACCTATAGTCATGGAACGCCGGAAGTCTCGCTGCATTGTGGTACTGTATATTTTAGATATGAAGGTATATAGCGTTTTTTCACCCAGGGGTGCTCATTCAGCGGTGGCTGCGAAAGTACACGCACGTCACACATAGCGCGTGGCTACGCATTCGAATGTGCAAAACCTATACGATGTGAATACAACAGGATCGCGCGCATACATGGTCTTCGGTATTCTTTTCAATATGGTGACACGAAGTAACAAGGATTCAGTATGTCCAACACTATTAAGGTAGCATAACAGCCTACACTACGAACTTTTTATTTCATACATCCCTGTGCCGGTATTAAAGCTTTTCGTCAGAATCCGGCAGTCACTGAGAAATAAGTAGGCCTAAATCGCTCAGGCTGCAAGTAACACCGCTTACATATACGACTAGATGCATGTTCACAAAGAATAAGAGCTAATTTCCGGTCTTTCTTTTCATCGAAGTAACTCAAACCACACATCTAAATAGCCGTCTCTTCTTATAAAGATGGACCTGTAGACAAGTGTACTTCATTTAAATGTGGCTACGTAATGGCTGATGATATTCTGCCATTCGAAATCTGCTTAAACCTCTACAGTAGAGTTACAATTTGCCACTTAAAGTGTATTATGAAGAAAATCAATAATAGGTCTAGATCATGATATTTGGAAGAGTTCCAGAAAGTTCCATGAAGAATTTACAAGAGACGAACAAGTCGTTTTGGTATTCGCTTTAACTTTTATGGTACTATATCAAAATGTTTTTTATTTTTCCCTAGGCCTATATGTATGGAGTTATTCTCGAGTCCCCCATGATAGGCTATAGCTTACAAGGTTGGGTCAGTAAGATGCAGGCATCCGCCACTAGCCAGTATATGACCGAAGCTAAGCCTATGCGTGCCTAGATCTGAAAGAAGTATCGTAAAGAATATCGCTTATATTCCTTTAACCAACCCCACGATCCATCACCCGTTCGATTCTAAACTTCTTGAAATATACATGTAGGAGAAACGTAATCTAGTCTGACACTAAAAATTTTGCAAGCGTTATCTTATTACTAACTTACGCTCTAACCTTATACTCCCTGTCACTAAATTAGGACATACGGATAAACGTAAAAAACATGAAATAAATTAAAATTTACCTGTTGCGTCAACAAAAGTATGAGGAGAAGGTAAGAAAAGTAAAATCGTCAGCAGAGTGTAACACCATTCAATATAAGCCATTTAACTGCTGACGACGTCTATAAGTAGGGGAATAACGCACAATATATCACATTTTCGTCGACACTAAATGAACAAAAAGGTCGCGTATGATGCCCGTACTATATGTGTAACAACATCGTTACATCATGCGTAATGGCTACCCTGCCGCGCTAGACATCGCGAACAGGTGGACAAAAGAATTACCCAACATGAAAGCGCGCGTGTGATTATAAGATCCATTAGTCAGCTGTTTCGCAATCCATTCCTTATTCTCGCTAGGCTAGCGAATTCCACCAAGATTAAAACATGACGGCCTCTAATGTATCATTTACATCCCATGTTGTCAGACTTAATCAGACTTAAGTAGTATGATATAGGCCTATATTCATATAATGTATGTATATATGTTTATTCATAATGTATATTCCTTTAAGGTCCTATTACTGATGTCGTTGGAAGTTTGATCACAATATAAAAACAACCTTGTTTGAAGAGGGCAAGAAATTAAGAATTGACATTTAAAGGTGCGTGGGCGTAGAATGTGTTCGTCACGTACATCCCACACGCACTGATGGCACGGTATCTTGAAAGCAATTTTATAACGACCGTTTTAGACGCTTCAATTAACATTTTCTGAAACTAATAAAGTATGAGACATTTCGGGATGAATTAAAATGTTTAAAATTCATTTTCGTAAATATCTGCTTTTACGTTTCAGTTTCTTAAATTTATATTTAAGCCTTTACAGGCCCACTGCACATGAAGTTGTAATGCAGATATTTATCACATGGGACTCGATTTTAAATACAGTATTTGGAATTCTAAATCAGCTATTTGAGGTTCTGTCCAGATATCTCAGATTGAAACGTCAATATATTTCAGATATCTCAGTGAAAGGGAAGTGCAGTGTGTAGTGGACAACGGTACCACTACCATATGATACTCAATACGAGCAGTGCGTATACCATCGCAGAGAAGAAAAACCCAATTTGTTTTGCTACCGGTGTTGGTTTCGTTGCCCAATGTTCTTTACAAAATAACAAATTTCGGTCACCTACAACACTGAACATTGTTCTGTAAAAAAATGTTCTGTAAAATTACTACTGTTGTCTGTGCCTCATTACTATTTATTTAGTTTTTTTATTCTTTCTTTTGGTAACGGAAGTAACTGCGCAGTATTAAAGGTTTTAAGTAGTCTTGAGGTGATCGTGGACGTAGCAAATCATTAGTGTCATCGCAGTATGAAATAGAATTTGAGTTTCTCAAGCCATACAGTTCACTGACGCAAAATGATGAAAAGATGAAATGGACCCCCCCGTGAGACACCAGGGTACGTCGAATGGATGATTCCTTGGATAAGGTCAGAAGAAAAAGGACAGAAGAAAGCAGGGAGTTGCTATTCGGATAGCAATGGCTGGTTAAAGTACCCCGCTTGTAGTTACTGAGGCTTCAGGAACATACAAATCGCTTTCAGTTCATTCAACCATCATTATCGTGGATTCACTTCAAATTTGGAAGTTAATTTTTGCTTATCAACTTCGAAGGTAGACGTAAGGTAAAAACGAAGGTAAAAATTGAGCAATCACATCGGACAGATATCATCAATGCTTGTTCAAAGGAATCCAAGAGGGTAGCAGCTTGAACATGTTTTGAAGGTAGAAATTGTCTTGTTATTCCCGCGCTTCTGTTCTCGTTAGCTGGCAGAACAGGGATTGGAACACATTTCTGCAAGTGCATTGATGTTTGGGTTTTGAAATACGAAATTAGAGGGCAGGCCACAGCTTTTCCGTGGCGTTCGATTTTACCACAAGTGGAACATTTTACCCGACAATGATGACCAACAAATTAAGCCTCATTATATATGATGCTAACGTAGGCCTGCTATCACAGGCTGAGCAGAACTCCAGCTCTTGAAACACGACCCCACCCCCCCCCCTAACGGGATACGGACCTGGAGAAACATTACTGACTATTTATCTACGCTTTGACAATACTACTCTTTTTATGTAATCTTAAAACCAAGTGTTTTTTTCTTATTTTGTACTTGAATGCTTCGATCAAATATTGAAAAACTGCATGCAGTGACTCGGGTTTCTCGAAAAGACTGCAGAAACAAGCTGAATACTGAGGACTTTTGGAAATGTATTCTGAATAGTTTTTCACGCACGATCTTTAATCTAGACTTCTTACAGAGGAACCACCCATGTTCTCATTTTATGTGCAGTCCGCTAGCAATAAACTGAAAGCCAACAGATTTGCGGAATAGCAAATTAAAAGGTTGCATATACCTCTTATCTTAATATTGGGGGAGGGGAGATATGCTAGATATATGTCCCCCACTGAAAATTTTGGGTAACATGTCCCTCTGTTCTGGGATAGCCGCCCATGTATATGGCTAGTATGTTTTACTTACTAGAAATACTGAAACCATGGAACCACTGATTGGAATGCTGTACCGACTTGGTTTCAGCATAGTTATTATATAATATACAATAATAACTATGGTTTCAGCACCAATGTTTCTGCTGTGTAATAATTTGAACCGCATACACGATACGTCGATTAACTGCAAGTTGTTTAGTCTGGTGGAGTATGGTTACATTGCCTGTTACATTGTCCAACACTATATTTTGTCTAGCTATGACCTGGTTACAGATAAGGGTGGTGCCACCAAAGTGGGTGGGAAACAATTATGAGACCCAATCACTCCATTGGTCATTAAACAAAGCATGTATGACTAAAAACAGTTCATTGTTCATGAATGTACATTAAGAAATATAGTGTTATACTGTACATGTGTAGCTAGCAAAATGTATTATCAAGTTTATTATTGGGGTACCTGGGTAAATGACAGACAATGCATTGCAGGTCCAATTATGACCTGGTGCAAACACTACCAAAGTGTATACTATATCTCCATGTCATTCCATTTGATCAAAAAACATAAAATCAACCTACAACACTTTTATTTCAAATTAAGTTGCGAATTTCATGAAAGAAATATTCAGTGTGTCATACAGTATAAATACAACTATAATGTCACACATTACCAAACAAAGTCATCATAAACAAATATCTGATAATATCTCACTTTATTGTTTTGTTCTATCACACATTCACATAAACAATGCATTAAACTTAACTTTGAAATAAATGACTCCCAAGACAAATTTTTGCCATTTTCACTTCATGCAGTTGACAAAACAACAATTAAGCCACTGTGCAGTGAATACAACAAATACATGAAATATGATGGTTCAGATAGACTAAAGAACAGCCCTGGGATGTACTGATGTTCTACAAAATACATTTCCCTCAGAGAGAAGCCAGAGAGCAAAAATACGATGCCTGCATTCCATTAGGTTCGTGAGACAGACTACTGCCTGCAGTGTTCACTACAGAGAAGATACTTAGAATGAAAAAGTTTAGTGAAACTCACAGAGCCTAAAAGTGCTTACAGACAACCACATTGATTGATGAGGTTATACTTTAGACAACCAAATCAGGTGAGTTTAACTGTATGAGGAATGCATTCAGAATACCTAAAACATCCATGATGAAAACTACACATCTTGACTACTATAAATGATAAATTTCTGTTTACTTCTGTTACATTTTCTTGGTACCTGTTTGTGCAGTGGATAATGCAACCATATGTGATGCTGCACAAAACACATGATTTAAGTGATACCTTACTTTATTACGTAAGTGATACCTTACTTTATTATTTTAATGTCAACATTTCCCTTTTTGTTTGTTGAAGAACTATAACACTGTTAACTTGACTAAAGCTGCCAAAATTTTTAACAACTCTATCGATTCTCTAAACTTCATTTAAAATCTGCAAGACCCATCCAACATAGGCCTAATATGTACCAATGAAATGTTTCTATTACCCCCTGGAAGACCCAACAAACACAATATGCACTGATCAAACATTTTAGTTACACTCTGCATGACTCACCCCAAAACAATATAAACCAATAAAATGTTTCTATTTTGTTAACAAGAACCAAGAAAACTGGCAATTGACACACTCACAGATTAAATAGCATGAACAGGTCGGCATACTGGTAGTTTCTGTGATTTTGCAGTGAATTCTTTGAACCATCAGGAAAACCTAGCCTTCAGTGCTCACTGCAGTGGTATGTGTACAGGGGTCAAATCCCCCGTCCAACTAAGCAAATAGTTAGAAGAAAATGGGTGGTTAGGGCAATTGGTGTAATTGCAGGTGAATGCCCCATTTTCAAAATAAAACATTTGTGAAAAGGAATAAATTCTTCATAAACAAAAACTACTCAACAAATTTCACCATTTTGCATCTTAGTATTATTATTAAAAATTTTCCAAAGGAAACACTCCTCCATGTAAATGGGAAAATGAGTGTTTCACAAAATCTGGCCCTGTCACTCATCGAAGCTTGTGCAAAACATTGGCTCACAGGTAACACTCACTGTGTTTCATTACACTGTTGCAGTCTTTAATGCTGGGCACCAAGGAAAAAAGCTGCAAATTCCATTTTTTCAAGATACATAGTAGCAATTCCTTGGAATGTCTACAGGCAAGGACTTCCTTTCTTGTTCAGAGAAACCATCTCGCTAACTAGCTGTTCTGCTCCTTGGTATTTATGTGTCTCTTTTCTTCTTGTAATATCTCAATTATATTTGAATACTGTGGTTTCAGCAAAGTAAGTTACTCTCAGATTCATTCCCAACATAAATGCTGACGCCATATCAAAGCTGCAATTATCATTTAAGTTATAACACTCTGACAAAAGTATGAACAATCTCATCAACTGATGTCTGGTGCTTTCTGCTTTTTCCAATTCACTTCAAAGTGTAAGGCACACAGATCCTCCTCTTCAAACTTTAATTAAATATTACTGAGTAATACTGGAATATTATTGGGATGATAAACACATGGAACACAGGAATGGTTTAATGACATTTGTGCAATGAAAGAATCTTCACCCAGTCTAATTTCAAAGTATACGGATATTTCATATGATTCTATTTCAACTTGTCAAAACCTCCTGTTAGCCCTCCTTTCCATTTTTCGCTGCTTCTTTTGGTCAACTTCTGGTGGTTCCGCAAATATCCATGGTGACAGGATGTTTGTCCAGAGGAGGTAAAATGCTCTTCCAGGAATTAGTAACCAAAGAAGCCAAAAGTATTCTGATATAAGGCTAAGGGTTTGAAGTATGGATGTTAAAATGATGATATCCTTGACATGCCTGAAACAAAGAAATAAGTCAGATAACAATGTTACAATTAGTTGATCTGGTCTGTGACCAACAGAAATAGTCACAGAAATACAGTAGGTACAGTAATAAGTCAGTCTTTGCCTCAGCATTTTTGGATCCCAGTTTCTCCTATCTTCATTCTCCTCAACCTCTACACCCACCACAGTTAACAATTGTTTTATTGATATTTGCTATATCTTTCGTTTGAAATTTCATTCAGAGCTTAACATGTTTCAATCAGCATTTCCTTCCTTGGAACATGAAAAAACATTAGCAGTCCTGAAAATCTCTCAAACCATTCCCCAAAATTGTCACTCTCACTATCAGTAACCTGTAATGTTCCAAGTAATTAGAAAATACGAAAAAAGCTTCCAAGTAATACATTCTTCTGTTAATTGCAGGCAGGAAATTTTAAAGCTAAAACAATATGAATACTTTTGATTTAAGCTATCAAAGATACAGAGATCTCAGTGATCATGAAGGAAATACCAGATTTATGCATGGACTTGTTGCATATTCCTCAGAAAAACAGCCCTAATTTGGGATTTGGGGGTGAACACTTGGGTAATGAGAATATGAATTACTAGACTGGTTTCTGTGCTCATTATATGGTGGAGTGCCATTATTTTAGTGCCTTTCAATATTCCTTTTGGAATTTTCAATCTAGAAATTACATGATTTGTATTCCAGGAAAACATAGTAAGTTGATGCCTGGAGTGAAGCTATATTACCTAGTGTATGCACAAGATAAAGTGTGTATTTCAAAACATTTCTTTTCTTCAAAACTTTGATTTGACTAGTAAATATTGTAGATTTATGGCCCTACTTTGAAAAAAATCCTTAACAGGGATCAGATAATAACAGATACATCACAAAATAAGATGCCAATGTTCCAAAGTGCTTATTATGCGAACAGAATATGTTTACAAACAACATACTCTAGGAAATACACATTTTTCATATTGATGAACTGCTATTTTACAGGAATGTCATCAATGCTACAATATCGTCCATCTGTTGTACAGGCTGTAAATGATGGCAAGTTCTTATTTATCGACAATCATCTTCAGTAGATATAATTTCATTCTTCCAAAATACTGTATATTCAAGGAATGAGTGAAAGAGATAATGCAACAATGTTAGTAACATTTGAATTGAGACTAACCTTTGCTTTTTAAGTAAATTTTTGGTTTAGAAATCTATTTGCGCAGTCAAAATTTGAGCCTAGGGTGTTTGCCTTACCTAACACTGTAAAGTACCAAAGATATACTATGCACATACAAATGCATGAATAAAGGAAATATCAATGATTACTGAATAGAAAAAAGGAAAAAAAGAACCTCTGTTCCTTATTTCTCAACAAATGCCAAGACTCAAACTCTGTCTTATGTTTATTATGCAGTTAATTTGGAGAAGTAGAATTAAGTGATTAGAATGACTTTCAGCCAAAGTAAAAAGCACATACGTACTTTTCCAAAGTAGTAATTCAAATCAGTGATTGCAAATAAGGTTGATTTAAATCTCAAGTATAAATTAGTATCTTTACAACCCTTTCTCCAAAAGTAACTGCAGTATCTTCCATCCTTTTCAGTGATTGCACCACCAACATTCAAACTATTAAATTGCATGTGTCAACAAATCTTTCAAAGAGTTATCACTGATTCTTACTCCGCGGTTCCAGATTCTGCATTTAGGTCCATTCCTGCATCTATCAGTGACCCTGTATCTGTGTACTTGGCTTTACCCATCAAAGATAAGACTTGGTAAGCTGCTACGTACAGTACTGTTGTGAATACAACCACTAACTGTAAGAGAGAGCGAGAGAGCAATACAGTAATACACCTTTCTCATTTGAACTTCATAGAAATATGTTACTAAATGAATGGAAACAGACAGTGGGCAATAAGGATCATACTTCAGCATGTGATGACATGATAAGAATGTATGAAGAATAATTGCAGTAAATTTAACTTTCTCCACAGCTTTCCTACCCCCAACACCTCCTTTCTCATTCCTCTTATTTGCAGTCTATGCTTCAAGTGACTACACATGCATGCTAACAATGTTATTATCATGTGTGAAAAGAGGTAAATGTATCTCCATTTCATTTAGAGCCCTGGGCAACTTTAAATAAATGCTTAAATAACATGTGATTACAAGGTTTTATAAAAACAAAACTTTATGACCACCTTTGTAATAAGCTGCATAAGTTTTGCAAATATTGCAGAGTTAAACTTTCGAATCAGAAAGTCAAAGGACTATGTGATTCCTTGCCAATATTTATGAAACACAAAGGACAACCGACATACCAAATTTGAAGTTCGATCACTCTACATTTATTGAGATACCATGTCTATAAAGTTTTCAAACTATGACTTTTGCTGACATCATGTGACCTTTGAACATCTTCAAAAATAAGAGATTATCTACTCATCAAAAGTTGCAAATGTCAGGATTTGATGTTGGTGCAACACTCAGTTGCTGAGATACCTTCCTTCAAGGATTTCAAACTTTCACCCCTGGTGACCTCAAATGACCTTTGATCCCCATGTAACACTACAGCAACCATCTACTCACAATGGGCAACTTATACACTAAGTTTGAAGTTTCAGAAACTTTTCCTTCTGGAGATATTATGTTTAAAAGACTTTTAAACTATGACTTCTACAGTACTGACCTCATATAACCTTCAACTTCCCCAAAACATGACAGAGATCATCTACTCATCAATCAAGAGCTACTTATATTCACAGTTTGAGGTTCCAGCAACATTCAGTTTTCCTTAATAGGTTGTCAGCCTTTTACCTCTGGTGACCTCACGCGGTATTTGATCAACATGAAAATCACTAGAAGTCATGTACTCACAATGGACAACATTCACATTTGCAATAGACTAAAGTTCTGGCAATCTTCAGTGGCTAAAATATCTTCCTAAAAAGATTTTCAGAGTTTGTTCTCTAGGCCTTACATGACCTTTGAGCTTTCTGAAAAAAAAACAATCATCTACTCACATACTAAATTTGAAGTCCAGCAGTTTTCCCTCATTGCGATACTGTGTGTACAAGGTTTTCAAACTATGACCTTTACTGACCTCACATGACCTTTGACCTGGACAAAGCTTGACAGAGATCATTTACTCATCAAGTGCTATCAACGGTCAGAGTTTGAATTTCCAGCGATGTCTTCTTAATTTTCACTTTCCCCTGTTTATGTTAGGCATCATACACATGAACTCACACCATCACCATAGCATATGGCTGATTCTCCACTACTGGAGAGATTCACAGTGGACAAATAAATGGAGCACCTACTCAGCCTCTTTAGGGTGGAAGTCTGTAGCTGATGTATTTTTATTGACCTCACCCAGCACAGAGATACATACGATAACATTACTATCATACTGCCCCTAGTATTTTTCTGAGAGCCGATAATAGTTGAAAAATGGCCAAAAAGTGGACACCAAAACGTGACATAATAATACAATTGTTTTTTAAAAGACTATCAGGTACAGAACAAGGATTAGATCTCCTCCTAATGTATGTCCTGTGAAGTGGATCACATCACTTTATTGAATGTGACATAGCATGGGGACAAATATTGCAGGAATTATTTTCTATGAGCTATTCAAAAAGTGTGTAATGTATGTAACATTTGGTGTCCACCCTGTTACATACGACACACATTTCTGAGACCTAAAAACTGCAAGTACTTATCGATTGACTAGAGGTGTGTTTGTCAAGACCTAGGCACCAGTTATTCATATCCACATGTGCTTGCACTCAGCTCTTATCTGTACAGAAATATAAGGACACCAAAATTTGATTTGTGACGTATGTAACATTGGTGTCCACCCACCCAGTTCATATGTCACAAAGCTACTGCAGCCATACAGCCACACAATAAATTTCCAGTTGTATACACAGGTATATCATAAAAGCCTATAAGATTGTCTTTTAGATAAGTATTGCCATTTGTGGCAATGCTCACAAGGAGAGCCACTGTATGTGAATACAGACTTGGTGTCCACCCCCTTGCTGTCCTGTTACGTACGTCACAAAAAAATTGAAGTTCACAAAAATGTCAGTTTGAGATAGAATATCAGGCTCTCTGTGACACTGATATTATTAACAACTTCAGTAGAATGAGTAATATACATAATATTATTTTTTTACTGAGGAATGAAGGATTTGAAAATTTCAAATTTTGGATGTGGACACTGTTACATACGTCACAATTTTAGTCAAAACTCTGTACTACAAACACCTGGCTTAGGCTGACTCTTTCCAGACACCTAGAATATTTACTACATTGCTTAACCTGTGCAATAATAGTAAGCAGTGTGGGAATACATTCTGGTTCAAACCAGTAAATGCACATTTTCCGTGTTTTAAGAACAAATAGCAATATTGTGACTTACGTAACGGTGTCCACTTTTCTAAAGGTGTGTTTTCGATGCCTTTTCATACAATATGACCTTTTTTGGGCACATAAGTAACTCAGATAGGCAAGAAAAATATGATAACACACAAATGTCTCATTTTTTTTTTAATCATATGTAATTACAAGCATGCAAGTGGACACCATGTTACATACAGTACGTCACACATGTAAATGAATGACCTACTCTCTGAAATATCTCACTCAGTTATTACTCAACTATCTTCCGATTTGATTCCTCAGCTAAAATATGATATTTGGAAGCTGATAGGCTACTTTTCAAAATTATTTGATGAATTGTAATTTTGGGTATGCATGTCACACTTTCATTACCCAGTATTGAAGAATGACACATATATTCATTACCTGCCTTAGGCAGGGAACCCAAACTGCCACCTGAAATCTTTTCACTGGTCACTCTACTTACCCAAGTCCACCAGGTACAGCTCTCCAGCCACCAGAATATCCTAATTGAAAAGTAGAGTCCTGTGGCAACTGCCATGATCATTGCATAAAATTGTATAGTACTCTTATTTTCCTCTGCTATTTGCTTCTGGCCTTTTGTTCCAACTTTTCCCTTTGGTTTAGCCTGAAATTATTAAAGTATTTTAGGTAAAATCATGTAGAGACACTTTCATTTTATGCAGTATACACACTGCAGAGGCAATGTTTGGGACACAAGGCAACTGGGAAAATTTTACTTCCCATATGATTCCTACCAAATCAGTTGCTACAGCATAGTTTTCAAGTTCCAAGAGGCTAGATGCAGGTCCACCTCTAAAATGTCCAACAGTGGATCACCGGTGGGGTATAAGTGGAGGGGGCATCTCCCTCTCTCATTCAAAATTGTTTGACTTTTGAAGTATCTACACGCAAAATGGTAGCACTTTTGGGCAAATCGGTCAACACAATTTTTTCAGGTTACCGCCAAAAAAATCAGTTCTGTGGGTGCACTGATTTTTTGGCGGTAGTATGGAGATGTGAAATGCGACTTAAAGCACAATTACAAGGCCAATAAAACACCTCATCAGAATGGAACGCAGCATTAGATACAACCCTACAGTGGCCATGTGTTTTATACTTTGTTTACTGGTACTCTGACCTACCTGTATGGGGTAGTATACTAAGGCCTAGCCAACTTAGCCTAGTTTATGTTTTTAATTTAAACTTCTATAAAAAAGGGTAAGGCTCTGTTCACCAAAGCATATCTTCCAGAGGCCCTCCGTACGATGCAAAGAGACACTAAAAGTTAGATTGTGAAGAATTCACAATTAAGGCATGTAAATATAATTCAGTTAAAGGTGGAAATTTAAATGAAATGTATGAGAAACTTGAAAAGGCAAATATGTACAACTTATTACAACAACATAGGACATGGTACAAAAAGTTGAAAAAGGGAGCTTCCAAACATATGATACGAACACCATGTGAATGATGTACAGTCTGTAAATTATCATGAAATATCCTTAGTAAGAGCCTAGGCATATAACTAGCTTTTGTCTGTGCCATCATTGCAGGGCACTTACATGACAAAACCGTGGGGTAACATACGTTATGCAATGTGATGCACAAAAGTAGGAGGATGAAGAATATACAGCAGGGATGAAATTTAGCGGTCGTCCGGTCGTCCGAGACGACCAAAATTTCTGTAGGACGACCAAAGTTACTACCTCAGGTTGTCCTTTGGACGACCAAATTTTACCCCTGGTCATTTATATTATGACACAATGCTTACAACTCAACACTGAGATGCAACCAAAATATTTAACATGCACGAACTCCATTCCAAAACATCTGTTTTCTTGCACAAAAAACCGCCAAAACAACCTGAAATCCACGGAACGTGAAAAGCCAAACAAACAGCCTCAGTGTACGATCATGTTTCAACTGATTTTACTGTACCAGACATGCACATACTGTACACAGCAAGTACCAGATAGATGAATCGCAGTCGAAGAATTCCGCCATATGTGGCCATATTTTGATTTGAAACAAACATTATATTATACAGAGATTTTCTTCTACATGATATATACTTTACAGCATCAGTGATTCTAGATAATGACATTTTTTGTTATCGAAGTGAAAAGGTGGAATTTTACCAGCCTCCTTCTGGAACCACCCCCCCCCCCCCTTCCATTTGGAGAAACCCTGAGCATTACTTTTAAGTTACAAGTCAGTGTATTATTTAGCTGTGGAAAGTTTCAACCTGTATAAGAAAGACAAATAAAAACATGGTCTTGACTGTGCAAAATACACATTTTGCACATTTCTTGTTTTTATATGTCCGTTGTGGAGGACGACCAAATTTTTGGGAGGACGACCAAATTTTTGCAGCTGGTTGTCCTGCGGACAACCATTTTCAGTTGCTTAAGGATCATCCCTGTACAGCGTGCACAATTTTGCTATTTGAGTCAGCCGACGCACACACTGACACAGTAAGGTTCTGGGGGAGGATAAAGCCCTACTCCTAATGTTAGAGTAAGACAGAAACACCGTGAACCTATACAATATTTTGTTCAATAACACGTTACACTCAACATCAGATGGCCTAGTTTTGCGAAACATATGTAGACAAGATCAGTATCAGCATTAATAACATTTTTTAATGAAACAACCTCTTACCGGCATTTTCGTGGATGGGTTGCACGCACTTATCCAGCAAATAGCAAACCCCACTGAACCTACGAACAGAACTTTTCCAAACTCCACAAGGGTTGAGCTTGTTAAGATATTCGTTAGATGTACTGGATGTTACTGTGTAGATGTACCAATATGCACGTACTGACAAAGTACGGAGTCCGGGAAGAGACATGAGGAGATACGCTGTTTATCCAGATAATCTATTACTGTACTGTCGGTGACGTCATGGAGTGTCCCTAGGCACGCTTCTCATTTTCTAGAGGTAGTTCTTTCGTTCAATGTTTCTTGATCCACATTCAGTGGTTTGCTCTACAACTGAACTCAATGTGTTAAGCGAATCATGTAGACGGGAACGAGACTTCTTTGTAAATTTTGGTTGGAATATGGCTTAATAAGACCGGTTTTTATTTTGGTAAATTTGTATTTTATTGTTTCGGAATTTATGACTTGAGTAAGTCAAACTCCCAACGGTGTACTGTACATGCTTGAGCTTGATAATCGTTCCGATGGAGTGTCACATACCTCTGCACATGGTCTCAGTCCTTCCTCCGCAGAGACAGCGCAGATACTCGCAACATATACAATGCACTAACATCGGCCATGAAACGTTGCCTGTTTACCAGGGAACTTTGGGAGAAATATGCAAAAGAAAAAGAACATCTAGGCAAAATGACAATTTTTATAGAATTGACATTTTGACGACTTAAATAAAGTCTTAAAAATGGCAAAAATCGGAAATTTGGGCATTTAATTTACTTCTCAAAGTGTTAACTTTCTGGAAATTGTCATTTTGCTAAGTTACAATATCTCGTCAAACTGATAAAATTCGGAAAACATCATTTTAAAAGATTGTCATTTGCATGAAGATAAAACAACACATTAAAACTTCAAACTTCGGAAATTTGTCATTTTGTCTACTTAGAACATTTTGCCACCAAGATGGCAAAATTCCAAAAATTGTCATTTTTGCCGAGTTCTCCCCACACTGACACAATTCGAAAAATTGCCATTTTGCTGGTTTCGAACATCATCAAAATGACAATATTTGAAAAATTGTCTTTTTGCCGAGATAAAACAAAACCATGCTGAGACATGTTCCATAAACTATTATCTACAAGATACTTAAGCACATAATCCGTGACCACAGACTCCATGACTTTACACACTACACTGGTTAAAATAATAGGCCTATAGCTGCAAGGCAAGCTCCGATCCCCTTTCTTAAAAATAGGATGGAGTAAAATTAACATTACGCAAGTCATCTGGAACGTAGCCCAAGTCTAGACACTGAAAAAATAATACACAGAGGAACTGACAAAATCTCAGAGCATTCATACAGTATGGCAGGATGGATCCCATCAGGCCCAGGTGACTTGCTAGCTTTCAAACTCCTAAGTTTATTGCAAACCAGTTCCTCAGAGAAAACGAAATCCTCCTTGCAAACTGAGCTTACACAGTGTCTAAAAAACCACTTTAGAAGACTCCTTGGTAAAGACAGAAACAAAATAGTCATTCGACAAATTAGCCATATCCTGATGATCACTAACTTAACAACCCTCCTTACCATGGCAAGAACATTTTGCCAAAATGGCAAAATTCCAAAAATTGTCATTTTTTAGAGTTCAAGCATCTCGTCAAAGTGACAACTAAAATAGGAAAATTGCCATTTTGAAGATGACGTATACCACTGTGATCAGAGTATCACGAAAGCCTAGTAGTGACAGCTTAATAATCCGTAAACACAGATTATTAATCTGTAATTAAAGATTATTGATTTGTGATTACAGATTAATAATCTGATATTACAAATCAATTATCTGTTACTACAGATTAATAATCTGTAAGTACAGATTATTAATCTGTTATTACAGATTAATTTTCTTTTTGGAAGGCACTAATAGGCTTTCGTAGTGTATGAGCTGCTTGCTTCATACCAAAGACAATAATATAGCGTCTTTACTTCATACCATGTCACACATTAGCTACTATCATTTATAATTGCTAGCTAACTGCCTACGTACACGTCATTTCACAAAACAGCTGCCAACGCCAAAATATATTCACGGGAAAGATGAGGGAAAGAGCGACTTCTTCAGAAACTTAGAACTGAATTGCTGAAAGGTCAAGACTAAGAAGGAAAAAAAAGCACGTCAAATTTCCTATTTTCGTGAGTGACTTCACCATTGTCGTGAGTTTACCTAGCCTAAGTCGTGAGCCAAGTACAAGTGCATCTATAGCATAGGCTAGTACTTAGTATGGATTCTGAATGAGTGGGCCTAAGTTAGGGAGATTTAGGGTTCCTGCACTCCTGTAGCATATCATATTAAACCGTGATAATCACCCTGAATCCTATATCCGTCCGAGGGCGCTAAGAAACCTGAGGCAGTACGAAAGAAGTTTATTAGATATTAACAGGAAGGTTTGGTGAATTATTTCAGCATGCAATTCTACCCACTGACCCATGAATACACAACTTATGTCAGTGCATGCTTATGCATAGCAAGTGACCTAGAATGGCACATCTCCTAAGTCCTATAATGATACACCACTCTCTATTGCTGAAACTGTATTACTTTGTCAACTTAACGACTAACGTATTTCATTGAAAGCAGAATGAAGGAATTCCTGAAAATTATGCTGTTGCATGTCCATGCCCGTCACTCTTCTACTTCTAGTTGAGCTTTCTAGTTTTGCTGACAATTACTCTAGCATGAATTTTAGGTTTTAGAATGGTTTGTATATAAGTACTGTATTGTAAAGTATGAGGCAATTTGTTGTGGCATTTGTTTCATATCACAATATCGTGCTTCCTGGAAGCATGACCGATGGGTCGACATCTTGGGGGGGGGGGGACTGCAATTATGACATGGCATTCTAGCTTGAATTACGGGAAAAATCCCAGTCAAGCAATAAACTGAAAATTGGTGACTGATTTCAAGTAGTGATAGTTGGAACCATTCTTAATTAGTTGAAACCTGTTACCAATTTGCAGTTGCTCAGCTGGAATTTGATCCAGGGGACTAACTGAGCAGAGCACCTTCATAGATTGGTGTGAGGTGAATCAGAATTTTTTTTAATGCAAGACAAAACACAAAAAGAGAAGTTTAGAATATTTGTAAATATCTTTTCCAAACCAAAATAAAATATTGATTAATTTTCAGAGCAGTTTCCTGTATCCTGAAGTAATTCACCTGCACTTTGCAATACAATTAAAGTAATTTTACAATCATATCAGCTGTTGCTACTATCTACAGTACTAATTCTGATAACATAACATAACAAGTTTAAGGGCAAAAGAGGGCAAACGCCCCATAAGATACCCTGTAATCCAACCCCCCCCCAAAAAAAAAAACCCTAACCAAACTAATATCCAATACATGATGTCAGTTCTTGCATAAAATACATGTTCACATTTATGAATCTCTTAGGTCAGTGTCAAGATTATTCCATATTTTTACACCACAGAAAGAAACAGTATGAGTTTTCAAGGTTGTGCAGACCAATATTTTTTGATGCATATGTAAAATGTTTCCTTTTTTAATAAATGACCTTTGAATGTTAGTCACATCCCCACCCTCTTTTCATATACTTAACATTCATTTAAGTTGAATCATAACAATGTGCTGGGAATGAGCAATAATCATCATACAATCAAATCACACTTGGTTTCATTTATTGCACATGTTGAATGCACTCATACTTGTGGACCTAATCATTGATATTAATTTACTCAGAGCGCTATAATTTCTTCAATTGTTACTATACTTAATGATACTATACTTAAAAGATATGGTACAGGTACATGTTAAGAGAACATTTCCTAGGAACATTAATCTGCAGTGTGACTGGCATGTTCTACATTACCCCAGCTGACTGACATGAAAATGAGTTACACCAAAAGGCAACTCCTTTTTTTGACAAGTTCGGTATGCTCTTGGCCTACTGTAAAGGAATTCTCCACCCTTGCTTCTCGTGGCTCTTAAAGAGATACAAACAGTTCTGTATGAAAACCACCATTCTTATTTTCAGGAAATATCTTACAAAATTGGAAAAATGAATTTATTAAATATTTGAAGTAATAGCCTGGTGCTAGAAATCAATTGGTTATGACGTAGTGCAGACACAACTGGTTTGTACATTGCTACTGATGTTTGCCATGGGTCAAAGTATGGCTCTAATCTTATGTTTACTAAGAAAATCTTAGTTTCACCAGGGAGAGGTGCACACCTACGTTTAAAAGTATTGTTCTGAGCTAGCCAATTATGTAATGATTAGGTAATTTAATTGCTCCTTGAATGATATTGAAGTGGAACCGATGAGTAAAGAAAACACATACTGTACCTTTGAGTCATCAACATAGCTAATATTCAGTGAATTTGATGGATCTTAAAGTATTAAGAGAAATTAAACTTCTTGTTCATAATTCTCAATATAGCTCAGCAGATTGACAAGTATCTTACTGAATGTGGATGTTCATGAGGTAAACTTTCATAATCTCTGAATGAGAGAGTTTTTGCATTGTAAGACATTGCAAGGAACATGAAGAGCTTTTGTTGGAAAAGGAATGTAGTGTACAGTCAGTTGTCTGGTTAGCCGTAATACAGTAGTTGTGATAGTTTCTTATTGTTATGCTAATCGATAAGTATCCTCACAGAACCATGTGCTCTTCTTTACTCTTTATATTCAGTTGTCTGTATGTACAGTATGGTCAGTCTACAATAAAGGTTCCCTGTAGTCAAAGGGTTGTCAGCTGTGAGTTGTCAGCTTTGTTTCTACCAGCTTTTTGGGGTTTTTTTGTCACACATTTTAAGGCTTGTACTGATGCCCAACTTTGAAAGCAATATTTCACATCTAAAGAAGCTTCTACCAGCAAAATCATGTTGAAATGATATAAGGGTAAAAAATCTCATGTACTGTATTATGTTAAATTTTTTTGGTTGGCGGGGAATTCCTTTAAATTAATATGAGACCATAAAACATGACACACAACTAAGAGCTTAGTTAATTTAAATCTTCTGGTGGTTGTGACATTTCTAATCACTAGAGTTATGAAAGTACTGGTTTGAGTTAGTGTTGCAGTTTCTGCTGCAGAGTGAGTAGTAAAGTATACATAGTTAAAATGTAATCTTGATAGTACTCTATAAATGATTTTCTCTGATTTCAAACTTTCCTCCATTTTCATAGTGTACATGGGAGTCCTGTATTCCTGAAAGAACAAAAGGTTTGTGGTGAAATGCTCTTATTACCCTGGACAAAAGGAAGAATTTCACACTTGGGACTGGAATTTGCAGGAAGAATACATTAAAATGGAAAAAATTGCCAAAAAAAAATTTGTCACATTGTCAAAAAGTGAGCTGTTCAAATCCATGAGGGAAAATGACTTACTGAAACTTCGTTCATACTCAAAACTCATGGAAATAATTCCAGAAAGGTCTTCCAGTTTGACAAAATGCACCCGTTACTTAATGATTGTATTAGTTGCGTTGCTTCTGATACCAATGACTTTATTTGCTCTTGTGCACCATGGTATTTTTCCAGAAGTAGAAATACTTCAAAATGCACATAGAACATTTTCTCGAATCATTGTGGAGAACTACATGGAATTTGATCTTGAGAGAGAACAGTGCATCCTGGAAACTCTTGAGGGTGTGGAAGACATATTTCGCCCACCAATCACGTGTTCGATATGTCAAAATGTCACCACGGTGGAGAGATTGTCAGGAATCTCAGTTTCGGAATTTGAGGAAAATTTTGCCTATTCCTCCAGACCAGTTGTCATAACCGATGCCATGAATGACTGGACTGCTATGGATAAATTCAGCTTTGAGTATCTGAAGTCCGTCTACCACAACGACAGTCCAGCATTAACCAGGGCAACAAGTGATTGTCAGTTCTTTCCATACAAGACTAATTTTGGTTCCCTGAAAGATGTCTTTGCGATGAGCTCAGACAGAGCAAGATTGAAGGATGGTTCTAAACCATGGTATATTGGGTGGTTAGTAAATGCATTATTTTGCCATTGAGATATTGTAGTAATTACTTGTCAATGGCCTGCCTCCTCTCTTTGGATAGTATTAAAGTAGTAGATTAAAATTAGTAGATTCATTCCTTCATCGAACTTAGTGAGTGTACGTATAGAGAAATTACTGAACCAAGAAGCCTGAGAATGCCAAGTCCTCTGTACTGCCAACTGAGTTCTAAAGTATCCAGCAGAGTACAGACAAGTTACATCTTTTTCCCAACTTACCTACAGTGTACAGTACTTTACAGCATGATTTTGGTCATACTGTACCTGTAAGTGACATCTCAAAATAAATCAAAATTAATATAGATGCATGCTGCAATATGCACCGAGAGACATTTATGACTACACTGCACGTTACAGTCTACTACTGCTTTAATGTCTGTTGGAGGATTGTATTTTTTTTTATCTGGCGACTTTGTGACATATGGGGTCTGTCTTTGTTTCAATGATAGCAATATTATCCTTTGCATTCATTAGGAGTGCATTGACATTTGTGGATTTAGTTGTGTGTTTCTAATTTTACAGTAGTCACGTACATGATACCTTAGGAAGGGATGACTGGACTGGTATTACCAGTCCAAGCAACCCTTCTAGAGACTCAGTTTTGAATGTGTATTACTGTATCAAACATTGAATAGTAGAAGCCTATTAATTTTGTTAAGGTCAAAGATACTTTTTGATCACCAGTGGTCAAATTGCAAAAGCCTTGGTAATAAAGCCAGGAGTGATAAGTGGTTGGAGTTCATACTTGGTATCTCGGTGAACCACATTTAGATCAAGAAGTGTATTTTTTTTTGGTGGCAACTTTTATTTTAGGAGCAACTGTGATTCTTTGGCTGCAAACACACTACGGCAACATTACAGCAGACCTTACTTTCTACCATCTGAATCAGAATCAAGCAGAACGGACTGGATCTTCATGGGCACTCCTGGCTATGGTGCACCAATGCATGTGAGTTACACAGTCATGGCTTGAATGTAGGCAAAATGTGTGATAGTAACCTTCAATTGTCACAACAACCAACATTGTGCATCCAAAACATTCTGCTATTATTGCTTTTGTTAATTTTGATGACTATGTATGTACAGCTTTGTGGCAAAGATGTATTTGAAACTGCCTAAAAGGTAAACTTAACATGATCTGAGTAAGTAAACATGGAGTTCAAAGAGTTCATACTTAGTGAAGTTAGAATTTTCCCCGATTTCAATGTGCCCCATGTTTCTTTAAAAGGTCAAAGGTCATCTTGAGAAGAGGTTAGTTGTAAGTCAACATATTTTGATGTTGTTACAAAGCATCCTAGCACTGATCTGTTTCTGGGCGTGTTGGTGTCCTGTGAGATTAGTCTTTTTTTAAGTTTCCAACCATTTGACCTTTACAAGATCTCAGACATCTTGTGATATTGCTAGTGGTTTCAGGCAGGCCATTGGTTGTTTCTGGTCGTACCTTCATCAATAAATTCACACAAACTCTTTACCTTACATAATCAAGATGGACTGTAGCAAGTGTTATTTTCTGAATTAGTCATCATTCTTGTGATGTATTTCAAGAGAACCGGTTATTCACCGACAAATGTGCTGTAAATACCCTATTGGTTTTGTACAAGAGACAGTGACTGAGTATTTGTGAAAAATAGAGATGAATTATTTGATGTTGCTCTATTTCTCATTTTATCAGATTGACAATGTTGGCCTACCCTCATGGCAGGCGCAGGTGAAAGGTACCAAGCGATGGTTTCTAGAACCACCTCCAGAATGTTATTTACAGTGTACATTCCTTGAGGTTGTAGTCAGTCCAGGCGAGATCAGTAAGTACATCTAGTAATGATGTCCATGATCTGTGTGTTTTTCCGATCATAGTCTACTAAAAGCTTCGGACTGATCTCTGATTACCTTCAATGTGTCATCTTCGTAAGATGCTCTGAAGCTCTAACACAGTATGCCTGCAATTGTTCCTCCATAAATTGCCATCCACTCTGGGACACACACATCTTCATGTATGGCTTAAATAATAGTAATCTTGAACACATGGGACATATCAAAGTAGTTAATTACGTTCGGTTTTTCAAACCAGTTACTAGTAACGTGAATGCTCTGCAAGATTAAATTGCGAATATGTTAGAATTTTCATGCAGTTTTTTGTGGACTGGTGTTCGCATTTTGAAGTTTTTAAAGGAGGGTGGTGTGTTTTATAGTGGACTGTGTAGCTTTGTGTTACACATGAGGTAAAATTTCTCAGAAAGCACAAGTCTGAGTCCTCGCTTTTCTTCGGAAACTGTAAAAATGTGTGAGTGGTCAGCGACTAAAACTGCACTAATGATATGAATTATTAATAAAACACTGACTGTGAAACTAAAGCGAAGTCAGGGAAATATGCAAAGATATGGTCACCTGGAATACTCCAGGACTGAAAATTCGAATTGGTGATTCAAATCCTGTTCTAGCCTACAGTACAATTTCTATGCTCATTTCCAAACATTGCAATATTATTTATACACAGACTTCTGTTTGTGATGAATTTCGATGAGAATGTATTTGTCAATATTTTAAAATGTGTTTGAAATTCACCTTATGAACTCTTTCTGCAGTTGTCCTGGATACAAACAGATGGTTCCACCAGACTCTTATCGAAGGAGATGACCTTAGCATCACTATTGGATCAGAATATGACTGAAATGTACCATTCAATTCTCCTTGCTATGTCTCTGAATAAGAAGTGGTTGTATTGCTTTGTCAGTGTAGTAAAAGCCGTCCTAGAGATGATCTAATGGGAGGGAGGGAGGGAGGGAGGGAGGGAGGGAGGAGTGTCTGACTTTGTGCTGAGATGGCAAATTGTGTAACCTTTTTCATATTTTGAGCTTAAGTTGCATCAAGAATTGACCCCTATGGTGGTGTTTAAAAATAATCGGCAAGTTTGCAGTTTTACTAAGTACCTTGTGCATTTGAATTTGAATCTCTACAAAGTTTTTACAACTGAATCTGTAGTTTTTAAGCATTCTTTAGATTTTGTGCCAGGTGGAAGTCTGGCAATTTGCTTTCAAATGTTGTGTGAAATGCATCTAGACAAGCAATGGCTTAGTACAAAAGTTGCAAAGTGGGAATAAATTCACTGGAATTATTTACATCTCTTGCCATTTTTGAGATGTGACTTTCACAAGTTTCATGAAAATGCAGATATGATGATGTGGAGTGTTGCACAGTGACAGTATTCCCTTGGTTAGACCTGTATTGGGTATTACTGGGTTTTACATTGGTAAGTGACATCGAAAATTGTAATGAAGAAAATACCTGCTTTCGAAACATAACCCTAGGGGCATTAAAATTCTCAATTGTCCTTAAGATAAAGGTTCATTAAACAAAGGATAACAAAACATATCGTGAGGGTCTTTCTCTTGATGTCATAAATTTGCATACTTAGCCAATGTTTATTCATGATGCAGCTGTAAGACAGAAATATTTAGTGGAATTTGTGGCTATTTTCATCATTTTTAATGATTGGTACAACCAGTATCTCAAAATGTCATTTTCATGTCACACAACCTTAATGCTGATCTTCAAGTGTGACTGCCAGTCTTAGCAATGTCCATTTTGACAAAGATTAGAATTTTCAGTCATCCGGTGTTGTAATTAAGTTAACATAAATTCTTTTCTTCACTAACTTTAGATTTAAGACAAGTCAGTGAAGTCACCCAATTAGATCTCTAAATTTTCAGCATGATTTGATTAAGAAAACATTGAAGAATATTGAATCAACTCATTTTCTGTGTGTGTGTGTGTGTGAGGGTGTGTGTGTGTGCTGAAAGTGTGTTAATGTACCACAGCAATGTTTCAGACAAGGAACCTGGTGAAGGGAAGAAAACATATCAGGGGATACAGAAGATGAATGTGGTTGACAAGCTCTGAAATTATGCCCAAAAGTTCTATTACTGTTTGATAGTTAAGTGCTGTCATGTTACTGCTTCTAGTGTAGATTTTAGGAAATCTGTAAAGCAGGCTTCCTCAATTTAATTTGATGAAGCACCAAATGACAAAATTATTTTATGTAATGTGATATTGATCACCATCCTGGGGAGGGGTACAAGTTGTGTTTCTCTGTCCTTTTGTAAGTTTATTTATGTTTCCAAGCCACTATTTTCCACAAAATGTCAATTTTTTGCTTAATTTTGTTAGTTGAGAGGGAGCTTTCAAAAATAAGCTTTTTTTGTCACAAATACTACTGTCTGTATTCTTTCAGGAAATTATTCACTGCACCAGTGCAAACCATGTCACATGTGCACAACCATTTAAGGAAGCCTGATGTTTATTGTTTTATGTTACATTCCTTTAAATGTTCCTTCCAACTTTGTATCTTTTCTATCTTTGTACAATGCCAACATTTAAAAAAGTACTGCTTATATCTCTTGCCATCATTATCCTGACAAAAGATTATATTTTCAAATGTTACACTGCTGCCTCAGAGAGAATATACATTTATTTTTTTGTAAATCATGTTTGGACTTCGTTCTTCACATTCATTCTATTGTTCCTTGATTTGTAAAAGAAAGTTTTTGTCTATGTGGTGACATGGAGTCTTTTTAATTTGTCATATGTCAGATAAGGTTCATGGTTCTACTTCTGCGAATGTAGAATACATTTTACTGAAAAATCTCCCACATAAAAAGTCTGTTCTGCTTCAATATTTTTGTGGGTAGTGATATGCATGAGTGGTAACAAAATCATCACATTTTGTCATCATCAAGCTTCTAATTCGGTCATCTTTAAATACTAAGTGAAAGTTCCAACATGTTTAAACTTGCAGTACTGTTCACTGTCTTGAATGGATGGTAGCCTAGGTTGTTGGAAACAAACTGTCACAACAAATCATACAAGTTCTTCTCAATTTTTGTTTTATGTTTTTATTAGTTAACACTGTTTACATGAAACCAATTGATTGACTCAACCAATTTAGAGGTACCACATCTGACAGAAAAAACAATTTTTTCATAATTAAGTTATTGCAGTATTATCAGAAGTGTCTTTGAGGTAACTGAAATGAAAAACAGTATTTCTGTCAATGATACAACATTCAACACTGGACTAATGTTGTAGACTTTGTGAATGTGTCAGCAGGAGTTCTGTGATTAATTTGGCATAATGTCAGTTATGACATACATATCTAGTAAACATCTCCACAGTGACTCTTTTGTTAAAATTGCAGACATATGTAAATAATCTCACTTGTCATTTGATCATCCCTGTTAGGTAAAAGTCCTCAACCTGTGAATGTAGTATGTACCTGCAATCATGATACGTAGGTTGTGGGTTTATTCGGAGAAAGTTGATGGACGTGCCAGATTAAAGTTCAAAAACATACCAAATATCCTGGTACCGGTAGAGGCATTAATTGAGCATCATATTTGTTATCAAGTCTACATGGGTGGTTCATGGTAAGTACTGTATAAATAACCCCTGATGAGTTTCTTTACAGCTACAGGGCACAGGAGGTCAATAGATATCAAAGATAAAAAATATTGAAAATGTTATTTTGAGACGTACCTGCCACATGAAATGCAAAGCCAATTGTCTCAAAAACTTGCAAAATGTCTGAAGGTGGCAAAGTTACCCAACTCTAAACATATAATCCCTTTCAATATTTAGGGTTACAGCCCTGTGTTTTCATGTGTGTTCTGCTCCAACACCATTATACATTGAGACACCATTATGTTCCATCACTCAAATCGTGCTGCTACCGATGCTCGGTTAGTTATGATCCTGTAATCATATCATATTGAAAGTTTCAACACGTAATTTATATGCCTTTAGTGTTGAAACTTCAGCACCAATAAACAGCATGAAATATAAATACCGCATTTAGTACCATACTTTATATCTTAATTTGTAAATGTCTGCGCCAATGGCTGGAGAGAACTTGTTCACTTGAAATTGTGAAAACCTTTCTTTGATGCCAAACACTGCTCCTTGTCCATCCAAGGAATCAGAGGGTCTAACCAAGCTACTGCTGTCGGAATGTGTGACATAACATGGGGATGTTGGAACATGGGGATGTTGGAACATGGGGGTGTTGGAACATGGGGGTGTTGGAACATGGGGGTGTTGGAACATGGGGGTGTTGGAACATGGGGGTGTTGGAACATCTGGGTGTTGGAACTTGGAGCGGTCAACAATGTTCAGGTACTAATCCCACTTCCTGGTTATAATTTTTATGGAGCAGTAAAATTAAGTTTGGTCTTGAACCTGTAAAGTACATATCCACATCATAGCGATGGTAAGAAACAAACACTGCCATGTGGTTACCTCTGGTTGTCCTTGTGGGAAGTTTAGAGAGTGCTGTCCTTTATATTTCATTTTCTGGTTTATAAACCCCCATTCCAGCATTCCTCCAAAGGAACACTTTACAGATTGTCATTGTACAAAGTGGGTTCAGAATCAACCCATCACAGAATTGTCAACTATACTTCATTTTTCAAGGAAATGTTGTAAGAGTCATACCCATTGGGTTAGGTTGTACAATGAATTTTGCATATCATCCCGGTCTGGTTGGCATACATCTCTCAGTTTGAAGCTTATTGTACTGTATCAAGTATGCATGTGCCTGAGTTGACAAAACCACCATCATACCAGCATGCTGGTGTCAGATTCTGCAGTCCAAAACAGTTTTGGTCTTCATGCCTAATATCTGCTCAGACATGCTAAGAATGATCCCATCACTGGTTGTACAGTTATGATACAACTTTTGACCTAGTGTGTGTTGTATGATGTACCTTCAGATGAGGATAAAAAATGTGATCAAAATGTGTGGTGAACAAAAATGAAATTCAAAGGTCAATAAAGGTGATAACTGAAAACTTTTTAATTCGTTCATTCATTCACACTTTGCTGCTTCATTTGATGTTAAAGTTTTCAAATTTGGTTCTGATTACATTGAATAATAACATTATCTCATTACTATGTAATACATTATCTTTATCATTAAGGCAATGTTTCAAACATTTTCTAGCAGAAATTGGGCAATACTTGCAGGTTACTTTAACCAGCTACTCAGTTTCACACAAAGAAGTGATACCTGTAAAAGATACTTGGTTTCAAGTTGCCTTATCACATGTATTACATAATTTCATTGAGGTTCTAGAATACTTGAAACACAAACAGTAAATTGTATGGGGACGAGGTTAATATGATAGAATATACATAGAAAATACATTGGGGTAGTATCACTTCATCATTGGGGTAATATCACTTCATCATTGGGGTAATATCACTTACTCATTGGGGTAATATCACTTACTCATTGGGGTAATATCACTTACCTATTGGGGTAATATCACTTAGCCATTGGGGTAATTCAAACAATTAATGAACTTTTCCTCAAATACATTTGACTGAGCAACAATCAGACATGATTGAATCAAGATGTTTGCGAAGTGGGTCATGTTGGTTTGCACTTGAAAAATATCACAAAGGTCAGAAATGGGTCACTTGAGACTTGGAAAAAAAACTCAAAGAAAGTTTTCATATTATTATTAGAATGCAATAGACAACCTGTTACTTGTCTGTGATTTTTCTACGTTAAGAGTGAAAGACCATACTCAGTCTGCAGTGTTCAAGGAATCAGTTTAGATGGACAGCCAAGTAGCCAACATTGCAGGGGACTCAATGGCCTCAGTCCAATACTGGCAAAAGATGGGGAGGATTGTGGATACCTGTTTTACAAATATCACCCTCCACCAACATCAAATATTAAATACTCGGATAACGGTCACTTGGGTATTGGCTTCCAAGTCAAATCAACAGACTTTTAAGCAATCACATTTTTCTTTGTTTATTTTGACATTGGGCATTGTTTTTATAATTCATCATTTCCACTTCAATGGCATTGTTTAAAATAATAAGTAGCAATAAAATAATAAAAAACAATACTGTTGACTAATATTGCAGCACAACAGCACAAAACAGATTGCCCTTGCAAGAACAATCTCAATGTTACGTTTTTTTCAATGATTAATTTCCTTAAAACTGTAAACTATACAGTTGTTCAGGTGACCACATTCCTTAGCTTCAAAATGTTGAGCTTTTTGGCATTCGGCTTTCTTCCACGGGTGATCCATTTCACAGCTGTTGTCTTTTCAGTTACTTTCCAATCTTGAAACATGGAACTTGCAGTCATTATCAAGCAATTTCACAACCATGAGTATCTTTCCAATTATTTCTAGAGTACATCAAACTTCTCAATTGCTCTGTTCATTTTGATTCTTTTTCTCTGCCTGTCTGTCTTTATCTTCCTTGTCCATAATTTCCATGTCGTCAAAATTGTCAACATCGACAAGTTTCTTCTTGCCGAATGGAGGTGGACCCAGGAGAGTCTCTACATCTGCATAATTCAAAACCTCTTTCTTCAGGAGATTTCCAGCAAGCTGCATAGACAGAAAAACAGATAACCGATGTTTACTATGGAAACAATGAAGACAGATGTATGGAAAAAGTGACTTAGTCATGGATCCTGTCTAGAAAGGAAAATAAAATTTCATGACTTTCCATGCCTATTTCATGAAAATTTTAAGACTAAACTACAAGAATTTGATCAAAGAATAATGACACAAAGATTGTGTTAGGAATAGGAGGTTGAAGTATTTTAACTTGCAAAAAAAATCAGCAGTCTGTTCTTAATTTGATAACTTTTCTGTGATATTTACAAAATTTCATGACTTTTCCAGGCCACAGGAACTCTACTAATGAACCAAAGGACAAGTCAAGCAACTTATTCTCCAATCATAACTAATGCAAACTATCATTGTAGCTATACTACAATTTGTCATACAGTAAACCCATCGCTAAACCAAACATTGCTTTAACTGTTCCAGACTTATGTTTTTGAGTTAAGTGTGTATCCAGTTTTGTTGCAAAACAACTGCTTCATTACAAATTTGGTGATCTACTCTGGGTATGGCTGACATTACCAAATCCAGCTTCTCCTTGTTATTGACCAACAATTTCTCTGTTGTCCTGTAGGCTTCATTGACAACTTTTCTTGCTTCCTGAAGGGTAAAGAGGGCAGAAAAAAAAATGTGAACAAATAAAAAGGAATATTTATTGCTTGGAATGATATGTCTGAAGTGTTCATGTCATTGCTCAATAATTGAAGGTGCAAAAAGTAGTTCCTTTCACAAAATTTCATTTTCTGTCTGAGAGGGGTGGTCAATGTTGTCTTTCATATTAATGAGTGGTAGTACTGCTCTCAACACACTGGCACTAGTTGTGATTTATATGGAAATCAATTCAAGGATTAAAGTTGTCCAAAAATCTGCTCTAACTTTTCGTTTGCAAGTCCTTCAAAGGATGATGGGACTCTTCAGTTAAACTCTGAAGTTTTCTCGTCAAGGAACACTTGGACGAAACTAACCAGACAAGTCAGTTTCCATTCATCATCTCAGCAGGATGAATTTGTTTTGGTGCATTTTATAACAAAAAAAAACTATGAAAAATCTTCCTAGCACTTGCCCATTATTATTTTCTCTAACCAACTTTGCCTCTCATACTTTTCTTACATTTTGCAAAGGTTTAAGAAAAACGACAATCAAATGTTAGCAAGGCCACTAATCAAGGTTGAAAGATACCATTGTCCTGTTGCCAATAGGTTGCACTGGTTTATAATTAGTCAGTGCCTGTTGAAACATTCATATCTACTACTGAGTGGTCAACTTAATAAACAACATTGCATATGATTTCCCTGCATTTTACCAAAATAAAAGTCCCCTTAAAATAATATTCCACACCATCCCAAACTACATGTCACAAATGGAGAATATTCAATAATGACCACACAAGCCATTCTCCCATGAAAGTAACATCCACTTGGTCCACAAAGATATTGAAATAGTAATGCATTTTACAGTAAATAAATTTCGAGACAGCCTCATGAATAATTCATACACACAGCATGATGCATTAAAGTTGCATTAAAGTGGTTCCAAATGATCCATATCTATACACAGAGACTTGGAGCAGATTGAAAGTTGTTGACATGTAGTTTCATATTATTATGAACTTCACATGAATATTTTGAACATTGCCTGGTGTATTCTTTCCATGGTATGACTGTGTGCTGGTATAATCTGACATTTATACACTAGAATTGCTCAGTGAGTCTCTGCCTTCCGTGTCAATGATGTGTTTCAACCTCAATTAATCTTTACCTACCATGTCAATGACATCTTGCAGTCTCAGTTAGTGTTTACCTTCCGGGTCAGTGACATGTTGCAACCTCAATTAATCTTTACCTACCATGTCAGTGATGTGTTGCAACCTCAATTAATCTTAACCTACTATGTCAATGACATCTTGCAGTCTCAGTTAGTGTTTACCTTCCGTGTCAGTGACATGTTGCAACCTCAATTAATCTTTACCTACCATGTCAGTGATGTGTTGCAACCTCAATTAATCTTTACCTACCATGTCAATGACATCTTGCAGTCTCAGTTAGTGTTTACCTTCCGTGTCAGTGACATGTTGCAACCTCAATTAATCTTTACCTACCATGTCAGTGATGTGTTGCAACCTCAATTAATCTTAACCTACTATGTCAATGACGCGTTACAGTCTCAGTTAATCTTTACCTACCGTGTCAATGACGTGTTGCAGCCTACGACTGTAAGGTTTTCTACCTACATCTCTGCTGTCGCCCTCTGGAAAGGAAACGTTCCCAACAATATCGTTCATACCGTACTGGCTGATTTGGGCGTACGCCATCTTAGTGACTCTGTTCAGATCATCTTGAGCACCTGAAAATCAAACCAACTTCAAAACTCAGTAAAATGAGTTTCCACTGTTCCTCACATTTAGTAAATTTCAGGATTTCAGAGAGTCAAAGTAAGTTAATACATTTAGATCCAGATAAAATTCCTGCTGGACAAAGATATCACTTCAGAAAGTCCCTGGAGAAACACTTGTAAATAATTTCACACGAAGTCACTCAGCAGACAGCCAAAAATGGGGCCTTAAATTACCATCCACTAATGTCCTAAATCAGGAGAAGGGTTCAGACTGACCCCCACAAGATCAAGAGTTCTGCATCTGACAGTAGTTTAGTAGTATATGACAAGAATGTCATATCATTTAACTACATTCTGCAAATGAAAACACTTAAAGCAATGATGTGGAGCAGGTATCCAGACAACCTTGAAAATTTGTGCTTTCAGCTTTCAGCGAATCTCTCTTGGTACTTGACCGTCAAAGTTGGTGGGTAAAATATTCCACTTGTGGCAAAATAGAACACCACCACCCCCCACCCCCACAAGATGCATATGGGCCTTGGAAGGACCTCTTTAGTCTTAATGTCATGGTTACACACCACAAATCTCTTTTCATTAAAATTTTTGCTGCCATGTTAATGATTATTGAGTTAGCAAAGAGTAATCAATTGTATTTTGAGTTATGCATTGTGCATAACTTCTGTCACACAACAAATGTATTTCAACTGATAGCTAAAATATTTCATATTGACAGACTATGCCTCACAGTAACTGGTGATGCCATAGCTACCTGCAGTACTTCAAAATGCAATATTGACAAAAGAGAGTTCACAAAGCAGTTTCTTTATCTGCAGTAATTTTTACAGATTTTAAGTAGCTTCTTGAGCTCAGCTATTCAGCATCATCTTTCTGTGAAAGAGACAGGAATCAGATGCATTGAGTAATCTGGAGAATGTCTGATAAATTCAACAAATGATCAAGTCAACTGTAATACCTGCAAGCATATCATAACAAAATAAGTAAAATACATCAAAAATTAAGAGAAATATCCAACTCACCGGTAGTTACTCTGTTAAACATTATCGATTCAGCAACTCTTCCACCGAGAGCCATGCACATTCTATCAAACAACTGAGGAAAACAAAATATCAAAATTCTTATCATAGAAGATGATAAACTCCAACATGTCAGCACTAAAAATGCTAGAAAGTAATCGTTTAGATAAACTAATCCTTGCTTTCACTTCCACACACTTTTCTACCATGCTATACACACTGCAGAACCCAAGTAAGCACAGTCATACAAACTACTGTACATTTAAATGTAAATGTAAAATTAAAGAAATTTGTTTCTGCTTTCACTTGGCTACTAAAATAATACAAAGAGCTGCAACGTTGCTTTTGTCTTTTTGGTGAATGATTTCCCTTTCCGGTCAACAAAACATACAACAGCAAAATATCCAAACCAAACATATTTTATCCACAGCTGCTTACTTGAAGCTAATAGAAACAGTTCTCTCACTTGCTACAATCTTTGACAGAGTAGAGTCCTAATTTGGATTAATTTAAATCGTTCGTACCTGCTCCTTGGACAGCAGTTTTAGTTCTGTTGGTAAATATTGAGCAAATCCCAATGCAGAACTTGTCCTTGGCACAATGGAAATTTTGAGCAGAGCATCTGTGTGTTCGAGTAACCAGCCAGTCAAGGCGTGACCAGATTCGTGGTACGCTACCACCTTTCTTTCTTCCTTTGACAGGACATTGCTTGTTTTCTCAGCTCCTGCGATGACTCTCTCTACGGCATATTCAAAGTCCTGGACATCTACCACTTTTCTGGCATTTCTTGCTGCATAGAGGGCAGCCTCATTGGTGATGTTAGCAATATCAGCACCTATTGAGGTTGACAAAGGAAAAAGCTCAAAATATTGAACATATAGAAGGACAGGTAGTTGTGAGAAAGAATTTATTCTTAATATATCTGTGTAGTCAAAAACCTGCAACTGAATTGATGTAAGAACAGGGGCGTAGATTTCTTTTCAACATTGGGGGGGATGATGTGTGCACGCGAAGCGTGCATGGCGAGCGCGAAGCCCCTAAAGGGTGGGGTCCAGGGGCCTGCCTTAGGGCCCCTGGTGGGGTCCAGGGGCAAAGCCCCGGTGGGGGTTCCAGCCCCCGGAAGCTCCTGGGTTTTAACGCCTCAGAGGCCCCAGGAAGACTGCTTTAAGGGGTAAAATACAGAGGTAATGTTGTAGGGTATTGACATGATTATACGCTTAGGAAAGGCTCTTTTGAGCCCAAAACTCTTTATCAAGTTGCACTGGAGGACTGAAATTGAACAATTCTAGAGCAACGATGTATCGTTAAGTTTTAAAAGGCAGGTATCAACTCAGGGTTATCCCCGGTAACAAAAATGTGAGTTCGAAGACCACTACATGACTTGCAAGTTGGCTGGAGATAACCAGAAAATTTTCAACACGTATCTGTAGACTGAACATTGGGGGGATGATTACATTGACCATCCCCCTTAGTCAAATATTGGGGGGATATATCCTCCCCATCCCCCCCCCCCCCCGGGATCTACTCCTATGTGTAAGAAACTGAAATTAAACACATCAATAAATCAAGAGAAACATTCATTTAATTTCAAAGTGTTTCCTGCAATTTACAGTACTGAGTATTGTACCAGACTTTTTGTTGTTGTATGTTTCTACTCAAAAAACTTGTAGGATGGATTTAGGAAGGAGATTGCACAGGAAAATATTGATCTTATTAATACGTCTTTTTCCTGATTTTTTTTTTCATGTTTCCTATGGCAAAGTCAAGAGGAGAGTGGCTCACATGAAGCTTTAAGTCCTTACAGAACAACAAACAATGAAGTACGTTAATATGCATACTCATACATTGTTTACAATATCAGAATATGCTATACATCACCAAGTGAGCTGAGTTTTATTTCATCAACAGGCATGAGCCACTGAGCATGATAGATAACACTTAGCTATAGTCAACTCAGATTTAATGTAAGCTAATTGCACATGCTGGAAATTGCACATTGAGAAAGGAGTAACGACAAAATAGATAAAACACAGCTCGTGATGTACATTCACTGACACACTCTGGGAATAAAAATGTCCTACGTAATATGTCAAAAGCAAAGTGTACAAAATGAGTGAAGCAATTTCACCCCTTGCCAATAACATTCCTAACCCTCCTTCATCATCTTACTAAAATGCCTTGCATCTCATTTTTTCTCACCACTCATTCCTGGAGAAAGCTGAGCAAGTCTTGTGGAGTATTCAGCAGCCGGTTTCTGCAACTTAAGTTTCTTGAGATGGACTTCAAATATTTCTTTCCTCTCAATAAGAGTTGGGCTGTCTATTAGAATGTGTCTGTCAAACCGTCCTGGTCTCAACAAGGCCTGTAAAATATACAGACAAAATTGATTCCACTAACATGCTTATGGAAACCAATCACCATTCATGAAGAAGTAAAGCTATTTCTTGTATCAAATGTTCAAAAGAAGCTGCCACTTTTGCATACACCTGGTAGTAGCAGGGGGAAGAGCAAGCTCAATGGAATTCTTAACATTTTAGCAAGAGTCATAACCTAAGCTTCATCACTTTCAAAAATATTTAAAGAAAATGTATACTAAAGAAAAATATGCAAAATTCAGTTTGTGAGCATCATAAAAAGGAACTAACAAAATGTTTCAGAGAAGAAAAACATCACTTATGTCCTCTTCCAAAGATGTCTTCCAAGTATGATGGTACTAATTAAATCTGTTTACTACCATGCTAACCATTATCAACCAAAAAACAAGTAAATTTCCCTTCAATTTGACCAATTGCCTCATTTGCAGTACTATTGAGTGGTATTTAATTTACACTTCAACTCTTTGTTGATGTAACTCTCTTCTTGAAGTGTGCCCCCACTGTACAATCTTATTTTAACTTTCTGGCTTTTTGTTGTTCCGGGATACATCATTTGCAATTCAGTTTTACACAGCTCCCAAACGAAACATGGCTCTAATTTACAACATAGTGAAATGAAAGCCAAACCCCATTACTCCATTTTGATTGGGAGGATCATCTGTTTATTTCTATAGGTCTGGATGCAAATTCTTTCCAGTCTAACCTTGCATGGCTGATTTTTTTTACCTTATCTAAGACATCTGCTCTGTTGGTTGATGCCAGCATGATGACCCCCTTCTGTGTTCCCATACCATCCATCTCCACCAACAACTGATTCAGAGTTTGTTCTTCTTCTGCAGATGATCCCATCGCTGAAGCACTGTGTTGAATAAAGTCAGTGATATAAACTGGTATTAAACTGGTATTAAAACCAAAACCTCATCAAATACAACCAACAAGTCTGATGAAAAGGAGTGCTACTGGAGGTGATGGTCACAAAAGTCACCACACTGGTCACTGCGGGTCAAGTCTATCACCACTCGCTCTTGCCGATCAGCACAGAGCCTTAATTGCTGGCGTCCGACTGGCACTAAAATCATCAACTTCAGATAAATGGTACCAACTAAAATCACAATTTACAACACATAACTCACCATGAGTGACTGCGTAACATCATGTAAATCTGATTTTAAGCATTGTGATTCTAGCACTGAAATCATAATACCAACACAGGTTACCACGGAGTATAATCCTACTGCAGGTATATTCACAGTACTAACGCACATGTAGTAGCCTACTGTGATGGACAAGCCCGCTTCAGCAGACACTGTAGAATATATACAACACTACTTCCAGCCTACATTGAAGGATGAATGAGGAAATTCTTGGATGCCCTGCAGATCTGTTTTCATGATTGGCCTAAAGAAAAGCAACAATTTGTAACACAAGGTCTTGGACAAGCCTGCATATGGAGACTGCAGATATATAAATGCTATATCATAGTTGAGGAACACTGTACAAACTTCTGGTCAGAGATGCATTTCACATTGGCTTAATGTAAACTTTTATGAGGTGGTTTAGTGTATAGCATTACATTACATGTGAAATGAGCTGTCCATATTTCAAATGATGTCAAAATGAAGGTAAACAGTACCTTCCTTGTCTCTTTCTTCCGATTGCATCCAGTTCATCAATATAGACAATGCACGGTGACCTCTTCCTTGCCTCCTTAAACAAATCCCTCACCCTTGCAGCTCCCAAACCTCCTATCATTTCAACAAACTCTGAACCAGCCATGGCGAGAAATGGGACGTTGGCTTCCGTGGCCACTGCCTTGGCTAGGAGGGTTTTGCCACATCCAGGAGGACCCAAAAGCAAGGCCCCCTTTGGAACCTGAAAAAGGAAATGATATTTTACAGTTACTAGAGCAGGCTTCTTCACATGGTGAAATTATATTGATAGATTTCACCACCGATTGCCATCCAAATGAGGAGTATAAGGGGTGCAACCCTCAACTCATAAACTTTGAATTTTTTTCTTTCAGAAGTAACTCAAGAAAAGTATGCAAAATGGTGTGGAGTCTGTTCACGTTTCTGAGACATATTTGTACATCAAATGTCTAAATTTTCTCAGTCTCTTAAGGAAACTTCAGAAAAAACATAATGAAAGTGAGAACTTGGCATTTTGGTAACATCTCTTAGTTTTTTTTCATGTTCTCGTGTGATTTTTGCATACCACTACAACTCTTGTTGAGAACCAAAAGTGGTGTGCACATTGCCACCATTTGAGGAAGCCTGTATTACAGCACCATGCAAATATCATTGATTACTAACACCTCATTGATTACTAACACCTCATTGATTACTAACACCATGCAACCATCCTTTATCATAAACACCATGCAACAATCATTGATCATTTATTTCAAGCTCCCTAAGCATCTAATGTCGTTATTTTGATTAAGTTTAAATGTAAAATAACTTTTATCCTTCAAATCATCTTACAATAATGGAAAACAAAGAGCTGAGAATTTTGGCAAATGTCCGATTTGGAAAAATAGTAGTTAACTGTTACCACTTGTGTGCAGTCAAAATAACCAGCTAGCATACTGTGCTAATGTTATGATGCATGTACCTGCTTATAAAGAGTTTGAAGGCAGCAGTACCTACACATAGTCAGACTGCCCTCCCTCACTTGTGAGTTTACTTTCCAAAGATTCAATTCTGAGACTACTTTCCTCTGATTTTTGTTAACAAAACACTAATCAAACAAGAAAGATGTTGGCCTAAAATTCACCAATGTAGGGCAAAATTTCTGTGCAGATTCATCAATTTCTAGACTGATGTGTGTCTGAACATTTTACATCCCAGGAAACTTGTTCCCATGACACAAGAAAGAACATCATGTGACCTTTTGTACGAAACTATGCTTGACAGAAGCAAAAGCCATTGTCCTTAAATTCAATTTTGTCTCCCCTTAAGACAAAACATGTTATCATAAAAACCAACAGTTCAAACCTGTCAGACACACTCAAAAAAAATTTTTTTTTAACCTTCAACACACGGTGCAGATACTGTATGTTGGCATGTCTGCAAAGCCAAGTAGCCAATCCCCCTAAAATCAGAGTAGTTCTTTTCTTAAAATAGCATGGCTATGAAAATGACAAAATTTAGCACTGTCATAACAACAACTGAAACTCTGTTTTTCTCACCTTGGCTCCCAATTGTACAAATTTATCCGGTTTCTTGAGATAATCTACAAACTCCATCACTTCAATCTTGGCCTGTTTCATCCCTGCCACATCTTTGAAAGAGACCCCTTTACTGCCGCCCTCTTCCACCACCGTAAATTTGGCCTTAGCTGGAGACAAATCAACAAAAAAGAAACCACAAATTAAAAGCTGAAAACATCAAAAAGTATTGCAATGAAATGTTCAAGTATTTCTTTGTTTTAAAGTTGGCAGGCTGGAAATAATATTGTCCACTTAGTAGGAGATTGTGAGACTTTAATGGGACATCAAGTGGTATCATGAGGGTTGTTTCTTTGGGGGGGGGTTATGAGACTAGACATTCATCCACACATCGCAGGGGCAAAGCTACCTTTTTTCTAGCCAGGATTGGGACAAGTATGAGTGGGCTTCAACGTGTATGATACAGTAGGATACAGAAATACAGTATGCCTCTACCATAGTAGTGCATGTACAATATGAACTAGGGGTGGACTGATAATTGTTGGAAGATTATCTCCTTCCTAAGGAGAACACCACAATCAGATGCCATGGATCAAACCAGAAAAATTTTACATAAAAGTACCCTCTAAATTGCAGGAAATCACCCTTTCAAGGCTCAGCAAGTAAGGTGCAGGAAATGGTACTGTCAGCATTCTCTTGGATGGAGAACCCTTCTCTTTACATTATTGATAAAATTTCTGATGGAATTTGGGCATTTCCTGATGAAGTCTGTGATATCACATGGGCAACACCATTATCAATCTCTGGATGCAGAAGGCACTAAAAGTACTCAGGCTTTCATTTTTGATCATCCCACCTTTCAATTTGTTCTCATTCTTTATCTTCCTCTTTGTTTTTTTTCCCCTTCTTTTTCTACATCATTTTAAGCCCTCTGTACTGAGCAGGGGGGGCAGCTGTCCTCCCTATCCCCCCATATCACACCACTGGGGACATCCCCATTTTGCACATTATAAGTCATAAACTGAAGGTCCAGAGATGGAAGAGAATGAGACACATACTCTAAGGTTTAAAGTAGACAATGGGATTGTGACATGGCAAAATACTAGCACAATTTTGGACAAATCCTGGACAAATGATGCTTACCTCTGGAGATAGAATATGCATCTATACCAGTGACTAATGATTGGGCGAATAACAGTAGAAATTAAAATAATTTAACCAGCTCTGCTTGAATTCAGTTGTAAATCTGATTTAGTGGGAACAAACCAAAAGAAATGGACAAAAAAAACCAACCAAAGTAACAAACAAAATTGAACTTACTGAATTGAGACAATGCATTGATACCGCCGCCTCTCATGGCTGACCTGATGAGATACATGAGGAAACCAAGGATGACCAAGGTGCCAATGATGCCTGAAAAACCATCTGAACTGGCATGTTTGTAATTGATTTGGAGCTGTTCAGATAAAGACAAAGTACTACATATAGTAAAATAAGAAGAGTTTCTGAAGTCAGTTTCATTGTCTTTGTATTATAATCTAATAGGGTTTGGATTCATCACATTTTATGATGTGGTTGATAACTATGGTAAGGGTCTGTCATACTGATAGCCAAATTGAACTGTATAGAACTTGAAATAGATTAACGAGGAGAAAATTGATGACAATACAATTCAAATTTCTAGTTCTGATGATCTTGATAACAATTTCTACAAGTGAAATGAGCATGATACCAGATGATGTTTCCATTTAATTTATTATACTATTTGTTATTTTATCTTATATTTTATTATATCAAAGAAGGTTCTTTGCTGATAAAATAGGACTCAAAATGTGTATCACCTTATAAAACATATCTGACGACTTTTGAAGGAAGTATTACTAAATGAAATTCACTGACTCTGTCTTGTGGGGAGATTCCAAGTTCATCTTCGACCTTCCTCAGTTTTCCTTCAAACTTTTCAATATTTCCAACTCTGAGTCTAAAGTGGTTAGATTGACCCCTGCCCACCTGTTGATTCAAAAGAATGTAAGTCTCAGGATAGGGGGGGGGGGGGAAAGTATAAAGTTTCTCAGGCCTTTCAAGATAACTGATGTGAGAAGGAAATGACAAAAGCTTTACCTTAATGATTGATGTTCCAGCACAGTCTACAATCATATTTCAAACTTGAGCATTTTTTTCTTCATCAGTATTTGTAGTAAGCTTCCAGTGTTGCAGTTGAGGCTGGCCCTGGTCTAGTCTGCCAGGATTCAACTACAACAATGTAAGCTTTCTGACGATTCAAGAACCCAATCATTTCCAGAGACAAGCCTTAAAAGTTTTCGGCATCCTCAGCCGTAAATTGCACTGAAAGTTCAGACATACTTGGTTTTATAAAATGAAAAGTGCTTGGACCATTATTGGTCATCGGTAGACTTATGAAAACTTCGAAGTTAAATCTGGCAACATTTCAAAGCTGGCAAATTGCAAATCATGTCAAATGAGATGACATGAGATATCCGATGCTCAACATGTAATAGGCTCTACCAACATGACTGAAGAATGTACAATGAGATATGCTATAGGCCTATTATTTTAACAGCTTAAATACTAGGACATAGCCCCTTTGCAACAGGGGCTGTGTCAATGCTACCAAGGTTCCATGGTTCCAGCAATCGATGTTCCCAAGGTTCGGGCACATCAATGATCAAACCCTTTGAATATCTAATCCTAGGAACAGTAAAACCTTGACAACATTGAAACTTGGACACAGTGAACCTTGAGAATAACGGTTAAACTTCTGGGAACATCGACTCCTGGGAATAACAAACCTTATACTGATTAGCAACCATTAAAATAACACAAAAACAGGAAACATCAAAACCTGGGGAACAATGAACCCTAGGAACATTGGGGAGACCCTGCTACAGCATGTTGAAACTGACAATATCACTTCCAGGAAAATTAATATCAAGTAATTTTAACTGAAATCAATAACATACATCAACATCTTAAAATTAGCAATTTGGATTTGTTTCCCTAACCTTGTTATAGCACACAAAAGATTGGTATCATGGAATGATAATTCTCTGGATTTACCCACAAAAATTGTCTTTTCAAAGTATTGATACAGCAAACAATAGCTACTATACATGTTCACCTCTCTGCCCAAGACTATAGCACCATCATGTAAGAACACATGGACAACATCAGACTCTGGATTTGATGCCTCACCGCTTCCATCGGAATCATAATAAGTAACAGAGAGACTTTTCACCTATCAAAGTAAACAAAGGAGAGAAAATATACTCCAACGTAAAGGGAAAAGTATTTCATGAAATAAGACTTTTTTCAAACACAGAATGAATGAATTATCTTATCTCTTTCAAACATATAGTAGGTTTTGTTTTAACTTAACATTGCATTTTATATGCATTATGGTCAGAAGTGCAAAACAAAATTGTTAAGAAACTCAATTTAAACCAAACCTCTCCTTTGGCCAGCATATCATTTACAAAAGTCTGCCAAGTGATGTTCTGAGCATCATCTCCCTTTGAGAGCAGGTTTAGGAGTGTGATGATGAGGAAGAGCATCAATAACATCCTAATGTTATCATTGTCCAGACCTCTCCTCTGTGGATCTGTAAATTACAAAGAGAGATGAAGAAATGAATATCAATTGATGATGTTTCAAATTGAGATTGCAACATTCATCAAATGAAAAGCAAAAAGATTTAATTTCCAAGTTAAAAACTACATTTAAACTGTACTGGGATTTTCTCACATTTGAGCATTTCCTTTTATTCTTTTTGAACACAGTCATACTAAATAGCATTAACTCAATGTACCATACAAAGCAAACTTGATTTGACTGGAACCGACATATTTAATGTCAGAACTATTCCATCCTCTGACAAAGATTACATTTTTACACCATCTTGATAAAAAATATTCCAATTATGTTAACAACAAACCTTCCTCATCATCATTCTGTTCCTGTTTCTCATTATTTTGACCTTGTCTGTTTGCTTTTCTGGAAGAAGTTGAGACATTCAAAGTTTCTGCAATCAACAAAAAATTAATACAATGAAGAAGAAATAAACATACATCAAAAACTGAGGGAAGATTATGGAAAATATTTTACAGGTGTATACAGAGGTGCAGTGTTGCAGCATAGTTTTCCAGTGAAACAAAGCAAACTCTTATTTAATATTGCATGATATCAACCAAAACCCATCACATTGTGCCCAACAAAACCTGCCTTACGTTGGAAAGTAATCAAAGTCAGATTTTGGAACAATTACTGATGGCCATACTGAAACTGTTGCAAGACTTCAGGTGATAGATTACAAATAAATCAAATGCTCAGTGTACTCATGATATATTTAGAATAATTGGTATGAAACAGTACTGTAAAAGTTTATAAGAATTTCTTTTTTCTTTTGACAGAAAGAGAGCAAGACAATAGGTAAAAGTTCATAGAAATTGCAAACTGACAACTATAATGAAACATATATTGAAGGCACTTAGAGACCAATGCGAGAAAGTCTCAATCAAAGGAAACGTACAAGGTAAAAAGAAATAAAATGCACAATATGCATATTAATGAAGCAAGCAGATTGAGAAGACACACCATGTCTTTACAGTGTATCCAATACTACATGGTTAAGACTAAAAATATCAGAAGATATTAAAACTGAGAAAAACTTTACTAATGCCATAAATTAATTACCATTTATACCGAGGACATTCTTTAAGCTGCAAATGCTTAAATTTGATCTCTGTATCACTTTCTGCAATGCATGAAATTCTTCCCTTATCTGTACATTTAAGCTTCTGTGTGAGGAAAGCTGGAAAGAAAATGACACATGAAAACTTGTCATGAAAGTAAGACTTATGTGAACTTGGGCAGATTCATGGATATCACATACCATACTACCTGGTATGAAACCAAACTGGAACTGAGCAATCCCAGTCATACTGGGATGTGTAAATGCAGCACTAGAACTGATAATGGAAAGATTACTAAGAGTGAAAAGAAACTGCTGCTCATTTTTCAAATTTCTCTTACTGAAATGAAACAACTTTCATTGATAAAAATATTAAAGCTAACAAGAAAACTTTTGAACAAAATTGATGGTCTATGGTTTAATTTCAAATGCAATTTCATTTGAGGGTTTTATCTTCATGAAATACTGCTAAGCCATGACAATATGGCAATGAAAGCATCTTGGTAATGATGGTAATTGTAACTTTAGGCATATAGCACTTCACTTACGAGTGTAGACTTGATTATCTCGGGCTTATGTCATTAGAGATGAGAAGGTTTAGGGTAGATCTTATTGAGGTTTACGGACTATTAGGGGCTTCGAGGATATAGATTCTAAAATTCTTTTTGAAAGGAGGCATGGATTTACCAGAGGTCACAGCCACATGATTTACATGTATAAGGGTTCCTGTAGACTGAATACCAGAATTTTTTCACTCAAAGAGTTATTAACGCCTGGAACCAGCTACCACCTGAAGCTGTGGAATGTAAATCAATAAACTCATTCAAGTCCTTCCTTACCAAGGACCGCTTAAGAAGACTAATGGGGGATTAAATGACTCCCTTTCCCGTCAGCCACCTGATTAGTCAGGTGGCACACAGTACAGGTGAATTCTTGAAATTTTTATTTTTGCAATATCTGACATCACACATAAGGGTGGTGATTACAGTATGTATATTGTAGTAAGAAACACAAGCCTTTTTATTTCAATATCAATCTTTTTTAATAATTATTTTTATGGGACTCTGGGACACTCTTATGTCCCACCTGAAACTGCAAAATGTCCAGGCAGTGGGATGCACCCTCCATGTTGAATTAAGAATTTAAAGACAAAAACTCATCACCCCAGACAGTTTCAATTCTCCCAACCATCTACCTCTACTCTAGTCCCTCCCTCAGCCTGCCTTAAATTCCTCCACATGTGTAATCAAAACAATGGATCCCTGTGTACACTGTGTAATACGAGCTGCTCTGCATCTTTCGAATTTGCTGTCAATCTAAGAGTACTGTAACTTAGAACCAGTTAAGAATTTTGCTTTCCGGGAGGAAAAAAAAAAACTTAGGGTGATGCAATACAGCCTTTAAGTTAGACTTAGCTAGGCAACCTACCCAGTTTATGTGTGGACTGTAGCGAATGTTATGTTCTTTCTGAGGCTGTGAGGGACCTTTTCCTCGTCCATGATTTCCAGAAAATGAGCTGAAAGCTGACGATTGCCTTCGACTACAGTTTATGCAGGTCCTGCGGTCATTTAACTTTGATACATTATGCTCTGTTGTCCAAAAATTCGCTGACCTGATAACGTTGGCTAGTTTCGGATGAGTTACACATTTCGTATACTTTCGACTGAGGAAAATCTGGCTTCTCATTCCCTTTGACCAGCCTTTCTCAGGTGATAACAAACGGAAAACTGTACTCATAGTGAACAATAAAGGGTGCGAATTGGTCAAGATTCTGTGTTACGCTCGTTTTCTTTCCAAACCAGTCATTTTGACGCTACATTTTAGACGATAGGATTCGTATGATAAGTCAAGTGAGAGGCGCTGATGACAGTCGTTGCATAATAAAGTTGCGCAACTCATATCAATTATGGTACCCGTTTGAAGGCAGCAGACATAAACAACAGTCAATGTCAATAGCTTTTACATGCACGCGATATCGGCCACTTTTGTTTGCAGCAAAGAACTAGATAAACATTTCTACGGTTTGCACACGTACACAGTGATTTACGGTAAGTTATGGACACTGTGGCAGGGAAGAGTATCCCTGCAGCTACCAAGAGATCAATTAGAGTGGTTTGCTATGTAAAATGTAAGGTCGATGGATGATGATGATGAAAAATAAAGGAGAACAAAAAAAAAAAGCGAAGGGAGGAGGAAGAGATGATAAGTTGACGGATGGGTGGGGGGTGGGGGAGTGGGAAATTGCTGGGCTTAATTTGCAAGTGTGCCATCTTTTCATGACATTGCAACATTAAGACAAAACACTGACAGTAACAACACAATTGGAAAAAGGTGTTCATAAAGGTGTGAAATTGTTGACTGGATGTTTTGATTGGCCATAAATGCCCTATGCAATACAAAAGTAGGCCTATGGGGAGAGGGGATGGAATCTGCATCAAAACGGTCGGTATACAGTATTTATTTCACGAAGGACGCATTGGTAGTAGTATTCCCGAACTGCCAATTAAAACTTTGGATATCAATCATGTCATGGAGTCTAGAAACAATGTTCCTCCATTTTTCCAACCCTAACGTTGAATTAAAAAAAATTAATGAATCCCCAAAAAGAATTGGTTGTCATTGCAAACTGAAAACTATTGCCAATATGAATCAATATTCTGTCACATTACTATTTAAATGTTCATCAGTTCTACTACTTAAAGTATTTCAGTTCTACTACTTAAAAGTGCATCATTTTCATTTAAAAAAAGTTGGAAACATTTCACCACGGGTGTATGCAACAAGCTCATGAACTTTCGCTACAGGCCTAAGTAGTATGTCCTGTTTCAAAAAGGGATTCCAAGCTGCAAGCTGAACTACAGTACTCCAGAATTGGTCGCACCAAGGACTTACATAAGGGAAAGTAACTTAGTGCATGCCTTAATGTATTTCTTCCAGTAGCTGCGGTCACTGTATGCTCTTAGTGGATGCTACCTTCAACCAGGTAGAGCATAGCTTAACAGGGATTACAGAATTGGAAAACTGTAGGCTGAGTTAGTCAGAAGTTGGAAAGTATCATCCACGATAACCCATCAATCATATTGCTTTCTGGTTCGTATCACAGATTTATTTTTGTGGAACTGCGACTGAATTTTTAGTTAGTTGTAGCTCTTTGGTTGCTAACAAAGTTACATTTGTTGAATTGTTCACAAGCACAAATCAAGGAAGGAGATCAAGCGTGCAATTAGACTTGCACTGCAAGTCGTCTACCGTCGTCTGATATGTTTTAATTTTGCAAACGCCAGTGTGAGGGAGTAGGCCTAAATGATGTCAACATTTTCAGTGTACAATTCATACTTTAGGCTAGTTGATCCTTCACTTTAGTTGGGAATGTTATTGAATTAGCTGCATGTGTACAGTAATTGACTTTTAAAGCAGTAAGTCATCACCCCAAGCTGTATTTTGGCCTGGGGATAGCAAAATTCTCAACTGGTTGTATACTCTTTGAATTTGATTGACCGCAAATTTGAAAGATCCAGAATGTACACAGGAAATCATTGTTTTGATTACACACGTGGGGAAGTTTTAGGCCATGGGAACTAGGGACTTGAAGTGATTGGGAGAACTGAAACTGCCTGGGGGTGATGACTTTTTGTCTTTAAATGAAACATCATTTGTGGCTAAATGTTGAAAAGCATATAAGCTATATTATTGCTAAATGTGATGGCAGTACATCATGGTTAGGAAAAAGGGAAAAGATCAATGCAACACACTCCAAACGTTCAACCATATGATGTGAACGGAATGTTTTGCAGCAAAAAGCTGTAGCTTACTAGGGTATGGTGCAACACAAAACTTTGACCAGTATTATTGGTTTTGTGGCAAAGCATTGGGTGAATTGCCAGTGACAGATTGCATGTGCTTTGGTATACAGGGCTGATAACTCCCAAGCAATTGGTGTGAGAGTCACACATTTTGGCGAAACCGCACGGTTAAAGGATGAAGCATCAGTTTCTCACGCAACAGTCTCAATAGAGTGTAAAATATTCCACTTGTAGCTGTGGGCTTCACAAATTATAGTTAGAAAAGAAACTCGAGACTCAACCACAGAAGTCGCTACCGTTGCTTCCGGCGCTGAGTCAGCTTGGTGTGCTTGGTCCGCTCACCCTAACTCCTTCCGTTTAGTTAATAATAATACCTAAAAATGCTGCTACGCTACTATGCTAATAATATAAATGAAACTTAATTTCGCCTGTCGCTCACGCGTGCACGTGCACATAAAATATATATGCAGAAACTTCCTACACCACAGTCCGGCCTGAGTGGCCGTATTAAAACTGCCGCCCAAGAAGTGTTTTGGGGATGTTAAGATCTCAACCACTGTATCACACTACCTGGCAACAACATCGAGAGTTGCAATGAGTATACTGCTTTGACAGCTTGGTTGCTTTCAGAACTTTTTCAGAACTGTAAGCTGAAGACATCTTTAAATTATTCCACAAAAGAAGTGTAAAGGGTCCAATCCTTAGAAACACTCAGAAACATCCTCGTGCATGCTGTCATTCCCACATGGGAAGCAAAGGTCTCCTAGGTTTGGAGCTGTAGATGTTGCTGTTGTTTCATAATCCTCATCAATCAATTCGTAATTCTGCATTTCTATCTCCATTAGAATACTTTTATGGTTCGTTCGCAAGCAGGTCAATTCAGACGCTTTGCTCTGATTGCCCTTTCAGGTGTAGATTTGATAGGTGGGTAATTCTCTAAATTAGGGTACTGTACAAGTGGTGATTTCACTAGCACTGCCTATACATGCAGGGCTGTAAAGGCTTGAAAAATGACAAACAAGAGTAATTAGTATTTGAGTATGTACCTTACCAACAAGGGTATACCTTATGATACATGAACTGAAAACAGTCTACTTTGGTTTTGTGTCCCTCAATGATTTTGGGGTAACGGTTGAGACATATAATGGTACAAACTGGATATATGAAAAACATATTTATCGTGGATTGATTCGCTTTGCTCATTTACCAAAGTAAGGATATGAGTAAGAGTCAATATGTACAGTAAAATATCAAAATATCAGTATTAGTGCTTCAAATCACCCATGCTGTTTTCCAAACTGGACCATACAAAAGTACCTGACGAGTGACAAACATAACTTATTTGGTGCCCCCCCCCCAGTTATGTTGATTTTCTTATGTATTTTTTTACCATTTTGAAAATATGCATATAGTTAATCTCAGGTGTCACTCATTTCATGTAAGGGGGTGTCAATCTCTTTTAAAGAGAAGAAAATTTGCAAAGAACTAATCAAAAATACCAGTGTTGTTCAAGGCATCATTCGTAATCATCAGAATTGTGGTTTCATCAACCGTAGCCCTCATTTCAGCAAATGAATCAACATTCGGTGAACCCATACATCCTCGGTACTCAGCCTCAAGCAGTCATAGCTCTGTGCTTCACGCTTTAGTTAGGACTGATTGAACAACCCATCTAATACCCTTGCCCCAGATTTGAATAAATGCGCAAACTGTGTGCATAACAACATCTTCCAGGCCGCAGTCTGTTCCATGACGTACTCTCAGAAACATGCACCCACCCACTGCACCCACCCACTTGCCCACTTACCATTTAATCGAAACCTAGGAAAACATCATTTAATATGTGGAGGTTAAATGGGGCAAGAGTATTACAGTGGTTGCAGGAAGCATTTTATTGTAATCTAAAACCGATGTCATGCTGCAGGCCACTAGTCTCAGCATAGTACAGGATTATACACAAACCAGATTAGAAGCCTAAAATTTATCCCTGGAATAATTGTCTGAAACAAAGTGGAAGACCTTGGCATGCATGAGAGAAGTGTTAAATTGATTTATTTTTTTGCCCCAGTATTATGACTGTGAACACAAGCAATTTTTTTTTTGAAAAGTTGGTCATCAAACTTAGCACAAGAAGAACTAAATAAGGCTCAAATTGCACCAGAGAGCTTTGGGAAGCTCAGAGCTTACATAGCACTAGATGGGTCCTGGACGCCATCCAAAGATAAGTTGCGCTTATCATGAGTCACTTTCCATTATCTCACTCTCAGGCACTCACTCACTTTGGTATCTCTGGTATTCTAAAAATTAATATACAAAAAATAATGATCATGGATCTTAAAATCCAAAAAATGATGATCATGGATGATTATAACTAATTTACTCTGCTCATGTATACATTAAATTTATTTGACATGAATACCGTATCCATTTCGTTAAGCAATGTATTTTTGATATGTTCTTTTAATTTGTCTATTAACAGATGATTATCCAAATCTATGCCATTTCTGTTTATAGATTTCATGCAAGATGGCTTTAGTTCTGTGCAAGGTATGCCGAGCAAATTTGGAGAGATGCAAACTTGGAATTGATATGATCAGATCATTGTCAACACCAACAAGAAGAAACTTAGCGATCTCAGCAAACAAAAATCACTTAAGACAATGCCAGATACTGTCTGCAGATAGAAGAATCTTCCATCAGAGGTGCTATGCAAGTAAGCAAGGAGGTCAGTTTAGCAAAGGATCATCCAACGAGAAGGCAATGAATGAAGATGTACAAGTAATGATGGAAGAATCTGAAAGATCGTCATTTGAACTGGAAAAAGAAAATTTGTCATTCGAGGGACTCTCTCCCCAAAGCATAGAGAAATTAACTGCAGGTAGACCAAGACATCAGAAAATTGATCCGTCACTCACCTCTGTGTTTCTATTCCCAGGACAGGGTAGCCAGTTTGTTGGTATGTGTAAGGGATATTTGAAATACCCAAATGTTCAGGAAATGTTTGAAGTTGCATCTGATATATTACAGTATGATATAAAAGGACTCTGTATCAACGGACCCAAGGAGGACTTAGATCAGACCATCTTTTGCCAACCCGCCGTCTTTCTGACTTCTCTCGCTGCTGTTGAAAAACTCAAGGAAGAAAATCCAAAGGTCAGTAAAAAGTATATATGCCCTCACAATATGTGTAATCAAAGTTTAAGAGAAACTAAGCTGATATTTCAGAATCAAGTGTCCCAGATCTGCTAGATATATGGACATAAATGGGTAAGATGATGTTGCAGCTTAGATGAGTGTTGCAGAACATTTTAAACTTATGGCATAATGTACATGTAGCCGTTTTCAACTGGATAGCTTACACAATACTCTCTCTGACATTGGTCTACCTTTGAAGTCCACAGTAGCATCCCAGCAGCATGAAAAGCTGAAATGACTTTTGACAAGAACATTCAGCTGCATCATCAATATCATTGGTGGGTTCTTTCTTGTTTTTACTTGATCCAGGCTATTGAGAATTGTGTGGCAGCTACTGGCTTCAGTGTTGGAGAATATGCTGCTCTTGTATTTGCTGGTGCTATTTCATTTGAAGATGGTGAGTAAAGAGGTCCTACATCTTTCCGTTGAGTCAGAAATGTTTTAAAAAAAACAATGCTCTTAAATTACAGTAGACATGCATCCCATACACTTCTCGTACACCTCAGTCTTGTATAAGAAGGTGTTTTTACATACTATTGACAGATTTCTTGATTTTCCCACATTCCTACCCCAACATGAAATACAATAAGACCAAACCCTAAAAATAACACAGTTGTAAAAAATGGCAAGTATATCTGGACTGGAGTGTAAAAGTTTTTCATCATCATCATCATCATCATCATCATCATCATCATCATCATCATTATCATCATTGTAATGACAATAATGGCTATTGGTGATGGTGATGATGTTACTTAGTCACTGAACTCACATATTATTCTGCTATTGTTTTTTACCTCCTCTCATGCAATGCAGTTTAGGTGTGATATATGCAACAGAGATGCAAATTGACAATATTTCATCCCTACCAACAGCTGTCTTACTGATTCAGGTTCGAGCTGAGGCGATGCAGAGAGCATCAGAGTTGGTGAAGACTGGAATGATGTCTGTGGTTGGCCGGAATGAAGCAAGATACAAGTACATTTGTAAGGAGGCATCAACGTATTGCCAGAACCATGGAATAGAGGGTGCTGTATGCGCCATAGCTAATTACTTATATCCAGATGGCAGGGTGCTTGCTGGAAATGTGGAGGTAAAGTAAAGGTTTGAGAATTATATGAGCCACATGACCATCTTATATGTGGTAATGAAGGCAGGATTGGTAATGATGATTGTTGAAAGTTGAAATTTGTCTAAACTTAATAAGATGGTTTGGATAATCTTGTTATTAAGAACTTATTTGTTAAATTCATAACTGTTAGTTTAATATCAATGTGCTCAAATTCATCCAAATTGATCTGACAGTACATCTTCTCATTTGTACCTTTCATGGAGACATTACACACTTATTAGTTACTTGTTGAAAGTCTTGTAAAATTTATTCACATCTTGCCCTTTATGAGAAGGATTTTTCAGTTTTTGCAGAAGTTCTTGAAGGTGCACGTGACTGCAAAACACCTTGTGATATCCTTGTGCAGAGTCAGTTGTTCACAACATTTGTTCCGTTTCTGATATAAATACTGAAAGGCACACATGACAAGAAAGTTCATTGAAGTAACATTGCTGTTGAAAATTTAAAATGCAGACAAATTGTGTGATTGGAGGAAGTAGAACCACCTCAATGAACCATTTCTGTCCTAGGTCATCAAACTGTCCAAAAACTTTGACTTTGTTCAATTAGCTAGATGTTATCTTCCCATTCTCCAATATTGGGAAGAGACTGACCATTGTTATTTTGTAGAAAAATGACTCGTAGTATCAAATTTTAAAATTCTACCAATTGGTTAGAGTGTTAGGTTTAAGGTGCTTTGGTGGACATGCAACAGTTTCTTTGCTTCACTCTGTGCATGATGGTTTACAGACACATGTAAACAATAAAATAGATACAGTGTAGGCCCATTACTTTGGAACTGACATACCTCCATTACTACACAAACTTTCTCTGGAAAACAGGTATGTTGTTGTGAAAGTGCAGTAAATTGTATTTCATGTACCTGCTGTGCTTTAACATATTCAAGTAATGTTGCACATGGAAAATGACTGCAGCCATAAACATGTTGTGAAGAAATTCCTGAAATGTCTGTTAAAGTCTAAAGGTACTGTAGGCATGTGAGCCGTTCAGTTTATTCGTTTAATATTTCATATGACTCTAATGTGCTCCAGAAGGGCCTACTGTCAATATCTATACCTTTTTCATAAGCAAGGCGGATGAGTTGAATGTGTTTGAGTGTTAACTGCATGCTCAGTGCATGAGCAGGAGAACAAAAAAGGAAAGTATCATTTTCCAGAAGAGGCTTGGTCAAGTCTCCAGAGCCCTTTTCTGTGTCATGCTTACAGCACCAGTACATGTCCACTTTACTCATGACATCACACAGTAATCTTCAGTCTCATTATTTTCACATAGAATCTTTTTTTTTCACCAAGTTACTGTCATCTTATGACTCATTGTAAATCATTGTGTTATTTGTATCCAAAATTGCTTTGAATGAACACAAACAACAACAGTTTCCCTCCAGCCATACATTTTAATGGCTGAACTGTACTCATCTAATATGTACATCACACCATTGCGACAGCCCACCATTTTTTTTTTTGGTGACTGGTGTGTCATATATCATTTCTAATGAGTGTGCTGTTTTTTTATTTTGCGACTCATACAAAGTTTCAATGAAAGCTCAAGTGAAAGTCCTTGCATGTTGCATATTCTTTCATTTTTGCTCTTCCGTTTATTACTCTTAGGCATTGGACTTTATTCAAGAAAGAGCAAAGGATTTTTCCCTGAGACAAACACGCCGACTTCCTGTGAGTGGAGCATTTCATACTTCGTTCATGAAACCAGCAGAGGAAAAGTTGAGGAAAGCACTTGATAAAGTCACCTTAGAGACACCTCTCATTCATGTCCATTCAAACGTTGATGGCAAAGTTTACAGAGACTCGAAGCACATCAAAAATTTGCTGAGGAAACAGTTGACACTACCAGTTAAGTGGGAACAAACAATGCATGAAATATATGAGAGGGTTAAAGGGGTCTCCTTTCCTCATACATATGAAGTTGGTCCCGGAAACCAGCTGGGAACACTACTAAAAAGAATCAACAGGAAAGCATTTGACAATTACTGGAAGGTAAAAGAGTGATCATTTCATGTTCTTTCAAGCAGAGTGGTATATCTTTATAATGATCTGAACAACTTAGTGAGTGTGGATCATTTATCATCAAATGGGGGTATTTACTTAATTGAGTCTAAGCAAACAATTTGTCATAATAGATCTAAAGTTGAGGTAAGATCTTATGACCTAACACTAAGTTGAGTTAATGAAGATACTAAGTTTCAGGTATGAAATGCCCAGCAGTGACTGCTGTGTAACCCTCACAAACTGCTGAAATGGGCAATTTTAGGTACTTTACCAATATCATACAGCAAATTTTAAATGTGTATGCCTAAAGCCCCAAATATGGACATAAGGCAAATATTGTGTTGCTCCTCATTGAAACTTAATTCAACAGTTTGTTGTCAAAAGTGAACAGAAAACCAAATACAAATGCCTAAGTGTCTGACACAACTTCAACAGAAACAAATATGCAAAATCAAACTTCAAAGAAATTTATTGCTAATTCTGAACAGTAAACAAAAAGAAAACACAAAACCAAAAGGACGTAATTCTTTGAGGCTATGAAAACTGTTCGAACTGAATTTGGTACTCTGTTGTCTCTGGTCAACATTCATAGCTCTTCTAGTGTCTTGCAGCTGGTTTCTGGTCAAACGTGGTTCTCCTTGAAATAACGGTCTTCTTGTCGTGTTTTTAGTATAGTTTTAACCACAATTAACTGGCAAACATTTTGTTACTAGACTAGAGGTAGCAAAATTTTTGATGATTAATACCAAACTATTTAAGGGACCATGGCTTCTTGACAGGAAGAAGGAAAACCTGGATTCCACAACCTCAAAATGATTATAGCATGCATCATTTACAGGAACAATATCATCTGCACTCGCCCTTTTTTTTTTTTTGTCAAATGGAACTTTTGTGGGGATGCAAATTTTTTCTTTGGCCATACCCCAAATCCTACATGGAGAACACTGGATTGTTTCTGAGACTTTGTTTTCATATGCTGATGTTAAATGTGCATATCTCCCAGTTAGAGGCAATCATTTCTTCTATAGGCTTAATTATGACTGTTGCCAGATGTGATGTGAAAATGTTAATCTTTATGACAAGCAAAACCATCAAATAAAGACAATGCAAAATAACAATGTATACTGCTTTTTGTTTATTTATTTTTCTTTCTTTTTTACATGTTTTCTAATTTTTTTTACACATTTTTATGTTTTCTTTTTATCAACTTTTTTTTATCAACTTTTTATAGTGCATTCTTCCTGAGAGTAAAAAAATGTTTACACTGGAAAATCAATGCGTAAGTTTAAAAAAATTAAAAGTTGTACTTCTAAAACGGCCTACCAGCTTGGCTTCAACTGCCAATCACCGATCTCTCGTAAGACGTCAATCCCCGTCCTCCTTCACAAGGAAGAATCCATCCCTTACACCAAACTATTTGGTCGTCAGTGGCGATTCATTTGAACTGACACTTTTGCACATCACTTCTTTTGCAGTGCCCTACCCCCCAAAAAACCTATCATCCTTCCCTTGAAATGAACTCAAACTATACAATGTCATCTCCCCACCCACATCCCCACCCCCCATAAATTGAATTTCCACATAAAAGGTTTTGACTGATGGTATCCGACCCTGCACCTAGTCGTCAAAGAATTTCCATAATGTGCTAAAATCATGTCTCTAGAACACCCTTTTCTGCATGACAGAACATGAGGTAATATCGAATCATATCATCATGTATAGGGTTTGTTTTGTCCATGAAACCTTTTCATGTATGATATCATGTGAGGGTTGGCTGCACCCTGGTATTATAATATGTATCTAAATGAATCTGGACTATTTCATTTACTTTATACTTTGAATGTAAAATTAACATGCCTATACTCAAAGGTGTTTTCAATGTAACAAATCCACATTGTTTTCCATGGTTGTTGATGACACATCCAGTTAAATGCCATCATCGCACACATAGCCTGATGTTAATTTTAAGCTTATTGCATATAAAATGTATGATCTAGTGACCTCGTCAACAGAACAGCAATTTTTCACCAACAGTTTATTTGTAATATCCCCATAGCATAGCAGTTGTTGTGCTTGGCTATAGAGTAATGTTATTGTGCGAGTGAGTGTGCTATACCTGTTTGCACATCATAGTCAGGCTTGGTGTAATCCATAACAATCAGATGTAATTGCCACAAGCCTGATCATAGTCCCTCAAGATGAATAAATGAATCCCTGCTGGTTTTTTTTTTTTTTTTTTGCTCTAGAGTTTACCTATGAGGTCACCAAGATAACTAAAATACATGACTTTTTATTAAATTGCAGACAACAATTAAAAAATTGACACTTAAATTTCTGTATTTGTGAATAAGTGTTAGCTAGATATTACCTGAAAGGTCAAATGTTTGCTCTTGAACAGTACATTTCACCCTTTTAAAATATGCGTCATAAGAAGCAGAATTCAAGACTTCGCTTGCATGGACTGTACAATAAAATATGCTGGATATGTCACACAAAGAAGTCCAAAAAATGAGCAAAATTACAGAAGCTTACTAAAAAGGAATAGACTGTCTATACATATCAACAGATTTTTTCACTCAAAGGAATACCATATTAACATCAAATCCACCTCAAGCAGAACTGGTGAGGGTGATCTGATTAACATTGAACATTGTGCAGCATAAGTACCATTCTTCTCAAGACACCTTCCCCTCCCATCCATTACTAAGATCCTACCTCCCATCCATTGCTCGGATTCTGCCTCCCATCCATTGCTCAGATTCTACCTCCCATCCACTGCTCAGATTCTACCTCCCATCCATTGCTCAGATTCTGCCTCCCATCCATTACTCAGATTCCACCTCCCATCCATTACTCAGATTCTGCCTCCCATCCATTGCTCGGATTCTGCCTCCCATCCATTGCTCAGATTCTACCTCCCATCCATTGCTCAGATTCTGCCTCCCATCCATTACTCAGATTCCACCTCCCATCCATTACTCAGATTCTGCCTCCCATCCATTGCTCGGATTCTACCTCCCATCCATTGCTCGGATTCTACCTCCCATCCATTGCTCAGATTCTGCCTCCCATCCATTGCTCAGATTCTGCCTTCCATCCATTGCTCAGATTCTGCCTCCCATCCATTGCTCAGATTCTGCTCCCATCCATTGCTGAGATTCTACCTCCCATCCATTGCTCGGATCTCCCCTTCATTTACTCCCGTGGCTCTTGTTACTCTTCAAAGATCATGCAATGCCAGTACAGAATAATTGTGTGATTTTTCTTTGCATATGTAACAATTCTGATTGGATTTCATCTAACACTTTTAATCAGTCATGTGATAAACATGTTCACTACTGACATTATTTTCTGGTTAATATTAATAATTTTTCATTTGAATGGTTCCAATGTTTCTTCTATGCTCTAAATGTTACGGCATTATTGCATCCCCAGGCAATGAAGATTATCTTCAACTTTTCAAAGGACATCTGTGTAAAAAGACAATTCCTCTTTTCTTCTGTTTAATAATGCAGCTAGTGATGAAAAGTGGAAACATTAGTGACCCCACGTTATGATAACATGTGTCACTACTTTTAAGATGGTCTATCAAACATGTAAGTGGTAAAAAAAAAACAAATAAGTGGTTACACTTTATATTCTGAAAACAATAAGGATTCCTTAGTAACCTATATATGAATTGTATGCAAAAGAACAAGCAGCTTCAAAATGGAAATGAGCACTCTGAATTATATCAACTCTGAGTGAACAGTGACTCTGACAAACGAAGTGTAGAGAATCCACGGTTACCATAGTGATGCTACAGTGGGTGTCTAAACAGTAGTGCACCATGGGTAATTCCAGTGACAAAGACACCAAACAAAATACACCATTAAAGTTAATTATAAACATTTAAAGGAAGGATGAAGGAAATACAATCATTCCCAATGTTTACTTGACAGGTTACTATCCATATCGTTCATGACATCTCACTGGCAGGAATAAAAGCAGGTCAAATTTTTTTATTTTTTGATGTGATTCTAATGAAATAGGTCTCTATCAATGCGAGATAGCAAGAGATGATTTATGCTAGTATATACTGCATAACACCTAAAAACATACTGTACAGATTTCAAGGGCAACTATCGACAACTTACTACTCCTTCCCTTTCTTTCCTTGTTTCTCATCAATTACAAGTTTTCTTCTTTTCCTCTTCATTACCAGCCTAAGCAATCACTGTTTGCTGAATTCTTTCAGATAATAAGGATACACTTTTCTTTTTGTCATTTCATTACTGTAACAAGCAGCCACTAAGACCACTGGTGATATGTTGCCCTACTTTATATCGTCTACAATCTAATTGTTTGATTTGCTAACAGACTCAAGGTGGCTAGATTGATCCATTCTTCATCACTTCCACAATTTTCATATTTTTAAAACATACATGAACATAAAAAAACACATCTTCACCATCTGATTCTTAAAGCTTCACAGGGTGGAGGGTGAGTTTGTATTTCTTCATATATATATATAACCCCCTCAACCTCCTCTGACCAACCTCTCCTCAAAGGAAGGAAACACACCATTCATAACACACCTTCATATTTACATTCTGCAAAAAGTGAGAACAACTATAAAATATATTTTTGATACATGTTTGGATAAAGTGAAATCACCTTAAATCTTCAAGATGATAACTTAAGACATAGTAACACCTCTATGACAAAATATTGGCAACAAAAACAACCTGCTAATAACATTCTTGGCTGGTTAGTGATATTTCTAGATTATGAATGTAAAGCAGTCCAAACTCATCTCCAAGACAACCAAAGCATGCTGGCCAAATCTGTTGACTACCTTTTTTAATGGAAGCTTTCACACACTTAAAGGACAGTAATGTTCCAAAATCCAAATACTCTGGCCAGTTCTATCTTCTTTTGAATGAAAGTGTTTACAGATTCCACATACCAAGTCATAAAGACTACCACAGACCAACAGTCTCATCACTGCTGTATAGCTAACTCTATCCAATCAGTAGTAGATGGTACAGTATACTACCCTATGAACAATGTTATGTTAAAAGTGAGCATTAATACTGTAGCATCGCAACAGTGTTTAAAACTAAAAGGAAGAAGACATTTTGTTTAACCTTCATCAAAAGTACATGCTTCAAACTTTTGGAAGTAATTCATAAAAGAAACTAAAGAAAGTTACCTGGAATCTGTTTATGTGACAGTACTTCCACTAATGTCTTGTAAGCTAAATCTGCTTATGTGACAGTACTTCCACTAATGTCTTGTTAGCTTCATCTGCTTATGTGACAGTGCCTAAACTCATGTCTTGTAGTATAAAAGTATATAAAAAATGTAAAATGCTCCCCCATACTTCAGTTTCTTGTGATATCTGTGCTGCATTCTCTCACCAATACTCCAAATACATTAACCCATCAAGCAGAACAAAGACATACTGAAAAACTACGTGATGGGACCTAGGAGTAACACTGGTTGCCTCGGTGACCAATGGTACTGCATGTTTAGATCATTTCAATGACCGTTTTGAAAGTTTTCCTGAGAAAAAGTGTTTACAAGCCATTTACACACAAAAAACCTACTTCTATATCCCAAAGCAGATGCACACTGAGTGGAACTGCTAAGGACAATTTTGCCTGGTTATCAAAGTTTCCAGATCATGACTGTAATAGAGTCAAATGTCACTCAGTAGTACTAAAAACCAAATCATGATGTCATTGAAGTGGTATGCTGTCATGGATGCAGTATGCTGTCATTGAAGTGGTATGCTGCCATTGATGTGGTATGTGCCATTGATGTGGTATGCTGTCATTAATGTGGTATGCTGTCATTGATTTGGTATGCTGCCATTGATGTGATGTCCTGTCATTGATTTGGTATGCTGACACTGATGTGGTATGACTCCATTGATGTGGTATGCTGTCATTGTGGTGGTATGCTGTCATTGATGTGAAATGCTGTCACTGATGTGGTTTTCCTGTCACTGATGTGATATGCTTCTGCTTTAAGTCTTGAACGTTCACCTTGAAAATATTTTTCAGACCTTTTGATTTCATGCAAAAGCTATGATTGATCATACAAGCAAAGATAGGCTTTGACAGTGGGACAAAAGTTCCAAAATTGGGTTTAATAACACAGAAACTTAAAAAGAGAAAAAATGCCAGAACTGAGTCCAACCTGGCAAAGGTGGCTTTTGTTGTTGTGTGATTTTGTATGTCATTGAGATTATGCTTCAGATCACTCCGATAATCCAAACCAAACATATTAAACCTGAGACACAAAGACTTGTGGCTGATTTTATACTGAACAGTATGATGACATGTAAGCCAATGATCTCAAGAAGATGAGATGAAGACAACAATGCAGAACCCCATATGGTAATGAGCTCAAAATCACTGCATAAAACCAACAATTACAGCATATTGATACACTATTTAATATTCAATGTGTACATTATAATCCCTTTGTGTACCTGACCACTGCCTTATACACCACTTGTGTCCAATATCATTGTCATCACATTTTGCACTTAGTCCATTGTAAGTACTTGAAGTTAGGTGGCATCATTCTCCACACATTCACAGAACTGTGCTTTACTCATCAATCCCTGTATTCACACTCACTATCTTGACTTAGGAAAATATTGACATCACTTCAGTGTTTAAGTGCTCATAGTATTCCTTTTATAAGAATCATGTGCTAACTCATACTCACACTTTATACTTTGGAAATCATACTCACTTTGACTATGTCTTCATACTTATTCATACCTAAATGTCTGTAATATCATTTGCAATCACTGGTATTATACTGTTCACACTCTCAGACATGCATGTGAATTGGTAGCTGAGTGACTCTGCTTCATCTTGCACACTTGACCAATCAATTCTGGAAGAATAACTGCACCTCAGCATTGTTTCTTCAATACATGATGAAAATAAACAAATTAACATCATTTGAGTGCATAGTTAAAGAACAATTTACTTCATCATAAACCAAACAACAATCAAGTCCAACAATCTTTAAGCTATTGTTTGTAAAGTTACTTCTCATCATTATCTACAGGTTCAGAGATTAACAGAATAATTTAACAAAGGGCACACACCAATGAGCTCTCTCAATACAGGTGTGATGAAAAAATTATCCCTTTATGAGAATCAATCTTTGGAAAATGTTGCCATCAAGTCTGTTGTACTTACAAGTGCAAGTTACTCATCCACTGAACAGTCAATGGACACTATGATTAAACTGAGGGCAAAGAAAGCACAAATGGTCAAACGTTGATAAATGATCAGAGTGAAAATCAAATCACAAGTTTGCTTTGGCTACCCCAGTTACTCTTCAATATCACTATTAATTCATAGTATGTCTCATTATCCGGCTATTCTATCCCAAAATCGTTCTGTCAGTGCACATTTTCGTAATCGCTTTAAATGAAAACACATCCTCCAGTCCCTTAAGTACAGGCAGCCCAATTCTCCATTGAATCAAAAAAATTCCTGTCTGATTCAGAAGAAATGTCCACTTTTTGGCAAAAACCTCTCTGAGAACAGGCATCACTTTCAGTTGATCAAACATTAATTCTTGTACCTGTAGACATCTTTAAGATTGTGTGATTCTCTCTCCAAATGTAGAAGACAAAGGAATACAGTCTCAATCATTCACAACATCAAAGGAAATAAATGAAGACCAATATAACTCTCAACATGTCCACTCAAAACCAGCATGATTTGTTCATAAGGACACCACCTGGACATGCAAACTCTAACACCAATAACCTTCTACAGAAAGTTAAAGGTTGCCACAAAGATGGAAATGTTTGCCATGCTTACCTCAAATATTCACAAAGCTCTCACTGTTTTATCTGAATCTACTCAAACCATTATTGCTTACGATAATGAATTAAAAGTTCTCAAAAAGCTGTAAAAATATCACAAAAATAAATATGTTAGCACAATATATTCCTGTCAACTTTTGTGTTAACACAGAAAAAAAAAAAAAAACATAACTTCTCTACCATATAAAAATCTTCCTGCACCTTCCACAAGCTTTTTCTTTGCAACTGTTGCTTGAGTGTTCTTTTTTTTTGGAAAAAAATTTGTACTTTTTCAAAATATTTTTTTTATTACTTTGTGGTTTCAATGTTTGCCATCATATGCACATTTACAAAGCTTCAACAATGAATTGTACTTCTTCATCTAATGCATCTAGTGCCATAAAAATATTTTCCAATCTCTTGCTGCACTCTGTTATATATTCTCTGAATAATATGAAAAGCTATGCAGAACACAAATTTCTTGCCTATGTACAGACCGGCTTGTGACCAAAGGTCCCAAGAAACCTTGTCAAACTTTCACCTTGCACTTATCCATGGTTATCAAAGGATTAAAAAAATATCAGGAAACACAACGGACTCCTTGAGATGTCTAAGCCATGTCTCTCATACTTCCCCATCTCAAAACATATTATAATTACATACAAAATCAATCACACTAACCAATAAAACATTTGAGAGATAGTTTTATCACTCATGTCTCTGTTATTATTGTAACAAACATTGCATTATTGACAAAGCTGACAGTGTGTAAAATAATGTGTTAGGATAGTCCTAGCCTAACTAAATGTAATACTGACCCTCTGTGAAAGATGTAAACACACTTAAACATAGTGATTTTGAAAACTCTGCCTCTTATCTGTGGGTCACCAACTCATGAGAGTGAATGTTACGTGTTCACAATCAAAGCTGAGAACTTCATCAGACATCGATCTGCTTTTGATTTACAAGTTGCTATTTTTTGTTCCAGGTTGTGACATCCCTTTGGTATCCTCTTCACCTCATGGTTTCGTTAAAAGACAACAGATGAGAGGAACTAAATAAATAGGCACTTAATTTGCTTTTGTCTTCTACTCAATTTTTTGCACCTCTCTTGGAATTGTCTTTTTTCTGTTTTTTCTTCAATTTCTTATTTGATGGAGTACTGATATGACTGCCGTTGTTATTGTTGTCTCCTCCACTGCTACCACTCTGGTTGCTACCACTCTGGTTGCCACCGCTGTTGTGGCGGTACTTGCCATGTGGGTGACCGTAGCTCCTGTTGCGGCTATTGTGGAAGGTCTTTGATACCACTGGATGCAGTGAAGAGGGGGAAGTCCTTGGGCTTCCTTTTGGCAGGGTGGTTTGGATTTCAGATTTGTTGTTGGATGACACAGTGACTTCAATATGAGGTGTGACAATGTGTCTGTCCTTGGTTAGATGCTTGTTGGACAAGCTGTCTGCATCAATTCTATTAGACACAGGATTTTGATTGCACCCTTTGCCTAATTTTGACTGTTTGTGGTAAATCTGACCTTGAGATAGTGGTTTCTTTACTTCCTGAATCAAGGCTGTGTCAGTACTACTTTCAGGTCCAATGTTTGAAGTTGTTTCTCTTTTAGAAGGCCCATGGGCTGAGTCCATGGTGTCCTTTGAGGAACCAGAAGTTTGCGATGACATTTCGGATTCCTAAAGAATGACAAAAGAGAAATGACTCTGAAGATGTCTGATGAAATACAATAGGTACAAAATACTCAAGTTTCTGTTGGCAGTGATGATGGAAACTTTGTTATTGTTGTACTCGTACTACGCAGAGCATTGTGGACTCTTGGTAGCTTAAATTACCTTTTCTATCGGTACTATTCTGGCAAACCCAAACTGAATTTCATATTCACCCATAACTGCACATAGTTCCATAGTATAACCACAATTAACCATTCACTCACAACCCATGAATCACGATTAAGAAATATTGTTTGAATAGCTCTCTGTAGGGCCACATTTAGGTGGATGCACTTATCTATGACTTTCGTCAATGGTGCTGTTTACAGAGGATGTCACCAGTCATCAGTAAAGATGAACAAGAAACAACCAAAGCATCTCATCATCAGTTTTACCAACAGTATAACATGATCCTCAAATATGTGAAGGAAATAGGCCAGGAATGAAGACACAGAAAATCTTTTACATGATGTACTTTGGCTGAATATTTAACGTTATCATGTTTTACATTGAGACAAAAATGTCAACCAATTATTAAATCGAAGAATTAAAGCCTGAATTGTCCACTTACAGAATCACTGGAACTTGACAGGATTTCACCAGAGGAAGAAGAAGAGATGGATACAAGTTTACTGTTTAAGACATCATCACCAGAGTTGGGTACATTGGTGGCAGCAGTGGGGTTCATTGCACTTTTTGGAGTGATCATGTGACTATCATGCTGAGATGTAGGAGTGCCAGCAAGGATGATGGTTGTGGCCATTGGCTGGGCTATCCTCAGGGCTGTGTCCTCTTGGGGTAAGTGGAAGGCATTTGGCTGAGCTATATTACATTGAATGAATGGTTGATGATAGAATTCTGGTACTTTCTGTGCCCAATTTCGCTGCACCCACAATCTGTGCTCTATAACCTCGTCAGTAACCCTTATTATTCGACCAAGGATGCTGAAAGACAAAAAGAGGACAAGATAATATAAGTAAGTGACATTTGCCATCTGATTACTCCACAAGGTATGCCAAACAGAAACAGTCAAAAGAGATGACTTGTTGCATAATGACAAAACTTTTTAATAGTGAACCAGCATGTCTACTATAGGAGAATTGTTGATGGCGAAGTAACAAGTACCAGTGCACTTTGCTCTTGTGCCTGGAAAGGAGAAAAAAGACACTGCTTATCAAATGGCAAAGTTACCACTGTTTAAAAAGTGAAAAGGGGTAGTTCGGGACCAAAGATTATCGCAACAGGCAGAGTTTACTAAGAATTGCTTGAACGCAGCAGGCTGGTATCAGTAAAATACACAGAGATCATCAGCAAAGTTAGGGCACACACATATTTCAAAGGTGGTTTGGTGACCACCACTTAATCGATTCTCACCTGAGTGCAGGCTACAGAGGCAAGGTAGCATGTTAAGCAAAATATACAGTACATGAAGAAAAACTTTCCAACAGTTTCTCTATAGCCTATATCGAACTAATTTTGCTGGTTGGTCTCCCAATGCTGAAAGCAATATCTACACACTACACCCAACAACCATGATGAATCCATTTATGATATGCACTTGGAATTGCTTTCGAAGTGTCCTTGTTTGGCAGCCAACACAGTATCAGCAAAAACTTAAAGTCTGTGAAAATTCAGTGCTGTAAATGGTAGATTTGCGAAGTTATATCATAGGCAGTGTGAGAATATAAGTCTCTAATGTCACTGTAAATCACAAGGGTTTGTGTCTCAGTTAATAAGAATGCAAAAATGCATTATGGTTTCACTGATGAAACCTAAGGGCCTAGCTGCTAATCTAAACTTTCTGCAGCACTTTATGCTTATACATTTCAGCGCTTCCAAAGAGTTTGGCGGTCATATCGAATACTAACACAGTGACATTATTAATCCAGCAAAACTTACATTAACAAAGCAAAGCTTACAATCTTTTGTATCTCATAATTGTAGACCACTATGCAAACTATGACTTCTACCTAGAATTTTTCCCAGCATCTACTTTTGAGATATCAAGTGTACAAGGCCTACACATTTTGACATTTGCTGACATCAACTGACCTTTGACCCTTCACTAGAATCAGTCAGCTTTTTGAAATCAGTGTGCTTCATCAGCATTTCATATAAGAGATCAGTCAAAGCTTCCATTCTTGCAATAGAACTTACAAGGTTTTTGCACTATGACTTCAGATGACCTTTCACCTCCACCACTTACAACAGGCTTCTAGTATTCAGTGTTGTTCATTACCATAACAAACATGAGATTTGTCCAATCTTCCATTCTTTAAGGAAACGTGTCACAAACATACACCCACACACAGATATGCTACCATTATAACAAATGCCATGACTATCAGCGAAACCAAAAACCCTTACGGGGAACCTAGCGGACGTGACGTAAGCCAGAAAGTCAAGGGATGTAGTGATCCCTTGCCATTGTTCATGAAGATAGTTTGCAAGTACCAGGACCAACTTCTGACAGTCCAAAAAGAGACACAGATTTGGTGACACAGGTTTATTGACTAATTGATACAGTGCTGGTATTTAACAGCAATATTCTGGGAAGTGGAAACAATATGCAAAAGTGCATTGAAATATTTTACTTTTGGAAATATTTTAGTCTTGGGCTCTCCAATTCAACGAGACAGGAGCAGACTTTGTGTTTTTGCTGAAAATCCTACCATCCCTGAGACAGGAATTGGTGGAATAATATGTCACATGACTGAATGAATAAGTTAATGGATGAACTGATGGATGACTGTTCTGTATATTGCAGGCACTGGTAATAAGATGTAACATGACTCCTCCTACCTGGTAAAAAAAAAAAGTCACAATATCCCAGCTAACACCATTAGACCATTGTATTAATTGGCCAGGTCACCCACTGATCTTTTCTGAGATAATTAAACCCAACTACAGTACTGATTTCGCTTAGTTCCCGATAATGCTCGTTGACCAAAAATTCAACTAAATCAATGCATTTTCTCACGAAAGTTATCTAAATCTATCTATTTTTATTAAATCACCAATTAGTGACTATCAAACCGTATTTTGTCGAAGTTTCAACGAAGTTTGTCGAACAAATTCCAAACGATGTTCATCGATGGAACAGGGTTCGATAACGAGCGATATTGGGCGTAGAAAACCTAAAAGATAGACGTGAAACGGCCGTTTGTTATTAATATTACCATAGTGAGACCCAATGAGGTGTTATCTTGTGGACATCGAAACAGATCGACTTTTTTGCATGTAGTTAAACCATAATCGACCCGATATTTTTTTAGTTCTTCCGTAGCATTTTTTTGTTTGCACAGTAGCCTATTAGGAAAAGCTACTCACTGTGCTGCACGGTGTAGTATGCAGTGTACGTAATTGAACAGAATGTGTATAGGCTTGTGCAACACAGGTCAGGGTTTGTGATACGTTTGAACAATCACGGTTTGTGATACGTTTGAAATACCTCTCTTAGCGTGGAGATCTCTGCAGCGTACGGTAACCAGGCGGCTTGCGCAGGGACTACGTTGATCTAACAGGTGTAAAACCAAGAAGCCACACCAAACACGCTCAAATAAAAATTTTCAGTGCATGTCATTCAAGGGTTAAGTTATCACAGACAGACAGTTCCCAAATTTTTAGTATAATGATCTTGGCGTCGTCTGATTTTTTTTTTTTCAAATGTTCGAAACTTTTTCATAGTTTCACAAAGATAAGAGGGGATCAGTTGCATGATCTTCAACCATTAAATGAGGCAGCTTAAAACATCGTAAGGCTTTCAAGAACAAGTGAAGAAAAGAGGCTGCAATTCAGTTTTGAGTATCTTTTCCTTATTAAGAAAACACTTTTTGAACGTGCAAAAACCATTGAAATTCATTTCGCACGTTCGGAAATCTTTAAGTGCGTTTGAATTTTTTTCTGTTTCAAATATTCGAAAAGTTTATCACAACGCCCGAAAATGCTTTCGTAGCTTCAAAAATCTTTCCGCGGGTTCGGAAATGACTTTGCGAGTCTTTTCGTAACGTACGTTTTTTTTTTTTTCAAATGTTCAAAAAATGATCACACGTTCACAACAAGAAACAACAAATGATTAATTGCGTTTCCTTTGAAAATTGCAGTCATCAATACACTTGAATCTCCTAATTATGAAAAAAATCTGACTTCATAAACATTCTGGCGCGTCGGGAATGCTTTGGTACCTTCGAAAATGTTTCACACGTTCGAAAATACTGCGTGTTTGAAAAGCTCCCCGTATGTTAAATATAAGTCTTTGTACACTATGTTCGTACACTTTTCGCACGTTCAAAACAAAAACCAAAAAATTACTTGATTACTTGATAACGAGTTCTCCTAGTTCAAAGTGCAACTGAATTTTCAAGGATCAATACTGGGATTGCCGAATTTATTTATTCGTAAATGTAACGAAGACAAATGTGATAAATGTATCAAAAAGCCTTAGTTATAATTTCAGAATTTTCCTAACGGTATTGTGGAAAATAAATGTTTATTTCCATCAAATCCTACGGTTACAAGATGACAGCTATGTCGTTTTCCTCCCACAGAAATAAATAATGTTCATGATTCAGTAAAAAGAAAAAAAAAACACCGCACCAGTTGGCTCCATAAGATAAAAAAGGTTTTAACTCACCTAAGTATGCATTGTCCATAATTGAAAATTGAAATAAATCCATGTTGATTTCCAACGTTTTTTTAATTCCATTAAATCTCGAGATTGCAAGGCGTGCGCACTTCAGTACTGATCTGATAAAACATTGTAGCTACATTAATAACAGTTTCTTGATAATCTCTAGTTTTTTATTCCTTTCACAGCTCATGAAGCTGTTTACTTCGATTTCATTGAAATTCATTTACGTAAGTGTACTAACTGTTAATTGTTTTGTAACTATCTCATATACCGGTACCGAACAAATCAATCACACGGTTTCTTTTGTATAAAGAAGAAATTTGACAATGTTTTCAAATTCGGACAGCTAAGCGGGCACTGCAAAATTATCAGGCGTTTACCGTGTTTTTCTTTTTACCGAATCGCAATTGAAAGCAAAGGCTAGTCCAGTCTGTTATCTTCCCGTTACATTTCTTTTAGTTTTGAAAAGTGGCTGGGAATAGTCTGCCAACTTTTGTCAACTCTGGACCACCCTCCCCTATTCTCTTTACCGCGACTGCACACCTGTTTGTTCCATTTTTCCCTTTAAAAGAATGGCCTGTGTAACTTTTTTCCACCTTTTACTTTCTTTAAGAAATATCTGGGTCAACACCTGGTCGTACGCCGACCCGGAATTTTTCAAACACCTGTTAGATAAGGGTAAGGCTGCATAATGAGCTCAGTGCTCATACCTCGTGCAGGAGATCCCTTAGTAGTGAAAGAAACTGGAAAGAAACCTTTACACTATTAGCAGCATCCAATACCAACTGGGTATAGAGAAAAACATTCATGTGTAACGTTATACAAGCATACAAGCATTCATCAGGCTTAAAAGAAAAAGTACCTTTGTTCAAATGGACTCGGATACGGATAAATTTGGAATTGTATAAAATATTTTTTTCCACTGAAAAAACAGGTTTGATACTACAATGTAATTAAATCATCGGACTCGTTCAAAAACATTTCGTAATATGTTCGATAATCGGTTTTTTTTTCTGTTATGTACAGATTTTCTTCCAATATTTGAAAACTTTTTGCAACTTTCTTTTGTGGTTCTAGCCTACTTGGCACTTGCATACTGCTAATTGTTAGCAATCAGTACAGCAGTCTCATGAAGGAACAGTTTTATTTTACTCTTTATCGGTTTTATGAAATAAAAAGCTAGTCGCTTTTTGTTTTGCTCAGGCTGAGGAGCACTGGACATAAAAGCGATCATTTGTCATCACAAAGAATTGTGCTCACTGATTGGCTACAAATGTTTATGAATGAAGACCTTCGTTTGTAAAATTTTGGGGATTTCCCGCTTATTACGTATTTTCACAGGAGGATGTCATGCTATTGCCAATTGAAGTACACCCTGTTTTAATCATACACGTGGATGAGCCAACAGAGTGTGTATCATGGAGCATTCGCGCAGTGCTAATATAGTGGCCATGGGTGTCAATGAAATTATAAACCAAAGCGTGGGGTTTCATTTGGGGACATTTCCTGCCGTGAACATTTTGTTCGGTTCGGGTTTTGTTGCAGTAACATAAATTTGTCTGTTTGGAAAACACTGAAAAAAAAAAAATAAAAAAATATCCAACCTGGGTTTTGGTGAAGAAAAAAAAAAACATTGTTCAACTCAAAATTGCTCATTGCATATTCTCAAAGGAGAGCCCACTTAAAAGAAGGTACTTTTTATTTCCCGCGCTAGTGAACGGTAGTATAACGTTAATGTAACCTTACACATAAATGTTTTGTCTATACCCAGTTGGCATTGGATGCTGCTTGCAGTTGTTTTCTCTGCATGAGGCTCATTATGCAGCTATAAGCTAGGCTTGCAGGTGGTTTGAGAAATTCTGGGAAGCGCGTGACAAGGGTCGTGACCCAGATATTGTAAGAAAAATAAAGGTAGAAAAAGTTTCCAGGCCATTCTTTACCAGGAAAAAAAGTAATTGGAACAAAGTACACATGTGAAAGTTGGGGGAGAGTGGCCCAATGTTGACAAGAGTTGGTGGACTATTCCCAGTCATTTTTCAAAAGAAAAAAGGATAGGTAGCGGGGAGATAAATGACTGAAGTAACGGTGTACACTGGTACACAGTGTGGTGCGCTACCTCAGTAAAAGGACAATCATCTGGCTTTGCAGTGGCCGCATATTGGTCGCATTGCGCGAAGGCATCTCTTTCTTGTTCAGACTTTTTTACCCTTTCTTTTGACGCCATCCGAATTTCATTCGAAATTTGATTATTTCGACAAGGATTTACCAGAGACATATAGGTGCAAGTAAAAACAGAATCTAGTAGCTGTGGTCACTATGGGCATTGTATGCGCTATTTGCCTCTTAACAAGGGTAGCCTACATTTCACACTTAAAATAATGCGATTGAATCCTTCAGAATTTGGTCTAAATTACAGTACATGGAGATTTCATATCAAACAGACCTAAATAATTATAAAGTAGATTATATTTTAATTTTAAGTCATCAAACTATGCCCTTTTTAATAAAAAAAAAACTAAAGATGTAATTGATTAGATTATTTCACAATTTTTCAACAATTATTCAATTTACTGTCAAAGTGAATAATGTGAGCTGTTAATGAAAGAGAGGGGAGGGGAGGGGTACGACAGACTATCACGTAGCCGTTGTGCGATGTATCTTATCAAATCTGTAAATGCAGTTCGTAAGCCTCCCAATCTGGAAATTTAATGGAATTAATAATGAAAACTTTGACATCAAATGGATTCTTTTGTTTACGGACACTGCATGTTTCGGTGAATTATTTCTTTTTCATATTATATGGAGCCAACTTGACTGTGATATGAGTCATAAGATTTTGTCATTGTTTTCGCTGCACCGGCCAACTAGCGTCAGTGTGGGTTTGGTCAATATGATCATACACTCATTTGCCTTAAATCATGAGAATCGTGCCCCAGACGTACGCATTTTTAACTTCGTTTTCAGCAATTTTTGCACAAATTAAATGTCCAGTTATGCGAAAGCTGTACTGTATGTCACGGAAAAAAAATGTGTGCTGCCAAAAAAAATGTGTGCTGCCAATGGGACGTTCAGGTACGGTTACCCAGTGTGGGTGAAAAAGGCCTGCACTCACAACTATTTTCTATTTGGTCTTCTTGCTGTCGCGTTGGTTTCTTTTATGAAAGTTGCAAAGCATAGATGTGCTACAGTTTACAGTCTGATCTTTAGATAGCGCTGTAAGGCTACTACAAAGTTTCAAACGCGCATTGACATGGCCTTGCATACATCTGTGATACTTTTTTATCAAACGTCGGACTCTACCCTCCATGCGAAGTCAATTAAAAAAAACGGCTGTGTGGCGAGGACTACAGTTTCAACGAAACCCTCCTTCTGGTAAACATTTGCGGTTTGGTGTCGATAGGCGTCGTTGAAACTTCCAAGAGATTTTGTTGACAAATGCGACCTTTGCGGTGAAAATTTTGTCAACGAACTTTATCATTTGCTTACGAATTTCATCTTTTTTTATCGTTTTTTAAATACTTTTAAACGATGGTTATCTTTCAACGAATTTTTTTCAACGGGAGCTAAGCGAAATCAGTACTGTAATACTCTTGAATTCAACAACCAGGATTGGCTTTCACAGAAAAAAAAATATTATCACCAACTAATGCAGTTAAAATTTATGGACTGACCTGTAACCATTGCTATCTTGGTCTATGTGAGGTAACACAGCCTTCGACAACACTGAAAAGGCATAGCTGAATGCCTTCCTGACTTCCATGAACCCAAAGGAGTTCCTACCAAGATCAAGGTCTGTGAAGAGTTGAAGCAACAAAATTAATACTTACAAAGTGACAGCACACAGCCAGTAAAAAGTACTTTGTATGGATCAAATCACATTTATGGAGAAAAATGTTGTTTGAAAAAAAAAAAAAAAAAACTACTGCAAAAACTCATGTTGGTTGCTGTGAGGTAAATTTAGTTGAAATAAATGGTTCCCAGACAACTCTCACCAGGACAACTTCCCCTCCACCAATTCCCATCTGGAAAATTCCCACCTCTAACAACTTCCTCTACGACAATTCTAACCCGACCTACACTTAACCCTACCAATTTCCCTGAAGGAATTTATCAGGAGGGGGGCTGTCTTAGGGGAAATTCTCCAGGTTGGGAATTCTCCAAGTTGGGAATTTTCAGAGTGGGAATTTTCCAGGGGAAGTTGTCCAAGTGGGAATTGTCCAGGGAGAACTGTCCAGGAGTTGTCTAGTCATGAAATAAATACATACTTACAAAAGGGATCATGCACGCTTTATCTTGCAGAAAAGTAATGTGCCCGACAAATCTATGACTCAGGACAACAGACCTGGACTGATATGCATTGATCAAAACTAGCATGTTTTAAATAGGGTAATGAGTATTAGACATACTTGGGAGGGTCTGATGCCTGAAATTGTTTTGAATAGGTAAAAAGAATATATCATAGAGAATGCAAATAACAGCATTAAGAGGTATGAAAAGGGAAGAGCTTTACATCAACAGAGGAGGACTGGTTGTATTTTTCCACTTAATTACAATTATTGTTGGAAAAGTAATTAGCAACTTTTCACTCCAACATTTTGTCATCAATGATATTGCAGAGATTATCACATTGTTAAAATCTCAACCCTAGTATTGTTGAGAGCAATAAGTCATATGGAAACCAACACACTGTGTACAGACAAAGAGTTCAAGTCCACAAAGCCATGAGTATGAGTTTGAGGACAGAAAAATCTACTCGAGTATACTCGAGAGTACGGACTCAAGCACTTCAAGTCTGCTACAAAAAGTGCTAGACTACCATGAAACTGTCGTAACAAATAAATGTGACAGCCATATTGATATTGCTGGTGCAAAAATTACTTGTAATTATGAATCAAGATTTTTCTTGCAACATTATCAACTACATGGAATAAGGTGCTATAACATAAGAGTACACTGTCATAGTCATAAATTTTCTATAATTACTTTAAAACTTCATTACATTACAGACATCATAGCAGCAACAAGTTACTTAAACACTATCAAATACTAAAAAAAAAAAAAATGACATCTTTTGCTTTCAAAAGTAATTTGGTTTAAATATAGTCAATATTCCTAAGCCTGTTTTAGTATTATCACTTATAGGTCTATAGTATCTAAATTTGCTACTGGATTCCTGCTTGCGACAAGCTTCTACGATGTACCACTTTTGACTAATCGGTAATTGGCATTGGCCAATTGTGGTACGAACTAATCAGTAAACGGTGCTCACAATTGGTCAGGTACCTCACAGGAGGTAAAGATACAATCATGCAATGAAGACTTACTTGGATTGAGAGGATCCTCAATGCAGAGCAGACTGAACCTATCTGTCATATTAGAAGCATCCTCTTTGGGAAAGTAACTGCCTCCATTCTCCACTCTAATGCCTGTCTTAAAGTAATTAAAGTTTACACCATAAAGCTCAAAGAATTCAATCAGAAGAACTCCAAAATTCATTGGTTCTGGGGGGGCGTGTAGCTGCGGAAGAGAGAGAGAGATAAGAAGGCATTCAATTTTCTTGTCCTTGCTTAGAGCAGCACTGTTAAGTCACTGATATGGCTTTCTCTTTCGATGCTGAGAAGAGCACAGAATGAGACTAAAATGATTGTGTTACCAGGGAAATAAGAAAAATTTGTTGCAAATGTACATATACTTATTGCTTACTTTACTTTATAGTGATCAACAACTTTTGCTATCATTTTTTGTTGCTTACTGATAGCATTTTCCAGTTATAAACTCAAAGTCTTTTTATTTTTGGCAACTACACACATTCCCTTTCCACGTTCAATACAGTCAGAAAACCAAAACAAACAGTAATGATGTGTTTAACAAAAGGTTAACTTTACTGATTTTGAGAAATATTTGATATTAGTTAAGATTGTGTTGCTTAGTTGTTATGTTTTAAACTTCACTAACTTATAATACTTATTACTCCTAAAATTAAACTCAGAGTCAAGTTTGATTCAGATGCTACAGAATATGCATGCATGAAAGAGGTTTGTGACATCATGCTGTTCAACATTTCTCAAGAAACTTCAGCAATATACACTGTAAATTTCAGTGCCATAAACTATACAATAGTCGCAACACATTAGTAGACTCCTGGTTATTTGACTATGAAGGATGGCAGTTTTAATTTGAGCAATTTGCAAGATGATCAAGCAATTAATATAAGGTAGCTGTAAATACTGATAATATTTTCAGAACATTATAGTACAATATTCTTAACTGTACTTCATTTCTTCAACAATAATTAAATAGTAAATAACTGCTTTAACCCAGACACAGCAACAATCAGTCAATGAACTAACAACACCTTCTTCGGCTCTGCACAGCTTATCTATGGTTATGTTCGTTTAAGAGGGAAAGAGGGTTGCTAATATGGCAGTCACATCTGAAGTCATTGGACACCAAGTTTGGAATAAGCTTCAAGGTCACTTCCATTACAGTTCCTCTCACGTTTTTGCCTGTCTACATGAGCGACTACAAAGATTTCCCTTTCAGGAAACAAAAAATACATCACAATGTATTATATATGATTAAACTGACAGCAATGTAGTAATGCCTTACTTTGCAAAATCTTTGACTACTACTAAATTGCTGGTTTGATTGTCATCATGCTTCATCAATCTATAGTAACATCACATTCAGTTTGGTTTCCAAAGAAAAACATAAAATCATTTTCTTACACAGTTTAAAATTTCCAAAGCTCTCTTTCGTTATCCCTTGTTTTCCTCCTGGCTTGTGATCATTTTAAACCAGTAAGTAAAAGTGCAGGAGAGGGGGATGGAGAAGTGCAGATGATGGAGGGGAAGTAACAAGCAAGGAATAATCTAATGGTTCTCTGGCCTTAGTTTTACTTATTTGATTTAAATATTGACATTTCATGACTAGTGAAGCAAATGACTAGCTCCAAACTGCGAACTAGATCACTTACTTCACAAGGCCACAACAGGTCTTGAAATCAATCACCTGTTACTCTTGATTCGAGTTAATGCCAATCTAACCTATTAAACATATTGCATCTAGCATGAATTCTACATCAGTGGCATTAGTCTTACAATTATATCATCAACCATTGCCAAGTGGCTACCATTGTTCATGAGATGCCATAGATAACTACAGTACCTGCAGGAAACTGACAATCATTAGGATAAGGCTGTATGAACTAATCCCACCAGTCCAGACTTCATTCAAGTCCCTCTGAAGAAGGAACTGTTTCAAGACAAATACCAAGTATGGAAGGGTTGGAAACTGAGTGATGAAGTCCTGAGGAAGAGACACAAACTTGAAGACATCATTATAACATTCTTCTTCTAACATTCATCTCAACTGAAAATGGTAATTTAATGACATGAACAGCATTTATGTTGAGCAAGGGTTGAACCATCAATTGGCTACATGACTCAAAAGCTATCAAACGAACTTTGGCTTCCTCATCCGTTAGACCATTCATAGGGTACTTCACTACAGGATCATTTCTTTACGCTTTTGGTCAACAAGCATCATTTAAAGTTGCACCACTTTCCACATGAAAGAACTTATTGAATGTGAACACGTTCGTGGAGATACTAAATATGAAGAGATAATAATGTCTTAGCCTTGAGTCCATCCTTGTGAGAGAGTTGCACAGAACTTTAATATCGTCCAAAATCACCTTGATAATGTGCTCTGTAGTGATTCCAGGAACAATTTAAACTGTGTTCAATGTTACTACATTGTATATCTCACGAACTTCACACAGTTTTAGTTTCAATTTGAAGTTGAGTTTTAAGCATTCACAGAAATTATTTTGCAAGTGTGTGCTATGCGCTATGCTTGAGTAATGTACTGAGATGCCAGTTACATGATTACGAATCATCATTGCTAACTTCTGTTGATCTGTCAGATTAAGAAAACAGTTCCACAGGCACACACTCCACAAGAGGAGAGAAAAAAAAAAGCTTGACCCACACTGAAAAAGTTGTTTTGAGCTTACCATCACACCTTGAAAAACTGATGATAAGAGAGAAACAGGATTGTAATGGAGAGAAAGTGTAGGTGGGAGAAGGGTAAATACATCTGGTAGTCTTAAGAAATACCAAGCAGGCCTTAGTCTCTTTCAATGCAATACTTGTAGAAAGGAGCAAAGTAAGTGATATGTGAAGTAAATATTGCCCTCTACATCCACCACTCACATGTTATCAGCCCCTTTTTGGCTTCGATGTTAATCGTAACCTTTGTAATCATGCATATGTGTGTGTGTATGGGTGTGTGTATGTGTGTGTATGTATGTCCGTGATGCCCTACCTTGTAAACACGATATCTCAAGAAGGGAAGCTTGACAGATCTCATATTTGGTATGTAGGTGTACCATATTGAGAAGGAGAACCCTATTGTTTTTAGTGGAGGTCAAAGGTCATTTGGGGTCAACAGGGGTCAAATTGTGAAAATGTGACAAATGTGACACATACTAATGCTATTATATCAGATTCAGAAAAAAATTTCTCTAAAATAGATCATCAAAACCACAATGCATTTCTGCATTCTGGTTATTGATAAGGACTACTGCAATGGTGGTCTAACAAAACATTAAGAGGAGACAGTCTCCACTGAACCACACAAAATCAAACATACATATGGGTGCTATTTGACGACATTTTCTTTTTACTGTCCATTTGTTTTCAACACGCAATCTGTTTCTCACTGCAATGATTTTGAACATTCTTGCAGACCAGTACACAAGGTCACCACTACAAAGTCACTGATGACAGCAGTATCCTTGATGATCTGTAGCTGTTGTATGTGACTATCATTCTCACCTCAATCAGCTTGGCACATTCAGTAGTCGTCTGCACATTGAAGCTTATGTCAACTCGTACCCGGGTGACAACGTCTGTCATTTTCACGATGGGAACCTATTGAGACAAAAAAGACAACACATTTATGAAATCTGCTCACTAGGGACAAATCTGAAAGAAAAAGAACCATAGGAAGGAAGAGACTAACAAAACATACATGAGGACTAGTTTCATTTGTATTCTAGCAGTCAGTCAGAATAACACTACTGATAACTAGGGTTGGGCGGTACCAGGAAAATCAGTAACGGTATTCGCAACACATCTATTCTGGTACTACTCAAAGTACCGGCACTGACCATGTGTTCAACGTAACAACAAGAGGTTCTGTGACTTGTTCAATGTGATTAAATGATTAAAATGAAAGGTTCTGTGCCCTTTATACTGTGGTAGTAATGGAGTAACTTGTATTCACGTCTCTACTTAAATTCATTGACAAAAAACCACGGCGGGAGACAAAGTTTCATTGTGCAGCTTCAGCAGGGTCTGAGAGCAGTACTGTATACAGCAACTAAATTGGCGGCTAAATTTTTGCCAATGCAATCATGTGTCAACATACCCACTCGCCATTTGCAGCCTAGAAATTCTCAAGTCAGGTGATCCTTAACACTGTACATCACTTACAAATTCTTTTGTCACGTAAAATCGTTGAAAACTTGTCTTGTTTTCTTGAAACTTTCTCAAGACATACAAATTCCCTGTCATTGCAGCTTACAATGTATGTAGTCATTGGCACTTATACTGTACGTATTAAAACAAACAACAGAACTTTCATGATACAAGTGCACTACTGTATGCGCATTGTATAGTACTTTTGTTGGCCAGGAATGGCCAGGGATGCTGTTATAATCATGCATTACAAAATTCCCAATCCAACTTATGCATTTATGTTAATGAAATTTTCATTATTAATGGCATCTATTTAGTGATGAAAAAGTCCACGTTTGTCGCAATCCATAGCAGAGTTATCGCACCAAATCTTTTCTTTCACCAAGTGTGCCTGTCTGCATATCGTTGTAGTCAAGGTTGCCAGTTTGGTGTTTTAAACGCCAAAATAAGCAAATTTGTTTCTTTTCTTTTTTTTTACCTTTGTGGGCCAGTAAAAATTAAAAGTGCTCGCCAAACAGCATTATGGCATTTTGGGGGCCTAATTGAAATATCTATAAACACATGCTTTATCACGAAATGTCAAAAAGAATTTTTTCCCAATTTTAATGGTCACCTGAGTGGGATGTTACAGGTTTACCATTTCCTCTTCACTTGCAGTAATATAGACTGAGTATGTACTAAGGTGTATCATATTTTTGTGTGTTGAAAACGCTGACGAGTGTAATACTGTAAAAATACAGGGTCAAATTTCCTCAAGTAGGAGCTGGTTTTGTTTTGGCCTTTGTTCAGGTGATTTAGCCAGCAATCACCCCACAAACAAAGTGGCAACCTCGATTGTAGTCACTATAAGCCCATCAACTGAGTAATGGATGAAACTGGATTACATGGGATAGCTATAGCAGCAGAATAACCTAAACAAGGTATGACACAGATGTAGGAGGCAGTCAGTTAAAGTTTAACATTTTAGAACACAAAAAAGGGTCATAACTTGAAAAAGGAAGGAGATGCAGACTTCTTCTTTTCCGTGAGGGCAATTATAAAATATTTGTAATATGATCTCTTTCCATCTGTGCAGTTTCTGTGTTAAACCTTCAGAGTTAAAAGAATGTGTACCAGTTCCACTGAAATTCGATAACAGTACATTTCTGATGTAAAAGTTTTGGCTGGGGTTGTCCTGAATCATTCATCAGAGGTATTATGATAATGAACACTGTTTAACATGCAGACTGATCAGCAGCAATTCAGCTATATAAAGGTAAGCCACTTTGGGCTTACATACTGTAAAAAGCATTTTTCACACATTTCAAACTGTTTGTTTCAGTTTTTTAATTTCCAAAACAACCTGATTTCTGTCAAGTTAGGCCTACACAGCATGTTCCTATATAGCCTACATCCAATAACAAACATCACTATATGTATCCCCAAAGGCAACTTGTGGTCACAATCCATCTGAAGGTCACAAAAAAAATGTAAAATTGAATAAAATGATGGGCAGCTGCCAGAAAAACCAGTCTAACTTATTTCCTAAGCTTCATCTTTGTTTTTGTGTTTCGTTTTGTTACTCTATTGTTGCTATCATTAATTGATACAGACTCAATTATAATTAGCAAAATAGGGACGGGGTTTGTGGCTATGTAGGACATTGAGCAAAGGTTTTCAAACCAATACTTCAAAAATAGAGAACAAAAATACATGGCAAGAGCTTTGCTGAGGGGGAATCCTACCTGTCACATCAACATAACAGACCTGCTAGAGTAACCAATTGAGCCAGTTCGAACTTAGCTGATTGCAATGGGGCTAAAGAAGTATACACAGATGAGCCCTCAGAAGGCAAACAAGGTTTGTTTTTATCTCAAGGTTTGAGGTTTGGTTTTTCAGAGATAGTGATATGAAAAGTTTTAAAATGGATTTGGAATTTATTTTTTATAATGTTGATATTAAAGTATTAACGCTACATTTGAAAAAGCAAATTTTTGTTGATTTTGATAGGAGCCAGTACCAGTACCAAGAGTTTACCCGGATTTTCCCTGGTACTGCGATGTATTCAAAAGAACCGGTACTTGCACAGATTCTGTCACCGGTATTGCAAGTACCAGCAATGTGAATACCGGTACTACCTTGGCTACCGGGATACCGCCTAACCCTACTAATAACCACAGAATACCGCAACCACAATGATGTTTATTTATACATGTAAAAATGGTAAGCAGTGTAATTTCACTTCATTTACTGACTTTACAGGTTCAATGAACTTGTACACAACATGGGATGAGCAACATGATGCTTACAGTAATTCATATTTCCCTTGAAAAAAATCTTTCCTTTTTGTTGGAAGTAATGTAACTATTTCTGGACAATGATACTGACAGACCTGCAGTAAGTCCAGACATCTCAAAAGTGAATGTACTCTAACCTCTCTAGATAACTGGCTTATGCATAATGTCAGGAGACTACTGTATGTAAAAAGTACATATATCAGCTGTAACCTGACTCTACGGCATCTCCAGACTCTTATCAAGAGTTTGCTGAGGCATGAGGCCAACCGAATGGACTGTCAAATTCCCGACAACGACTGGCAGCAATTAATCTACAGTTCTGTATATTACAGTATGTAAGTATGTACACATACATGTACATGGATCATAACCCAGACAATGCTAATGTGTAAATGATGGAAACACTTTATTGCTATATTAATCCCAGAGATAAAACAAGATGGAACTGTGATCTTGAACAACTGATGTTTTCTCTTATTTTGCTTTGTTGTGTTAGGCAAATATCACTCTTCCAGAAGACAATGTATTAGACAAAAGTATGTTAACACTATACTCTGCATTCTACATACAGGGCTGACAAAAACACAAATATGTGATGTTAAAGTCACCTTGGCATTAACACTTGAAAGCCTGATGTGGATCCAATACCCTGCCCAGGCTTGATAAACATAAGGCTACTGTTACAAATCTAGATAGATGTATGCATGCTGACTGTACATTACAAATTCAGAAGCATCTATCACAGAAGCATTATGACAAGCATACACCTTCTATGTGCAAATTGTACTTATTGTTGGAGTGAAGAGGGACAGGTCAAATTTAGCATTCTTCTCTTGTAAATCTTTGAACTTTGGCAGTTCCTGCTACATCTGAAGAAGTCTGATAAAAGGATTGCTTAGTGTCCAGTACAACAAACTGGCAGTCTTAGCCCAGGCAAGCAGAGCAATGATACAATGTTTAACTTCTACTGAGTCCCATTGCCTCCTACATTGTGTCAAGTGAACCATGTATTAATTAAAGCTGAACCAAAAATGATAATTCACTTTGGTCTGAAATTCTGCCAAGTATTGACAGGTTTCAGATCTAAATGTTTCAATGTACAGCACTCACCTGAATAAGTCTAACATGATCACTATTTAACTGCAAATATGTATATAGAGTTTATTTCCTCAAAACTGATTGGTAACAGCTGAAAAATACTTTGAATATGAAAGAACATTTGATCTGAAAATCTCACAAATAGAAGCAATAAGTTACTGGCATCAGCATGAATACAGAGCGCTTAAAATAAAAAACTAATTACACATTTCAGGAGATGCTTGGCAGTGGTGAGTACTGTTCATGACAAGGCAGTGTGCTTGCTTTTTGTGTCGAGTCCTGCACAATGTTCGCTAGTTAGCCCACATTTATTGAAGGTCAGTCAGATACTAGGAGGGTTCACAGTCCTAAGTCATATTGTGAACTTGAGTTTAAGATCTTATTTTCGTATGTTACAGAAGAATTGTTTCAAAGTCAAAAGCATTGCATGTCACTCTTTACACTAAAAAATTGATCTCAAAAAGGGAATTAACCTCAGAAAAGGGTTTTAAGCCAATGTGATATAATTACAGTCTACATGACTACTGTGAGTCTGTTAATTAAAATGCAAATTTGCTTCTTTTATACATTTTTGAGGAACAAAACAACATTTCCAAACTTACTGTGGCCTTATCCAGCACTTTCAAACTCCCTGGTTCAAGGAGGTCACTATTTTTCAACTCATCTCCAAGGCGACAACAGGGATTATCCCCAAGCTCTCCAAACACAACTAAATCTATATCACTGAAAAGAAACAGTAAGGAATAATGTCAGCAAATTAGTGGGAAGATAAATCAATTCATGGAGGCCTTTATTACTGTATAGCCTGCACTTCTATACAGAATGTCAGCACACAGAATGAGAGCTTGGATAAAGAAAGAAATATTGCACAGTGAACCATGAGTACTGTTGATAAAGGAACTTAGATATTAATAAGTGTTCCCCAAAACTCACCTGATTTGGACATTTATAAGTGGCAGTACTTACTGAGCCTCTTGACCTAGTTTGTAAAACCTACTTACCTGCTTTGACAATGCTTCAGATCAAGCATCTTGATATCTTTTTCAGTTCATTCCAAGCAGGAAGGTTGCTGCTTGTCAAATTGCAACTCCCTGTTACAACTTACAAGTGAGTAGTGTTGAGTGTTGTAGTTTTGTGCCTTTTTGCAGTGCATGCATTAAGTCTAATTTTCTGTCTCACAAAATTTGAAGTGATAGTGTGTTTAATAGCAAAAAGTAAAAAGATTAAAATTTCATTTCCAAATGTTTACAGTAGTATGCCTTTTAATTGTACCAGTCAATTTGGGAAAATTAATAGTTTTCAGGTAATAAATTTTGCCATATGGCTACAAATTCTTACCATATAATTACAACAAGAGACCAAGGGCACTGTGGGTCCTTGCATAGTTGTAGTGTAATGTGAATCATGAAGGAAAAGGAACATTTGCATTATTTTGTACAATGTCCCACATGGTCCATTTCTGACCATGAACCCTCATATCCTGAACATCCCACATCTACCCTAAGGCTAATGTGACAGACATTCCACATTTGCAATATAAAACCCTTTAGACCCTTTCACCTCTGGTCACTCCACCAAATATGTTGATGTCATCTGCTCAATATGCGCAATTCACATGCTAAATATCAGATGCCCCCACTGTTACCCTTTCCGAGATACAGTGTTTACAAGGTTTTCCCAGTTTTACCTCTAGTGACCTCAAATGACCTTTGACCTCCACCAAAAACAATAGAGATCACATACCCTGGATGGCCAACCCACACATCAAGTAAGACATCAGTCAACATCACCCTTCTGAAGATAATGTGTTTGCAAGGTTTTTAAAGTTTTACCTCTGGTGACCTCAAATGACCTTCACCTAGACCAAAAATAAAAGGACTCTTTTACTCAGTATACAAGCCACACATCAAGTATGACATCAGTCAAGATTACCCTCCTCAAGATATTGTGTTTACAAGGTTTTTCTCAGTTTGACCTCTGGAGACCTCAAATGACCTTTGACCGAATTTCCCTTATTGATTTGGCACGTACCCAAGCAAGTGTCACAAACACACTCATACACATAAACACACATGTACACCAACCTGACTGCATAGGTTCCTTTGCTGATGCAAGGAACCAAAAGCTTGAAAAACAGAATAATGTTTGGTTATGTTTTCATTCAACTAAAACTGTGTGTTTTTTTGAATAGGCCAACTGAACTTGCACTCAAGATGAATATTAGGTTGATCAAAACAGCTGATCACTGATACCATAATTATGTGATCAGTTTGTAGGTTATTTGTAAATACAACACCACTTCATTTCACTAAATATTACACTTTCTGGTACCCAATCTTCTGGTACCCATCACGAAAATATGATTTGAGTGCGTTTTTTTGATACAGCAGTGAGACCTATGCTGTTGCATACCTTCACTATGTAGGTGCTTATAATAGGAACTGACTTCTTGTCTTTAGTGTTTTTATGCTATTTCCGTTGCTTTCCAAAGAGGTTACTGTCATTTTCATTCATTGAATGTTGTATTCCATCCATGAACAACCTCTCATGTACATTTAAAAGTTGAGAAACTTATGAATCAATCTTATCAACATACACATGCTATCACTTAAAGTTGTAACTCCACAGAGAACGGCTAAATAATTCACTTGAATGCCCTTGGCAAAGAAGAGTGTACTCATGACATGTATTAAAGAGAAAATAACAGTGGAGCAAAAAGAATCATTCCACTGAAACAGTGAAATTGAAAACTTGTGTTTCTAATTTTACATCTGAAGTCACAAACAGCAGTAAAACTGAGTGATATATTGGAGTGTTTTGGTCTTGTAGTATAATACTGTATGACCCCAACTTGGAGTATGTGAACACATTTCAAGGAATCAAGAAGGAAATGGGTTCACTAGGAGTAAATTCCCGACAACCAAGAGTTACTATCTGATTCTATGTCATGTAATTTGTAACCTTTAAAGTTCTTTGGCTTCTTTTAATATAACATCAACTTCTTTCTTTTTCTAATATAAACTAAAGCAATAGTGGTTGGTAGAATTGTGGCTCTACCTTTAACAGAGGTAGTGAGTAGAAATATACGATGCAAAAAAATGAACAAGGCAACCTGTACAAACAACTGCAATGATGTTTGTATGAAGTACAGTAGTACAATAACGATGACACTTTAGACATAGCACACAAGGGATTTTCAACAATATGTATATAATGTAGCAGGAAAACAAACTGTGTGCACTACACTGATTGATTGATTGATTGACTGATTGATTGATAGTTTCATACAGTAGTTTGGCAAAACTAACATATTTGCTCTATGTGAACAATGATCATCATTGGTCCGTTCTCTCATCCTTACAAACTAGAGCTGAGAGACAAAGAGAGGCATTAAAAGAATGACTAGCTGGTAAAAACTACGCACAGCAACAATAGAGGACTACATACACAACTTACACAAGAATCACTTTACACTGTTTAAAGTTCCAGGATTTAATTAGGGGAGAGGGAGAGAAGGCGGGGGGGTCACATATTACGACTCAAGATATACTATGTACTACCTTCTATGGAAGATGGGATACGGAGGTGTGGGGTACGGGGAACACATTATTTGGTAGTAGAAGGCAGTTCAGCACAGTAGGATACATTACTTGGTAATGGTAGGCTGTTCAAAGAAAGGTATCTTTGACTATAAAGTAAATAGCATAGGCAAGGCTATTGCTAATAGAGGAGAATAAATACATCAATTCTACATACTTCCAACAGGATAATCTGCCACAGGGACTATCAATCATAGACCCACACGTAGTCTGCCACGTGCATGTACTCACTACTTCACTCACCAAGACTACAAGATGAATGCTCCAACAGTCACCCAAATATCTACCGGCCCAGGCAGAATAAACTCTACAGCCAAAAGTTAATTGTCTGAAAGACAAATTTAGTAAACACCGCCCTGGTATTACAGCAGCAGCACCAGCAGTACTGAATCAATGACAGGGTACCATTATAAGTCTCAATTCACAAACCAACAACTGTGTCTGTCAGCAGCTATTCCAACATTGACCTGTGTGGAATTCAGACTGGTACAGTTCTTCTTTGGCAGTGCACATTCTGTGTAAGGTAATACTATTCTCTACAGACACAGTAGTAGTATATCATGATCACCACACAGTGAACAGCAGCCAATCTGAGAGTTAAATCTGTTATACAGCAGACTGTACAATGTTACTACCATACACACCCAATGAAAATAAAAAGAAGCAAACAAAAACTGAAACCTTAAAAAACTACATTGCAGAAGAGTTTGAGAAAATAATCATCTCTTGATCATGCTTAAATTACAGTAGTTAAAGTGTTACAGTATAAACTGGTTCAGAATTACCTTTCTTAAAACAAAAAGTAAAACTGCTTCTGTAGTGATATGTAGCAAATATATTCAAACCACTTTAATTTGAAATCACTCCCTTGTTGTCTTCTAGTTGGACATTTTTTTCTCCTTTTTTTTTGCCCTCTTTTCTTTCTCTTTATTTTTTCTGCAGTTAATCTTTTTTCCCTCTAAACTTGACACATCAAAGTGCTCTTAACAGAAAATGTACCTAGGAATGTAAAGCAAATACGCAACATAATTTCTCAGTTTTTAAGGGTGATAATCCTGATACAATTAGGCCCAGTAATGTCTACAAACAGAACTGACAACATATTCTGGACATTGTTATGGCTTTCAAGGGTTTAAGATTTTAAGGATCAAAACAGCCAGCACTTACTGTAGTTTTAACCAACTTGGCTCACACTAAAATGAAATCCATCCCACCCAATGAATTCGACCTCCAACCAGCCTAAATTGATTCCATAATTCACTGTTATATCTCTGTGAGTATGCTATTTTCAAAATTTTGAGCAAAACCAAAACAAAACCTTAAATTGTAACATTGCAACATGACTTGAAACTACTAGGATAAAATATGATAATTAAAAAATTAAAGCATGCCTTAGTAATGGGAAGCTTGTGACTTAAAATTTCTGGCATGCTAACCAAAGGCCACTCCTCTTAGATAATCAAAACAGCACAAACCCAGATTATTATAGCTACATCCCTGGTTCCTGATTCATCCATTTAACACTGTTTTGATGGTCTCTAGGTCTTGCTGCATGAGGAGTCATTAGCTCTCCAGTTCAAATATTGTGGCAATTTTAATCTCTTCATTGAGAGCGACCTTCAAAACAGAAGATAAGCACAACTCATACAGTGAAGATAAACATTACCAAAAGTAAACAATAAACAGTAAACATACTAGACTATATGAAGTAATCAGACTACACACAATAAATACAACTAAAGGCACACACACAAACACATGACACAGACAGACACAGTACTGTACTCATGGACGGGTTGTCAAGAAAGGAGTTAGATTCAGATTGCAAGGAACAAAACTCACGCAGGAAAGCTGCTGAATCTCAATACTTCTCATTATTTAATGTTCCTTTGTAAGATATGTCCTGAATATGTTAGAAACAGTTCAATTGTCATTGAAGAGATTAACAATGAAAAACAGAAAAAATCTGAATGTGGTTGATGTATCTGGTGTTGACAAAATTTAAGACTTCTGCCATTATAGTTCATTGTGAAAAATGTTAATAATTAAATGTATTCATTTATGACAATTAAACAATTGTTTGGAGTTTTGTCTCACCTTCTTTGAAAATTTGAGCAGTTAAACACCTGGCATTAAAAGAATTGTTCTGAGTGAGAGAACTGTGTAACGTATAAATTTGTGTAACTGGTATTTCTAGGTGAATGCTATTAAACTGGAATTGGCCTAGTGGACTAATGGAGCACCTTCGAGCTAATTGAGCAACTCATCATTGCTCGATTTGGTATATCTTACCAACCTTAACTATTTACATCTTTTACTTACATGCAAAGAAATGTGATGGAGAAATATGAGACACATTGACAATGAACTGAGGCCCAGATACCATTCAAAAGAATATCAGAATGTCAAGCCAGCCTGACAATATCTCTATACATGTAATGTATTGAGATAAAAACGACAAACTGGCGTTACAATTTGCAACACATGACAGCTCAACTGTAGTTCAATTTCATAAAGGCTTCACAAAAGTTGCAAATCAATATTTCTGGTCCTAACTTAACATCAAAGTCTCTCTCAAACTGTTTGAAGTTGGAGACATAACTTAACTTATGGCACATTATTGGAGTGAATTGACAGCTAAACAATTCAAACATTGATTAGCAAAAACCGCTGATCACTTCGTTCCCACAATTTCATCACTTGGATTTGAAAATAGGAGGGATTCCTATTCCTCCTATTGCCCAACCTTGTTCAATCTCCAGTGTGTACTTAAATCTGACACTGAGTTTGAGTCTGGTGCAGTAACAAAACAACAGAACTAAAAGTTCACTTAAATGTGACGAACATATGTAAACCATTGTATCAATGCTTCCATGTCAGAAGAGAACCATGTTAACAATACAAACTAAAGCCAAAAAATGGGGTCTAATTAATTCTCCATCAATCCTAAATTATCGAGGAGTTCAAAACACAAAGATATGATCCAGATACAGACTACAATTCATGATCTCAGGGGAGCAATTATTACAAATCAACTTTTAGACAAATAAAAGTATCATAGATGACTTCTTGTTTTTTGCAATTACTTGCACCTTCTTTCTTCATACACTATCCTTTTTTTCTTCATACACTATCCTTTTTTTCTTCATACACTATCCTTTTTTTCTTCATACACTTATCTTTCTTCTTCTTCATACTCTATTCTTTTTAAATCTTTTACCATCTTGTGTTGCAGACTGCCACATTGTCTTTACACATTTTCTCACACATTTTCTTTTCAACTGTACTACTGCTTTCGACTAGTGCATTCATGTTCCGCTACTGTTCGTAGTATAATTTAACAATGCTAAGTATCTTCAATGTAATTAGTTTATCTGTAATATTGAACACTTTATTTTGTTTGTTTGGCAAGAATGTGTTGTCTCCTTCTTCAGATGTACTTTAGTTAACCATACTATACAAAGCCACACAGTACTAATGTACATTATACCATACTATACTAAGCCACACAGTACTAATGTACATCATACCATGCTCCAGGTGCAATACTAAATTATACCATACCTTACGTATTACCACACCGGAACCATACCTCTATGCTGTACCATACTACTTTTACAAACCATATCACGCCATTACATCGTATCACACCAAAACAGAAGAACAAAACATTAAACCATGTTGATAACAATCATTCACAACATTTGATCAAGCAGGTCAGATAGAAAGCTAAGAAGTCTGAGTGCACTCTATGATCAAAGAACTGATTGTCATAGACAAAGTGAACTAGTTGTTTGCATACATAAGCAGTAACAATTGATAATTTCAGCTACATCTAGACATCATAGGGTTGACAAACAAGGACACAGCAGAACACACAAAAATAAAGCCCTCTTCCCCTGTCCATTCTCACCTCTTTCTCCCCCCCCCCACCCTTCATGCCTGCACTGTTAACTGTCCTGTGATATCCTATACCCTCAACTTTGAGGGTATAGGACAATACCTAGAAATCTAAAGAGTACAGGGATTAGAACAATACTTTTCAACTTGCACTATACAACCATTTATGCAGTTAACAGGCAAATTAGGATCTTTTAACATTGTATTGTTCTGTTTGATGTCATACATTATATACAACTAGATTTACTGACAAACACATCATCTGTTCCTGGTAAACAGCTGACTAGTGCTGTTTATGGAGCAGTAATGTGTCTGAAAGGTTCAAATCTGAGGTCACCAAAAACACAGACAGGGTCTTTGAGACAGCCATTAACAGATGGTATCTCAGTGATAATACTTGAAAAAGACTGTAACAAGGTAAATGTTCCTTGCATTAAAAGCATCAAAGGTGAGTTGTACATAGAAAATGTACCCTGGGAGTGCTGGCTATTAAATGACAAGCACACAGAGGAACATGGAATCATAATTAAGGGGGAAGACTATCCTAAAGTTGTTGTCCAGGATCCACCTCTGTACTGTACTGAGTTTCTCTTTAAGGCCAAGTGACATGCAGCTAGAAAAGATTTAGTTTCATTCAGAAGTTGCAGAGTGAAATCCTGAGTAATAATCCGTTCAAATTGTGTTTCTATCTATTACCATTTTGAAATATAGCTTCTTGAAGTCTGATGAAAATGCAAAACAGATGATGTAGAGTGTTGCACAGTGTCAGTACTTCTTTTGTTAGGCCTGTATATTTTATCTCTTTACTACTGGGTTTCAAACTGGTAAGTGATATCAATATTTCTGAAGAAGACAATACAAACTTCCAAAATAAAACCCTCCAGTCACGTAAAATTCTCAGTTGTCCTTGTAATAAAGGTTAAGTAAACAAAAGATAACGTAAAGCATAGCAGGTGTGTCTCTCCCTGAGTGTCACAAATCTGCATGTTTGGCTTATGTTTATTCATGATGCAATTGGAAAGAGATTTGTTTGTAAAAAGATCAAATTTTGATCGATTTTCATGATAATTGCACCTATTTTCAAGATTTTTAACGATTAATTTGATCAATACTCCAAAATGTGTTTTTCGTGTCACATGTAATTTAAACTCAAAAAGAACTGTTGACTTCTCTGGGGTTATTACATAGAATATAAGAATTAACAAAAATGTGACCAACACTCAAAAGTAGGTGCCTTTTGCAGAGGTGAGATCAAGTCAAATGTTTTTCTACTTTTGTATAGTTTCAACAAAGTAAAAAAGCAAAAACTGTTTTTCTTGTCTTTTTCCTGGCTGATAAATCGAAAGGAACTTTTAGTGAGCTGAGTTTTAGCTTCAGCTATGTCGAGAGTTAACCGAATGACGTATTTTTCATCATGAGCCTTTGCATTTAGTCTAGGGCTGTTGATCAGTGTGACAAAAGACGCCACGTGACGTTTCTCATTCATCCCAGAGATTTTCACCATGTTTGAAGAAGCTTCAGTTCAAGTCAATTATGGATAAAGCGCACAAAACAAACAGAAACACAAACAGAAACAGGTAGAGAGCATGTGTGGTATAGTAATTCCTTAACAGTCACGGGCAATGAAAGGGTTCAAAAGGGATAAATTGAAAAATAAATGGAAACCAGAAAGCCAAAAGTCTTTGTGATTCCTCGCCATATGGTTACATTATAACAAACGAATTATTCACATGACAAGTATGAGATCAACTACAGTTATTGTTCTTGAATCCCCATATAAGCCTTTAACCCAAAATGACCTTTCACCTCCTCTTAAAACATTAAGTTGTAATAATTGATAGAAATCACCTATGTATTTAACATGGGCAATACACATACTACAGTAAGAATGAATCCCCCACAATTAACATTCTTGAGATAAAGTGTTTACAAGATTTTGACAACTAAATACTGAACTACTGGATAAGAGTGATAAACATGTAAACTATCAGATCACTGACAGTTTCTCTTTTTGAAATACAGGAGCTACAATGATTTTGACCCCTTGACCTCTGGTGACTGTAAATGAGCCTTGACACCAACAAAACACAATAGGGAAAATCTACTCAGTATGACTAACCCACATACCAAATATGAGATCAGTCATTGTCACCGTTCCTGGGATATTGTGTTACAAGGTAGTTACAGTTTCACCTTTGGTGACATCAAATTACCTTTGACATTGACCAAGAACAATAGGGATCATGACCAACCCACACATCAAGTACGACGTCAGTCTCGATAACCCTTCTTGAGATATCGTGTTTACAAGTAGCATCCCATACACACACACAGATGACATCATCATCTAATAGATTCCTTCTGAAGATGTTACAATATTAATGATATGAACTTCTCTTTTCCAGGACTTTGAGAGCCCTCCATGGTTCTCACCTGGTGGGGAGATACAGCCATGTTTTGCAGCTGCCATATATGGAAACCTGGAATATAGAAAAGACATGACATTATTTTAATAAGGCTGGGTAATTTAACAATACAACTAATAACACCAATTGCAACATAAAGCTGACAGTAATAGACACTATATATGATCAGAGTATCCTGTCACCTCTGATCTACCCTCACAATCTATTCTACCATCAAATGATTTCAAAGGGTTTGATTTAATCCAGGGTTCAGCAGTTCCATCAAGATACCAATTTCTCCCAAAGATAACAAAGTTGCAAAATGTGGTCATTCTTCTCAAAATAAGTTCTAAAAAAAATCATGAATTCAATTTTACTAAATTTTCCTAACCATGAGCACCCTTCGAACATGCTGTTTACAAAGTTGCACAATATCGCTGTCTGTTCCAAATATTCTTAGTTTTTGTTCTATGTGCTTGTCTAAAAGTGTGGTAAAAAATATGGTCATCTTGGAAAATTTGGGCAAGATGCATCTCAGATACTGCCGACTTACACTTGATGACCGTCTTCACTGATTTGAAGCGCTGGAAAAAAAGCATCTACAGGTACAGTACTGCATTATACTGTAGAATCTTGTTAAAAAAATTTTTGGTTGACATTACAAAACAAATCAACAGGAATCTCAAGAAGAGGAGAGTTGTATCTCTGCAAATTTATTCAAGAAAAAATTAAAGGTGAGCACTTCTAACACATGGCTACTATGTGAAAGTCTGCTAACAAATTTATTCTGTCCACATTGCAGGATCACGGCGAGGTCATGCCAGAGTTAGTATTTTAAATGATGAACCATCAACCAAGTTCAGTTCCAGAAGGAAACAATTAATTTTGATAACTTTCCCCTTCCATCCAATCACTACATACACTTATCTGTAGTGATATATCTAGGCAGTATATATACTACACATTACCTTGATAGCAAAGTGATAAAAAATACTGCATCTATTGTATGACAGGTCTACATTTTATATTCTTTAAAGAGGCAATTAAATATAAAGTGAAACTTTGGGTGAAATATTGACGATGATTTTAGTTGACACTTTAGGGCATAGTTTATGACATCAAAACTTTAATTTTATGCACACAGAGGCAGCAACACCTCAGATCTGTACACAGAAATGGACTAATTTACATTGTTGACACAAATAAATAAGTCAACTTCTTTTGCTTTTGAAAATGGACAGATTTCCACTAAACATCACCATTCGGAGTAGAACTATGTCTAAAACAAACAGAAACTAATTTAAATCTCACAAACAGATTTATCAACTCTTTTACCTATTTTTATTTTCTCTCAAAGCAAGATGACTTTCTTCCAAAACCTGTTCAGATGGCATAAGCTTTACCTACAGTCAAATTTCAGCTTAACATAATTTACACCTTCATCCACTTTTATCCTGTTCCACTTTCCTAAATTTTCATTCCTTCAAATTTAATAATATTTCATGTATGTTACAAATGTGAGCCTAGCATTCACCTAAATATATTTATCTAGACCAAGGTAAAGTATTTGAAGGAAATGCTGCCCTCCCTGTACATTCTTCATTAACCATTGTAGAGTGCCATTAAGTACTCTACGCTTCCCAAAGCTGAACATCTTACTGGCTGCTATTTCTTTAGTGAGCCTGGAACTCACATTGACTCAAACATCTTTCCGACAAATAATCAGACCTTGAAACAACCTTTGAACGTGTCAAGGTAACATGTTGCGAAATAGACAACAGATCTATGCTGCAAACAATGATGAGGCATATATCGCTATGTACACAGAGATATGTGAAGTTTGATTTCATCACAGGGATTTTCCATCAAAGGTGCAGATATATAGAAATACTGTGATAGAGAAATAAAGCAGGTCTACCAGATTAATGCAGTAAACTGTGCGGACTTCGGGTTCAAGAACTGAAACGCAAGGCACAGGTTGGGAAAGCTTTGCAATATATCGTCATAATAAAATTGAAACCAGGAGTTTAAACTGTAAGGAATGAATTATGCAAATTAATTTTCTTGTGATCTGCGACCATCTGTCTTTAAATAATGTTAAGAAATCTGTACATAAAATGTAATACTCTCAACAGGAATTCAAAACTTTTAAACAGCTAATCAACAACTTAATTATTCAATTTGTTTTAAAATGAGTGCATATTTTTAACTTCCTTTCATCATGAACATGAAGAATCTTAAAAATGTAAAGAAACAAAACTTGATGAAGACAAATGGCAACAGTGTATCTGTAAAAGGACATAGCAATCAATGGTACATACAGGTATTACAGAATATTAAACATACAACTCTGATGATATCACACAAAGTGAAATGAAAGACTTTCAGTTTTCCAGTCGTATGAGACAGAGGATAGAGGAGGGGGGGGGGATTTGGTCTTTGAAGATAGTAAATTTTTACAACAAGAAGTGTTCTGACAACATGAATTGCTTGCCATGTACAGGACGGAATGTCTATCTATCACAGTTATGTTCCTGACCTCCCTCTTGGAATTCCATTGGCTCCGATTTAATACTGACTGCTCTACTTATCATCAAAGCACAAAGCAACACTGCAGGCCTAATGCTATATATCACAGTCCCCACCAAAGCCACCTTTTTTTCAAACTCAAACCTTGATTAAACATGTTGCTAAGTTACTGGCAATTGATACAAACACTGTATCATTTAATATTCCTAAGAATAGCTCTATTACTAGAGTAACCTACAGATGTTACTGGGTAACAATTAACATGCAAAGTCTGAGCACTGTCAAGGCTAGCCTAAGCCTATGGTATGCTTACTATGTGAATCAATGTGTTAGTAAATGGTTGGAAGTTTGTTGCACAATCACGTTACTTTCAGAAGACCGATTAATTTTGTATACATATCAGAAATGTGCCCTATGTTCCCTGCATGTACTGTATGCAGCACATCTTTGTGTGGGGCAAAGGTGTACTGCAATATGACATCCACTAATTTTTGACAGTTAAGAAAACAATTCACTCACTTTAGCATCTGGCCATATATTTTGTATGATGCCTTGAACTCTTGATACTACCTCTTGACGCATTACATGTTCTTCGGCTCGAGGGAACATAAACTGGTAGAAATGCTTGATCTCTTCATGAAGTCTGAAAATGAACAAGATAACAAATATAACTTTAAATAACATGATTGGCTTACATGTTAACAAGAAAGCCAAGAGGCTTAGTGATTCCTTGATACTAGTGCACCTGCATTAGGTTTTTCCAAGTTGCAATATACTGTAGTAACAGGCTACCAGATAAAGCCAATAATGATGTACATCATTTTCCAATAACTACTGACATACATACAGTATGTAATGTCAGTTAATATTGGAGGCCAAGAATTCCCCAGCCTGCACAGTGATAGCACAGATACAGTACACATTACAAGTTTGAAAATGATGCAACTTCTCCTTTCTGAGGTACTGTACTGCAAACATAGTTTGTCAACTTTCTGCTTGCCGGTGACCTCAGATGACCTTTGACCTACACCAAAAGCAATCTCAGCTGAGATCTTCATATGTTCTATCAAGAACCAACTATGACCCACTTTGCACTTTTCCTTCAAAAGTTAGAGTGTTCATGAGACTTTGTCTCACATACATACATACACACATATGCACACACATACACCGAATCACCATTGCAAAGATTCCTTGGCCGCCTTGGGCATGGAATAAAAACTCACGGTTTATAGGATTATATTGAAGTCAAATTTTAAAAGAAGTTCAAAAGACATAACTTTACTGCACAATGTTTGAGCAAGCACTGTCACTTCTGCTGGAGTGTATCATTTCAACAGTTTTCTGCCTTTTTGGATGCTCCAGTAATCTCACCCCACGGAGAAGAACATACCCCCCCCCTCCTTACTGATCCCTCAAGCTGGATATGAACTTGACACACAGCTGGTTGACTATACATTGAAAAATTACAGTCAAACTGACCAAATTCATCTCCCTGACATCTAACCCTAATCTCTGCCAAGCTACTAATCTCTAGGTAACAATTGCAATGACATACAGTAAAGCTATTCAAGAGAATTTGGAGAACAACGGATAACATTAATTGTTGCAAATGTAACACTTAACTTGGATGGACATTACATTAGCAACATTTGATCTAACTTATTTTAATGAACAGCTTTACGGCATTTAGGATCTGTTGGATGGTATAGAATGTTTCACTCCTAGTACGTAACCAAACATGAGTAATCATTATAGATTACAACATCTAGGGTTTTCCCAACTTGTAATTTTTCCCTTCAGTGGACGGACACTAAAACCAAAAATGAGCACTTCAGTTTGGGTTGCCAGGACAGACTATAAAATTATTAGACTGATAAATGGTATCAATTGTATTCATGACATGTCCAAATTAATAAATATGATGTATAAACTAACACTTTATTTCAATTCCTTGGTTATTCCTTTATTACAACATTCATATATGTTGTTCGCAGTAACTGTCCAACCAAACTTGCCACATTTTGGTTGGACTTACCCCCGTAGTTCCATGATCTTGAATGGAAATAAGAAATAGCTTTTTCTCCATGAAGCATGATATCGATCAGCATATTATGCTTGCTAATGCATCTCTTTCCTTCAAACACATTTTATTTGGTACTTATTTTTTAATCTACGTTTGGACCCCATTACTGTAAAACATGCCATACACAGTATTCTTATCTTTGACAGGCCGTAGGGGTCGCAGTAAGATTATAACATTGAGTTACGACAGTTTTTCACTTTTATGTTTGCCATAGTAAATGGTTTGTTGCAGAGATGCCCTAGAGAGTTACCATTGCGTGTGAGGAGGTAGTGCCTGTCTAGCCATACAGTCACCGTATGCGGTCCTCCGGCGGATCTCTCGCAGGTAAATCTGGTATTTGATAAAACCTACAGCCACTCTAAAGCGCTGCGGCAGTCATAGGTTTTTGGTCTCCACAACTTCAAAGTATTCTGTATGGCTACTTTGACAGGTGAGACTGCCACATCTTTGTAACCGTGGAAATGCTGCAGTGGCCCTGTATTGCTATTGGCCATAGATATTTTAGACACCACGGTCGCAGTGGCAAATGTGATCTACAGTAGGCATTAGAAACTCCACTGATAAAAACAACCACCAGCATTGCAGCACTCTATTGAATGCAAGGGTTAATCTCAAATCAAAGGCACGGCTACAGTAGGTGAGACCATAGAAAAAATGTACAGTAGTAAGAGAACAAACTGTAATTATTACTGCAATCATGATTATACTGCAATGTAATCGCTTTTATTTCTAGCTGTATTCATAATCATAATAGTCAGATCTGAAGTAATCACGATTACTATCCATTTCATTAAGAGGTAATTGCCTCAAGCCTGTCTACTAGCCACGGTATGGACAATGTGTGCTAAGGAAAAGAACTGGATGTTTAAAGAACTCGTACTGTAGCTAAACACAATGGCACAATGATAGAATATTAGGAGGGGGTTAGATTGAGTGTGCTTAATTCATGGTAACTGATAGGGTTTTTGAGGCAGATTTGGACACATGTTCTTTGGGCAAGAGTAGGGTTAGGTTAGACAAGTTTGAGAGTTTCCATGGTGAGTTAGACAATTTCATCACTGGAGCAAACTGACCATGATAGTGTAAGGATAACAGTTCTGAGGAACTGTGAGAGTACGCTGTCCTCATTTTAAAAGTAAAGAAAGTTCCTTTGTTCCTCAAGAAACCCAACACTGGAAGCATCCTCCGTTCCAGATGTGGAAACCCCTCTGATGCACGCGTCAGTCTTGGAGGAGCACTTGGCCAGTGTAGAGATCACCTCCTTGACTCCGGCGTTTTATTGCTAATTCGTTGTAATCCCATATATTAATTGCTCCTGGAACTGTCGTCAGACGTCATGTAGATGTTCCAATACTGTCAGAACCCGTCTAATATCTGTCCGGCAACCTGTGAGATTCCTGAAAGTTTGCTACTGTACATCGCTACAAATGTATACACAAGACTGTGTAAGGCGTGTGGTAGCCATCTTCAACGCCGAAGTCTTTAACTTGACGCAAGATGTATGACAATCAGACTACTAACCCCACGTAATAATGACTGCTGTGTTTCTGAGCTGAATGTCGATGATGCTTAGCGATGATTTTACTGACGGTGCAGAGAAGCTAGAAGTCCTCGCACAGATTTAAACAGGTACCTTACCGCGTCGCATCCGCGATTGATCCATACTATAGATTAATTAAAGTCATTCAGATGTTTTCAATTCATATTCCCAGGAAACTTAATGTTAATGTATTTATTACTGCATCCTTATGAGTTATGTGACTTATGTGATGTAAGGCATACTATTACGATGTATTCTGAAGATTAGGCTCCCAAGTGTGTGTTAAAGAGGCTCATTGAATTGTTTTGTGAAATTCACTCAATTTTTCTAAACTGGTCAAGTTTCCTTCACATACTAATGACAAACAGTCAAACTAAAAGGATCCCAAAGTTTTACATACGTTGGAACATTAATGAGTGAGTAACCAACGATTAAATTTAGTTTTTGAAACTTTGTGACCAGACATTTTCACATTAGTACACTCACATGCACACAATCAGAGGAAGTAACGGTCAAAAATTCGAAAAAATTGACAGTATTGTAGTATTGTCGTGTGTTTTTATACTTCAAAATCACCGCAATCTTTACTGATATCAACTCAAAGAGCCCTTTTAACTGTTGTGTACTGTGAGGCCTACAGTAGTGTTAGGCTAACGATGTTTAATTCCCCAATTGTGCTGTGTGTGAAGCTTAGTGTGAGGCTAGCGGTGGTTGCTAAGGCTTATTAAGTTCTGTGTCGCTGATTGGTGTGATATGGCCATGTGTGTGATTACTGTGTGTTGGCTAGTGTTAGACTGATGTGTGAATCATTGTGCGATGTTGTTTATAGTACGACCTCAGTGGGTCAAGGGTTAAAGTTGCTCAAAAGAGTGTCATGTGTCATGAAGGCTTTGTGTGCTACAGTAGCAGACACAATGCAGAGGTGTATCTAATCTAGGGCTTACATGGTGTAAGATGCAAAGTATTCTTTAAGTCTTTTATTTCTTTTTATTTCTTTTTAGTAATTGGGTTTAAATAAACAGGGAGGTTCAAATCTTAGACCGTTGTGTCACATTGTTTTGATGTCTCTAGTGTTGGTTGCAGAAGAAGCTATATTAGAGAGTTGCTATTACTCTTCGGAGACAAACCAGTTACTTGAGAATAGCCCGAGATAGTTCTGTGTGTCAGTCTCAAATGACAAATGTGTAATTACCGACACAGTATCTCTGAGCCTGTATTTGTGTTTATTTGCCAAGGATATAGATAAGGGAAGCTGGACAACTGTGCCATGACTTTATAGTCGTCCCTTAGGATCTATGATGAGAGGCAATTGATGTGTTAATAGGCACTCAGCTATGTGGCTAGTAGGATGGCTCATGTCCCCTCCAATCGTCGAATGTAGTAATGTCGCCCTCAATCGCTGTATAATTGTATCTTGCTTCACACCTACTGGCCTGATACCCAGTAGGCTTGGCCAACGGCCCCCAATTTAAATTTAACATCAGTAAGGAAGCCCCCTAAGTTTAGCCATCGGTACCTAGGAATCATAGACCACTGGGGCACGTACCCTTACAATAGGATATCTATTTTGTGAGAAGATATGTGAATTTAACATTCCAAAAAAATTCAACACTTAGGCTAAATGAAGCAAACTTCATGTCTGGCAGGATGTTGATGTTGTGGAAAGATGGAAACAATTCCAAAATACCTGCACAGGGCTGGTCAATGTATCATCTAGCTCTAAAATAATGAACACTTCATCTACACTATGAACTCACTTGGCTATACACGATTGTCTAGTTTAACAAAGTAACATTTTACACATCTTTTTTATGAAGCTATTGGATTTTCCTTGACAATGCTATTCACAGTTAGACGGCTTAGAGTTAATGCCTAACATTAGGTGCTATTATTTGCCAAAACTGCCTCTGGCTGCTAGCATCCAGTACAGGGAGAAGTCAGTCTCCAAGTGCAGAAAAGACAGGAAGAGGATCCAGGCTAGGATGCTAGTGATCGACAAAGATGAAGAATAAGTTTGGAAATGCGGGACAATAGGTGATGTAAGGGCCTCTGGAATGAACCAAAACTGATTTGCAATGTCCTGGAACAGTACACCAAGACAAGGCACTTGGGTTTGGCATCCTTGTTGGAACACCATGACATAAGGTGCTTGTCAAAATATTCCTGGGTGAAGAGAATGCTATAAATGCTGATTCATTTATAGAGCATTCCACTTTTGCATCAAACTTTCATTTTCTTTGGTCGAAATCGATCCAACTGGAAGAATCCTCCGGGGACAGGCTGAAGGCATTATCCGAGCCTATATGTGGATGAGAAAACTGCTCTGTGCCACATCATTACACCATGCATATTCAATTTTCTTTCCCAGGACAACTCAATCTTTTTTCTCAATGTTCAAAAGACTTCAGAATTATTAATGAACTTTCAAGGACAAATAAATGTTGAATCTCTAATCAATGACTTTTTTTGGACCAGCAGACAGTTCAATTTTACTATAATACACAAAATAAGCATATACAGTATGCACTCAGCATAGTTCGAAAAATGGCACTTTCTATTTGTATGAGTATTATTCTATCTGAAGACATAAATCTTTCAATTTTTATGGTTTTCAATGAATAGAGGCTTTAATTTGGGTGAACACTTTAACCAAAAGTTGGTAATAGCAGGCCTACCAGATGTGCAGCAAATGCTGATACCTTACAGTAGGCACAACTAGAGAATACCCCACCACATGAGAGAGATATTGTAGAGTCCGGATCCAGGAATTCCATGTTGTCACCTCACATCCATGCATCTGTGAATCCACTCCAAAATATCTGCTGGGGACTAAGAGACTTTTGAACAACAACCTACCACGATGTCATTCACAAATGGTCACAAGATTGCATTCACATCCACTCAAATTGGGAACATTTCCAAGTGGCAGGGTATTCTATAGACTTTACTGATTCCCTCTTGGAACCTTGGTCAGAAGGCACAAGCCTCATAGTAACAGGTATACACAGCTACTCAACTTCATAGAGCTTACATGATTTAAATGAATGCTCTATTTGACCAAAAAATTATATCGAAGTTGTATTTTTAGGGTATTGGCATGTTGAAACCTTTCACAACGTACCCACCCACCCATTCCAAATATTCACCATGGATTACCAAACATTTTTAACAATTTTCAGAGTAACAAAGAATATTTTGGGTGTCAGGATCTAGTGGCCTAACATCACGTGGTATGGTCACAAGATTGCCTCTGCATCCACTCAAATTTAAACGTTTCTGAGTGGCAGGGCATTCTTTAGTTACTACGTACCTTGGTCTCATAACTTGCTGACAAAGCCTACCTAGCCTAGACAAAGGCCATAGCAATTTTAATCTACCATAGCCTAACCTATATTAGACTTAGCCTATCATCAATCATGTAAGTTGTCACTAGCCTAGGCCTACGTTTGGTTACTGTGTAAGCCTAGCATAGGCTGATTAAGTTACTATCCAAAATTCTGCTCATCCTGGAATATTATTATTGGTATTAGGTCAATTTTGATACAATATCAGAAACAAAAAAATCATGTATGAAACACATTCTGCTGTGTTAACGTTAACCTTGGCAAGCATACAGTCCTACTCCTAGGCCTAAGTTTGTACTAAATCGATGTCTGTCTCAAGTCTCATGTCCTTACCCAACCACTCCCTCTGGATAAACTGTCCCTTCTGGTCTCCACGGTGTGCCCCCGTTCCTCAGTTTACCACTTGAGTTCCAATCGTAGGTACTTGCTATATTGTCTTTGCGTTTAGTATATCCAGTATTTACTGATTTGTCGTCAAATATGTTCCCGTTTGGTGGATAATCAGGTGAAAGTGGAATGTAATCTTGGTTGCGATTAACGTTAGGTTTAGCACTCATATTCTCAGACAAATGTGTCTGTCGTGAACCATTCCTGGCTTCGTTGATAATTTTCGTCCAAAGTTCAGTTGCTGGACCAAGTTGTTCGGGCTGATGCCAACCTATTCTTCGATCCATTAATGTTCCTTTGGAAACAACAAACTGGAATTTAGAAGGCTCGAAATGTTTCAATTTTCGACCCTCAAATTCCAAATTCGATCGGTAAAGTTTGACTAACCTACGCCGAATATTCCAGCACACTAGTACTATGTTCGTGCGAGGTAATATGTATCCTATGCAGTATCTGTAGTGTATTGAAGATACCCTCTCGCAGTCTCTAGTAGTTTGTATTGTACGTACTGTCGAATCCGTGCATATGTGTGCAAGGTAGCAGTACAACAGACAGCTAGTGTGTGTGTACCAATTACTTAATTTGAGTCTATAATTACACTTTGCGCAATGTCTGCCGGTACTACGTGCAACGCCATGTGTCTGCTCATGGTGAAAAGAAAAACGCAGAATGAATAAAAACACTACATACAAACAGGAAGAAAAGACAAACCACGATGACCCATTTTGATCGTGACTTGGAAAATTCTTTCTTTTTTTGAAAAATTTTAAAGATCAAAGCAAAAGTGGGTGCGCGAATGAAGTGGCGCTAACACAATTGTACGAGCAAAAGAACAGGGGTGGCGTTCCGGTGAGGATATGTCCGTAGATGGGTGAAGGGCATGTAATACAATTAACATATCCCTCATAAATCTTTGGGGCAAGAACATTTTCAAGTCTAACCATCAGCCTGTATCTACACATCACCATGAATTTACAGGAATAATTTTACAGCATGTCATTAATATGATCATTGGCGCCCCAGGGGTCATGGGGAAATTTTTCTCCAGTTAAAATTTGACTCCAAAATAAATTTACTTGAAAACGTATGCTGCATTGATATGTGGCGGTGGGGTGAGGGGTAGGATGAACGGGAAAATTCGACCCTGAAATGCCATTTCTGGCAATCTGTGACAGATATGTGTTTTGGGCCAAGCATTTTCAGGTGCCCTCCTAGACAATCGATGATGGTACCCGGTCTTCGTTTTTTTTTTCTTTTTCTTTTTCTTTTTTTCTCGCGACGACTTTAAAATTCCGTTAACATCCATTTTATAGGTAAAATACTCTAGATAAAAGCAATTCCAAATTTTAGCCATTTTCCATATTTTATAACTATTTCGTAGGTTGAGGTTTTCCTCCTTAATCGAGAAATTGCAGATAAATATCCCTATCTCGAAGTTGGATACATCAGTGCATCTTGGAACACCCGGGCAGTTACGTTTAAAGTCCAGTCATCGGGTGGGGGGGGGGGGGGTATTGAAAAGTCAAAACTTTTCTTGTACGCCAAATAATACTGGGGCTCTATTTAGATACGCCTGCTGGTACTCAGTCTTCTCCAAGTTAAATGTTATAGTTAAAAATTTTACTTTTCAGGGAGACATTTTTTTACCTGTCCCTATTTGGCCACCGTAGTTTCTGCCGCCCACTGTATATATGAAAAAAAAAAATCTTCCTCTCAAAGCATGGAAAATACCGAAGTACAGAAGGGTTAAAAAAATCAGAGGACTCTGAAATGCAGTTTATTGTGTATAAACCTATGCAGGGGCGTAGCTATAGGTGGTGTGGGGTGTCACACGCCCAGGATATGACTGCGGACGAATGAGTGATCCGCTTTGCAAATTTCGAAACTTTCAATAATACCTAAGGTGCCTAGGGTTTTCCATCGATCAAAGTACCGATAGTGTCATTTCCAGGTGAGTCAAGTTTCCGAGAATGGGAAGGGCGATTTATTGCGATCTGCCGTGGGAGGTACACTCAAAAATTTTCTGGTCGATGGTTTCAAAAGGTGATGGCGCTCTACTAAGTCTTCTCACAATTAGCCCGATGTCCAAAAATCTGGGTGCACTATACTGCAATACCACACTGTAACTTTGTTTAAAACGATCCAACATGATTTTTTTTTTTGAGGCCACCTCCTTTATTTGCCAACCCCTCCCCCTCCTTCAAAACAAACTTTAGGCTACGCCCTGCTCGAAAATGCTTTGTTTTAGTTTTTGATCGGAAGAAAGTATAGGTCCCTTTTTTGGCATACAAAGGAAATCACGGTTGCATGTTCTTACTCACCCATGAATTACACCCTATTTCCCAGTCAACAACATTCGAAGGAAAAGAGTAAGTTTCCAAACCTGTGTTCTTCAAAATAAAGAATACTCAATCCAAATTAAAAAGGCCAGAGAGACTGGAAAGTGCCATTTCCAGAAAATATCTTGGTTGACCACGAGTCAATCGATGATTTGGGTTAAAATGTAAAATATCGAACGGATTTTCTTTCCCCCCCCCCCCTCCTTTTTTTTTATTGCGCTGTGTAAGAGGTGACAGAATTGAGCAAATGTAGATTGGTTTAACACTGTGTACCGACTTCTCAAATTTTCATTCTGATTAACCGTAGGTAAGGTCTAAGGATGGATATTTCACCAAGCAAAATAAAAGAAAAAATCATTATTTAAAAACTGTGAATTCTTTAGTCGTATTCCCTTCAAACGTAATATCAAATGTAGCACCATTTTGCATCCAGACTATCCTACGAACGCAAACATGCAGTTTAAACATGACACTTTGATCCCTCCTCAGGATTAGCCATAACTCATCCACAATCCATCGTCCAAAAAAAAAACCCCTTTTGCAATAAGTCTGAATCACCTGGACCCAGAGACATCTTAGATAATCAAAGCTTCAAAAGGGAGAGGGAGCAACCATCTCCCACAGATCATCGTCCATATGCATCTTTATTCTTCTTAAAATATCCCTCCACTCTCAAAAAGGAACGAAAAAAAGAGAAAAAAATCGGATTCTTCTTTCATAGTTTGACAACGCAGCTTAAGTAGACCTTAACCTAATTTACTATTAGTAGTAAGTTTTTCTTCCTTTTGATATATGTTACGACGATTTCATAAGATATTTTTTTCGAATTTTTTGGGTTTGATAAGACTAGCCATTCACTGCAGTTTTGGGTCAATCCATTTTCTTGCAGTGGCGGACGAACCCGGAGGGAAGGGGGGGGGGGGGCATGGGACCCAACCTCTCAATGAAAACGTGACTGACTAAAGGTGATTTAGCTTCCCCCACGTCTCAAATTTGCCAAGAGATGGTGGAATATATGATGCATACTTCAAATTACAGACATGAGATCTCCATTTCAGGTCACAGCACCAAACACCTGGAGAAATGCAGTTTCCGGCCATCTAGATGACTTGAAGCCAGAAATTTACATTGTGCTCCGCGCCAAATGATGGTGGCGCTCATTACCCCACCCTCCGCCCCCTATTTCTTTGTTCCGCCGCGCCTGTTCTCTAGTACGCAGAAAGTTTCCAATTCCATATTCTGTTTATATTTTTGATTTTGAAAGGAACTGTAATGGTTACACAATTGCTTTAGACTTTTCAGCGGCCAAAGAGGCGGTAATTTCGATGTTGCAATATTAAACCAGGTTGCCGTAAAAAGCCAAAAAATTCAAAATGCTCTCTTACTTTATGTGAAAGTGAAATTAGTGATGGAAAAAGGACCCGCATATTAACATATTCATCAGGTGCTGTGAATTTTTTAAATCTTTGACTTTTTGCACATGTGAAAACAACCACAAATATATGAGACACCTCCGTAGGACGCCCGACCATCTTCGGCGACGGAACCCTTACGGAGAATATTTCTACCTGGATCGACGACCATCTCAAACCTCTTGTCAAGAAAACCGCCAGCTTCGTACAGGACACCCCCGATTTCATTAATAAACTGGCTGCTCAATCTACCTCTTTTACTCATCAAACCTTACTTGTTACCCTGGACGTCACGGCCATACTAACATTCCAGAGAGGGCGTCCTAGCATGTTGTTTTAAATTTCTTTCAAGCTGGAACCACAATGACATCGTTGTCGATTCTGTTTCATATCTTATTGATTTTGTTTGGAGACGTAACGTTTTTGAGTTCAACTATAAATTATTTAATCAAAACAAAGGTACCGCCATGGGAACCAAAATGGGTCCCTCTAACACCAATATGTTCATGGCTGACCTATAAGACCATTTCCTCGCTGGCACAAGCTTCAAACCCACTTTGTATTTACGTTTTATTGCTGATATATTTTTGATTTGGAATCATGGCTCACATAATTTGAATATTTTTGTGAAGTACCTGAATGAATTTTACTCATCTATCAAATTCACTGTTGAGAGATCCACCTCTCAGATAGCATTTCTTGACACTTCTGTTAAGTTAGTTGACGGCAAAATACAAACGTTAGTGTATTTCAAACCCACAGATCGTCATGCGTACTTTCCATTTCTTTAAATCATCAGGAAAGAATGGCCCATTTTGTCTATTAACAAAGAAATCAAAGAAATTTTGCCAACCCCTCTGTTAATGCTGGAAGACAAGCCCCTAACCTCCATCAACTTCTGGTTAAGAGCAAATTAAAAACCACCCACCCCCAGCCCCAGGGTAACTTTAAATGCCGTAAAACACGATGCAGGGTCTGTGATCACATGATCACTGATCCCACTATTCTTGTTAGCACCTCTGGCATTATACTCGGGCCTGTTGTTCTTCAATCGTGATACCTCTCATGTACAATACATCTTACGGTCATACCGTCTTTTTTGTCGAGCCTGACTTCAGCCCCACCCTTTACAGAAATCCATCGCTGAAATGTCATTTCGGATAATTGAAATTGAATAATTAAAATAATTGAAAGGAAAAAAACCACGGTGGTGGTAAGGAGATAGTTCCCCCCAAGTTCCCCCTTGGCATCCCCGTGGTCGTGCATTGGTTGATTGATTGAATTTATTCATTCACATATGTATATACAAATGATAGGTAATTAATTTCGTAATTATTAAGTACTATATAAACATACATGAAAGGGACGTCATAGGCTCTGAGAGAGCTTGAGGGGAAGTCCAAAAGAAAATAAACACAGTTATACAAATTAAGAATGAACAAAGCAAAACTTTACAACACTAGTTATTCACAGCAAAAATTGTAAATGAAAAAAATAAGAAAAGAAAAAAAAAAACGGTAGGAGTAGGATGAAATGGGAGAAGAGAGAAAGGAGGAGGTTGGTAGATGTAGGAAAGTCAAAAGGGAAAATAGAATAAAGAAGGAACTCTACATCACGTGTAATAGACAACAAAAATGGGGATGAAGTGACTCGTTACTATGTCAACTGATTAGTTACAGAAGAAAAGTATGGATATGGAATGAAGTTGGGGTATACGGAACCATATAGTTGATAAAAAAGTTGCATTGGAATACCGAAATTTGTCATACTCAGTGATGTGCACGAGGTGAGGGGATTAGAGGGTTCACTTGTTGACCCATCGGTACACTGTTAGAGTATGATCCGTCTTACAATCTATCCTGATCAAATCTACTTGGCGCCACCTCGAAACTTATTTCCCAGAGACTTTAAATTAGCTTGTTCAGCAAAGACATTTGAAGTGAGTGCTGAAAGGGTTTTTAATTATTTCTGTTGTCCGATTTAGCTCACTTGTGAAGCCCAATAGTTTCTCCGTCCCCCCTGCTCAGTTTAGGCCTACCAGTTCTCCCCAACTCCGTCAACTTATCATTCTCCCCCCCCCCCCCCGCCTCTTTTCGTTTTGCCTTTTTTTTCTCTCCTTTACTTTTCAACATCGTCCATCGCATCCCCAAAAATTCGGGGGGGGGGGGGCACTCTTCCCCTTGCGTCAACTGTCCTTACAAGAAAACTGTCAATTTTTCGAATTTTGAGGAGTTCATAAATCATACTGTCAATTTTCCTACAGTTTGTCCATTTTGAAAAGATGTTGATATATAGAGTGACTGATTTAAGGTTCTTGCCGTGTGTTTCGTAAGTGCAAGTGTGTTTTGCCGAGATACTTCTTTTTCGCTTGTGCATGGCCTTTCTACTATTCCGTAAGAACCAACAGAGAGAAATGTTCCACAAACTGTAATAAAGAAGGAAAAGAAAGCAGTGCTAAAAATGTAAAACAAAACTCACAGAAAAAAAAATCTCGGATGAACAAGGTTTTTAACCGTCTTGGCCCTATTTGGCTTTCCTAATAGGTGCCTGAGTCTGTTGTTAACTCCAGTTCTTGAACATACTGACATTTTGGTTTTCACCTATTCATTAAATTGTCCCAAGGTATGGTTTCTATAGTTTTTTTTCTTTTTTGTTTGAGCCTGTGTGATGGGATGTCGGAAATCTTGGCGTCTCTTTGTGGGTCAGATGTGATTTTCGTTGGATTTACGTATATGTAGACCTATATAAACTCCTCTCTCTTCGCGCGTTATGCAGTAAATGTACGTATAAATTGCACATCACGAAGCTTGTATTATTTATGGGGAAACTGATTTTCTTCTTTGGCTGGAGACTACAAAACGTTCGAAAATTTGGGGGTCCTTTTGCAGGAAACTAGTGATTTTCGTCGGGAAATAGCATGGAGCCCGAAAACGTACAGAAAATTGGGGATTGAGTCGGCGACTTCAACCCAGCCGTAGTAACAGAAATGTATAGGTTAACTTCAGTTTCGGATGAGTATTAAAAAAAAAAATCTGGGGGAACAGTCCCACCATTCCTCTGCTTCCTGCTTCGTCTGTGGTGCCGCCAGTGACTGGAACCACAGAACATTTCATGGGAACTTTCGCCACTTCGTTGCCCTCCTAGATTGTCTTGGGAATTACTGGCAACTCGTGAAACTAAGATCCCTACTTGAAGATAGCAGTATTAAAAAGCATAAGTACACTCGCTGTTGGCCATTGTCGTTTGCACACTGAGACGCAAGCGAAGGACACTGTGGCGAGGATTCGGATCTTAACAGCTAGAGTATGCCTAAACGGTAGACCCTTTTGGGTTTGATCCACCGTGTCCCTGACGGGACGTTCCGAGATTTTGACTTTTTTGTTTCGAAATTTCGATGTCTCAACTTTTTGCACACGTCACACAAGCACACACTGTTATTATGCATGCGGGCGTGTATGTCCTTTACCGCAACCAGGGAGCTAGTTGCTGTTTGTCAAGTAGCGACTCCCTGTTCGGACACCATACCGACAGAGCAGGGAGTTGCCACTAGAGTGGCAACTCCCTGGACAGAGGACTGAGGCCGAATAACAGGAAGAGAGTGCATGGTCGTGAGGTGATTTACAACACAATCAACGGCCTTGGCCAAGTGACCATGTTGTTTTGTTTAAATGAATGAAATAATGAATTGAGTCAAGTAACCACAAAATCTGAACCGGGTAACTTTTATCCTTTCGGAGGTACACAAAAACACTGCCCAAAATTTGTCGCCCATCCCATTAAAAGGGGCAATGGATTTCCCGCGTGCTCAGCAAAAAATATCTAAGTTTGTGGATTACTTTCTGTTTCTTGTTGTGGTAATACAAACAAAACTATGTGAAAGAAAATGAAAACGAAAAAGTTGAAACATAGAAACAATGAAATATCGAAACATCGAAATATCAAAACGAAAAGTGGAAATGTCGAAACCTCGAACTTTTGAGGGCCGACATCTCATACACACACAAGGTATCTCGTACATTCTCATTAATGCACTACGGTTTTTATTCGGGAGGACGGCAGTCCGGCGACCGATAGATACGAGTGAACAGAAAACAGGTAAAGAGGGAGCTTTATGAGGGGAGCTGCATGTCGGTTGGATGGACTATTAGAGAAATTATAAAAGGAGAGAAGAGCTGGTGAAGTAAAAGGGGTAACAAGTAGGTATGGCCGAATAGCCCTTAGCGAGCGCTACCACTTGAATTTGTTTTTTTTTTCATCGTAAGATACACATTTCCCAAGAACAAGTAGCCTATAAATTTACTTTATTATATGAATAAAGGAATTCTTTACGATGAGAAATACCCCCCCCCCCCAATGGACCGACTATCTGACCCAATGTTTATGATGAAGTTGTTGTCATTGGTATTTTTAAGATGTACTATTTCAAATGCAACAAGAATTGCTCATGTATCTGTTCAGCTCAATAACACCAAATTTTGTGGGGGGGGGGGGTGGGATCATGAGGGGGCATTTGCCCCTCCAGATTGTTTCCTTGCCCCCCTCCATCCAGTTGCCCCCCAGTTGCTCTCACCCTTCCCAATCAGATCTTGTACTCATCCAAAATTAATTTAAAAAAAAAAAGTACAGTCAACCGAAAAAATAAATAACATAAAAATAAATAATATACCTCTCTTGGGGCTTAATTTTCCACCCAGAGATATGCTAAAACGTCAGAGCTTCCGGGGGCTTCGCCCCCTGGACCCCCATCGGGGCTTTGCCCCTGGACCCCACCAGGGGCCCTACAGCGGGCCCCTGGACCCCACCCCAAGGCCTCTCGCTTCGGGCTCGGTTTCGCGCTGCACGCGAAAATCTTTGCCCCCCAACATTTTCCTTTGCCCTCAATTTGCCCCCCCCAAGTATGACATTCTGGCGCCGCCACTGACTATTAGTGAGCCATGGTGGATATTTCAAAAGTAATTTAATCCATGTACCTCCTCAGCATAATTAATCCTTCCGCTCAAGTTCCCCCCCCCCCCCCCAATTTATTAGGCCCCTGCAGGCATGTACAGTATATGTCCACGTCGGCAGCCTAATCCCATTCCTTGACTCTTGGACCCCAACCTTAATGTTGGGATCATCAAACCTTTTGTACCTTTTTAGCTGAATAAACTCTCTGGGCTCCCAAAAAAAGGGGGCATTTCTATTGAACACGACTCTGGCATGCTTCATGCCGCAGTGACACAACAAAACTGTGGACTGTAATAAGTTGCATAAAAATGAGAATCATGCATGGACGTGTCTCAAACAATTTCTTATCTTAAAAAAATTGAGAAAGATATGTTATTATATAAACATTACTTCTCCAAATTTCTCGAGTTATCTCAAATTCCCTAATTTTCCAGGGGGGGGGGGGAGACGAGTTCCCTCTGCCCCCCCCCCCCTTATTGGCTGCTTTTACTTTCACTAATGTAAGAAGGAGGGTTTTTCATTAAAGAAGATAATGACAGTAACATTCCCGGTACCGTACTTGCTGAGCTTGGGAAAGGCGATTTCCAGCAACTAAGGGGGCACTTTCTGGTAGGTCTACGTTTCATGGGTGTCGCTCCGTTTAGATGAGTCTTCCCACACTTCTCAGTCCACCACTAGTCAATTCTGGTTGTGCCACTGCAGCAGTAAAGGCATCACGTATTTCTGTATTACACTGTACAACCGCCACTCATTGAAGTCCCCTTATTCATGTCCATCAGAAGCCAGTCAGACACAAACTGAATTGTAGCTATGCCCCTGGGGTGCACGCCGAGTGTCTTGATCCCCCCCCCCCCCCCGGTCCATCCTTCTACAAAGGTGAACAACCTTAGTGACAGCACTGCACGCCCTGCAAGGTAGCACTACGACTTAGAGTTGTACAATCCAGGACAGTCCTAACAAGAACCATTGCAATTTGTGGTGCAGCAATAATAATAACAATAATTTATTCTTTTATAGTGCCTCATATAAAGTAGTGAACTCAAAGCGCTTTACAATAAAAAAGAGTAAATCAAAGGGCCGCGGAGGTAATACACTAAATATCAGATAAACACTAGTAAACAATTCAGCAATGCAAAACAAAGCTAACTTTAAAACAACTAACATCAAACTGAAAACAATTTCCAAAAAGGTTATTCTTTAAAGCTATTAAAAAAGTAGCAATGGAACAATAAGCTCATAGATCTAACTCTAATTATAAAAAAGTCACGATTCACTCTGTTTGTCAGTGTACAACCGCCTTTGTCAGTGTCCATTGCATGTCATAGTGTCCTGCTTCTCTAACGCCTGAGCGACGTTGTTTTTGTTCTTAGTGGCTGCTCACTGCAGTGATGTATGTGATGTGACAGTATAGCAAATGCCACGGCTGGACAGGCATACCAAACAGAGTGGCACACCCTGTTCCATTCATGCACAGCAATCGAGGATACGTTCCGTTCGCTATCGGGTTCAAAAACTAACGAAATGGAGCTCAACATTTTGCAAGTTCTCATCTTTTTGTCGGTGGCAGTTTCTTCCGCCGAAGGTAGCCTTAGCATTTTCTGTGATTGTTCCGTTAGAAAATGAGAAATTTAACTCTTTTAATAAATAGTCCGAAGGTGAAACAAAATAATACTAAGTTAGTAGCACTGTTGCACTAAGTTTGATTGTGAGTGATTGCCATTGGGGGTCAACGGTAATCTAGGCTAGCCTATAGTTCACTATCTTTTGGCGAACGGTCACTGCCTTACGCGTTTAGTTTAATCATTGATGTGAGCTGCATTTCGTTAACCATTTTATCACAGAAAATCCCTGCATAGTCAACCGTCACACATTACCGGCTCTGACCTCGGCTATTCAACTGGGGTAGCCTTAGGCCTAGGCAGTATAACGTGAACGCTAACTCCCCGAACCAACCTGGCCCGTTGGGCATAGAACTGGCAGTGGCACGGCCTAGATTGACGCACCCACTAGATTGACACACTCTAGTTATACCTGAAGCTGTATTACTTCATATGTGGAATGGGATTTAATCCTAGAAGTACCTACAGTTAAGTTAGGCAAGGCCATCTGCACAAATTTCTCCTTTAGTTTTACCAATGTTACCATCAAGCATTCTACAGCAAGTTAGAAACAATCCCTGAAATTAATACCCCCTTGGCTATACTTTGGGATTGGATGTAAACATTTCGGATGACTTAAAATAGTCAGCGCATGTGAACAAAATTACACCTTAAAGGCTGTAACGCATCAACCCAGACAGTTTCAATTTTTCCAACCACCTACCTCTAGTCCCTCCCTCAGCCTGTCTTACGTTCCTCCACATATGTAATCAAAACAATGGATCCCTGTGTACGCTGTGTAATACGAGCTGCTCTGCATCTTTCGAATTTGCTGTCAATCTAAGAGTACTGTAACTTAGAACCAGTTGAGAATTTTGCCTTCCAGGAAGTAAAAATATAGCTTAGGGTGATGCAATACAGCCTTTAAGCAGGGACCACAGGCGTTCCCCACGTAGTACTACTAACTTAGGCTATGCCTTGTATTTAATATACTGTACGTACAAAGTATAAGGCTGGACACTCCTTCTAACGGTACATGAACCTTGCTCTATTTTTACATCCTTATGACTTTTAGGGACCTTATCTAACCCTTTGAATGACATATTTTGATGTAATAGCACTCTGTATGCACCTTTGACCTCAAATATATTTATAAAATCAAGCATAGATGGAGTTCTACCAATTTGCCATTTACAGGATATACAGGCAGGAGCCATTTTGTTGGTTGTAGAGAGCGATGTCAACAGTCTGCCTCTCTATCCATCCACTCCTGAACATGTGGTGCAAAAGACTCAAGGCAAAGAACAAACATTTGCTATGCAACACTTCTTCAGCAAGTGACCAAGACTGTTCTACACCTTGAACTAACTGAAAATTGATTTGTAAAAAAAGAAAGGAATAGTGACATTTCATTGTCAGAACTCAGAAGTCAGTGATGAAAATCAAGTAATTTTTTTTATTCCTTGCCAAAGGCAGGGAAGGGATCCATGCAATGATGATGGCGTGTATGTGCTTGTGTCCATGGTTAAGGGTGTGATGCCTTGGCTCGTAAACATGGTATCTGAAAAAGGGAAAGGTGCTTGAACTTCAAAGTTGGTGTGTAGGTAGTCAATTGGAACAAGATGATCTCTCCTTTTGTCAGTTAGGTCAAAGGTCATTTGAAATCACCTGAGGGGAAAGTCTGAAAAACTATTAAGAAGGATTTCTCAGCAACTGAATGTTGCTGGAACTTCTCAAGTAGGCTGGGGTGATGTTCGTTATCTTTAGTTTTTCCTAAATATTGGCAAGGAATCGCAAAACCCTTTGACTTTAAAGTGATTGCATGTGTATTGAAAACCCCAAAAGATAAGATTATGTTTGATCTTAACTTTTTCTTTATTTTTGAATGTACACGCGAGGTTGTACATGAATGGACTATGTCTTTCAATGAAGAAAAATGCCAGTAACTACTTTGAAAAGCAACGGAATTGGCATAAAAACAGTAAAAAACAGAAATCATATTTGAAAGTTAACGGTTCATACAATACCCGCCTACATAATGAATATGCAACAGTACAGGTCTCACTAGTGTATCAAAAACATACTACTAAAGTCGTTGCTCCTTGGTAGGTATCGTGTATTGTAGTATTGTAGTATTTGGTGAAAGGAAACACTGTATCTACAAATAACATACGAACTGAACACAACCTTGCCCGCGATGTCAGTGATCCTGATTGACTAACTGGATATTCAATACTAGTATACGTCCCATGGGCTTGTTCAAAGAAGCACACCGTTGATTTGAATGAAAACTGTCAACCACTACATTATCGTATTCTACACTTTCTGTCGTTATTTTAGAAGAATTTGAAATCATATGGCAAAATTAACCAACTGAAACCTATTTATTTTCCCAGATTGTCTGAATGGTGTAATTAAAAGCCTTACCAAATTTTGGAGATGAAATTTCAATGTTTTTACTTTTTCGTATGCACGTAATCACTTTAATGGAGCCTTTTCAGATACCAGCAGTGGGACAAGTAACTTCCAGAATTCACTTGCCCTGATAATTTTACCTGTCCTAAAATGACAGAATAAAAGCAAGAAAACTCAGACCTCGTGTGGCGTGTATGTATGTGTGTATCTGTGACACTTGCTTGGGTACACTCTAACTGAACAGGGGATAGTCAAATGAAAGTCAAACTAGGTATGTAGTTCCACCATATTGAGAAAGGTAGCCCTATTATTTTTGGTAGAAGTCAAAGGTCATTTTGGGGCACTGGAGGCAGAACTCCTTGTTTCCATGATACTTGCTTGGGTATGCTCTCACTCAACAGTAGAGAGTCAGAAGAAAGTCACACTTGGTATGTGGGTCTGCCATATTGAGAGGGTGTGCCATAGTGGTTTTGGTGGAGGTCAAAGGGCATCTTGGGCATGGGGGCATTCTCTGTTGGGGGGGGCAGACCATTCTCTGAAAACCTTTTCAACAGGATATTTCCAGTAACCTAGCTTGGACAAAATTTACACTTGGTTTGTGGATGCATTATGGTAGTGGTGTCTCCGGGGTGTTCGAAGTTTTTGGGTCCAAATGGGACATATGGACCATTTTATGAAAACATGCCAAATGTCTCCTCTACAGATTGTATGGTATTAAATTGAAATTGTGTCATATTGATGGTAGATGGTTCTTTTAGGTTGTTCAGGATTATTGGTCTCATACGGGCCATATGGACCATTTTGTGAAATCATGCAAAATTTTTCTTTTCTGGATATTTTGTTTTACAATGGGAATGGTTTGTCAAATCAGGATTGTGGTAGCGGAGCCAGGGGTATTTAGGATTTTGGGGTCCATGGGCCATATGGGCCCTTTATGAAATAATGCAAACTGCTTCTCCTACAGATTCTATGATATTCATTTGAAATTGTGTCACATTACTACTATGGTAGTGGCTCCATCAGGTTATGCAGGATTATTGGTCCAATTTGGGGCCACATGGACCATTTTATGAAGTCATGCTGTCTTCATATTTTGCTTTACAGTGTGCAATGTTTATCAAATTAGCATTGTGGTATAATTCAATATAGACTCACAATATAGTTAGTTAATCACCACTGGGTCAGTCAGGGTAGAGAGTGTTGAAGAGCTTGTAGAGAGTGTTGAAGAGCTTGCTATTGAGACATTTACTCCCTGTTTGAAAATATAGGTCAACAGAGGGGGGAAGACAGGTTCCAATTGATGGTCATTAACATTCCTCTTTTCAGATTTTGTTTAAAAAAAAACTGACAAAATTGAGTATTTCAGAGATTGTTTGTACTTTAGCTAGCATTCTTTTCTGCAGCAGTTGATAGAGGACATTGCATGCTGCAAAGGACTACAGTTAACATAATCTCCATGTAAGGAACCACAAAGCCAAGCAGGGTCTTGTTGGTTAGTTGCATCAGCAAAGGAATCTATGAAGTCAGGCTGGTGTGTGTGTGTCTCTGTGACAGTTGCTTGGGTATGCTCTAACTCAATATGGGAAAATTGGATGAGAGTCAAACTTGGTATATGTAGATCTGCCATATTGACAAGGTGTGCCTTATTGTTTTTGGTGGGTGTCAAAGGTCATCTGGGAGCGCTGGCAAAACTCTGAAAACATTGTTCATGTAATATCTCAAGGTAGAAAGCTTGGAAAGATTTTAAATTTGGTACATGTATGCATTTTAGAGAGAAAATAAACTTGATATGTTTCGATGGAGGTCAAGTAAGAGGCAAACATAGGGGGACTATTTTACCCCTAAACAGTAATATCATGGCACTTGTTAGCTACTATGCCTTTTTTGCCTGAAACTCCTATTTGCTACATTGTGCTACATTGTGCTCAGGTTGAGACTCAGTGTATACATATATACTCAGGTACACAAATTGTTGTCGTTGCTTCCTTGTAGAAAGAAGGTACACAGACACACACAAAACATCTGTACTGTACTGTACTTTTAGTAAATGGAAATGGAGTAATTCTTCCATCCTCACCGTCAGAACGTGGTTGGTCTCGTTTGATCGTTCCATCCCCCTCCCCCCAAAAAGAAAATGGTATGAAGAAACTTTGATATATGATAGGTGGGTTGCTAAAGGACCTTGGTTTATACCACTGCCCTGCTATTTCCAACCTCCTTATCTGAGACTGGGTTTAAAGTTAAAGTATCTTCACCCGAGGAATGTAGTGTCCTTGTGCTCTTGTTTCACAACATTGGTTGGTCTAAGAGTGTTTCTTCTGTGAATTCTATTCCAACACATGGTCATGATGCTGCAGCTAGTATTTGATGGTGTATCTACGATACATATACTGTGCAAAGATCAGAATGAAAACACTTTGTTCATCTGAGTTTCTTGTAGTGGTTACTCATATGTTTTGTACCTGTCTCATCCCTGCACTATACCCCAAATACTAGAAATGTCACACAAAATGTGCAATTTATGCCTGATTTTACTCCTGTTCTTTATATTTTTTATTATTCTGCTCAAAGAAGGAGGGAAGGGACAGTCATCCCCTTTGTTCCCTCCTCCTTAAAATCCCCTGTTGGGTGAATGAAACAAAGAAAGACAATAGAAATGACAGAAACAACAGGAGAATTACACTTTGTGTCTGTGTGTGTTTGCCTGGCATGCTATAACAGAATGCTAATTTAAGTTTTCCTTTGATAATGGATTCTAGAATAACTAATATTGGGATAAAATGTCACACGTCAAGGTTTGAGATGACCAGAATGAATTGTGGATAGCTCTAAGGCAACATGACTCAAGAAATGTGACTCTTTTACATACATGTACATTTCTAATTCTGCTCGTATTTCCTATTGAGTTTGGGTTGATATTTATTTGTCATGCTGTTATCATCACACTTGCAATGCCACTTTGATATTTCATTTGAAATATAATTCAATAAAAATTAGACAATTCATAGCAAATTGTTCACAATGCTATAGGAGTATAAAAAATGTCCAGTGTTTCAAGTTCACAATTTTGGGGATACTCCTCCGAATAATTCATTTCCGTTCATGGCTGAATGTAACAATGATGATTCATGGTTCATATGTCATAAATATGAAAGATCAAAGTCAGTTTTTTTTTCCTGCTCAGAAGTGCATTTAGTGTAGTTATGTTTTGCTATTAGTTTAGAGCCATTCAAACTTAAATCCACCTTACTGGTTGTCATGCTGTCATGCTTGGAACTGCCCATTCCAAGCCATGTAACCTAAGTTTATGTCGATTTGTGAGTTGTAATTTTTGCAGTTTACATCAGGTGCTTTGTAATATGCTTGTGCTGTTTTAAAAAGCAAATTAGTTACAGTAAGCCCTGCTATCTCAGAAGGAGAATAATGATACTAGGGGCTATGGCTAAGCATCACCATAAACACTGAGTGATCCATGGACTTGACAGTTATCCTGGTTGCATGGCATTGGTGACATGTGTATCATTTCAAGTACAGTTGTTCATAATGTGGATATTTGTTCTGCAGCTCCCGTACAGACTAAAGTGTTTTGCATTTTGCCCAACATGGTGAAGAAGTGTGGCAGTACAGAACATAATGATGCCCTAGTCCTTACATTATTTAGATTTAAAGCTGAAAACATTATTTAGCATAGTAACATTTATCATTGTACTTGTTTTCTGTGGTTTTATAAAACCATTAGCTGTTTAAAGATGCTTCATTCTGAATGAAAATGCAAACTGTATCATACCTCCTCGACTGGTATGAATTAAGCCGACTGGTAGGCTCGTCACTTGACAATCATAGCAAACTTCATACACAGTCACTGATGAAGTGTCTGATAATAATTTCCTTAACTCAGTGCCAAAGCACTGCATTGCTGGACATGGTTCAAAAATTCAAAGAAAAAAAGTCACGTCTTAATTTAGCACTCTGCTCCTCAGTGTTTGGCATGTTTAATATTTCATTTGTAGTTTCCCTGTTCTCCCTGTTATGCTGTCGGTTTGATTTTCCTTGGGTGAGTGTGAGAGGGATGTACCAGTGAGATTGTACACTTGTAATGTCTGCCTAGTTTGCTTCTTTGTTGATACATTGGTATCGGCATTCTTTGGTGGTGAGCATTGCAAGTGATGAAATAACCAGGTTTGCATGGTAACTAACCACCCATGAAAGTCCAGTTGAAACTCAATTATATTAAAGCTTCCAATGTCTCTGGTGATCCTACCTGTAAAGTTGAGTTCTTTCTCTAATTGTTTGAAGTTGAAGAACTGCAACTTTGCCTATGACACATATTAGAGTGAACAGCTTTCAGCTTACTCACATTGCAATGTTTGTTTGAAGTCTGCTAACCAAATTGGGTTCACTACTCACCAGTTCAATCAATAAGTAGGCAAAACCTAGTAAATCAGTTTGTTCACAATATTTCATCCCTTGCAGTATTTCTGCTTTGACATGATTTTTGGTACAATGGGTTTGCCTAATATGTGTGATCAGAGAAAAGAATGAAAAAAAAAATATAAAAACTAAGACATCTGTATGGTTAAGGAGTTGACCCCACATACCTGCTGTACCAAGTATCAGCTGTACATAAAGACATGATGCAAAGATTTGGGCATGGCTTTTAAAATATAAACACAATCATTACTGCAAAATGCACCAGATATTGCTAGTATGGTATAGATCAGTGATCCCAGACTTGCAGGGGTTCACGTTAGAATGTTACCCCAACATGCACCTTATTAATGATTAAAACATTCAAAGTGATCAGTATTGACTCTGTGGATGATTTCTGAGGGGTGCATCAGACTACTATCAGTAGTGAGAACTACCATGGATTCAATTTGTAACTAAGTTGATGACAAATTTGATTCCATTTGTTTTCACAGCCTTGTACAAACCAGGAAACTTTTTAATCATCATCATCTCAATATTACTCCCGGCTGCCGTTCTTATCGGGTTCTGTGGGGTAGCCATCTTCCTCTGCAAGAACAGGAAAAGAATTCCCATCCTACGAAGTAAGTTTGGCACCCATGAGAAACTACCGCAAAGCAGCGGGAAAGCAGCGGCCTCTCCGGCGCCGATGATGCCACCACCACAGCCACAGCCACAGAGTAGTACACCTTCAGCTCCTCCAGGTGATGCTGATGATACTGTTGAGCCTCTCAAGGCTGGAGAATAGCTTCTTTGTGTAACTCATCCATTGTTAGCAGCAAGCCTTAGTTAAGAAAGTACTTCCAAATGTATGGAAGTGGAATCCTCTACAATATGGAAGCTAGTCTGCAACAGGTGGTTATAATCCCTGGGAGAGTTACACTATGGTAGGGTATACCATGAAGACCCACCCTATGACAGCTGCCAAGAGGAAGGTTGACTTTTGAAAGTTGTTGTCATGTATTCCCTGATTGTATTAAATCTGAAAACTTTCAAAAAAATCTTTTAATGTAACAGAGTAATAAAGAAGAGGTGTGAAATAACTGCAGACAAATACATTAAGAAATAAATGGAAGAGGCTTACAGTCCATAAAGAGTTTAAATAGAGCTAAGATAGTAGAGAGTAGTGTTATGGTAGTGGAGGTAGTGTCATGATAGTGGAGAGTAGTGTTATGATGCTGGAAATTGACTGCTTAGAAGTAATCAAGAGCATGAAATGCCAGTTATTTCAGGTATGTTGCTACAGTTGTACATCAGGAATGAATTGCTGAAGAATACTTTATTTTGTAAACAGACCCTGTGACAGTGAGGCTTTCCTGCATGTGATTGTGCTGTCTTTCTGTTAGTTTACCGCATTCTATTGCAATTTGGAAGAAAAGATCATCTGGTATCATCCAAAAATCAGTATACAATAAGTATACTGTAAGTAATATAAATTACCTTTGTTTACCCAAAATTCTTCTGCCATGAACATATTGCAGTGGTGACTAAACACTAATATATTCTACATGATGAAGCCACAGTAAGGTGCTTAAGATATTGACTATGATCTTTAGTTCATAAATCTGTGCCCCACACACAACCCAAGAAAAAGCTTTCCTCACAACATGTTGAACAAAGTTAATATTTTGTTTAATATTTAGTATCCCTTGGCAGAATACTTGTAACTTTCCACACTATTAAAAACCTTTGTTGTTACCCTTCTGTAGTTAAAAGTCATATTCTTTTCATCTATTTCTCCTTCAGCCCCCTTCTCTCATCCTTGTCTTTCTCTCATTCTCATTTCCTTCCCATTGTGTTACCTTATCAACACAAGTTTGAGCTGCTCTCTGTTTAAACCATTACTGGAAGGTTGATCTACTGTCTTTTATAGTTAACTTTGGATAGGCTTCTTTTCAGTTTGAATTTCATTGATCAGCAATCAATTTAACACAGTACTTAATATATTCTTATTATTCACTGCATCTGTTAACTCATCCTCGGCTTATCATTTTTATGAGAGGAAGCCAATTACAATTTCAATATCAACCTAATTTGTTCATCATGACGAAAGTAGTCTTTTGTGAAAATAAGTTGCAATCTCTTTTTAACCTAGCCTCGTACATGGATGTACATATTCTCATTGCTTGATATTGTAGTGTTTCTCTGCTGTAGAGTTTGCTGCTGAAGGTTTACAAGCTTTGGTTTGTATTTGCTTGCTAGAATGAGAGGAAGATCAGTTTTGTAGCTTAATCCTTTGAATCTCAAAATTAATCATAACCTTGTAATTTGTGTGCAGCTCAAGCCGTAGTGATTTGTTTTTTGGGGATAGTGTGGAAATGTCATTGATACAATGAAGTACTAATATTTTTTGTGGTACTATTATTTTTGTATGTGTTGGTTCATTTTCTTTTGTGCATGTGTATAGACGCGCCTTCAAGTGGCCACAATTTCTTGTCAGTTGTAAAAGAGGCTGTTTATTGAATGCATTGCATCATGAGTATATAGTTTGATGATTCACTAGCAGTTAAGTAGTGATTCAAATTTTTTGCTTCATCACAAGTTTGGACTGAAGCATACACATTGATGGGAACCCGGTCTATGTTGATGCAGCCCTGTGAAGAATACTATAGCTTACTGCACATGGAATGTGCCTTCACAATATGTTAGTACAAGCTTGTATGCAATTAAAGAAGTTGAATGTTTTTGTCTAGATGTCCAAGGTTAGCCAAACAGTGTTGTCATATCACCTGTTGATTGACATGGAATCAACTTTTTTTGATGCCTTGGAATTTTTAAGAAACCATAGCCAGTTGTCTGGACATATCATAGATTTGTGACCAAGAACAATGATGTTAGTACAAGTGGTTTTGGATTTACCTTTGGAAACAAATGTGAAAATTGTCCTGTGAGTTTGATTAAAAAAAAAAAGATCCCTTAATGTACTTCTGCAAGAGATTATGCTCTATGAACATGAAGGTTTGTGTTTAGTGCTAATATGAGATCAATAACACTGACTTTCAATTTGCCTCATCATAGTGCTGGTATATTTTTGGTCTTCTTTAAACTGCATCTGAAATAAATCTCCATGTCTCTTGATTCTAAGCTGGGCTGGTCATATTACCTTCTTGCAGCTTCTGTGTTTATAGACTTCATCTTGTGATGAATGTGCTAGGAACATTTGGTACTCAATAGACATTAATTTCGCTTCTTGCAATCCTTTTTATATCTGTAAATAACCATTATATTTCACAGCTTAACACTTGTTTGACAATAATGAATGTATTCGTCATGGTATATGGATATTAAACGTCTTTTGCATGAACTGTTTCTGAAACTGTCTTTTTGTTCTAAATGAAACGTTTGTGATTGGATTTTACAACCTGGGATATATGAGGGAGGGATGGGTAATAAATGGGACCCAGCAAAGCAAGCATTTAGTGTTTGCAAAATGTTATTGGAAAAGGTATAGGAGTGGACTGCACGTACTCTGCAAGTATGCCCTGTGAATGTGATGTTAGGAACATAGTGAACAGTTTTAGTACGTGCCATCAACGTGAATTTCAGATTGAGACTTTTTATTGCTTTTCTTTCAAAAGCCTCATGTCATCTTAATCATTTGCACCTTACATTACTGTGCATTATTTATGTTGCTAAGCAATTCTAACCATCAAGAATTCAGTATTGCATGAAACTTGTCCAGAAACACTTAATCCAATGGGAACTCCCATCTTATCCAAATATCCTCTCTATTTAGAAAAGAAAGATTGATTACCACCCACACAAAGGATGTACTGTTCAGTATTTTAAGTTAGTATGATTGACAGTTACATGGAGGTAAATGGGACTATCATCAAAAAAGATGTATACAAAAAAAAAAGATCAGATACAAAATTTAAATGAATTACTTGTCATTTTATTCCTTTATCTCTCTTCAATCACTTATTTACAAAGCAATGTTTTCCTGCATCACTGACAGTGTAAGAATGGAACCAGTCTACTGACTTTTGAAGCAGGTAAAAAAGGCGAGTCTTTTTAAGAGGTTCTTAGAAAATATCAACAATACATGTTAGCTGATCAGACATTCTAAGACTTATGGAGATAAAAAAAAAAAATCAAACAAATAGTCACTCTCTGAGTATTTTAACAAAGGCTAAAATCTAAAAATAATGGAAAAAAATTCCAATCCCAAAATTAACTCCCATACTGTTAATAGCCCCAGTCTTTATGTATCAGTTTACAATGGGGACATTTACCTTGGGAGTGCATTATTTTGGTAATATTGCAGCATAAGTTACTTGATATTTGACCAAACAAATCAACACAAAACCGTCACTGTTATTATACACAGGTTGAGTGCAATGTAAACCAAGATTTCTGCATTTTGATCAGGCTATTCCAATTAGTGTAAGGCTCAACATCTATCAATGTTCCATACAATGTTAAATACTAGAAGTGGAGAGGACAAGGAGTTGGAGCCAAGACAAGACAAACTTCAGAGAAAGGAAAACATTGTCTGCCTCGTTAAAGTGATAATGACAATCATGTGATCGGAACAAATCTGTTGCCCATGGTTACCTTATGAAAGGACTATACATGGTACACTTATCTTGTTACCTATTGAAATCAGTCACAAATGTTAGTACAACAGCAGTGCCTCAATAATACAATGAACTATTTCCTCCACAGTATTTGAAAATATTTAAATTGTCATATCGTCAAGGAACAACTACCTTAGCCAGAGAAAAAACAGAAACAGCCTGCATACAAGAGGCTAACCCTGATCTGCAGTCTGTCAATTTGACCACCCCATCTCCCCCCACAGGGTCATTTTGTTTGATATATTTTCACAATTGCTTTATTTTTCTGATAAACAGAAGATAGCTACATCCTATTATTTAAGTAACCTAACAGCAGATCTGATGTACAATGCTGTGTCTCAAAATTTCTTCTACTACTAGATAACCTGTCAGCGAAATGACCTCAGGATAAAACTAATCTGGACAGCGAAACTCCTGCTTGAGTATCTCTTTCTAAACATCTCTCACCTATGAGATGTATCTTCAAGAAGGTGTGTAGTACAAAAAGAATGTGTGACAAGTCCAACTAGTGCCATAACAGCAAGTGATATTATTTCTGACTTCGGAGAGATTGAAACACACAATTTAATAGTATTCCCTAGTAACAGACTAACAGTACTCATTAATGTCAAACTAAGATACATAAAAAGCATCAAGAGGGATTCACATAGATGTTACACAATCGAAAATGATAGGTTGGTACTAGTAGAAACTTTCTATGCTAGGTACTGTGCATTAAACTTCCAAATCCTCCTTCTGTACCATAAATGGTGTAGCAGTTAACATTTCATTGAACATCAAATCTATTGTTGCATTCTTTTTACTTCAAATAAAACTCTCTGCGGCTTATAACCCATTAAAGATGATGATTATACTGGCTTTTTCCTCTCTCCATTACGAAAACCTGTTACCCAACCAGCCAATTAACTTGTGTTATTGCAAAATTTCTTTGTGATAAAAATATTAAAAGGAAATAAACCTGTTTGGCAGTTACCAGCTTAAAATGGCCTACAGATTCCCTACTAAAACACATAATGGAGGGATAATATGTATGCATGTCATCTTGATTACAACATTGTGTTCAAAAGGAGATAAGACATGGAGATAGAGATACCAAATATAGTCAAAGTTTTTGACTCTGAAAAGAATTAACTTTGTAAGTAGTAATATTGTAATTCTGTGCACCCAGAGGTATCATACTAGTGAATCTTGTACAAGAAAACCAGCCTCATTTTACAATTCTAGCATGAAGAAGTGAGCATTTCCAATGAAATTTTGATTTTCGCTCTTCCAGGTCTCCTGCCCTTACCCTCATGTGATTCCCGTACTAACATTTTGCATGTTTTTATTTTTTAATTAATGATTTACAGCAATAACTATGTCAAACAACAGATACAAGGCATGTGACTTGAAATCTTGGCATGACCTGAAAAAAAGCAGCACATGAAACCAAAGTTACAGAGAGGAATAACAAACCAAACAAAAGAGTGAAATGCAATAAGTCAAAATCATTGCATTATCTTTAAAAATGAGAGAATTTGTGGAAGTAACTTTAGTGCAAGATCGGCACCCTTACAAAATGAGTTAAATTAACAAGTGATGTTAACAAAGCAGAACTCAAAATTAAAAATGTGACCATCTCAAATCACTTTTAAATGAATTGATTATTAACACTGTCATAGTGTTGGTAGCAGAAAGCACATGTAACACACTATTCCTACTATATACTTATATAGATATATACCTCTGTCAGAATTATTTAAAAAAAATACAGTAAGATGAAATTTTGTATGGCACTTTTTCCCATTTCGTTAAGTAACAGACCCTCAAATCTGTTTTTGCAGCTCAATTGATGTTTTTTTTTCAGCCAAGTTCTTCGTGGCCTATGTCTGTATCTGTCTGCTGGATGCGATTGGATATCTTCACCCTGCAGAGAGGGCACTGCTCCACTTGCACTGCACACGCCATGCATAATCCCCTGTAGGAAATCAAAATGAAAGGTATCACTTTATGCTAATTAGTGTAGATTCAATTATACATGTACTGCTTCAACTTCATAGGACCGTTTCCTATTTTTCAAGGATGGAATGATGTTAACTGCACAAATGCATTGTAGTTTTGATGATATGGACTATGAGCATTTTCTTTTTCTGAATCTGACATTATAGCATTAGCATGTGTCAAAGGCTAACTATGCTTTATATGGAATATGAGATCTGTACAAGTTTCCTTTCTTGAGATCACAGCTACAAGGTTTTCACAATTTGACCCTTGCTGACATTAAAAGACCTTTGACCTCCATGAAAGACCACAATGTTCTTGTACTCAATGAGATACAACTACAATCTTGGACAAAAATCCTTGGGACGCCCCGTGCCCCCGTTCAGTGTTGGCTATAGGATTGCTGTTCAAAGGGTACATTCACTTCTATAGCGCAACATTGGAAAGGGGAGCGGGGTTTCATGTTATCCTCTCACCTAAAATTCAGTATTATATTTGCAACATACGACAAAGTGTCCCAACAATTTTGTCCAAGATTGTCTGAGAATTTCGAGGGGTTAGAAGCATGCGCGGGGCACAGGAAAAATCGTCAATTTGAAACAAGTTAAATGGCAAAATGGGGGGTGATATTCCGTGCAACAAGAAACATCAGCAGTGCATGTTCGGCATGTTTGGGGCCTTTATTGAAGTTGTGTTACCGTGATAATATTATTGTGTGAATGTTGTCAATGTTATTACGGAGTAAAGGGAGGAATAAGTCAGTCAAATCCATGTATTTGCACTAAATGTGCTAAATAAAATGCAGTCATTGTGGAGGTAACATCTTAACTCCAATGCATCTTGTCGACCAGGAAACTACTTTAAAACATTTTGTATGATACAAATGACGTACTTTCGGCTCAAACTCTGATAATGAGACAAGTACCAAAGAAAAAAAAACAAAAACAAAAAACATCCCCCAAAAACACTAACATGTTAGTGGTCAGTTGAAGAAGATCGATGTATAGGTGTTATTTATTCAAACTGTTCACAGTGATGACGTGGTGTGTGGTATTAAAGTAACTACGCTTAATGACTATCAGGACAGACTTGCAAGGTAAATCTGGGTAAAAAAGTGTACTATCATTAAACAAAATAAACCCCTAAAATGCAAATTTAATAAATGTGACATTTGCTCATATTCACATAACAGTGACATTGTGGCACCCATTCTACTGTACTGTACATGGTGCACTGTAATATGTCAGTCATTTTAAGAAGTTTCAACGGACTTCATAGTACATATTTGTTGTTAGAGCTATATCATTGTATTAATACACATATATATTACCTTTTGTTATATATGAATGATTGAAAAATGAGAAATTGACAGACATTTGAGTTTATAAATGGATAATTAAGCAGTGAAAAACACTATGGTCATGCCGTGAATCGAAACCCCGTCCTCCCCATCGAAGCTGACTTAGAACTAACAACAGCATCCAGCAGTATAGGTTAATGAAACACACGTTCTACCAATGTTTTGACAGGAAAATTTAAGCAACCCGAGGGAAAATTGCAGTAGATTACAAGACTGAAGATTGCATATATTACAAGCTTCATGCAATGTAAAAATTGCAGTCACAAATCTTGATTTAGCAGCCAAAACTGTAAAAAAAACAAGCCTTTACTAACGTTCTACCATTATTTTAATATTAAGCTGAATCTACAGTTCTGACTTTAACGCATTTTGGTAGAACTTGGAGCTACTTCAGAATACATTTTAACTGGGATTCCTACCAGCATTCTACAATTGCAGTAACAATCCTGTTGCAACGCAATGCAACAGCTGCCCATCAATGTTATTTCTAAATGCAACTATTTCTGTCCACATGCAATACCATGAAACAATCTATTCATTCATGATCACTCCTTGTCAACAAAAAATATACAAATAAACCCCCAAATTAAAATTAAACTCGTTATGTTCATAGTCGCAATTCAGAATACTTTCATTTGAAAATACCCAGACCCATAGGCCTCGATAACTATTTTTTATGATACACCTTGTCCAAAAATGTTCAATTTTCTTTCGAAATTTCCCTCCAAAATTGCTCCCAAAAAACTCAGAATCTTGGACAAAAATCCTTGGGACACCCCGTGCCCCCGTTCAGTGTTGGCTATAGGATTGCTGTTCAAAGGTACATTCACTTCGTATAGCGCAACATTGGAAAGGGGAGATGGGTTTCATGTTATCCTCTCACCTAAAATTCAGTATTATATTTGCAACATACGACAAAGTATCCCAACAATTTTGTCCAAGATTGTAGATACGGAATACTACATCTGTCAAAGCTCCCCTTCTTGAGATATGACATTTACAAGAATTTATAATGTGACCCTGTTGACCTTAAATGACCTTCACCAAAGACAATGGAATTCTTGTATACTCATGACATACAACTACATTCTTAATGGGAGATTTGCCCAAGTTTTCATTCTTGAGATATTGTGTTTTACAATATTTTCACCATTTGATCCCTATTGACCTCAATGACCTTTGACCTCCATCAAAGGTTGAGAGTGGTCTCGTTATCAATGTGGTACACTTACATACCACATACGACATTTGTCCAAGCTTCTCTTCTTAAAATATAATGTTTACAAGGTTTTCACAGTCTGATCCTTGTTGACCGCAAATGACCTGCCACCAAAATCAAAAGGGACATTGCACTCAATGTGGCACACAAACATACCATATGACATTTGCACAAGCTTCCCTTCTTGCTGATATTGTGTTTACAGGTTTTCATAACTTGACCCCTGTTGACCTCAAATGACATTTGACCGCTACCAAATTGATTAGGATCTTGTACTCAATGTGGTGCACCTACACACCAAATATGTGATTTGTCCAAGTTACTCTTCTTGAGGTATCATGTTTACAAGGTTTTCACAATTTGACCCTTGTTGACTCCAAATGACCTTTGACCTCCACCAAAAACAATAGGGTTCTGTACTCAATGTGGTACACCTATATACTAAATTTGAGATTTGTCCAAGCTTCCCTTTTTGAGGTATCATGTTTACAAGGTAGTCATCACAAACATATACACACATCAATACACACAAATACATTGCTGCATGATTACAAAGGTTATGACTTCATTGAAACCAAAAACTTAGGCTGACCATTATAGATTATCTGCTTTTCTGACTGATATGACCAGATGGGTATGGGCAATGTCACAAATTTGAGATGAGACATCACAAACTAGAGCATCAAAGGTACAGTGGCTCATAACAAACATCTGTAGGAGAAGAATCTAATGTGATTTCACAAAAAGACCCACATGACCCACCATAAACTTGAACCCAAAATGAATAAAACCCAAAAGCATACCAACCAAGCATCATTATGACAAGTCATAACCATTATACAATAGAACCTGTAGAAGTATTTTTCATCATTTCATAAAATGGTCCATCAAGCCCATGGGGCCATTGTACCGAAATTACTAAACACTGAAATAAGTATCACTATAGATATCAAAATGACTTTGTATTAAGGAATCTGCAAAAGAAAAAGCATTTTGAATGATTTTTAAAACGGCCCATGAGGCCCTGCATGTGCAACTATGGATCAAACCTTCCTGAGCTCTGTAAAGAAAGCACTATGCAAGTATCATTATGACTGACAGTCACCACTGTGCAACAAAATCTGTATGAGAAGTGGTTTGTGTGTGATTTATGGTCCACAGAGCTCACATGGGACCATGGACCCAAAATTCCTGTACATACCTGATGATCCACCACCTACAGATTGCAGTGTATCACCTAGCATTCAAAGTCAGTCTACAATGTGAATTACATCAGTCTGCAACCATGTTTATACTCACCCATGATTACAAGGAAGCAGCGTAGTATTTGCCTCCATGTCACAACAGATAGAGCAGCAAGAGTCACTGATGCTCATGCTTGTGAGTAACTTCATCTTCTGGAATCTATAACATGAGGAAATATATATGCTCCATACATTTTTACTTCTTGCCATTACTGTGAATAACAACGAAGTAACATGCTTTACTTTGGGCTGCTTTATTGTTTTAACTGACACATCAGTATACAGTCACATACATGTGACAAAGGAATGTCCTCCACAGTCATCTTATATGCAACCAAAAATGTTACACAACAAGTTGACTACTGGGTTAACTTATCACTATTTTCAGACTGTCACCTTGTGCTGCCAGTTAATAATACCAATCAAACAAAAATTCCCTTGGTGCAGAAGCTCACACCAGAACACATTGAAGGTACCATTATGACAAATCATACAAACCACTAACAGAGTATCATTACAACAGATCATCAACATTTTACAAGAGAATCTGTAGGACTTACACAAGTTGTAGACTTTTATAAAAAGTGCTACAGAGCCCACATGGGACCTTGGACCAAAATGTCCCACAAACCATAAACTGATCATAAACAAAAGATTATTGTGACAGGTCTTTAACTCTATTAAACACTGACTGGAGGAGTTATCATTTTGATGAATTTTGCAAAACGGGCCCTCACACACATCTTGGGCATTGATATCAAAGTTTCAGTATGTACAGTACCTTGAAGATACCACTAAGCAAGCATCATTATTGCTAAATCATCAGCATTGTACCAGAGAATTTGTAGGAGGAAAAGCACTTTGAATAGTGTCATATAATCAGTCACAGGGTCCACATGGGACCTTGGGCTAAGACCTCCTGGACAGCATGAAGTCACCAGTAACAGAGTATCAGTACAAGAAAAACCATAAACATTGTACAAGAGGGTCTGTAGGAGAAGCATTTTGCAGAATTTCATAAAATGAGACACAGGACACACATGGGAGCCTGAAAAACACTTTTTGTACTCCCCAAATGGCACATCACCCAAGGAACAATGTTTCTAAATTTCATAAAAATCTAGGAAAGCATGTGGAAGGAGAAGCATTTTGAACAGAATTTCGTAAAATGGGAGATATGGTACACATGAGACATTGGACTACTAATTCCTGGACAGTCTGAAGGTACCACTAACCGAGTATCACTTGTGACAGACCATGAGCACTGTACAAAAGAACATGTAGGAGGAGACGCATGCTGCAGAATTACGTAAAATTAGCTATAGTGTCCACATGGGCCCTTGGACCAAGGAATTTTTGAATACCTCATATGGTCCATGAACTAAGGAACATGGTGTCCAAGTTTCATAAAAATCCATGAAAGCATGTAGGAAAAGAAGCATTAGAACAATTGCGAATAGACAGATAGACAGACCAATGACAGAGTGATGCCGAAAGATCACAATACTGTAGCTCACTACAGCTGGCTAGTGAGAGCCAATAAGCTTTCTTTTAAGCTACTCCGGCTTGTCCTAACTAATTATTCTTCACTGACAGTACTCTCCTCCCTCGACCCATGACATGATATGTCTGGTATACTTCACCTTTCACCCCTTTGTCAATTGGACTATACCAGGTGAAATTTCAACACTAAACTAGCACACTCTAAACTGTACTCTCCAGCATATATAGTACACACGCATGCAATCAACTGTATGCTTACAACAAATCAGATGATGAGCTGGAAAAAAAAAGATGAGGAAACACATGAACAGCACCACGATGAACACAGGAGACCAAAAACATGAAATGTAATGAAAAGCCCTATAACACTTAAACCATTCACATGACAATGTAAATTTACATTCACAGATTAGGGGGTGAACTGGTTTGACCTTGGGGGTGAAATGGTAGGTCTTTGGAGGCGAACTGGTAAAAGGCATCGGGTGAACTGATAATTTGGTGGAGAATTGGTTGGGGGCGAACTTGCAAGGGGCGAAATGATCAGTTTCCATAGTCACTGCCCTGAAATCTCATTCCTTACTTCACAAAGGAAAACATTCATTCAGTCATAGCTTAAAACAAAGGTGCAGTAATAAGAGACTGGGAGTAGACAGAAAAGCAACATCAACTTCAAAATACCAGGAAGGGGAGGAACTTAAGAGCAGAGGCAAATGGAAGATTATGTACCTTGGGAGGATGATTTTCCTCTCTGGAGGCAGGAATGCATAATCGTTGAATTTCTTGAAAGGCACACTCGGTGGAAATTTGAATGGAGTCATACCAAAGTTAAAGCGACACTGTTGAAAGGACATAAAACTGGCCGCAGCAAAGAAACCGGAACTACATGATGAGATGAGAAAAAGAAAATCATCGTTCTAAACTATGGGCACGAGAAAAGATATGGGTTAGTTAAAAGAGAAAGGATCATAATTCACCCCAAAAATGTCAGCAGTTTCTTAATGTAATGACATTTTAAAAAAAGTTTCTATAACATATATACCCACAGAAAATACTTTACATAAACTTGTGTATGTGTACTAAACAGCTGAGAGACGTTTCCTGCTAGTTATCAGTCCATCTTCACTAATGATAAATGCATCAAGTTTTGGTTTGGGCAAACACAGAGGCAGACTGGCTACCAAGGCATTTGGGCAATGCCAGGTGGGCTGTTGGGATTGTGGGCTGGGGAGTTGGAGAATTACAGGTCTTTTTCAAAATAGTTGATAGAACTGCCATGAGCCATGGCTAAATTTCAGAGTAGGAATCTACTATCAAGTGTGTATTGAGTTGTTGTAAACACCCATTCAATGAGTCAAGCAAAGGAATCTGTGATGTATGTGGAACGAGAGAAAGGAAACCAATTTTTTGTACTCCTTATTTTTTTCTGCCTTATTTTTTTCGGCCTCCATATATCCCCCGAACAGTCTCATGTTTTGCAGACTTTTAATTGTTTACTTTTTCAGTGTTGTTCCTCTTCTTTCTTAATTTTTTCTATCCTTCTTTTTACACTGCTTATAAAACGGTAGTTTTCTTTCTTTATCTCTTTTTCATTTTTTCCCTTACTTTTGTAGTTTAATTTTTTTTTATCATTTACACTGAGTGCTTGTCCAGTACAGAAGGCTATACTGCATGTGCATTGGGGCCATGATTAGGCTTGTACTAGGATTACACTAACCTACATCAACCTGTGTGTGTGTACTGATTTCAGAGCATTTCATTTGAGCATCATGATTCTCAAAAATCAGATTCACATAATTCATGGTCAACTGCATCTTGTAAGTTATCACAACTGATTACCATGATCATTTTTCTGTTATTACTACTTTTTCTGACATTGAAAATTTTAGTGTCGGTCCAAAGTCAACAATTTAGCTCTGTGCCATTCGGCAAGAGCTAGTGCCAGTTACTCTAACCGGCACTGACTGGCACTGACTGGCATTGACTGGTACTGACCAACACCGACTGGCACTGACCAGAGCAACGACTAATGTGGTGACATGCCTGCCTTTGACCAAAATCAAAGATAAAAAGAAATAAAAGGGTTATTGTAGTAAAGATACACACCACATTAGGAAACACCATGTCAGTTTCCAATCTTGAAATAATGTTTACAACTTCTTTCATGTTTTGACCTCAGTTGAATTGACCTTAATCAACCTTTGAGTTCCTCCCAAATTAACAGGGTTCTTGTACATAAATGTGCCGCATGTAAATATCATTTATTCTGGAATGCGAATATTGTGACAAGCACTTTTGTAGAAAATGTTTAGGCTTATCTGCATCTGAGTATAAGCTTTTTGCTAAAAGATCAGATCTTCATTGGTATTGTCCACCATGTGAAGAAAAGGCTGTTAAAAGTATTAGGATAGAAAAGGAAATTGAGGAGAGATGTAAAGATTATTTTAGTAAGTTTGAGAAAAGATTAAAGGATTTGGAAGAAAAGATGTCTCAAAAAACAAGTATTGAAGATGTACAGAAGTTGATTAAGGAAAGTGAAAAGAGTGGTGCTCCTCTGGAAAATGTTCAATTAGCTGTTAAGGAGCAGATATCTGAATTTCGTGACAGTGAGCAGAGGAAGTTGAATGTTATTATTTTTAATGCAAAAGAGTCTGACAAAAGAGAAGTTGAGGCTCGAAAAGAAGAGGATTTTAAACTATTGGACAAGTTATGTAAAGAAATGAAGTCTAATCTTGATGCAATCAAGAATGTAACAAGACTAGGAAAGAGGGTAGTGAATGATGGGGGTAATGTGGAAAGGAGACCGATGAAAGTTATATTTGAAGACATGAAATCTAAAAGCAAGTTTATGTCAAACTTGGGTAATTTAGCTTCAGCCTCTGAGGATCTTAGGTCTTTAAGTATAGCTCAAGATCTGACTCCAAAGGAAAGGGAAATTAATAAAAAGAAATTAGCTGAAGCAAAGCAAAAAAACGAGGAGCTGAGTTCGGGGGATTTCAAGTTTGTTGTGAGGGGCCCTCCTTGGGAAAGAAAGGTGACGAAAGTAAAAGTAAAGTTATAGTGAAGTCTACAAGGAGTATTGTTGTAAATAATGTAAATAGTATTAATAGTTTAAATCGAAAAATGTTGACTGAGCTTGATATTTTGAATTGTTTTTACACAAATGCTGATAGTTTATCTAACAAACTGGATGAACTTAGATGGAGGGTTAAAAGCAGCAAAGTGGATGTTATTGGTATCACCGAAGTGTATCCTAAAATTATAGATTTCTTCCTGGCAAGGCAGAGCTCCATATTGAAGGTTTCAATTTGTTCCTGTCAAATCAGGTAGGCAATTCATCAAGAGGAGTGGCTCTGTACATAAAAGATGGGGTGTTGGCTGATGAGTTTCAAGTTCACTCAAATTTTAAAGAAAGTGTTTGGGTTAGCATAAAATTACAGGGTAATGATAAATTGTTGATCGGCTGTATTTACAAGAGTCCAAATTGTGATGTGGACAATTTAATTGAGTTAAATTCCCTCATTTCAAAGGTTTCCAAAATTGGTTATTCTCATATCTTGATTATGGGCGATTTTAATTTTCCCAAAATCAACTGGAGCTCTTTAAGCTGTAGTGGTGACAATTCAAGTGAAAATTTTTTAGAATGCGTTAGGGATAGTTTTCTCTACCAGCATGTTAAGGAGTTTACAAGGACAAGAGTTGATAGTGAACCTAGCATGCTCGATTTAATTTTCACTAATGAGGAGGACATGGTTCAAGATGTACAGCACTCAAGTCCATTAGGACATAGTGATCATTGTGGAATTCATTTTTTTTTTAGATGTTATTTTGATTCAAGTGCACATGTCAGAAGGAAGTACAACTTTTTTAAAGGTAATTACATGGGAATGAACCAGAGATTAGATTGCGATTGGGATAAACTTATGCAAGGTGATAATGTTAACAAGTTCACTGACAAATTTATGCTACTATTTAATCAAGCTACAAACGAGTTTGTACCAAGAACAAATCCTCAAAAAATCATAAAAGCAAAAAAGCATAATTATCTTCCACTTGATGATAAAATCGTTTGCAAGATTAAAAGGAAACATCGTTGCTGGCAGAGGTTTATGGAAACACGGGACCAAAGGAAATATCAGGACTATACTAGACTTAGAAATCATGGTGAAGGAGTCTGATGTTTTTGATTTACTTCAGGATTTGGATGTTAATAAGTCACCTGGTCCTGATGGGCTTCATCCAAAGGCATTAAAAGAATTAGCTCAGACTATTACAAAGCCTTTGACTAAAATATTTAATTTATCTCTTTCTACTGGTAAAGTTCCAGAAGTTTGGAAAGTAGGCAGTATTACTGCTTTATTCAAGAAAGGTGACAAGGCTCTTCCAGGAAATTATAGGCCAGTCAGTTTAACAAGTGTAGTGTGCAAAGTACTTGAGAAAATAATTCGATCTTTTATGGTTGACCATATGAGGATGAATAATTTGTTTAGTAATAAGCAGTTTGGCTTTATCTCTGGGAGATCAACTACTCTGCAATTACTGAAGGTTATGGATGTCTGGACAAAAGTGTTTGACAATGGTGGTTGTGTTGATGCTATATATATGGACTTTATGAAGGCCTTTGATAAAGTGCCACATAGAAGACTTCTGGAGAAACTTAGGGCATATGGCTTTAGCATCCAAATAAGGCGATGGATTGAAGATTTTTTAAAAGGAAGAAGCCAAAAGGTTATTGTTAATGGAGTTGAATCTAGTGAGCATGCAGTTACAAGTGGTATTCCTCAGGGTAGTGTTTTAGGTCCCATCTTGTTTGTTATATATACAAATGACTTACCTAAGTGTGTGAATGGTACGGCCTATTTATTTGCGGATGATACAAAGATATTTAAAGAAATTAGAGGCATGGATGATATTGAGGATTTGCAGAGAGATCTTGATCAACTCCAGAGCTGGTCTAACAAGTGGCTTTTGAAGTTTCATCCCGACAAGTGCAAAGTGTTAACTGTCTCTCTTAATAGGTATCATAGTTGTCTCCCTCGGAGTTATCACTTATACAATGATAGTGGCGATGAAGTGTTGTTGGAAAAGTCAGATTGTGAGAAGGATATAGGCATTTTAGTGGACAGTGGTCTGGACTTTTCAGAGCACATTCAGTACCAAGTAAGCAAGGCCAATAGTATTATGGGCCTTATTAGACGAACATATACGTTTTTGGATGAGCAATGTTTCAAGCTTCTATTTCAGGCCTTGGTAAGGCCACATTTAGAATATGCTGCTGCTGTTTGGTCACCTCATTATCAACGTGACATTGATGCTATTGAAAACGTTCAGAGGAGGGCAACTAGGTTGATTCCATCTTTAAAGGGTTTAACTTATATGGAAAGATTAGAGAAACTCAAGTTGCCAACTCTAAAGTATCGTAGGTTAAGAGGTGATATGATTGAGGTTTTTAAAATTGTTTCAGGTGTGTATGACAGAGATGTTACAGAGGGTTTTCTCAAATTTAGTAAAATTACTGATACACGTGGTCATAGTCAGAAGTTACTCAAAGAGTTTTCTAGACTCAACACTAGAAAATTTAGTTTCATGAGTAGAGTTGTTGATGTTTGGAATAGCCTTCCTGAGAGTGTAGTCTCAGTCACCACTGTTTTTCAGTTTGAGAAGGTACTGGATAGGTTTTGGGCTGGCTATGAGATGTTGTATAACTACAAGGCTGATTTTGTGTAAGTTTTATAGTATGTCAGTCACCCACAGCTTATGATTGTTGCTTTAGTTGTCAATGGTGAAGATCAAGACTATGAAGATGCGGACATAGAGGTCGATAGACCTGCGTCCACTGATGTTCCTAAGGTATCCTAAGGTATGATGTTGTGCATACGAGGTTGTCAGAATTTGGCATCTCTTGCCCGTGACTTAACTCAATATGGCTCACCTAGATGCCAAATATCATATCAGTTCAAGCTCCCCATACTTGAAAGATTGAGTATAAAACAAACGAGGTATCACAAGCAGGGTATTACAAAAGAGGTATCACAAACAAGCTTATCACAAACACATACACATCAGCATGATTATCTCCAAATGAAAATAATTCAGTTTCATCCTTTTCAAATTCTTCATCAATGAAATAACTTTTTAACTAAACTTCACAACCTTGTGGCAAACAGAATGTTGCAGCACAATCGCCAATGCAGACACTCACCTTACTGACTGGAAAACATCATCTACAGGTTGAAAAGAGACACCATTACGTGAGAATACCATCTGTTTATTCTCCAAATCTATCAGGAAGCCAATGATATCGCCTGCACAAAAATAAAGTGACCTTTGACGGTTACAAAAAAACTACTCTAGTATACAAATATTCACTGATTTTGGTGTTTTTACATATGCTCCCAGATTTTAACAACTGAACTAGCTAGGTGTCAGGGGTTCATGTCTCCAACATGACTTCCATAACAAATGTGAAGTAACCATGGTTCACTATACTGTGTTAAATGTATAGATCTGCCATTATGTTATTACACATAACAAGCAAAGTACAATGCCAACATGGCTTTGAGGGTCAATGAAATGCACAGCACAGCATGAATATTCATGCTGAAATGAAGGGTCAACTTGTCCATTTGCTCTGTGCACATTAACCATAACAATCACCATCAAAGCTGTACACAGCCACTTTTGCTGGTGCGATCATGTGTCAATATACCACTTGCCAATTGCAACCTAGAATTTCACTGGCTTTCACCAATCAGCAAAACTTCTTAGGTCTTGTGCTAGTTACTGTGCAACTTATTTTGTGACATCAAATTATTGAAAACTTGATTTATTCATCGCAACTTTCTCCAGAAATAAAACAAATTCGCCCGCCACTGCCGGTTGTATCCACAAACAACCTAAATTAAATAACACAAGGTTTCTGGGAAATACAACCCACACTATTGTATGTGCGTCGTACAGTACTTCAGTCACAGTGAGGAAATCACTGTACTATTTCAATGGGAATATTTCAGATGTGGCATGCCAGCTCAGGTCCAAACTGAGCAAGCTGTCAATTCTCTACCAATTAATCATTGCGGTCAATCAAACGACACGAGTTTGCCTCATACTGAAATTACTAGCGTCCATGTGTACCGTTGGTACTGGCATCATACCGTGTCATTTCAATATATGTCCTAGCAACTAGAGATTTTGCGTTTAGGAGACGATAGCTATTACATAACTTTTACTGTGTACAGGGAGAATGTGCACTGAGCATGAATATCACATTTCCATACACTATATCTTAAAAGTAAGCTATTAATCAAAGATTAAGTTGATATTTATGTTATACAATGGAATGGAAGAGCCCATTTATCCGTAGACATGAAATTTACATACTTTATGGTTTTTTAACGAATAGGGGCTTTCACATATCCTTGTGGTGAATGAATACGCATTTCCTGGCAGTCAGCCACCACTTAACAGAAATATTAAGATACTGATGTTATCTATTTAAATACCTAAAATGTGACAAGCATCTTACCAGGTTTCCACTGCGGGTGATCGTGTGGTCTACTTTTAGCATTGTACCAGTACAGCTGTCTGCAACCATCATATGAGAAGGAATACTCATCATCCCCGATGCCAACCCCTTCCTGTCATCAAGTTAACAAATATCAGGGGAAAAAAAAACACAGAAAAATTTTGTACACATAAATCAGGCAACAGATTATGACTACAGAAATTTGCATTCAAAGTTTGCCACAATTTGTCTGTCAGTCACTTTTGAGAAGCTGCAAAACTCACATGATTGAGAAACTTGCTCTGTTTTGTTGCCCATCCTATCTGCATTACACCATCTGTTAAGACCTGTACTTCATAGTACCACACACCTTCATCGACAGAGAACGTACTCCGAACACTCTCGAAAGATAAAGCGTCACTCCTTGCCTACAATTAGGAAAAACACTGTGATTATTCTCACAAAAGTATAGTACATTTATCACATGATCCAGTTCTGCTAAAATTATTGTTTGGCTTAAAAATAAAACAGAGAAGTTAGTCACAGGGTCAGTCAAAAGGCTGTTAGAGTTAAAGGTTAAGTTAGTGTTATGTAACCTCTTAAATAGGCTTCCATCAACCCTGAATTGGGGCACAGAAACATGGACACACTTTACGAGGCTGTCCTGCCAAAAATGCCCACCAATAAATAAGGAGCATTTATGATGAGTCATGTGATGCTTCTGATGCCATCACTGACATTAATTACTACAATTAAGTAAAAGTGCAGCCAATCTTTGGAACAATGTAAAGAGCTCATAAATCCAGATAAACTTGTCCTTATGTTGGAAAAGTTACTTTGAGTGTAACTAACCTCTAATCCATCTGCAGAGATCTTGAGGTATTCACTCACATCATTATCATTTAAGATTACATTGCACTTTTCCATGGAAAGCCCTTCATAGGTAAGAGTCCTACCATCAACAGGAACTAAAGAAGAACAACAGATACAGATGAAATCACATCAAACGTAGTATGTAACAAAGTCATGATCGTATTGTACATGTCACACATTAACATACATTATTTGATCACTATGTACTACTACATTAAACAAACCATCGTCATCATAAATAATAAGTACACCTAATGTTTAATATCACAATACCTTCACACATAATGCTAACACCATACCAAATATATGATACAGTGGTCACCGTACCTGGTGGTAATGATGCAACAAGGGCACATGTAATAGTGCTCTCTGTTTTTTGGGGTGGAGGACACTTGAGACGTGTTTTGACTTTTTTACATCAGACTGTTTAGTCTCTCTTGTAGAACTGATTCAACGAATTGTAGAATCAGTGTCAATAACTTGTCGAACCAATCAGGATGAGTACATGGAGGTAGCTCATGAATTATTCATTTAGAAAATTCTGTTAAACATCAATGTTAAATCTACTGATGATCAGAGGCAACCAATTGGTTAATAAATGTTTCATCTTCTTAAACATAAATATGGACTTTGACACATGAATGGCAGGCCAGATGATAAGATGATAGATAAGGAAAAGACATGGGGAAGAATTGAGGGTACAGCACTCCCTCGGTGTGTGTGCTATAATTAACCTGAGACTGTAACTATGTATTTCAATGCTGATACTAGTAACATCAGTTTGTACTTACGAGTATTATCCAAGCACCACTGGGCACAGAATCCAACTTCCCTGAATTTTGTTATAGAGCTGTCTTGAAACTTTTCAAGTTCAATCAGTTTGTGGTGAATTCCAGATTTGTGTATTGTTGATTTGTTTTCTCCTGCAAGTGTGAAGCAAGTTTGCTTTGACACATTGTTTACATCATTCATAAAATTTAGCACAAATGGTTAATCAAATCCTGTTCTAAAGCAGGAGATTTGTCAACTATAATTATACTCTTACACTGTCACTGATACACATCACAGCTGGTACAAAACATACATGAAATGAAACCACAGCAACAACACTTACTGTTTTCCATTTTAACAATGTAGTGTAAAAAGTTACACCAATACTGTAACAGAGTCTTTAAAAGTCTTATGAAAATGTAAATGCTGACTCTTAGTGAGACTGAGTGAGAAAGAGGAATCAGAGAAATACTGTCTAAAGTGCAAGCCTCAATCAAGGATACAATAGTAGCTGCAATTAACATTAAACAAAAAAATCTCATCAATGTTAACCTTTATTTAGATATTAAAAGATATCACTCTGTGGCACAACAAAAACCAATGTAAGGTAACTGTGATAATTCAATAATCTGTCATGTCTTAATGCAATACTTCCATGATATAGTTGTTAGATACAGAATGGCAAGCATTTGTCAAGCATGGCAAAGACCATGAAAAGGGCCAGGCAGAGTTAATTTCCCTCTTGTATACTCAGCAAACTGCCAAAAATGCTACTCACCGGTTTGAGCAAACTTTTCAAGAGCTATCAGAGCAAATAAAACAACTTCTTGAGCAAATTTTGGATCCTGAAAGAGAAAGAATGGTTTGTTGACAATATGAAACAATGCATTTCATCCAGGCACAATGTGTGTCAGGGTCCTATTGTGTATGCTAACATGAAATTTCAGGTAACTTTCTTTGACAAAATTGCATGTCACCTGCAGTGAAATTTCAACCATGCAAATACATAAACAAGTCATAAGTCTCCATCACCCATTTCTTGGGAAATGTTTTTTATGACATCGAAAGAACGAAATCGAAAAGTCGTCCTTACTGTTTACATGAAAACAATATGGTAGACCATTTGATTTCAAGCATTTGGACTCAATCTTACCAACAGCGCAAGTAAATATTCCAGAACATTTTCAGTGAGTAGTTCCACACTCTTTAGGCCTGCCAAGATTCCTGCCACACATCCCAATACACAGGGAAAATTCCTGTGTTTAGCTGGCAGCTGTAGGGCCTCTTCAGCAAGCTCTGCAGATGGTTTCAGTATATCATACAACTTTTCCACCGTCTCCTGGTAGGGTAAAAAAAAATAAGGATAATGAATAATTCATCATTGGATGAAGAGACTCTCATGTCAAACAGAAATATAATGATATTCCAATATGATGATCAACAAGAGCCCAAGGGCACTGTGGTTCCTTGCACAGATGGAGTATAATGTAAATTATGAAGTAAAAGGGGGTATATTGCATTATTTTGTACAATAGCCCGTATGAACCATTTCTGACCATGAACCCTCACTGTAACCTAAAATCTGCAGAGACAGAAAAATATTTCATGCTTTTATAAAATGGCCCATTTCAGACATTGGACCCAAAACATGATAAACATGCACCAACATGGAACCACTTCCATAGCACTAACGTGACCAACCATCAAAAGTGTTACATACAATCTGTAAGAGAAGAAGTATTTTGCATGATTTCACAACAGCCTATGGGCACTATGGTTCCTTATACTTGAAATATACATACTGTAAAATGATATGCCTGAGTTCATAAATATCAAAAAAAGGCCATTTCAATTAATGCAATGAATTGAAGGTGTTGATTTCTGCAATGTTGATTTCTGCAATATACAGCAATATCCCATTCATTTTACAAAACACAAACAGCTGTGAATCTCTCATTTCAAGAGGGGGCTCTGCAAATTGCAATAAGACTTATCACATCTATGCCCCTTTAAAGTCCACCAAACTGATAGCATGCCCTGGAGGGAACTCCTGGGGTCAAGTTTAAACTGGTAAGAACACCAACTGACTTATTTTCTTTCATTGTTGCCTGCCCACTTCACTAATTGAAAAGACACTTACATGAATGCACACATTAGCACTCAGGCACGAGGAGTAAACTGATCCAGCCAAAACTTGTCTGGTGTGACCACCTGCAGTACTGCAAACAGCACTGCTGCTTTTATATTTGATCAAGAAACTGCTAACTCAAGCAGTACTTCCATGATGCACTGGAGGGGGACAGATGGAACATATGAGTATCCACAGCATAACAAGGTTTTCAGACTTTTGCTCCCAGTTCCCCCAGATGACCTTTAACCTCCACCAAAAACAATAGGGCATACCTTCTCAATATGGCGAACCTACATACCAAGTTTGACTTTCCCCTATTGAGTTAGAGCGTACCTAATCAAGTGTCACAGATGCACACACACACACATACACACACACACACACACACATGCCAACCTGACTACATAGGTTCCTTTGCTGACGCAAGGAACCAAAAACGACTCATAGTTGACGATACACAATTCAAACAAAAAGGTCAAAAGGTGCAAGACTTATCATCAGCACATTATCTTAAACTGGATAGTTAAATTCAAAAAGATAATCAGAAGGGTACTACTTACCACCGTAGGTAAGGGACATTCATCTAAAAGGAGGGCAATTACAGCTGGTCCTAATGGGTCATCCATGGGTATGGTATTAATCATACCCTGAACTACCTGAATCCATCCAGATTCTAAAAAAAAACAAAGGGAAGAGAGCGATCGTTTAAAAAAGAAACACTGAAGTGTGAGTAGGTCTACCCTGCTTACAAGGATAAAATATTCTATGAATGAACTTTCTTAATAGTAAACAAAAAGAGATAGCTGACAAGTGTAAAGGAATTACAACTCTATCCTAAGAAAAAAAAGTAAATTAAGTAATCAACAGAAGTGGTGTGTAACTGTGTGCTGCCTAGCACAATAACCAACTTAGTACTGACTGTTTTCAACATCACAAATCACAAAATTCAGAACGTTCCTGAGTTTTTATACTCCATTTTAAGTGGGCAATGTTTCATGATAATTCCTTTTGTTGGGTCTTTGTCAACAGGCTCTTGTATCACCAGCTGACAGTGTGAGCCACAGTTGATTGAACTCACCAAGGATTAAATGGTTCACTTTGACTAGTTTAGATATACAGGCATAAGGTGATTCAAATCAGTAATGACAGAGATATGACAGAAATCACTGTACATGATGAAAATAAAATCATCAGAATCAATTTTATGTATACTGTTTACATTTTCTTTCATAATTTTGAAACATTCTGTTGTCTATAAAGATATTTGGAAAATCAGTTACACAAAATGCTATGGAAGTTACTCCTTTCCCACCATTCTCATGGATGCCACAGCCTACGACAGTTGCATAGCAACACTTTAACACACATGAAGCGTGATAGAGATAGAACTTGCATGCTAAATTGTAACACTAGCTTGTTTCATCACACGCAATTATTTTCAATTGTCACAGAAATATAAAAATACTGTCTTAGCGAGATCAAAATTAAAACTTTTCTTTCACACATGAAGAAGGAAGTTAACATATGTGACTGTCATATGCTGCACAGAATGACAAAGATAGCAATAATTCATTTGTTTGCAATGAGCTCAGCTTGAAGTATTTCACCAGTTGATATACATACCTGATTCTCCAATTTCATTCAATCTAATAATCGAAAGAGGAGGTTCTTGGTTGCTGAAAGACAAAAAAAGACATAATCACTGTATTAATTAGGGCAGCGGCCTTCATGTTAATCCTTAGGCATAGAGCTGACACAAATATTCTCTCAAAAGACATGTAAAGATGGACTACATATCTCAAAACTTGTCACATTTCCATATCACAACACATATGAAGGCAATCATATCAAACGAGAAAATATTTATTTCAAAGAAAAGAGCAAATTTAGAGCTATTTTGTTTCAAATCTCCTTAAAAAGTATCATGTGTTTAAGTACCAAATGATGATTGGTGCATATAGGTTGTTGTGAGAATTTGTAGAAAGTTACAATACAAAAACTTTCATATCTTCTCTCTCAGTTTGCTTATTTATTGAACAGCAAACAAAATTTATGGAAGTATATCACTGAAGGTTAAACAAACAAAGAGAGCTATCAGCATTAAAGAGCTGCTACATCAGTCTCCAAACAACATCCTAGCTTTATAAGTTTCCTGGTGACCAGATCTGACCACCATGGTCATACAAATAAGCCTGCCAAGTAGCTCTCATCTATGAGGCTCCTTGTTTATTGACATTCAGTGATGCTGTTTGCTTCATACAGTGTAGATTACCGAGGCCAATGCAGCATGTAAGATAATAAACTAGTACTGACTCTGGGACATATACAACGTACTATAAAGGGAAGAAGGTTGGTTGCTTGCACAGGCACATATACAGACTGTGGTGGTGACAGTCCACAGGACAGTTTTGGGACACAAGCATTTTAAAACTCACTTATCGACCAATCTTCTGATCTCCTTCAGTGTCAACAGGACCAAAGAATTCACATCCATGTTCAATATATGGTTCATGTCGCAAGTGAACATGTGGTTCCCTCTGAGCATGACAATACCATGTGGTCTCTCTAGGTGAGCGACTTGGTTCCACAACTGGGCACTCTCGCCCCTGATGTCCACATTCTGCTGGTGACTGCTGTCCGTAAGGATGTTCTGTTCTTCTCCTTTTGCCAAAGCAGGAGTTGCCCATCATAAATAAAAATGGACAATTTTTTTGGCAAGAAAGAAGTTTCCAGGTTCTGCACTTCTTACAGTAATAACTACAGTATCTGGAAGAAGTTGATGAAATGGTCCAGAATTGCCTAGACTGTGTCCAACAAGGCTTCTAGTCATGTGCATAAACATACCAAGAAAGAAAGCACAAAGTAAGAGAAGTTCTGGACTGGCATGAAATTCTGTAAACTGCCAATGTATTACTCGCTTAATATCGACACTTGGAAAACACACATTTTCAATGGCTGGTATCTGAGGGATATCAAGCTGGTTAAACCAGAGAAACAGTTGTCGCTTGACACAGTTCCTTGCTTACTGCATCTTCCAAGCTGTTACCTGTGAGAAGAAACATTGTGAGAAAGAGAACACTATCCAATAATATTGGCAAGATGACATGCATTAGAAGGGACATGCGACTAATTAAGTCCTACATGAAGCTTTGGTTAGATGGAGGGTGGAAAAACATTTCTACCATATGCAGGGAATAGCTACTGCAGACTCACTTGGCATTTTACAGCGAACCACTAGAAAGTTTGCAGATCATCTTACATTCTTGGTTAGCTTTTCTGATTCACTATCGCAAAAAAAAAAGAAAAAAAAGCAGCAATGGCAACAACTCATGAAATCTAGGGGCCAAATGAGAAACTAAGGGGCCCAAAAATAATTAATAGAAAAGAAATATGTTACATCAACTGTTCTCATACTTGATTTACTAACCTGCATACCACTTTCAACTGAAATAAAATGCATAACACCCTTGGATACTGTAAATGGCTTAATATAAATGTATTGGTTACAATTTTCCTTGTGACTTGATATCACATTACACAATTTACATTGTGCTGATTGGACCAATACATCATTTATACTAGTGTTTACACAGATAAAAAAAGTCAGGAACTGGGTGCCCAATGCCCAAACCCATAGGGTGCCTGGGTACCCAAAAATTTACTGCCTATAAAAATTTGCTAATCAACCAGCAACTCCCTCATAATCCAACTGTATGTAGATTGCCTAACACTGGGTGTAGCCTCAGTAAAGCAGGGTTTCTTCTTCTGTTTTCACTTCATGTCTTACCAAATTACCCCGCAATTTCCGTCTTGGAAACACCATTTTATCTTTATTTTGCCTAACTTGCAAACGTATAATTTTCATTCTAATTAATAGTGAGACTTTTCGCGGAGACAGTCGATATTCACTCCGTAAGGTGATCACAGTTCGTACTCAACTAGAGCAGCAAAGCCACCAAATCTCAATACTTCTCATTATTTAATGTTCCTTTGTAAGGATGTCCTGAATATGGTAGAAACAGTTCAGTTATGATTGAAAGAATAAACAACGAAAACCAGAGAAGTTTGAATCTGGTTTACATATAATCTGGTGCTGACAAAATATTAGACTTCTGCCATTTCAGTTCATTGTTAACAATGTAACATAATTAATGTACTTATTTATACATCCATTAAACAGTTGTTTTGAGTTTTGCCTCACCTTCTCCTAAAATGTGAGCTAAACACCTGGCATAAAAGGATTGTTTTGAGCGAACTTACTGTGTATAAAGGATTAGCTGACTTAAACAATGTTGCTACTGTAGGTGATTGCTGTTGAACTGGAATTGCCCACTAAACTAATGATTTTAAATACCTTTGCGGTAATTGGAGATCTTATCATTGCTCAATTTGGTGGGTCTTAAAGTATTAGCAGTAACTCAAGTAAATGCACACGTGTCATCTGACATTCTTCTTTCATGACATTCTTGATATGTAATTCATCCTTTGAAGTTGAGAAAACACACAATTGAGTTAAAATCTCAATACTACTCTGTCCTACACTATTACACACTTCAATCAAAGCAAATCAAATGAGGGGCTTAAACAATTACTGCCAAGGGACCATCAATCCAAACAAAGCATCAAAACATCTATAATCTATGCAAGTACCGTGTGCAAAACTATGGGAAATGCTCTACCTTTTCCATATTTCAGGCACTTGTTTCTTCAATTGCAAAAAAAGACTTATTATAGTACGTTCTACAAACCTTAACATCTTTTACTTACATGCAAAGAAATATGATGGAGAAATATAAGACACACTGACAATGAATTGAGACCCAGATACCATTAAAAAGAATATCAGAATGTCTTGCCAGCCTGACAATATCTCTATACATGTAATGTACTGAGATAAAAACTATGTACACAGGCACAATACAGCATTTCCCACTACAATTACAGCGAGAAAATCCCTATTGTTAACTCAATGGGATTTGGTCCTTGCAAAATTGCAAAAGACTCTTCCGATGTCGACCTGTTAACATGCTTTGCGTTTTTTTGTGTTGTGTGTACACCGACACAACAAGCGGGAGCTACGTACCACCTTTTCTGTGTGATATAGGTGAGTGGTGTTTTGAGAGTACTACTGTACTTCGGAATACAGTTGACATAGAAATACATAAAACTGTGTCCAATATAGGCCTGTAGGCTATCCCTTGTATAGATGTTTAGAACCAGGTAGTGAAACAAGACTCGTGTTAGGCAAGCAAACAGGTTTTCGGGTGACTCCTACAAACACTAATTTATACTACAAATAGTTGTGAAAATAGCCATACCCATACTAAAACTATACGCTACTGTGAGTCAAACTCCAAGGTGAATACGTTGGACATTTCGACCTCTGTGCACTCTTCAGGACAACATGACAGTTTTTTTTTTACTAAATAATTTTAATTAACTAAGATGTTCATTCATTTATTGACTTTGAGAAATTCACGATAAAGGACCATTCCAAGAAAATTAAACCCAAACACTCATGAATGTGGTATGCTACAGAAATTCTTGTTTTGTAAGACATTGGAAATCATGGGATAATCTCTCTGAGGCTGTGGTCTCAGCAACTACTGTAGTTATATAAGAGTCACTGGATTTAAAAGCTGCATCGGCCAGAACAGCAGCGTATTAAAATATCAAGAGTGAAAGCTTCCTACCTGCGATGAATTTATTCAACATATTTAGCATAACCTTATCATGGTGAATAAAAATGTAACCAGGTCACAAGGATACACATTTAATAGTAATATAATTTGACATATTTTCATTTTTAAGAAGCTTACAGGACACATAGTCAACGTGAGCAAATGCCTGGCTACAGTATGTGCTAGCCCGTTTAAAAAAAATATGCTCCAATTGCTCCACGGAACTGTGAGGAGAATTGTGAGGGGAGTAACTGCAGAATACAACGTCCTGGTGAAACAGTAACCCTAAAAAATCTCTGGGGAGAACTACACTGTGGTTCTCCCTGGCGCTTGCAATAGAAATCTTGTGCATAATCCTACGCTTTCTGTGCTGGATGCATCTGCACTGGCTATATCATTCAAATTTTTTGTAAAGTCTCATATTAGTGGCGGTGAAGTTGCCTTTTGTATAGTCACCTCTCTTATGAGCTTCCCATCCAGAGTGGAGCCGCAGTCGCAGTGGTGGCTGATCGAATAATTTGTTAAAAACATTTTAAGTCCACTGATTCTATAATCTGACTGGAGGCGCAGTCACAGTCCCAGTGGTGGCTGATCAAAAATTCGTCGAAAACATTAGTCAAAGTCCACTGATTCTACAAGACTGAGTGGAGGGGCAGTCACAGTCCCAGTGGTGGCCGATCAAATACTTCGTCAAAAACAATAGTCAAAGTCCACTGATTCTACAATCTGAGTGGAGGCACAGTCGCAGTCCCAGTTGTGGCTGATCAACTATAGTTGAAAACAACATAAGTCCACTGATTCTATCATCTGATTGGAGGCACAGGCGCAGTATAGTACTTAGTAACTAACAACATGTTAAGTACTCCACTGATTTTATCATCTGAGTGGAGTCGCAGTGATAGCTAACAAGGAGTGGCCATTCTGAGGACTCAACATGTGACTGGGATACACTTTTGCTTACAGATATTTTAAGTTCACTGGGCCTCCAGTGTGGTGTGGAGACGCAGTCCCAGTAGTCATTCTTTTACAGAGCATGCATGTGCAATTCACTGTGACTACGACTGCGCCTCCTGAGTCTTAGTCATATGTCTTGAGAGACGTTGTATTCTGCAGTTGTACCTTGTTCGGGAATCCTGGCTAACACCCATTACGTTCATGGTTAGGCCTCGGTCCTAACGTTACAATAGCCTTATACTAACGTTAATAGTTATAATAGTCTAGGCCCAGTGCTACTTTATACTGACTACTAACGTTAGAACTTGTAGAAAACGTCGTTAGCCTAACTTTTGAGTCACAGTCATGATCCATCAGTTTCAAAACACCATTAAGGTTCCTTGCAATAAGACAACAGCTGTGTTTCTCTGATGAGGATTCGTAAGCTTTTCACTTTCAGTGCGGGAGGCCCGAAGTTGCTTCTGTTTGTAGATTATAGGTATTGACAACTGCAGTATGTAGTGTGAGCTGTACTGTCAAACTGCAGGAGCATAACATGGCTATAGTATTGTAGTATAGGCTAGACTATTTCTTGTCATTACATGTCATTATACAGTGTAGCTGTACTATAGGATCGGACCAAGGGCACAATCACAAAAGTTGAGGGCGGTAGTTAATAACTGTTTTCCTGTGATCTTTAACATACAGTTTCTAAGTTCCTATAGTAACAGACCATACAAACGTAGTCCTCAAGCCTGTAGGTGGTCTAACTAGCTGCTATACGTACGTAAGTTCGTGCAATATCTCCCGGCCCTAGCATAGCCCAGCCCTGCGCCTGAGAAACACACCTGCACACCAAGGTTCCCGATTTTCGTACGTGGTGTAGATTTATAATATTACCAAACATTGTGATACTGTGTATGGATGGGTGTACCCTAGGCGTAACTCGAGAGTCTAACTTCAAAGTTACAATTTTCTTACGCCTGATTCCCTGAAGCAAGGTTTGAAGAGGGACCTAACGCACCAACTTCAAGAACGGGTCCTTGGCCGTTTGCGTTACTACGTACTAACTTTAGCCTAGGCCTAACCGTACAACTGTAATTACTAATAGCCAGTGATGGCACTGCCTGCAGAGACAACCAAGAAATCTTTACAGGATTACCCAGGATTAATGGACGATGGTCATCCTCTAGCTGCCAAATCTGCCTTTAGTTATGTTCCTACCTGGAGCGAAAATAAATTGCCAGCTTTAAATGCTTTCAACAGTGTGAAAGATGTGAGTATACCTACATCATCATCATCAATAGGATATTGTTGGACTCAGGCCATTTCGTCACAGCAATAAAATTAGTGAATGTCAGCTTTATAGTCAAAATAAAGTTCGCTTTGTTTCCAAACTCGGTCAAAACTAGATTTGAATACGTTTAAAGATGGTGCGTTGACGACATGCGCTGGGAGCGAGTTCCAAACGCCTATATTTTGCTGAGTACAAAATCTCTGTCTAACATTTTTATTACAACGAGATTTAATAATTTTAAAAGAATACCCATGCGTATTGGAATCGACAACCCTGTAAAAAAGCTGATTATTCACAACCATAGTACCATTCAAGTATTTATACAGTAGCAGCACAAATGGACTATAGGCTATATCATCTCATAGTCATACAGGTCACCAGTCATTTCGCCCCCTTGCAACTTCTCCCAGCCAGTTCGCCTTGATCATTTCGCCTCCATGCAAGTTCCCTTGTAACTTACAGTGACAATCCATGTAAGATGTGGAAAAATGTGGAACTTGGACATTGTGTACTGCCACCATTCCTAAAAAAAATGATTGTGTTCAGATGATTTTGTGCTCACTGAACTGCTAGCTAGTTGATGTTCAGTTATTTTTTGCTGTTTTTAATTGAAGATATTTGCTTTGACTTGAATAAATTTTTTCGAACTGACTTAAATACACTTGCCATTTCACCAATCAAGTAAAATGTTAACTTGAAGTTTTGAGGAAAAAATAGAAGGTGAGAAAACACATGGACAAAACAATAACAGACAGAACATGAAATGTTTAGTCAATACCTGACACAAAAAAAAGTAACATACAGTAGAATGTCAAAGACACAAGATCAAATGACCATTTGCATTTGTTCTCACCTTTTCTACAAATAATGCAATCATCTGGTTAGGGGGCGAACTACTCTGCACTTGGGTGGGAACTGCTTGTACCTCACCATCGCCTCATGGAGAAATTGCTATGTGTAAAAATTGATTTTTCTTTTTCCCGTGTAGACATGGACAACAAGTGGTGTGACATTGACACATTAAGTAAAATGTTTTTTTTTTTTTAATGTGATCTGCCTGACAATTGCAAACTTAAAATACACTAAGTTGCAAGGCATTTTTTTGAACTACTTTCAAATGTAGTACTGTGAAAGAGCTTTCAGTTTCACAAAATTTGAAACTCCCTCACAGAATAGCACTGTAAAGAAAGTGTAATTGCCCAATGTAAATGTGAAAGTGGGGGTGGGCGCTGGTTCACTATCTAAAGCAACAGTACGACCAAGAACCTGATGAGAATTCTTTAGGTTATGCATTTTCACCTTGTATGCCTCAGGGCATAAACTAAAGAATTCTCATCAGGTTCTTGGTCATACTGTTGCGTTAGATAGTGAACCAGTGCCCACCCCCACTTTCACTAAAAATATCAAATATCGAAAAATGTTAAATATCTTTTCTTAAAAATATCAATATCAAGGAGGGAACACCAAAAGCCAACTTGTTCCAAAGTTGTGGAGCAACCACAACAAATGATCTACTGTATCCCCCCATGGATGGTTAGCCATGTACAATATTCAATCAACAGAAATTTGAATTTTAGTCTTAACTCATGAGAAGGAATATGCAGTGCAGGGTCAGTAAATCAGAAAGATAGCAAGGCACACATTCATTCAGAGACTTGTACACAATAAGTAAAATGTTGTACACATGGGGTAACCAATGCAACTGCATCAGGAAGGGAGTAATATGACATAATTTCTTGGAAAGAGTAACTATTCTTGGAGCAATCTTCTGAAAACATTGAAATATTTGTATTCATTACTTTGGAAGGCCATATCTATAGCCTTTAGAAAGCCAATCCATTGGACATGTCAATACTAGATGTACAGTATCAAAAGAATGGACAATCTGTTCAGAAGCACCAGAAGTAAGGTAAAGATGTAACTTTGCAATATTCCGAAGATGAAATGTGCAAGTCCATGTGACACTTGAAATGTGAAGTTTCAGAGTCATATTTGCATAAAAAATAACACCAAGATTCCTAATATGAGATGGAAGTTTCACACAGGAATCACCAATAGCAATGTATGGAATCTTACACAACTGAGGTGAATCATTTCAGAGCATTGCTGTCAATGCCAATATGTGAGTGTAAAGGTGAATGTAAAATATTGTGATCCACTCTGTCAAATGCCACGCTCAGATCAAGAAGAAACGGAGCTGTTACTTGACCCTCGTCCATTTCTCATAAAATATCATTATTGATATGTAGGCAGACTGGAAAGGATCATGCATGTCATTTAAGTTTGTATGGTTTCAAATCCTGTTTGAAATAAAAAAAATAGTTTTCAGACTATTGGAGAATGCTCCTTGAAGCAGAGACTTACAGTATTAACAATCAATGAAATGTATGGAAGAAAGAATTCAGTACATTCCTCAGTTATTGATGTTTGTACAGGATCGACTTCACATGATTTGGAAGGAGATTTTGTAATTATTTTCCTGACTTTGTCAACAGTGGTTGGCTGAAAGGTCAAAGAAGACATTTGAGACAAACTTTAGCTAGCCAACATGAAGTGAGAATTAGAGTTGCCTTGAAACGAAATTGCTAAGTTTTCTCTGCAAAGAATTGAGAGAATTTTTTAGCAAGATGAAGGTCACAATCAGATTTTGGAAGCAGTGGTTCCTTACTTTTATGTAGGAGGTTATTGACAATCTTAATAAGCTCCTTTTGATCACCAGAACAATCAACTTTTTGGAAAAAAATATACAGCTATAGCATCGTGAATTAGTTGATTAACAAGTCCATGATGATTGCAATAGTCAAGTTTGTCAACCTCAAATTTTGATTTCATCCACTTCCTTTCAAACTGCTGACGTTTTTCCCTAGCAGTATGAATCTCATTTGTAAACCTACGTCCTAGACAGTCTGATGGTCTTTGATTGCAAGTGTGCACGGGATCATCAACAACTTTACGGATAGATGACTCAAAAATGTCAACACACTTGCCCACATCACAACTTTCAAGCTGGGCAGTAGAAAGTGCACATCTAAAATCCCTGGAAAAATTCCTTCAAGTAAGCTGGCATTGACTTGTTCGTGTAGCAAGTGTTTTCAAATAATGAAAGTTTCAAAGTTCCCCTGCAGATAAAATAAATCCTGCGATTCCTGCTTTTGAAGCAAATACGTAATCCTTTCTCTGCCTGTCACATACATACCAGTAGAGAAAATGCTTCCATGAAAGTTGGAAAACCTGCCTGAAAAGAAAGGCTAACCTTGATATACTGTAATCTTGCAGTTCAAATGGTCAGAGTAAACTGTAATGTGCCTGATGTAGTTGTACTTGTAAGGCTATGCATTTGCACTCCCTGAAATCTATATCTGGTCATTAATTAATATGAAGTGAAAATTTGAACCGAAAAAACCGATCCATATTTAGTGAAATTGTTGATCATACTGTATCTGAAAGGAAATCTGCAAGCTAGCAATATGGTGGATTCTGAGTGTGCTTGTACTTAGAGTGTCTATGACTTTCAGCCAGCCAAGGTCGTTCAATTGCTTGTTGCCATATGATGTCAAAGTACTCATCTCCCACTGTGAACATTCATCTGCCATTTTTGACGAATTTTTCTAATGTCACACCACTTTTGTCCACAAGTCAATTTTGATTTTGATTTACAACAATTACCAGTAAGTTATGGTTAATTTACAAAAAAATAAGACTGCATGAGAAAGTTTGATTCCTTGTAATGCACTGAACACCACAACAGTGTTGCCCACTGTATATTGATATCTAGTATGTGTTTCTTTACAATACTACAGTACATGCATAGCACCACGTGTACATACAGTATGGAAGAGATGATGACATTTATTTTCGTTTCAGATTTGCTAGATGAGTAACCATTAATTGCACCGTCTCTTTTGATAGTATCAATGAGAGAGAGCAGTCATATTTTGTATAATTTCATTCTTTCTCAAGTCTTGTTCGCTTCCCTTCCTAATATTTCTACTTTAGAATGCTTCATCTTCAACTTTCTTTCTTAAACCTGTGAATTTTTAGAATGCAACAACCCATTCAACATATGACCAGCTGTTTAACCAGTCGGATGGGTATAACAACAAATTACACAGATGTGACAGGGAACATGCAAAACTCAGAGGTTTACATGTGAATGAGGAGGTAAGGAATTATTACAAGCTAAATCACTTTGCAGGTCAAAGCATTTGCTTGGAATCCATTCAATTTAACCTGATTATATTGCCCCTAGAGTGGCTTTGCCTATATTATAGAATGGAATTACTAGGAAAGTTTTGCAGTTTCAAAATTGATGTGCTTGCACTGTACACTGTTGGTCTCCAGGCTCTGCAAATCAAGTTGGACTGTTTGCATCCTCACGTAACCTGTGTAACCTGACGGCATCAGTAAATGCTGTTCATCATTGTGGAGTAATTCTCTGATTGAGAGCATTACTTGGGCACTGCTGTTACAGTCCATACCAGAGATATAATCAAGTGATGACTGAGTCACAGCTTGCAAAATTTCCTAACTTGAAAAATTCTGGCCAATTTTCCTCCATTGAAGTAACACAGTGACTCGAGTTATGACATGCGACTCAAATCACTAAAATGAGTGTAGTTGACTTGACAGAAAAAGAGTGACTTGGATACCGACGACTCTGGTGGGTACAGCCAAATTTCCAAAGCAAGAACTTGCTTTCCAATGCATTCACCATCTCTGAAAAATAAACATTTTCACCTGCTTTCCTCTGTACCAAAATGCTGATCTCTGTCCTGACAGGTTAGGATCAGTGGGATAGTTTAATATCCTAATAAAATCCTAATCAAATTATCTCATTAAGTTGAACTCTGAATGTCGAGTACTTGCAATTGCTGTACGAACTTTCAGATGTACAAAACTGGTGGATGTGTAACTTGAGGAACAACTTTTTTCATGGGTATGTTTGAAAGATTGACATTGTACATGTACTGTATATCTTCCAATGAATTAACAGGGCTTTAGTTTCTTGATGTGATTCTTTAATCTTTGATTTTCATTGCTTCATTGTAGTTACAATGATGAATCATATCAATACATGCAGTCCAGCAAGGTTGTTTCTTCTTCCCTTCCAGGAACAAGTGAAAGTAGTCCCAACATTGTCATCATCTGTTTATGGTCATAAACTGCGGCAATTCAACGACCCTCCAGGTCGTAAACATGTTAGGGTATGCCTGGTGAATTCAGAATTCTACAGTCGGAATGGAATCAATGTTCATGGTGAAGAACATTAGTTATTGATTGCAGTAAGATTGGGGTTTCCAAATGTTCTTGGAGGACAAATGTAGAATTTTAAGATGGGCCAACTTGCTCAAAGAGGACATCCAGCTGAAGTCAGATCCATGTTAATGACTGTCCATGCTAATTTCAAAGGCATCATCAACAGTCTGAGGTAGGGTCTGTCTACCATGTCCTCAAGTCACATCTGTGTCTGCATATCCTGTGTTTTCAATGCTGACCAGTGGGGAATACCAATTCAAAGGTCTGTGTAAGGGAAATGGGATATAACTCTTTGTGTAGCTTAGTGTCTAGGACTGTTACTAGCCCATTGATTAACAAAGAAAGTAAGGTACTGTACTACATATGGCAGGACTGAAAACTTTCCGATGGGTTCAATGTTACAAAATGTTGTAATTGAATGTGATATCACAGAGAGTTGTACAATGCCACATATAGCATTTGTGGTTTCCGTCTAGCAAGTTCAGTTTAGATGCCTGCAATTTTGTTTGAATCTCTTGTCTAAATACTGTAGGCTAATGTTAGGCCTATATAGGGTTACCATATTTCTCTAAGCTGAAAGTGGGACAAAAGTTTGAGACTCATCTGAGGAGGGTGCATTTGCCAAGGTCCTAAAAATTTGGGGGGACTTACTGTAGGCCATACATTTGATGCTGAAGGAAAGTGCTCAATATATGATGCAGATGTAGTAATTGTTTATGCATGCACACAAAATACAACATGCCTACAGACCATAATTGCCCCGCCTATATTCGTTTTCCACAAAGTCAGGGCAGTTTGTTTTACTGGCCAGGGAAACTCACTTTTCCTTTCAAAAACTGGACTATCCCAATTAATCAGGACAGATGGTAGCCTTAGGCCTATAGTATTTCACCTATTACTAGTGCTGTTGGAAATACAGTACAGGCTACAGTATCTTCATCAGTTTTGAATGCAGATATGTAAAGTATGGTCCCTCATATTAGCATCCAGTTGTTTGTGGTAGCAGAAATTTATACTTTAAGTGAATCATCATGTATGCATTGAAGTAAATTTAATTTTCAATCCTGAGTTGTCAAAACAGCTACACATACAATAGTGATGTTTTGTAGTTTTTCTTATTACATGACAAGATCATTGTGTATATTGTCTTCCACAATTGTTGTATGACAAGAAAATAATTCTTCACAGCAGAACTGTCCTATATTCTTCTTTTATTGTACACTTTTTTCAGGTGCAACCTCCTTGCCAAGTTTGCATAATAGTTGCCATAAGTCTCTTAAGTAAACTATTTTTTTGGCCACTGCAGAGTAGTGGACGTTTGCATCTGCCCCTGACAATACTTGGCCTTGCATATAAAACTCCAAGCAAAGGAAAAAGACAAAACAAAAGATCATTCATCTTCTAACAATTTTTTTACACCAAATGGAAGTGTATTACAAAAGGCGTTTTGTCACTTTCTACATACAGTTCTACTATCTTCTTTCATTATCTTTTGAAAGTTACGTAAGAACAGAAATTTAAAAAAAAAAGAAAAAAAAGTATCACATAGAAATAAATTATACTGCCTTGTTTTGCATTCGTCTTCAGAACATGTTAGTGCTCAACACCAACAATAACTTTCACGGTCTGTGCAAACTACCCACAATACAGAAAACTCCAATGAGGTGCTGTGTGCCATTTTGGTTAGTTACCTGTCCTTGCCAATTTACCCCTTTACATGGTACATGTGTACAGTAGTCACAGGTTTTGACACCACCCCCCTCTCCCACCACAATAAAAATGAATTCTGCAACAATCCCCTTTGACTTTGAAATCTAACTACAATTCCTTGGAATATATCAGTATCCTTTTAATGCTTATGTCTCCAAGTTTAACAGATGACACTTCCCCAATAGTCACCTGACATACATGGGAGTAACTTCATGAAACCTATTTCCACTCAGGAATGATACACATTAGCCTCTTTACTTATTCATATAGTGATCATATTTTGATCATTTGCTGTTCTTGCAAATGGTCATCCTTGTATAACTAGGAAACCCCTATAATTGCAACAATCAAAATATCAGCAAAATAGGACTTGATCAGCAAAGTACTGGCAACAGAGGAAGCAGCTAACACTCTTGATGTATCATAAATTGCTCACACAACACACATGTGAACATATCCTTTTGCTTCTATATTATCAAGCCCAGTGGGAAAATGCAATTGTTCACTGGTGAAAGCAATTACTGATTCAAATTGCTTATGATCACTGCCTGTAGGCACTTACGTAGTACAATATAAGAGTGAATAGGCTCAATTTGTAATGAACAGTGCATTTTATACAATTACAAATGCACTGTTAAGGCGCGTTCACACTACAACGATATCGGATCGGATTACGATCCAATTTTTTTTATTTTTAGTAAATATCTTCTCCATCTCTGATCGGAAAGAACCAAAAATTTGTCAACTTGTGTAAAGATATGATTTGTACCAGAGGACTACGAAAATGAACTGTTATCTAATTATTTCGTGACGTCACACCGAAAGAAGGCTTTTATCGGACACTCATGGTCCGATAAAAGCTGTCTGTCGGTGTGACGTCACGAAATAATTAGTATAAATTTAATTTGCTTAGTCATACGATACAAATCATTTATTTACACAAGTTGGCAAATTTTTGGTTCTTTCCGATCAGAGATGGAGAAGATATTTACCAAACACGAAAAAAATCGGATCGTAATCCGATCCGATATCGTTGTAATGTGAACGCGCCTTTAAGATATCCAATTAAACCAACGCATACTTGGATACTTCTGGATACATTCAGTTCCCACTTACATCAGTCCATAACAAGCAGAAAGGAACATCCACTGTCAGCAAAGTACTTAGACATCATATAAACTGAAAGGGATAGTAAGGCAAAGGAATTACAACAAAAATCAAATTAAATTAACAAAAGTGTTCATTAACAAACTGTCTCCTAACTAAAAGAAAAAAAATGTTAAAAATGAGTTTTAAGCAAGACATCCATAGTTTGTTTCTCTCGGTGGAGGAGCCACTCTCATATCCTCCCTCCTGGGACATATTGAAAATAGACATCTTATTTACAATATACACAAACAAATTAGAAATAACATCAATTGCAAAGATCAGTAAACCATTTTGGTTTTCATAGCAGGTAGGCTGAATCACAAAATACCATCATATCAGTAGCAGTCACAGTTCACCTAATTAAATATGTGAGATAAACTGTCAAAACCACAGAGACTACTTTCATCATACACTGGAGCACATGAACAGGAAAACGGTTGACATTCGTACTGCAAGCATATTGGAATTTTAATCTTGCACAAGGCTGCTGAAAGATTACCTGATACATATATATATAATTAGAAACACTAGGTCCATCCATTCCAAAGTTGGCAAAAACAGTAGCTTCAGTTTCCACCAAAATAAGAAGTACCATCTTGCAAAAAATGTCAGGAAGCTTCAAGTGCCATTCAAACATGCCGCAGAGCTTGACAATGACAGACCACAACAAATAATTGAATATGTCATCAGAGCTTCAAGTGGTCTTTGAACTTTCACAACACCACTGGTTACTGTCAATTACTTGCTATGTTGCATCAATCTTCAAGCCTTTTACCCATACCAATAACCAATACTGTTTATGTACTATGTTATTTTTCTCTTGCAAGAAACCCAATGAAGGAAATGTACTGTTTCAGGTGCACTAATGTGTTGAATACCTCATTTGTGCCCCAAAGGAGAGATGCCCCTTAACATGATTGAATGCAACAAAGGACGGCACTGTATGCTAGAAATTCAAAAAAACTGAAACTGTTGCATTCACACATAACCTGATTAAATACATGTATTGTAGATTGCTATCACAAGTCTTTTCAACATGAAGGTGTTGCAGCTCCAATTCCTTTCAAAAGGCCACACAGTAGAACTACTTTAATCATTTGCAGCAAAAGTGTAAAAGTGGCATGTTTTAGGTAAAGCAATGTTCATCTCAAAGGAAAGCTATTTGGCATTTACTAAAAAGTGTAGACACAGTAGTAATATACTGTATCATTTTAAAGAAAACCAAGTAGTTTCAGGTTCAATCTCACACAGCATTTACTATCTCTGTTTACGTATACAACCCCCAGCTATAGTGCAAGGTACTAGTCACACTCCTTGCATGATGTAAGACAGTATCTCAGAGGAAGTGACCTTGCATGCCAAAAAATGATGTACTATGAAAATATTCTTTACCTGCCAAATGTTGACAGCAATAAATTATTATTGCAACTAGACAAATACATCTTCATGTCACCAGTGACAAGCAAGGTTTGTGGCATAAGATCTTGTACATCATTTGGCCTTCAGAACTATAAAATGGGTACAGTAATGATGTACAATTACAGTGTTTCAGGAAGTCAGCTTTTTGTTCCAATGAAACAATGTAATCACTGCCTGCCAACCAATCAGCTCTCAAAATCCCTCAGAAGCTGTCAGTTTCATACATACATATATATGGAAAAAAGAACTTTAGTCCAGCCCTTTGACATGACCAACGGTACACAAAAGTAAGTCAACTTTTCAAATTATCCAATGACATGCCTAAATGTAACTCTTTTAAATGTCCTATTTGCAAAAGAGGATGTGAGCACTGCTGAACAGGAGCAGGATACTCAATAGTTTTAAGTACAATATCTTCTGAATCCTTTTCAATGCCCTACAGGTGCCAAAAGGCCATCAAGACAATACATGCAGGAGATGAAACTTTTTAATAAAACTACAGGACTTGCAAGACTGGTGACTTGTCATATTATCCATTTTCACCTTATTAATTGTTTATGAAGATATCAACAATAGAAGTGTATATTCACCTGGACATGTTTGCACCCAATAGAACGTAATTGTTGGCACGAACAGGGACTTTAGCCAATCAGCGATTGTGACTAGCTTTAGGTTCACATTCATGTAAATAAGAGGTTATTTGCCAGTTTGTGCATGCAAATAGATTCAACAATGATCAAACATGATCAGATGATGTCCTTTCAACATAAGTTAGAAAATTGCTTATATGAAAAGGAATGAACTTTTTAATTTTCAGAAAACTGTTGAGATGTGATAAGATGTCATTTTAATATTTTCCAGAAAATTATTGAATTTCTCACTTTTTAAAGATGCCAGTTTGACAATTGGCAGAAAATGGAAATGGTGTAAATGGTGAGATAAAGTGATCACTTTGTCAGTATCCAGAATATTGCTCAGTAACAAAGATGGCAACATTCACCATTTTTCTGGAAATTATTGAAATGACCATGCATGAAACTGTATGTTGTCATTTCAGCAATTTGTAACTAGTAAAGCTAGAATGCCCACTTGAAATTTGGAAAGAAATATAAACTCAGAATTTTGCTGAAATGACAAGGTACAACAGCGAAGCATTTTTCTGTTGTTTTGCAACCATACCTTGTTATCTGGACAATTTTAGAGAACTGTTAAACTTTAAGAGCAGATATACAGTATTGTTCACCTTGATGGCACTTTTAAGTTGCATGAAACGCTTTGGTATGGAGCAACTACAACCTGTAGTTACAGTTTTTTTATTTTTGATATACATTTTTTCACCAAGTTGGGCCATCCAGTTTGCTTACATTTTCCCTATTGCTCGCATATAAGCTTCCTGTCTCTGGTCATATACATGTATTATACTGTCAAATTCTAACATCTATTTATTGCTGCCTCTCTAAAACTCCATTTGCTTTATAAGAAGGTAACATTCTTTAAATTGTTCATGTGTCAATTTTGACCAATTTTTCAGATGACCTTCCACCTAGTTCAAACAACTCTGAAAGGAATGGAACACCTTGTGCCCTCACATGGTTCTACAGAGAGAACAGATGAATTACAACTAAAACTTTGTCCCTGTTACATCCAAACATTGGTCATCTTTTCCAAGACAAAATTTCTGTGTCATGAATCTCCTATAAATTCTAGCTTTGGAAGATCTGGAGTGGAGCAACTGACTTTTTCGCTTTCACTGTCCCTGCCAACAAAATCCAAAAGAGGCATTTGTGCATCTCCTGATTGTTTTCTAAGTTTTGGAGGTTCTTTTTCGCAAGGAGCTTCTGGAGACAAAAGAGGTGGCAAAGTCAATTCAGAATCACTTTCTGTCCCTGCTGATGGTACTTCCCCTTTGTTTGACTTTTCTTCTCCTTGAACATCTTTCTCTTCCGTGTTTGTGGAAGAGTTTTCTTCACTGGACATGGTCTGAGGGTTTTGAGTAACTTCTCCTGTGTTGGACTGGTGTTGCTCTTCTCCCAATTTGACCTCATCATCTACTTTACCTCTTTTGGCTTTTGACTCAAGTTCTCCATCATTGCCATCATGATGGTTCTGGTTCTTCCTTTTTACAACACTTGTGGTTTCAACAGAGCTTCCATCACGGACTAACAATGCTGCAAATAAAAGAGAAAAGGACAGTTTGTTAGATATCAAAGAAAAAAAAATATCAGGGAGAAATCCCTGCAATGGTTACTTGCAAGGTGGATGTGACAGTACTGTAGTGTTAACAGTGAAATGAGTGAATTTAGTATAGCAGTGGACATGAAAACAGAAAGATTTCATATTTGGAACTCTCAGATGTGACTTCTTGTCAAACACAAAAGTGAAATGTCTCAGACACTCCTGAAATTTGTTTTAAATAGCATAACAACATGTAGGCAAAAACAATCGTTTTAGCGTTTCAGTACTGTGAAGATCAACTGACCTTTAACTTGTAAAACAAATCATAAAGAAGTGAGAATGATTTCCTTATTCTACCATATCAATATGATACAGCTACTGTACATGCTGAAATACAAGAACACCTGTTTGGAAGGTGCTTACATGCTGATGCTTTTGTACAGTCAAAGTACAAACTGGTCTATAAATACCACCATCAGAAACTCAGCTGTCAGCAACTATTTTATCTCCTGCTTACTTAGCTCTATCTCATCAGGAGATGTGACCTGAAGGTCAGTCATTAGCATAGAGACCTTAAAACCACACAGAAATCTTGGGATGAAATTCCATCAAGTAGTGAACATGATATTTGTGGAACAGGAGGAAAAGGTACTGTACATTTAGATCAACTTGAGCTCTATGAAAAATGACTTGTTTTGTGACCAATACATGGCGTCTTGAGGAAAAGGGTGATTAAAATAGCATTAGAGACCAGTGCTAACTATTAAACACTAAGCTTGTGGGAGAATGGAACACATCTGAGTTTTGACTTTCATGCTCAAGAAGATGAACACCAGAGCAAAAGAATATAACAAAATGAAAGCAGGTAACACAATAAGATATCACACTAAACATCTAAAACGACCACCACAGACTTAAACACACATTCAGTTTTATACAATCTAAAAACAACTGTCTATGACCTATTAATCCACCATGACTAACCTTATTTTCATGTTGAGGTTTGCACGTGTTACTGTACTTATCTAACAATGTTGCAACAACATTAAATTACCACACCAATAGCACACAACTACATGTTCTAGGGTAGGGGATGGGAGATTTTGAAGATATTTATATTATGGTACAATTACAGTAGAGTGTATATTATTGTTGGCCAATATATCCAAAATTGTTGTTATTGTGATATTTTCTGCAGGAGATGATTAAAATACTATGGTTTGACTGTAAATGATAATTGTAAGTGTGAACAATTATAGAAGAAACAATATAACTCATTCTCAAATACTGCTAAAATTCCACCAAATTTTCAAGAAGGCATTGACTAAACATAGCAGCACATGGTAAGTGTGAAAAAAATGGGGCAGCGTGAGGTCACTGAAAATTACTGCACTGGTATGGTGTAGTTTTTTCTGGGGGGGGGTTGTGTTTTTATGCTAGGGATGGAAGGCAAAGAAAACATTTTCTTCACAGAAAAGTGGGGATAAGAGCAGTTCCCCAATCCCAGTCATTACATCACTGATTGAACACACAGACTGTGAAACAAAACATATGAGTATGGGCACTAATTATGTGACCTGTCACATTCTCTGAATAAATGTAACAAAGGTAGTAATGTAAGACAGTTGACTCCACCAAAATATTTTCATGGTTCTCATGACATAGTACACAAATATCAGATTCTACTGTAAATACAAATCTCAAGGTGTTGACAACTTAACAACTTTTTCACCCTGTGACCACTGCTAAGCTCAAATGACATTTGACCATCTTTGTAATAACAATCTTACTCTACCATGTGTACATGTTCAACTTCCAGGGCAAGAAAAAGATTTGATCAATGAGTGATCTTGATTTTTCCAAAAAAAATTAAAGAAAATAACTTATACAGTGTCACGGGCATCCCTTAACCATACAGGTGTCGCCAATTCAAGTATTATGTGCTGTCAAATAGCAACTCCCCTGCTGGATCTCATCAGAAAACATGACCTGACGGTTAGCAATTAGCAAAGATCCCTTGTCCCCCCCCACCCATTGAGGGAAAAAGCCAGGGCCTTCTGTAAATCCCATGAGAGAAATAAATAGCCATCATACTTGAAAGTTGATCAACACACTTCCCACAAGAATGTGGCAAGGATAAAAGATGGATATTTAATTGTTTAGTGAAGAGAGCAGGAAGTTTTAACAAAGGGCCCATATTACAATATGTTTAAGCAGACACTACAGATGACTAGACCAATGTCAACTACTGAATGGCTTATAGGAGAAGAGGAACATCTTTAGCAGGGTTTTGACTGTTACACTCTCAAGTAGTGGAACACCTACAGTACAATAGAATGGCAAGGAAGCAGATGAGATATTAGGGACTCACACTGAACATCTTCCATGACCTTTACAAGTTTCAGTACTAGTTACCATTGTTACACAGAATCTGATGTTTGACATTCAACAGAACTTTCAAAAACCATCTTGAAGAACTGTGTTCCACACACATACATGATCTGTTAATTTACCATGACTACCATACTTTCGAACATTAAGGTTGACATTTTGCCCTCTGCTGACCCCATATGACCTTTCATCTACACCAAAATCAATAAGAATTTTGTAGCAAATATAATGATATTACACACAGATTAAAATATATACAAACTTATTAACTAATCTTTCAAGATGTTGAGGATACAATGTTTCAATAATCCAAAAGGTTCTGCTTATGCCAAATGACCTTTCACCTGCACAAAAATTATTACAAAAGATGGAGCAACATTTTCTTCCTACACCATGTTCTACATGTTCCAGTGCAGGAAATAGGTCTTTTTTAAGGTATTTGTGTCTTCACATCTGGTGACAACACATGATCTTTGACCTTTATGAAAAACAATTGGGAACATCAACATGAAGTCACATGCCAATCATGAAATTTGCAGCAAGTGCCTACGTCAAAATAGTAACATTACAAGCGAGAGCAAGGTTTCCATGATTTCACCTCTTCTGACCACATATGACCTTTGACATTTTCCAAAATCATTTGAAAAATCGTTTTGGAGTATTACACTCATCTACCCAACACATGAAAACTTCCACAATGTTTGGGTTCTGGACATATTAGATTTTCATGATTTTAACATTTTTACCTCCCCAAACCCCACATGACCTTTGACCTCCACCAAAAACAGTAGGGATCTTGACCTCATTATGTCAAGGCAACACACCAAAAATCAGGTCTGCAATCAGTACACATCTCAAAATATCGTGGTTAAAGTAAGGACGTCACACACACATATACGGCCCAACATAACGGCATAGGTTACTTCCCTGCCTTGGCAAGCTAACAAAAGCTCTCATGTCATTTTCCACAATTCTAAACCTGCTTCTCCAGGGTTCCTTTAGTCCACTGACATTTTTTTCTCAAAATCAGACTCAATCTTTCAGATGGTAATTAGCTCCATCTGCTCTCATCAGAGTCACAGAAATGTCTTTATCTTTTCTTTTTTTCTTGCATTACATAGTTCTATAATATCACTGAAAGTCAAACAAAGCTCCAGAGACCCCATCTAGTTGTACTACCATACAAAACAGCACACACTATATCGGTAAATTCAGCTTCTTTATGTTCACAAATACTGTCTAAATAACACTATGGTGAACAATGGAAACAACTCTGTTTATGAGGGATGACAAAGAAAGTCATTAAATTTTAAAACCAGAAAGCCAAAAGGCTTTGTGATTCCTTTGCTACATGGTTACATTATAACAAACATAAAATATCCACATGACAAGTATAAGATCAACTGCAGTTATTTTTCTTGATACACCACAAGCCTTTACCCCAAAATGACCTTTATTTTGGTGACCTGAAATGACCGTGACATTTGACATCCACCAAAAGCAATAGGGATCACCTACCCAGTGTGGCCAACCAACACATCAAGTATGACATCAGTCAACATTACCCTTCTGGAGTGAATGTGTTAGCAAGGTTTGACCTCAGGTGACCTCAAACGACCTTTGACCTCCACCACAAACAAAAGAAGTCTTTTACTTAGTATATACAATCTACACATCAAGTAAGACATCAGTCAAGGTTAGACTCCTAGAGATATTGTGTTTACACATTTCTATAGTTCGACCTCTGGTGACCTCAAATGACCCTTGACCTCAACCAAAACAATAGAGATCTTTTGCTCATTATTACCAACCCACACACCAAGTATTACAGCAGTCATGGTTACTCTTCTGGAGATATCGTGTTTTCAAGTTTTTACAGTGTGACCTCTGGTGACCTCAAATGACCTTTGCCCCTCACCAAAGATGATAGGGATCATCTACTCAATATGACCAACCCACACACCAAGTATGACATCAGTCACAGTTACTCTCTCGGAGATAATGTTTGCGAGGTTTTCACAGTTTGACCTTTGGTGACGTCACATGACCTTTGACTTCCACCAAAATCAAAAGAAGTATTCTACTGACGATATTCAGTCCACACACTAAGTATGACATCAGTCACAGTTACTCTTCTGGAGATATTGTGTTTACAAGGTTTTTACAGTTTGACCTCTGGTGACCTCAAATGACCTTTGATCTCTACAAAAAGCAATACGGATCATTTGCACAAAATGAACAACCCACACACTAAGTATGACATCAGTCACAGTTACTGTTCTGGAGATATTGTGTTTACAAGGTTTTTACAGTTTGAACCCCGGTGACCTCAAATGACCTTTGACCTCCATCACAAACAATAGGTATCATCTGTTTAATATGAACAATCCATACACTTAGTTTGACATAAGTCACACTTACCCTTCTGGAGATATTGTATTTACAAGATTTTCACACATTTTCACCTCTGGTGACCTCAAATGACCTTTGACCTTGACCACAAACAATAGGGATCATCTACTCAATATGACCAACCCACACACTAAGTATGACATCAGTCACAGTTACCTTTCTTGAGATAGAGTGTTTACAAGGTTTTCACATTTTGCCCTCTGGTGACCTCAAATGACCTTTCACCTCCACCAAAAACAATAGGGTTCAGCTACTCAATATGGGCAACCTACATGCCAAAAAATGAAATTACTCAGAGTTACCCTTCTTGAGATAGAGCGTTTACGAGCAGCGTCACACGCACACACACATACACACACACATACAGTACATACCCACACACGACATCAGGACTACGTAGATTCCCCTGCCTACGGCAAGGAATCAATAATAAACATAAAACCTTATCTCCTATATGTTTAACAGCAAAGAAAACCAAATTACTTTAGGGTGCAAACACATATTTGACTATTTACATGTAAATCCTATACTGCAAGTTACCAGTTGATGTAAGACAGTGGCTCAGAGGAAATGACTCTGCCAGGGCTCGACATACAGTTCACTATCAGGCTGGCCTGAGGGCCAGTGGATTTTATGTTGGGATATGAAACTGGAATGAGTGATAAAAATATTGTCAACTATTGAAATAATTTGAATCTGTGATAATGAAATGTTACCCACCAATCCATCAACTTCATACATGCATAAACATGTAAAGATCAATTTAGTTAGTCCAGTCCTTTGACATAACCAACAAAGAACAAAAAGTCACCTTTTAAACACATTCAAATAACAGGCCTAACTCACTCTTTGTCCCTGCTGATGGTACTTCCCCTTTGTTTGACTTGTCTTCTCCTTGGACACCTTTCCCTTCCATGTTTATGGAAGAGTTTTCTTCACCGGACACAGTTTGAGTGTTTTGAGTAACTTCTCCTTTGTTGGACTGGTGTTGCTCTTCTCCCAATTTGACCTCATCATCTACTTTACCTCTTTTGGCTTTTGACTCAAGTTCTCCATCATTGCCATCATGATGGTCCTGATTCTTCCTTTTTACAACACTTGTGGTTTTACCAGAGCTTCCATCACTGACTAACAATGCTGTAACAAAGGAAAGTGGTGTTTGTAAGACAGTTAAACCAGAAGTTTAATGACTCTGATATTCTTCGCCAAAATTCATGGAAAATGAAGACAAAACTCATCAATTCAAACACCTTACTCTGTGTGAGATACCATGTCTACAAACTATGTTCTCTGCTGACCTCACATGACCTTTGACCTCCATAAAAATTAGAGATCATCTGCTCATTGAGGGCTGACAAAGTTAACAGTTTGAATATCTAGCAAAATTAAGTTGCATAGATATGTTCCTTAATATGTTTTTGTACTGTACCCGCAGGTGACCTCAGATGACCTTCGATCTCCATGAAAAGCAAAAGGAATCATCTACTTACTGTACAATGGACTACCATCACATTAAACTGAGATGATCAAGTGCAATATTCAGTTGTTGATATATCTTTCTTAAAAGGTTCTCAGAATTTAACCTCTAGTGACCTCAACTGACCTTTGATCTCCATGCAAAAACAATAGGGATCATCTACTAACAATGGATAACCTGTAAATTGAGTTAGAACTTCTGGCAACTTTCCATTACTGAGATACCATGTCTAGAAGGTTTTCAAACTAAAGAATCTGTTGACTTCATACAACCATTGGTCTCCATAAAATAATGGCAGATATCATTAAGAGTTACCAATGTGAATAGTTTGAAGACACAGCAACATTCAGTGGGTAAGAGATCTTCCTTCATATATTTTCAGACAATAACATCTGATGACCTCAAATGTCCTTTGACCTGCCATGAAAAACAACAGGGATCATCTGATCACAATGGACTAACTACACACTACATTTAAAGTTTCAACACATTCAGTAGCTGAGATCTTCCTTAATTGGTTTTCAGTCTTTAACCTCTAGTGACCTCTAGTGACCTCAAATGACCTTTGATCTCCATGAAAGATAATGGAGATCATCTTCTTACAACATTTTTCTTATCTAGATAACCATCAACATCAAGTCTGAAGTTCCAGCAACTTTCCCTTATTGAGATAAGTGTGATTACAAGGTTTACAATATGACCTCTATTGACCTCATATGACCTTTAATCTCAAAAAAAGGACAGCTATCATCCACTCATCAATAGTCATCAATCTGACCAGTCTGAAGTTACAGCAACATTCAGAACTTTGCTGAGATTGAATGTTGCTGGAACATCTCACTCACTGATTTTCATACTTTAAGTCTGGTAACTTCAAATGACTTTTGACTTTCATGAAAAACAAAAGGAATCATCTTCTCATAATAACACAACAACATAGAAGTTCAGGCAACTTTACCTTCCTTAATTAACAAGGTATTAAATACACACACATGCCATCATAACTACAGAGATTCCTTGCCTGCATTCGGCATGGAATCAAAAAACTTTTGCAAACAAATCTACTTACGAGTAATGACAATGAAATTTTATTTCTCTTTTGAAAATAACAAATATTTAAAACCTTACATTGGCCCTTGAGGAAAATACAAGGCAAAGTCAACTTGGAAGGTGAAAGAGAACAATTTATCACAATGTGGAACCTTGAAACCTGTTGAGAGTTTACAGTGCAACACACCAACATTCTAAACAGCATTGGAAATTACATTCTGAAGATGACGTTTAAAATTTAAAAAAAAAAAAAGTTTATTTGAAAAAGGCTAGAATGTCTAGAATGTTACATAAACGATGATGGTTACAGTATGCCTAAAAGCTAGAGCAAGGCTTCAAAGTATTATCTGTTGTTCATACATACTTCGAAAGAATCCCCTACTCCTACTGGCCTACTGTACAGTATTTCAGTAAGGTGACTGTGCATTACCATACAGATGAATATGAATAATATGGTCAATATGAAAGTAAAACACCAGCAGATAAATACAATAAAAACATAAATCAACATGTTTTGTCATCTACTTTCTCACACAAAACAATGGTGTTACTCTGTCAATCACGCATGACCATTGTTGACATGTTGCATATTTTGTCTACCTTTTTGGGGGTTCGTTTTCAATAAAACTGTGGTTATATACACACCCGAACTTCCTTTTGTTTTCATCTTTTTTTTAAATCAAAAATCTTGTTTTGTATGTACGAACAAGGTTGATAAATTTTGGACCACTATAGGGTAACATTCTCTCAGGTGTTACCTGTAATGCTATCCCTGGATGCTCTCAGGCTGGGCCCTTGTGCATCGCTTGCATTATCCCTGATTGTACATTATCCTACAGTGAATGCACAGCACAGCAATATTGCAGTATACAATCTAAGATGATGACCTGATGTTAGTACGTATACAGCACAATCAGATTACAGCATGATAATACTTTGTGCGACTTCAAAAAAACAGTCTATCCATGTCATCTTGGCAACTTGTAAAGTTTTTTCCAATTCTCTCTATACTGTACAGTAATTCACTTATCAACAAAAGAGAAACCGAATGTTTAAATAGACCACTAATTTGATGATTATTTCAATTTAGGGTATACAGTCATAGCAGCTAAGCAAGCAACTCGTAGTATCAATTTCTATGACAAACAAAGATTACATTACAAACCATCCAATCTAATCACTTTGTCTGGTGTATAGTAGATGTTAGGAGAGTTGCTGCCCTCCCAGTTTGAGTGTCGACTAATTGTTTCAACTGGCAAATATGCCTCACACTACCACGTCTGACTCTACCCCATTTTTCAGTCATATTTTTTTTGTTTGTCAATTTTGGCGTTTTTAATCCTTCCAATTGTTTTATCTATCGATGCTACTTAAATTCACTGTTGATCAATGATGTAATCATTCATTAAATCAATTAAATGATACACAAATGCTACACTCTGACCACCTCAGAAAAATTGCTCAAAAGGGCAATTTCGTAAACTCTGACATACATCTCACACAGTTTGTTCCAATATATGTCAATAGTCATAAGTAGGAGATAACTTTTTAATTTGGGTTTTGGGAAACATCTGACTTGTACTATAACTCTATGGTATATCTGTCTTTTACCTTCAAAAGAAATCACAAAAAGTACCTGAAACACTTCTTTGTGACAGACGGACTAGCACAAAGTGGCTTTTTCCGATCGAAATTTTGTTTTTAATATTCCTGTAATTTGAAATGGTGTACTGAAACTACTACAGATATTATAAAGAAATCTCTTTACTATGTTTATCAGCAACAAGCAGTTGAAGTCATTGACACCTTCCTCTAGTACAGTATTTTTAAAAATTCTGCGTGTGACAGACGTACACTATAACCCTGCAAAAATTTTTGGAAATTTATTTTCATTACAGAAAACATAAGGCATTTCTATTAATAATACACGGTTCTTATAAAGCGCAAAACACACTGAAGTCCCTTTGCGCTGAGAAAAGAAATGAAAAAGATGAAAGTCATAGACTGGAGAAAAGGTAAGATTTAAGTAAGGTCTTGAAATTTGCAAGTGTTCTTGCTTCTTTAACTGTAACAGAGAGGTCATTCCAGAGACAAGCACCAGAGTACTGGAAAGAACGGCGACCGTAATATTTAGTACAAACTGGAGGAGAAGAGAGTAGCAGTTTAGAACTGGAGCAAAGGCAACGGGTAGGAGTGTAATTTTGGACAAGATCTTGTAGGTAGACAGGTGCAGAATTGTGTAAACATTTAAATGTCAGCAAGAGAACTTTGTATTTAATCTGATCAGCAACAGGAAGCCAGAGAAGGCTTTACTTGGTCAAGTTTAAATGTGATGGGATTTTCTGTCTATTATGAAATAATGCAAGTATCATAATTCTAATTATCTCAGCTAAGGGAAGTAGGGTATTTAGAATACACCAACATAACATACAAAAGAAAATAGCGTTAGGCCTACTCATTGTTAAACATTCAGTCTCATCAATAAACATCTACCAAAGCCTTATCGTCCTCAAACATTATGCATGTGATGAGTAATGGAAGATGCATCATTTGCATTTTGAAAAGTTTGCGTGTTAAGCAACAAATAACTGAATTTCTATCTGTGAGGAGCTTGTTCTTGAAGAGAAGGCTAGTATCCTTCCTCATTTTGAATAATCTATCATTCTGAATCCACAAACATTGGTTTCAAAAATATGGATGTCTCCTCTAAAACAAACACCCTATTTCCCTTTAAAGGTGTTTCAACATGGACAAATTCAGGCAGTGTGCATTTAAAAATATTACAGATTTTGACCAAATTTGGGGTTTTTGGCACAAAGAGGGCAGCACGTATTACACATACTTACAACCAGAAAGCCAAGAGGTTTTGTGATTCCTTGTGACATGGTTATATTATAACATGAATTATCCACATGACAGGTATGAGATCAACTACAGTACTGATTTCGCTTAGTTCCCGATAACGCTCGTTGACCAAAAATTCAACTAAATCAATGCATTTTCCCACGAAAGTTATCTAAATCTATCTATTTTTATCAAATCACCAATTAGTGACTATCGAACCGTATTTTGTCGAAGTTTCAACGAAGTTTGTCGAACAAATTCCAAACGATGTTCATCGATGGAACAGGGTTCGATAACGAGCGATATTGGGCGTAGAAAACCTAAAAGATAGACGTGAAACGGCCGTTTGTTATTAATATTACCATAGTGAGACCCAATGAGGTGTTATCTTGTGGACATCGAAACAGATCGACTTTTTTGCATGTAGTTAAACCATAATCGACCCGATATTTTTTTAGTTCTTCTGTAGCATTTTTTTGTTTGCACAGTAGCCTATTAGGAAAAGCTACTCACTGTGCTGCACGGTGTAGTATGCAGTGTACGTAATTGAACAGCATGTGTATAGGCTTGTGCAACACAGGTCAGGGTTTGTGATACGTTTGAACAATCACGGTTTGTGATACGTTTGAAATACCTCTCTTAGCGTGGAGATCTCTGCAGCGTACGGTAACCAGGCGGCTTGCGCAGGGACTAACTTGACCTAACAGGTGTAAAACCAAGAAGCCACACCAAACACGCTCAAATAAAAATTTTCAGTGCATGTCATTCAAGGGTTAAGTTATCACAGCCAGACAGTTCCCAAATTTTTAATATAATGATCTTGGCGTCGTCTGATTTTTTTTTTCAAATGTTCGAAACTTTTTCATAGTTTCACAAAGATAGGGGATCAGTTGCGTGATCTTCAACCATTAAATGAGGCAGCTTAAAACATCGTAAGGCTTTCCAGAACAAGTGAAGAAAAGAGGCAGCAATTCAGTTTTGAGTATCTTTTCCTTATTAAGAAAACACTTTTTGAACGTGCAAAAACCATTGAAATTCATTTCGCACGTTCGGAAATCTTTAAGTGCGTTTGAATTTTTTTCTGTTTCAAATATTCGAAAGTTTATCACAACGCGGGTTCGGAAATGACTTTGCGAGTCTTTTCGTAACGTACGTTTTTTTTTCTTTTTCAAATGTTCAAAAAATGATCACACGTTCAAAACAAGAAACAACAAATGATTAATTGCGTGTCCTTTGAAAATTACAGTCATCAATGCACTTGAATCTCTTAATTATGAAAAAAAATCTGACTTCATAAACATTCTGGCGCGTCGGGAATGCTTTGGTACCTTCGAAAATGTTTCACATGTTCGGAAATACTGTGTGTTTGAAAAGCTTCCCGTAGGTTAAATACAAGTCTTTGTACATATGTTCGTACACTTTTCGCACGTTCAAAACAAAAACCAAAAAATTACTTGATTAGCCTACCTGATAACGAGTTCTCCTAGTTCAAAGTGCAACTGAATTTTTAAGGATCAATACTGGGATTGCCGAATTTATTTATTCATAAATGTAACGAAGACAAATGTGATAAATGTATCAAAAAGCCTTAGTTATAATTTCAGAATTTTCCTAACGGTATTGTGGAAAATAAATGTTTATTTCCATCAAATCCTGCGGTTACGAGATGACAACTATGTCGTTTTCCTCCCACAGAAATAAATAATGTTCATGATTCAGTAAAGAGAAAAAAAAAAACACCGCACCTGTTGGCTCCATAAGATAAAAAAAGGTTTTAACTCACCTAAGTATGCATTGTCCATAATTGAAAATGGAAATAAATCCATGTTGATTTCCAACGTTTTTTTAATTCCATTAAATCTCGAGATTGCAAGGCGTGGGCACTTCAGTACCGATCTGATAAAACATTGTAGCTACATTAATAACAGTTTCTTGATAATCTCTAGTTTTTTATTCCTTTCACAGCTCATGAAGCTGTTTACTTCCATTTCATTGAAATTCATTTACGTACGTGTACTAACTGTTAATTGTTTTGTAACTATCTCATACACCGGTACCGAACAAATCAATCACACGGTTTCTTTTGTATAAAGAAGAAATTTGACAACATTTTCAAATTCGGACAGCTAAGCGGGCACTGCAAAATTATCAGGCGTTTACCGTGTTTTTCTTTTTACCGAATCGCAATTGAAAGCAAAGGCTAGTCCAGTCTGTTATCTTCCCGTTACATTTCTTTTAGTTTTGAAAAGTGGCTGGGAATAGTCTGCCAACTTTTGTCAACTCTGGACCACCCTCCCTATTCTCTTTACCGCGACTGCACACCTGTTTGTTCAATTTTTCCCTTTAAAAGAATGGCCCGTGTAACTTTTTTCCACCTTTTACTTTCTTTAAGAAATATCTGGGTCAACACCTGATCGTACGCCGACCCGGAATTTTTCAAACACCTGTTAGATAAGGGTAAGGCTGCATAATGAGCTCAGTGCTCATACCACGTGCAGGAGATCCCTTAGTAGTGAAAGAAACTGGAAAGAAACCTTTACACTATTAGCAGCACCCAATACCAACTGGGTATAGAGAAAAACATTCATGTGTAACGTTATACAAGCATACGAGCATTCATCAGGCTTAAAAGAAAAAGTACCTTTGTTCAAATGGACTCTTCTTTGAGGATACGGATAAATTTGGAATTGTATAAAATATTTTTTTCCACTGAAAAAACAGGTTTGATACTACAATGTAATTAAATCATCTGACTCGTTCAAAAACATTTCGTAATATGTTCGATAATCGTTTTTTTTTTCTGTTATGTACAGGTTTTCTACCAATATTTGAAAACTTTTTGCAACTTTCTTTTATGGTTCTAGCCTACTTGGCACTTGCATACTGCAAATTGTTAGCAATCAGTACAGCAGTCTCATGAAGGAACAGTTTCATTTTACTCTTTATCGGTTTTATGAAATAAAAAGCTAGTCGCTTTTTGTTTTGCTCAGGCTGAGGAGCACTGGGCATAAAAGTGATCATTTGTCATCACAAAGAATTGTGCTCACTGATTGGCTACAAGTGTTTATGAATGAAGACCTTCGTTTGTAAAATTTTGGGGATTACGTATTTTCACGGGATGTCATGCTATTGCCAATTGAAGTACACCCTGTTTCAATCATACACGTGGATAAGCCAACGGAGTGTGTATAATATAGCATGCGCGCAGTGCTAATATAGTGGCCATGGGTGTCAATGAAAGTATGAACCAAAGCGTGGGGTTTCATTTGGGGACATTTCCTGCCATGTACGTTTTGTTCGGTTCGGGTTTTGTTGCAGTAACATAAATTCGTCTGTTTGGAAAACACTGAAAAAAAAAATTAAAAAAAATATCCAACCTCGGTTTTGGTGCAAAAAAAAAAAAAACATTGTTCAACTCAAAATTGCTCCGTACTCTCAAAGGAGAGTCCACTTAAAAGAAGGTACTTTTTATTTCCCGCGCTAGTGAACGGTAGTATAACGTTAATGTAACCTTACACATAAATGTTTTGTCTATACCCAGTTGGCATTGGATGCTGCTTGCAGTTGGTTTCTCTGCATGGGGGGGGGGGCATTATGCAGCTGTAAGCTACGCTTGCAGGTGGTTTGAGAAATTCTGGGACGCGCGTGACAAGGGTCGTGACCCAGATATTGTAAGAAAAATAAAGGTAGAAAAAGTTTCCAGGCCATTCTTTACCAGGAAAAAAGTAATTGGAACAAAGTACACCTGTGAAAGTTGGGGGGAGAGTGGCCCAATGTTGACAAAAGTTGGCCGACTATTCCCAGTCATTTTTCAAAAGAAAAAAGGATAGGTAGCGGGGAGATAACGGACTGAAGTAACGGTGTACACAGGTACACAGTGTGGTGCGCTACCTCAGTAAAAGGACAATCATCTGGCTTTGCAGTGGCCGCATATTGGTCGCATTGCGCGAAGGCATCTCTTTCTTGTTCAGACTTTTTTACCCTTTGTTTTGACGCCATCCAAATTTCATTCGAAATTTGATTATTTCGACAAGGATTTACCAGAGACATATATGTGCAAGTAAAGACAGAATCGAGTAGCTGTGGTCACTATGGGCATTGTATGCGCTGTTTGCCTCTTAACAAGGATAGCCTACATTTCACACTTAAACAAAATAAGGCGATTGAATCCTTCAGAATTTGGTCTAAATTACAGTACATGGAGATTTCATATCAAACAGACCTAAATAATTATAAAGTAGATTATATTTTAATTTTAAGTCATCAAACTATGCCCCTTTTTATAAAAAAAAACTTAAGATGTAATTGATTAGATTATTTCACAATTTTTCAACAATTATTCAATTTACTGTCAAAGTGAATAATGTGAGCTGTTAATGAAAGAGAGAGAGAGGGGGGGGGGGGTACGACAGACTATCACGTAGCCGCTGTCCGATGTATCTTATCAAATCTGTAAATGGAGTTCGTAAGCCTCCCAATCTGGAAATTTAATGGAATAAATAATGAAAACTTTGACATCAAATGGATTATTTTGTTTATGGACACTGCATGTTTCGGTGAGTTATTTCTTTTATGTATTATATGGAGCCAACTTAAGTGTTAGACTAGGTAGAACAAGGTTTAGACCTGCTTTTAATATTTAAATTGGAAAGCTGCAATTCCGAGAAACTGAATTATATCGCTCTGGATTGGTGGAAGTTTTTTTTTCTATTCTTTTCTGAACGCGGGCATGAGTTTCAACAGGAATTTCGTTTAGGCCAACTCGGAAAATCATTTAAAGTGACCGAAGTATAAAGTCCTCTGCCTTTTGTCTGACATCATATATCACTCGCGTTGGCTTTTGCTACAAATTGTAAGGTCACTGTGATATGAGTCATAAGATTTTGTCGTTGTTTTCGCTGCACCGGCCAACTAGCGTCAGTGTTGGCTTGGTCAATATGATCATACACTCATTTGCCTTAAATCATGAGAATCGTGCTTCAGACGTACGCATTTTTAACTTCGTTTTCAGCAATTTTTGCACAAATTAAATGTCCAGTTATGCGAAAGCTGTACAGTATGTCACGGAAAAAAAATGTGTGCTGCCAAAAAAATGTGTGCTGCCAATGGGACTTTCAGGTACGGTTCCCCTGTGTGGGTGAAAAAGGCCTGCACTCACAACTATTTTCTATTTGGTCTTCTTGCTGTCGCGTTGGTTTCTTTTACGAAAGTTGCAAAGCATAGATGTGCTACAGTTTACAGTCTGATCTTTAGATAGCGCTATAAGGCTACTACAAAGTTTCAAACGCGCATTGACATGGCCTTGCATACATCTGTGATACTTTTTTATCAAACGTCGGACTCTACCCTCCATGCGAAGTCAATAACAAAAAACGGCTGTGTGGCGAGGACTACAGTTTCAACGAAACCCTCCTTCTGGTAAACATTTGCGGTTTGGTGTCGATAGGTGTCGATAGGCATCGTTGAAACTTCTAAGAGATTTCGTTGACAAATGCGACCTTTGCGGTGAAAATTTTGTCAACGAACTTTATCATTTGCTTACGAATTTGATCTTTTTTATCGTTTTTTAAATACTTTTAAACGATGGTTATCTTTCAACGAATTTTTTTCAACGGGAACTAAGCGAAATCAGTACTGTACAGTTATTGTTCTTGAAACATCACATTAATAAGCCTTCAACCCAAAATGACCTTTTTTGGAGACCTCAAGTGACATTTGACATCCACCGAAGGCAATAGGGATCACCCACCCTGTATGGCCAACCCACACATCAAGTATGACATCAGTCAACATCACCCTTCTGGAGATAATGTGTTTGCAAGTTTTCACAGTTAGAACTCAGTGACCTCAAACGACCTTTGACCTTCACCAAAAATAATAGGAATCATCTATTCTGTATGACTAACCTACACCATGTATGACATCAGTCACAGTTACCCTTCTGGAGATATTGGGTTTATAAGGTTTTTACAGTTCGACCTCTGGTGACCTCAATGACTTTTGACCTCTACCAAAAACAATAGGGATCATCTACTCTATAGAATGAACCCACACAGCAAGCATGGCATCAGTCACAGTTACTGTTCTTGAGATATTGTGTTTACAAGGTTTTCACATTTTGACCTCTGGTGACGTCTAGTGACTTTTGATTTCCACCAAAAACAATAGGGATGATCTACAGTACTCACTATGACCAACCGACACACCAAGTATGAGATCAGTCATGCTTACCCTTCTTGAGATATCGTGTTTAGAAGAAGTGTCACATACACACACGACATCACCATCGCATAGATTCCTTCCGCCTTCGGCCAGTAATCAAAAACAGCCCCAAAATAATGTTCATGTTATAATTTGATGGCAAACATAAAAGAAAGTTACCATGATCAATCGCCAAATATGTGATTTTGCTTTTAGTTTACTTTACAGAATTGCCAAAAGTCAGATTTGTAGGCATAATTCATGATCAAATGGTACAGTATTTCGTAAGTTGTGATTTTTATGAGAACCTTTTTCTGACCTTGATAATTTCAGTGCCAGTCAGAAGCCAGCAATTTTAGATTCTGTGCCAGTCAGCAAGAACTAGTGCCAATTAGGGTCCGATCAACATGGCGACTTCTATGGGTGTTAACAGATACCAGACAACAACTACATCTATGACTTTACAAGAAGGTATTCAAATACTGTTCTGCAAGTAATTTGTAATATTTTTATCTTTCCTACACATGCAACATTTACATACAACTAGAAAATCTCAACAATAAGTTTAAAAAGACTTGCCAGTATTCTTCTTGGTCACGGAGGGGTCTGCTAGGTGATCTTGGGACGTTACTTTTTCAACATCTGCAGGCATCATCAGCCTCAAGTTATTCACTGACCTTTCTTTACTTTCAGAGGATAAGCCCAGTTGATGAGGAAATTTCCCTTTTCGATATGCAGCTCTGGAGACTTCTCCCAACTGAGGTACTTTAGAATGTGTTTCACTTGATTTCTCTTCAACTGTCAATTGTTGAGACAATGGGTTTCCAGCTGGAGTCATCACCTGGCTAGCTAACTTCTCAATCAGAGACCCCATGGGACTTCCAACCCCATAGTTACCACAGGAGAAAGGTTGACTATCTGAATCAGGCTTTTGATTTAAAAGGCCAAGCAGCTTTGGGCACTTGTTCTTATCAAAGTTGAGACCATGGCTGGTGTTCATGGACTCTGTGATGAGCTTTGTCCCAGAGCCATGAGGAACAAACTGAGCAGATGATAGCTTGAGGGGTTTGCTTTTCTCTTTCAAGCAGGCATGTTGTGATTCACTGATCAAATGAAAAGACACATGGCGGTACAGGTGAGTGATAAGCCCCTTTTTAAAAGTCCTGGTACGATTGCAGTTTCTCCACTGACAGACGTATGCCATTTGGACTTCTCCTCCATGCAAGCTAGCCTCTTCCTTATCAGAAAGGGTAAAGTGAGCTGCAACTTGGTTGATAGTGAGAGGTAGTGATTTGCAAGTTCTTCGATGTCCAACCACACTTCCGTTTTGACTGAAGTCTCCAGCAATCCTGACCCGAAAATGTTGGCTGAGGTGAGCAAGCATGACTAGAGTGTTGTTTGGAACAGCAGCTTCACACTTACTAAAGGAACACCTGAATCTATAGCCAGTGCTTGCTGAACGTGTGAAGTACATGGGAGCCTGCCCTTGCTCTATAATCAATGGTTCACACAGGATGCTTGTGTTGGCAGAATCTCCAAAGTAGTCTGACAGTGATACCTCACCAATCTCAGGTGCTGGCTTCTTGTCATTGGCTTTTGGTTCTGATTCTTTAAATGGGGAATCACACCCATCAAGAATCTGTAAGTAATCAGATATATCTCCCTCTGAAATTGGTGGAGGTGGAGTCTCTGGCTTTGGAGGGGAAGGTGTCCTTGGGGGCATCACTGGCTCAACATATTCTGTCCCAGCTTCATCCCATGAAAACTGATTCAACTTTTCAACTTCAGCATTCTTGAATAACGGCAATTCTTTGGCAGCAGCGTTATTCAACCTTTTAGCTTGTACTTTGTTAGACTCCTCAGACAAAATCTTTGCACACTGAGTTTCAGCAAACTTCTTCAACATCACTGTAGCTGAATGTATTGTCTTCGTCACTGCATTTTCTTGTTGAGCTGTAGTGACAGTTGCAGGAAGGAGTTTATCAAACTTTTGGGATTTGCTGCAAGTCACTGGGAGAATGGTATTTTTAACAGTTTCTTGCTCTTTGACTGGTGTGGAAGGATTGAGGGGACTGTCTGTTCCACTCCCAGCCTCTGCTGCCTCCTCTATTTCTTTCAGGTACTTTTCTCTTTTTTCTTGTAATCGGGCACTCCTGTAAGGGCCTTGTCTATATATCTTCCTCCGGTCGCTACCAGATGACTGTGCCATGACAGTCTTGTTTTTAGTCTTCACTGGGATTGATGCAGTCAAAGTAGATCTTTTCAGTTTGTTTGGTGATGGCATGCTCTTGATGCTGTGCAGAAGGTTTGTCTTCCCAGGTCTTATATCGTAAGAAGTAACAGTGTCTGCAGTAGAGGTCTCAATGATCAGAGGTTTGAGGTTGGATTGGTACGTTTGGGAAGTCTTACCACGCAGTCTAGGTGCCTCAGGCTCAGACTGGTATCTCCTTTTCCTTCTTGGCAAAAGTGATTCGTGGTGTAAGATCCCAGCAGTAGCTACATGAGAATCCAAGTTATTCTGCTTTTCAGAGATAGGTGGGTTTTCCATTGTGAATGGTGGCACAATGTAATCTACCCACGTGTACGCTTTCTTACTGATATGCTGTGCGTGTGGTTTACTCGTGAGCCCAAACACCGGTGGCTGATTGCATAAAATCTCAACGTTCCCTTTAATGTGCTTCTGAAGATGTGCTCCCATTGGGGTGATGTCTTGCCATAGCCTGAGGATAACCTCACCACAAAGTTTACACTTAAGAACAGAAATTTTGTTCAATGACAAGACACCAAAGGTAACGCTTCCTCCTTTCAAAGCAGTGTTCTGACTCTGGTGTTCTCTCACATGTGCCTGAAGAGGAATCAAGTCTTTATTTCCTGCTCTGGGGATGATCTTGTTGCACAGTTTGCAAGAAACGATGCCCCCAGGTTCTGGCCCAGTTACATAGAACATCTGAAGTAAAGAAAATGGGAGGCGTACAATATACGATGGCTCTTCAATAGGTGGTGTATCAAAACAGTCTACCAAATGAGTGCGTAACAACATATGAGTTGGCATACCAGTTCCACATCGTGAACATTCAAACATGATGCTTGGAATATCAGGAAGGTCTGATACCATAATGTTCCCTCTCGCAGCGCTGATTGTGACAACTCGAGCATAGTCTTCAAGCCAGTTGGCATCTTCTTCAGCTGCCTTCTTGGCCTCTATCACTTGTTCTTTTGTCTTCTCTGTAGTAGCTGAACTACTGTTAACAGGAATGTTTTTGACAATCTTTTCTCTAAATGTTTTGACACTAATGTCTGCTTTTTGACAGACGAATCCATCCTTCTCCTTACTCAGTTCCGATATTCTGATGAAATCCGTGGATGTCGATGGTGCACTGCTGACACGGTTGGTCAAGGTTTGTTGAGGTGACCCCATATTCCCTAATGCCACACGCTTCTCAACTTGATGTGGGCTTGTTTTAGTTTTCACATTTTGTGGCTTTGACAAGGTAACTGAAGGTAATGTTTGAGGGCTTGGAGCTTGAGGAGCATTATTTAAAATGTTTGGTTGTACTTGTGGAATTGACTGCTGTGGTCCTACGGAAGTGAAAATCATTCTGTTTTGTGACATCTGGTTGACAACCACTGGCTGTGAAATGTTGTTATTCGATGGTAACAGCAGAATCTGCTGACCTTGTGGGGTCGTCACCAACTGCAGACGATTCTGTACCACCATCATGTTGGGACTCTGAACTGGCACTGTCTGAGGCTGTAACTGAACTTGGACATTCCCAACACCACCTAATCCTTGCTGTAATACTGTTGTAGGTTGCATGAAAGTTACACTTTGCTGTTGAGGTTGAATGATATACTGTGCACCTCCCTGAGGTGATCCAACTTGATTGAGGACCACCTGCCCAGATGGAGCACTTGGTTGCTGGTATAGCTGTGGACTTTGTACGGTAACACTGGGTGGTAACATTGCAGTTGTGCTTGCTTGCTGCTGTGGGGCAATAGGTTTAGGAGCTGAGATCACAGTATTTCTAACAACTGACTTCTGCTGCTTAGTTACATGAGTGCTTGTCTTCAGTTGACCTACAGATCCAGGTAGTTTTCCAGCAGTGGTGGTGACTGTAAGTCCTTTAGCTGCAGAGGGAGCATGAGTACTTATGCTTGGGATGACACGAGGAAGTCCTTTTGTGACCTGCTTTGACAATGTCACTTGAGGAGGGTTCGATTTGCTTTCTGGTGTGCCAAAGGGAACAAGCACTTTTTTGCCACCAATACCTGGTCTAAAGATGTACTGCTCAATAACTCTTGGAAAGTTACTTTTTGTCGGTTGAGAAGTGGTATGATTGGTAGCATTTGAAGAAACTACATAAATATCATCATTTTCAGCCAATTTACTTTCCATTTTCTCTTCTTCTGTGGGAATGTACTCAGCTTGTTCTGGCAGTTTCTTCCATTCCTCAATTTCCTTTTCAACCACACTTTTAATTTTTAACTTTGCTGCTAGTTTAGCCCTACGAGAGCTTCGTCGTAGAGGTCTGTCAGAGCTGTCAGCATCCTCCTCTTCAGCAGAATTCCCTATTGATTCTCGCTGTAGTTCCAATAACCGGCTCAAAGAACCTCTCGGGCTGCCCTTCTTTGATGGGGATTTTACAGGGGATTTGTTGTCGGATTTATCCTCATTCTTCTCATTATCATCTTGAACACTTAACTTCTCAGATGCAACCACATCAGTACTGGAGGTATCATTTCCCTCCTTTTTGCCACTAGCATCACTGGTATCCTTTTCTTCATTTTTGTTCAGAGATGTAGACTTCCCCTCTGTCACTGAATTATTTGATGGGGCCTTTTCCCCCTCAGATGGTGTTGTGGAACCTTCTTTGCTATCTTTTACAGCTGTAGGAATCTTTAATTTGTTAAGTACAACAGATGGTTGTTTTTGGGTTGGCTGCTTCGGTGGTGGCACTGCTCCCTGAGTAGCAGGAGGAACTAATGGTTCAGCTGGAGGTTTCTGCGAAGCCAATAAATCTGTGACACTCTGGATGAGAGCAGGAATGTCATCTAAATCCCCTTTAACGGCAATGGTGTGAACTCTATGAATTGCAATAGGATGACTAAAAGGAATGGAAAGTATTTTATCCTTCCCATCGTGGGCTAGTTTGACCAAAGCATAATTAGGAGATTTAGAAAAGTTAATTTGGCCTTTAAAGAGAGTAATAAGTTGCTCCCCTTTGTTAACTACAGGTTTTGGTCTTTGGTGCTGAGTTACTGATGTCTTAGTTACCATTCTCTGGGCAGAACTGACTTTATTGGACACTTGTCCCAAGCTTGAGGTCACCTTTGATTTTCTGTGAAAAAACTGAAAATGGTTCAAAACTTCAGAAAATTTCAAGTCTTTGTTGCACTCAGCACATGTGACAAACAGAGCACCAGTGATACCAGTTGGTAGTGCATTCTTATTTGGATCTCCCATCCCCTTGTCAGAGTCCTTGGAACTAAGCTTCATTGCCCTTTCTATAACAGTGGAATCCACTTTATGCACTGTCTTAAAATGGGTGGCCACACATGCCACATTGGTTTTCTCCTTGCACCATATGCAGGCAAGGTTCATATTTTCATAGTCTGTCCTCACATGGACAGCTTTAGCTTTAGTGGAACTATTTTTGACAATACTCCACTTGTGTTTAACCTGTGCATGGTCAACAAAATTACTCCATGTAAAAAATTCTTCACACACTTTACACTCTATGCTAGCATTGCCTTTTACAATCAACTTGCTATGTAAATTGTTAACATGAAGGCCTAGTGTACTGAGTCTGACCATATCTCCACACAGTATGCACTTGCAAAGGGCTGCCTGGGAGGACTTCTTGCGTACAGGTTTTGGGCGTGGACCAACGGGTTCATCGTCATCGTCATCAATGACAATTACATCATCATCTGGAGGTTGTTTTCCAGTGCTTACAGTGTTGTTTGATTTACTGGATAAACTTTCAGTGCTATTTACATCTGCTGTTGCTGTAATGTTTGTGGCTAAACTATGATCAGAAGAACTTTGGTTGTTGATAGATGCAGATTTTGTCACTTTTCCATCAGGACCTCCAGACTGTCGTTGATTAGTACGGTTGCTCTCATGTGACTGAGATTCACCATGGCTCTCATTTTCTACATTCATGGAATCACTTTCCTCCTTTGTTTCACTTCGGAGATGGACCTTTTCCTGGCTTTGATGTTTACCATTGTCCACTGTTCTGCAAAGACCAACACTGTCATCATGGGAAGACAAGATATCACAATTCTTTGATGTTTCCAGTTTCTTTTCCTGAGTATGAATGGGATTTAAATCCTGATGGGTGACTTTGTTGGTGTTTACAATATCACCTGCAGTATCACATTCTTCGGCTGAAGTACTGTCTGTCACTAAATTCACGTCACTATGGGAGTCACCATCACCTAAGACACCTGGAGTTTCATCTTGCATATTCATGGACTCATGACCATTCTCATCCTCTTTAGTGTGGTGTTTTTTTTCATTTGCATGAGAGGGTGAAATAGCAATTTCTGTTACATCATCACTTTCTCCATGGGACATACCATTTACGTAGCTAGAGCTATTTTGACTGCCTACATTGTCAGGAATAACATCAATGACATTCTGGATTTCAGTCTGACTTGGCAATGTTTTGCAACCTTGCTCTGCTTCCATCTTTTCTTTGTGTCATTACATCTGCACCATGGACTCACATATTGCAGTAGTTCAACAGGGCTATCAATCCTTACAGACGTCTCTTGCCTCAGATGAGTCAGAGTGGCATGTCGTGTACACACCATTCAACCGATCAGCCCTGTCCACTGGATGTCGTTCTATTCACTCTTTACTCGGTGGTATGAATCTTGAAGAGAGAAAAATAAGAAATTTCGTTCTTCTGAATCCTGTGCTCTATACACACTAAAACCAATCAAGTCAAATTTTTTTAAGAACCACATACAAAGTGTGCCTGTCTTAGCATTCAGGGAAATCAAGAAATTTCATTTTCTCTTCAAAAGTGGTTTAAAGAAAATTGGGCAAGGTTTTAAAACACTTGATCTACAGGTGTTGCTCCATACTAATTCTGTGCTATTATGACCAGGGTATCTGTGGTACAGTACTTAGATGCAAGGCAAGGAATGTTGCTTATGATCATGCATCATGAAAATGCCTTATCCAAATTATGCATTTATGTGAATGAAACTTTCATTGTTAAGGGGGTCAGTTTAGTGATGAACCAGAAAGCCAAAAAGGTTTGTGATTCCTTGCAACATGGTTATTTTATACCAAACATAAATTACCGACATGGCAAGTATGAGATCAACTACAATTATTGTGCTTGAAACACCACATTAATAAGCCTTTTAACCCCAAATGACCAATTTTTGGGGTCCTCAAATGACATTTGACATCCACCAAAAGCAATAGGGATCACCTACCCAGTATGGCCAACCCACATGTCAAGTATGACATGACATCAGTCATCATCACCCTTCTGGAGATAATGTGTTTGCAAGGTTTTCAGTTTTGACCTCGGGTGACCTCAAACGACCTTTGACCTCCACCAAAAACAAAAGAATTCTTCCACCCAGTATATATAATCCACACATCAAGTATGACATCAGTCAAGGTTAGATTCCTGGAGATATTGTGTTTACAGTTTGATCTCTGGTGACCTTAAGTGACCTTTGACATAAACCAAAAACAATAGGGTTCATCTACTCAATATGACCAACCTACACAAAGTATGACATCAGTCACAGTTACCCTTCTGGAGATATTGTGTTTACCATGCTTTTATAGTTTGACCTCTCGTGACCTCAAATGATCTTTTACCTCCACAAAGAACAATAGGAGTCATCTACTCAATATGACCAACCCACAAACTAAGTGTTACATCAGCCACAGTTACCGTTCTTGAGGTATCGTGTTTACAAGGTTTTCGCATTTTGACCTTTGGTGACCTCAAATGACCTTTGACCTCAACCAAAAACAATAGGGATCATCTACCCAATATGGCCAACCCACACATCAAGTATGACATCAGTCACAGTTACCCTTCTTGAGATATCGTGTTTACAAGGTTTTCATAGTTTCACCTCTGGTGACCTCAAATGACCTTTGACCTCGACCAAAAACAATAGGGATCATCTACTTAAAATGACCAACCTCTACACGGAGTATGACATTAGTCACAGTTACAGTTCTTGAGCAAGGTTGTCACCAGACCATTTTAGAAGCCGGGTTATTTGGGATCGCCATCCTGTAGGAGGGGTCTAAGGGGACCTCCCCTTTGAAAAATTTTTGCTGGTTGGAGAGTGCTTAGATGTAAAAAGGTGCACTATAGATTATAAATTATGAATTTGGTACTTTGGTTTTTAGCAGTACAGAAATGTTTAAGCTTACTTCGCCGTTTTGTGGTAAAAAAAGGAGTAATCACTCAGAATTCTAAACATATCTAACAACTTTATTCAGTTAAGGTACGAAATTTGTGCCAAGCGGTGATGCTGAAATTGACGACGAGTGCCGGGCGGAGATTCTGAGAGCTGGGTAGCATCGCCTGGCACCACCCGGAGTGGTGACAACCCTGTTCTTGAGATATTGTGTTTACAAGGTTTTCTCATTTTGGCCTCTGTTTACCTCAAACGACCTTTGACCTCAACCAAAAACAATAGGGTTCATCTACTCAGTATGACCAACCCACACGCTACGTATGACATCAGTCACAGTTACCAGTCTGGAGATTGCGTGTTTACAAGGTTTTCACAGTTTGATCTCTGGTGACCTCAAATGACCTTTGATCTCAACCAAAAACAATAGGGATCATCTACTCAGTGTGACCAACCCACACACCAAGTATGACATCAGTCACAGTTTTCCTTCTGGAGATATCGTGTTTACAAGGTTTTCAAAGTTTGATCTCTGGTGACCTCAAATGACTTTTGACCTCAACCGCAAACGATAGGGATCATGTACTCAATATGGCCAACCTATAAACTACGTATGACATCAGTCATAGTTACCGTTCTTGAGATATCATATTTTCAAGCTTTTTGCATTTTGACCTCTAGTGACCTCAAATGACCTTTGACCTCAACCAAAAACAATAGGGGTCATCTACTCAGTGTGACCAACCCACCCACTAAGTATGACATCAGTCACAGTTTTCCTTCTGGAAGTATCGTGTTTACAAGGTTTTCACAGTTTGATCTCTGGTGACCTCAAATGACCTTTGACCTCAACCAAAAAAGATAGGAATCATCTACTCAATATGACCAACCTGTAAATTAAGTATGACATCAGTCATAGTTACCGTTCTTGAGATATATGTTGGCAAGTTTTTCGCATTTTGACCTCTGGTGCCTCAAATGACCTTTGACCTCCACCAAAAACAATAGGGATCATGTACTCAGTATGACCAACCCACACACCAAGTATGAGATCAGTCATGGTTACAGTTCTTGAGATATCGTGTTTACAAGCAAGGCGTCACATACACATGCACATACGCACGCACACACACACGATCACCATCGCATAGATTCCTTGCCTGCCTTCGGCAAGGAATCAACAAGAGCCCAAGGGCACTCTGGTTCCTTGCACAGATGGAGAGCATATAATGTAAATTATGAAGTAAAAGGGAGCATATTGCATTATTTTGTACGATAGCCCATATGGCCCATTTCTGACCATGAACTCTCACTGCATTACATAAAATCTGTAGAGAGAGAAACATATTTCATGCTTTTATAAAGTGGCCCATTTCAGACATTGGACCCCAAACATGACAAACATGTGCCCACATGGAACCACTTCCATAGCACTAATGTGAACAACCATCAACAGTGTTACAAACAATCTGTAAGAGAAGAAATATTTTGCATGATTTCACAACAGCCTATGGGCACTATGGTTCCTTGCACTTGAAATATACATACTGTAAAATGATATGCCTCAGTTCATACATATCAAAAAAGCCATTTCAATTAATGTAATGAATTGCAGATGTTGAACTGCAATATATGGCAGTATCCCATTCATTTTACAAAACACAAACAGCTGTGAATCTCTCATTTAAAGAAGGGGCTCTGCAAATTGCAATATGGCTTATCTCATCTATGCCCCTTTAAAGTCCAATAAACTGATAGAATGCCCTGTAGGGAACTACTGGGGTCTAGTTTAAACTGGTAAGAACACCAACTGACTTATTTCTTTCACTGTGTCCTGCTCACCTCACTAATTGAAAAGACACTTACATGAATGCACACATTAGCACTCAGGCATGAGGAGGTAAACTGATCTATCCAAAACTTGTCCGGTGTGACCACCTACAGTAGTGCAAACAACACTACTTCTTTTTCATTTGATCAAGAAACTGCTAACTCATGCAGTACTTCCATGATGCACTGGAGGGGGACTGATAGAACATATGAGCATCCATAGCATTACCAGTTCCCCCAGATGACCTTTGACCTCCACCAAAAACGATAGGGCACACCTTCTCTATATGGCGAAATTACAGTACCAAATTTGACTTTCATCTGACTTTCCCCTATTGAGATAGAGCGTAACTTAGCAAAACAAACTTTTGCCCCCAAATCCCCCAGATGACATTTGACCTCCACCAAAAACGATAGGGCATGCCTTCTCAATATGGCAAACCTACATACCAAGTTTGACTTTCATCGGACTTTCCCTATTGAGTTACAGCGTACTCAAGCAAAACAGACTTTTGCCCCCAGTTCTCCCAAATGACCTTTGACCTCCACCAAAAACAATACGGCACACCTTCTCAATATGGCAAACCTACACACCAAGTTTCACTTTCATCGGACTTTCCTCTATTGAGTTAGAGCATACCTAAGCAAGTGTCACAGATGCACACACACACGCGTGCACATGCACACACACACGCCAACCTGACTGCATAGGTTCAGGAACCAAAAAGTGTTCCTGTTTGTTGTACAGTGATCCATAGCAGGATAAGTGGGGGAAATCTTTTTTTTCACCGAGTGCAATCCGTGCAAAAGTTGCAGGGCTTTAGCATTTCAGCAGGCCTGCTTGCCTGCCTCTGGTTGTAGTCAGGGTAGCCAGTTTGGCATTTAAACTCCACACTTACAGTACAATTTACTCTCCACTTGCAGTAATAACAGATTGAGTATACAGGGTGTGAAGTAAAGGAACTTTTATTGGTAGTCCAAAGGACTACCTGGTTATGAACATTTCATACAGTACAAATTGGTAGTCCTTCATCATTGTTAGTCATCCTTCAAAACTCAAAACAAAAGCAAAAAAAAAACAAATAAAAAGAAGGTTATGACACATACTAAAATTGCACACACCGAAGATAATATACAATGGACCCAATATAGGCCTGGTTGGGAGATTTTTGACAGATAGGCAATGGTTCCCCGTCTTGGTCATCTTCTTAAAATCTGAGACGGGCAATTCATTGCCCATCTGAAAATTGTGACGGGCTGTATTGCACAATTTGCATCCTTTCAAACAGCTAATTTTGCTTGTATGAAAGGTCTTGACAAGTTTTCAGATGGGCAGGCAACTGCCTCCCCCCCCTTAATTGAGATGTCAGGCTCCACAGTGAGCAATAAATTGCCCACCAAATTGGGAGGGCAGTTGTGTACATATATTAAATTTTTCTTAACTAAAAGCATTAACACTTAATGAGACTAAAGCTTTGAAACATTGCTGGGAGAGTGGGTGAGTCTTGACAGGAAAGGACAGCTGTAGGAAAGTTTTTTTGTAGCAGTGGCTGTGAAATTTTTCACCTGTCCCCTATGGCTACATAGACAAATAAATGATAGGCCTATAGGTTGGTGTCAACTCCATTGAAATGGAGTCATGGGTTAATGTTGGTTCCACGTAACACTGTTATATATGGTAAAATACTTTTCAAATTTTCATACTGTTTATGTGTAACATTGCGATAAAAAGAAGCCATCATATTCATGATGATGCATATAGGACTAACCAATACATTGGACAACATATAAAAGATTTATTAACACTTTGGATAAAAAAATTGTTTGAAAAACTTATTTCAAGTCAGTGACATGTGTAGGCTCCACTGTTAGTGTGTTGTAGTATGTATGTTAGGCCAGGCTTGGAAAACCTTGCGAACATTCCGAACCTGGTTCGCGGGAAATTGGCGACGCTCGCGGGAATTCCTGCGTGTCGGGACACATTTTTTTTTATAAAAGAAACGGGGAAAAAAAACGGAAAATCTTCAGAGAAACAAAAGAATTGAGGGAGAACAGGGAAAATGCTGTTAAACAAATATTTAAAAGAAGCTCTGTTGATTGTTATTGCTTACGATTCTCACATAGGCAAATAGCACATGTTACATCTATGCCAATCAACCACGATGTCCAGTATATCCTCCACGACCATGCAAGTAACCAGAAACTATCGCCAGTTTGCTTTTAGGCACACTTCAGCCGCCCTACATACCCTGTGAATCCCAGGGATGATACGTGCAGAGCTTGTGCACAATTTAATCTCCGTCGGTTTTAGTGTTTTTTTTTTATTTTTTCCGAAATCAGCCGCCAGCACAAAATTCTCTGAAGGGAGTGCTTTCATAGGTACGTATGTACACAGCATACAGTACATTGCGGCCCAAACAGACCCACGCAGCATGGCTTGACCTTTGTACCTTCTTTACGTTTACAGTCTTACACACAGATGCAATGGTAGTGCCAAACACCTTTCTGGAAAACGTAACGTTACATGCAGCAAAAAAATTGCCTGGATTAAACCATTTTGAAATATGGGAGACGACTTTTTGTTTTATCTTTTTTTATTGCTGCAAATTTCTGCCGCCTGTTAATGGTCACATTTATCAGGGATAAAAAAGTTCCGTACAAATGTTGTTGCTGCAACAGGTGGCTGAATTTGAGTATTATGAATGCGATAAATGTCCATTTTGAAACAGGTGGTGACATTTTTGCAGTTAAAAACTTTTCTTGGAAACATGCCAGGACTTTTTTACGTCAAACTCGCAGAGCTGTTTGTAAGTAGCACAGCTTGTAGTAGTTGACAGTGTACAGTGGTCTAGTATATGTATCTCGGTCAAGTTTCACTCGTTTCAGACATTTTTTAAGTGACACTTTTTCACATTTAAAAAGGTACCATATATTGCAACAACGCAAATAGCCTAACGTTAAGCTTTCTTGATTGATTTTTCAAACATTGTACGAGTTTTCAGCTATATTTTTTGTGCTCAGCTGCACAATTTTACCCCTTCGAAGTGCTAGGAACCCCAATCTTCCGGGAGCTTGCCCCTGAACTCCCCACAAGGGGTTACACCCCTACAAAAATGTCCGCGGGAAATCGGTGGATTTTCTACTGTGTTCGCAGGAAATTCAGCAAGGTTTTCCAACCCTGTGTTAGGCTACAGCAAAAGGCCGGAAGCCATCATACAGAAAAATATCAAGCAGGACAAAACATTCAACTGAAAGTTTGTGAATATATTGTGGACTGTTTGTTTAGGGTCTCGTTCACATGCCGCATAAATGTTTTTGGCATTCGTGATCGACTGGGGTATTTTGTGATACTTTTCATGAACGATCTTGCTATTAAAGACCCAGCTGAGCCCCAGCTGAGTAGTTCCTACATACAGCACGAAGGGTAAATGCAACACAACTTGTGAGGTCGTAAGATGTTTTAGGGACTAAAATTCCTTACATTTGGGAATCCAAAACTTTGCATGTATCGTCACACACTGAAAAAAAAACGATACCCAATGATAACCAAATTATAACCAAAATAATTTCAGTTCTTGCTTTATATTTTAAGTTATTTGAAATTGACACAATCAAGGATTGGATCAATGTTTTCAGGTCAAATTTTTACATACCAGGGGTTACTATGTTGACAAATAGCAACTCCATGCATGATCATGCAGTTCTAATATATGTAATTATGTATAATATTGTGTGTTGTAAATGTTGACAAGTGTTATACTGTACAAAAATACAGGGTAAGGTTTCCTGAAGTAGGAGCTTGTTTTGTTTTGGAATTTTTGCAGGTGATTTGGATGGCAATTTGGCCGGTAATTGGCAACCCTGGTTGAAGTCACTATAGGCTCATCGAGTAATGAATGAAACTGGATTACAAAGAACATCTACAGTATAGCAGTAGGATAACCTAACAAAGTTATGCAAGAGATGCAGGAGACACTTTAAGTTGACATTTTAAAACACAGAATTGCTCCAAAACATAAGGAGATACAGACTTTTCCCTTTGGCAAGGGTATTTCAAAAAGTGTTGTAAGAATGACTTTTTCCCTCTGTGCAATTTCTGTGTTAAACCGACAGAATTATGATGATGTGTGCCCCTTCCACAGAATTCCCTTTCCGTTTCCTAGCAACCTGATTTTCGCAAAATTAGGCCTACTAAGGATGTTTGAGCATCTACTGTAAAGCCTACATGCGATAATAAATGTCATTATATGTATCCCAACAGCAACTAGCAGTCACGATCCATCTCAAGGTCATAAAAAAAATGTTTTATTCAGGGAAACCATCTTTATGGGGTTTTTTTTTGCTCCATTATCATTAATTGATACACTTTCAGTTATAATAAGCAAAATAGGGCATCCATGGAGTTTGTGGCTATGTAGGGTATTGAGCAAAGGTTTTTAAACCAATACCTTCAACAACAGAGAAAAGATGTGATGAGAAAAAAAAAAAACACATGGCAAAGGAAAAAGCATTGCAGGCAGTGACCAATATGGCACTTTCTATACAGTACCCAGTGCATGGTAGCCAAATGTTGCCATATCACTGAATAGGACTAAAATAAGACATCTACCCTTGGTCTTGGACTTGATCTTCACCAAAACAAAATTCATCTTACCACTGTAATGCATCCATACTGTAAATGTATGAAGTTTGTCCAAGATATCTAACTTGAGACACTGGGTTTAAGAAAAAGGTTTTTCAAAGTTTTGCCCACAGTTTGACTTTCACCCCACTTTCCCCTATTGAGTTAGGGCGTGCCCAAGCAAGTGTCATAAGCACACACACATACATACACGCACACACACATTCCTACATGCCAACCTGACTACATATGGTTCTTTGCTGATGCAAGGAACCAAAAATGTGGCCACCATGTCATGTACAGTAGGTTTACTGTACAACACTTCTGTAACATTGTTTGGAGCAGAAATTTGCACTTGTAGATTTAACAGACTCTTGCAGAGATGTATCAAGTTACTTACTAGTACTGCAAGGCAAAGAAAACAACATAAGGGACATTCTCAAAGTTTACAAATTTATAATGGTACTGTACTGTACGTGATTACCTCGGCCTTGTTGTCGATAGTAAACCAATTTTGAGAGAATCAACTGTGAAGAGATGTATAAACCACTTTTCTATTAAACTACTTCACTAATTAATCAACTAGTTAGTTACATACTGGTTAATTACATACTTAGCATTACATATGTATACAGGACTTTCCACTCGTGAGATGGGAAAATTGTTGAGCTTAACCCTGGCTTTCTTTCATCCTCACTTTCGTGACTAATGCACATGTACAGTACTTTACCAGTCATCCGATACAGAAGGAATATTCACCATACTGTACTTTATCAAACCAAAAACTGTAAAATCATGCATACTCTGAATGAGAATCAAAGCCTTTAGCATGGCTCAGAAGTTTGAAGCATAAATGAGATAAAAACAAAAGTAAACAAATGCAAGATGTCTTTTTTAAGTGCCATATTTTATTTTAATTTTGCAATGTAAAATTCCTCAAGGTGATTCTTAGTGCCTGCACACTATTTTTCTTTTCATACAACACACAGCACTTCTCCTGCTTGACTCTCCTATGAAGTTTGACTCAGTTTAGAAGTAACGAATTTTAGAAAAAAAAAAAAAGAACTACAGTACTGTACAGTCAAAGTAAATACGGGCAACTAGGATTGGTAAGCAAAGTACTGTACTGTAATAAAATACCTTTTCTACAGTATGAACTGAAGTTGGCACTTTACAAATAACCAGCTTTTTCACTTTGACAGTGAAATACATAGGTGCCTCAATGTTTAGGGTGCTCACTACACAACTCACTATGTTTGAATATGATTATTTTAATTTTTCATGAGACTGCCATGGTTTTCACTTTCACTGCCCTGCTCAGGTCTGGTAATGGAAATTTTTCAGAAGGGCAAACAATTGCCCAAATTGAGACGTCATGCTCCAAGGCAGGAATAAATACTGTAAATATATCTTAACTAATTCATAACACATTTAATGAGACTTCAGCTCTGAAAAATTGCTGGACATACGGTGTCTTGAACTCTTGATGGGGAGGGGCAGTTCTAGAAAGTCTTCTGTAGGAGTGCCTGTGATGTTTTTCACCTGTATCCCCCATGGCTATATGGGCAAATAAGTTACATAGGTTGGTGCCAAATCTTGCAGTCATGAGTTTGTGTTGGAATCTCCTAAGACTGTATACGGTAAAATACTTTTCAAATTTTTGTAAGTTTAATGTATAAAGTTGTGATAAAAATGAGCCATCCTGTTCATTATCAAGCTTAGAAATACATAAGAAAATATATAAAAGATATATTAACAGTGTAGAAAAAAAAATTGTTTGAAAATCTTGGGACTACTGTACAGCATTTGAAGCCAGTGACATGAGTAGGCTAGACCGTTAGTGTGTACTTACAGTATGAATGTTGGGCAATAGCAAAATTTCCAAGCCATTATCAAAGAAACATCAAGCAGTAGAAAAATTTCAGCTGAAAGTTTGGGAGTATATTGCAGAATGTTAGTTAAATATTTTTTTCACATGTCAGGAAAATGTTTTTGGCGTTCTTGATGACTGGGGTATTTTGTGATACTTTCGTTGAACAATTTTCCCAGCTAAATAGAAGGTTCCTATTCACTTAACAGTGCAATAGTTGTACGCAGCGGCCGATATAACTTGAGATAGTTCAATGATTTTTGGGACTGAAATCTCTTTCTTTTGGGAGCCTAAACTTGCATACATTGTCACAAATTGAAAACAAAAAACTGTAACTAAAATAATTTCAGTACTACTTCATTTGAAATTGGTACGTTTAATGTTTTGATGAATGTTTTCAGGTCAATTTTTCCCATACAGTACCAGGGAGGTTGTATAGCAACTCCCTGCAGAGTACAGACATACTACTGTAAGTACCACTGTCAGCCTTACAGTCGGCTGTGTTTGGTACCGTAAGTTGCCAAATACAGTATTTATGGCAAACTTTTTTTTTTTCCTTTACATGTACTTATCTGCATATATTCTGAGCTTTTCATTTTCCCATAGGCGATTATTTTCTCAAGGTGGGCTATTTGTTGCCCAACACACGATTTAAGGAGGGAATTTGGATGCCCACCTTGTGAAGTAGTTTTGCTTCCAAGGGCAGGCACAGGCCATCGCCCGGGTCATATGACCAGCTCTGGTGCTGCTCTATCAAGGTGGACACCGAAGCGACTTTGGAGACAGTCTTGATTTGGATTTGTACCGCTTCTGAAGAGTAAGACCCTCAAACATGCGATGGACTTTTATTGACAGTGAGTTGCTTGAAAAAAAAAAAAAAGATTAAAAACGGAATTTTATGTACTTCTTTTTGAAGCAGAAAGTTGGTGGCTTTACACATGGGAAACAGTAGCAAAATGAAAACATTATGTTTTCATTCACATACTTCATGTCTTCTCTTAATCAAATAATCGGTGCGGGATCATTACATTTGAAGAAAAAAAGAATTGATAAGCAGTATTTTTCACTGACATATAATAATACAGCAAATTCCAACAAAATTTTTCATTTGAAAATGAAATGACTTCTGAGACTGGAACAATTGTGTGCACTACTTTGGAAAAGGGCATGATCCAAAACCTGTCACACTGAAACACAAAATTTCAGCTTGGGAGTTGGTCAAATTGCTTTAACAGACATTTTAGTCCATTTTGTCAAGTATCTCAAACCACCCTTCTTTTCACCCAAAATGGCTTCCATGAAGGGAGTCATGTGACCAAACATCAGTAGGATAAGCTCTGAGAGTGGCGGGACGGAAACACAGGAAAATCATGATTTTTGCCAACAATAATAACATATTACATTGTAATATTTTTCTGTAATTTGCAGACATGACAGCTAAAACATGTTGAAAAAGACACAGAAACTCAAAAAAGTCCTCATATTAATTCTATGTGCATTTTGATTGGTCGGATTTTTAAGTGGTCAATGTCTGTCCCGCCACCACTTATATTGCTTGTTTTTTGTTTCTCTACACAAGCTTGTTGATTTTTTCCATAGCCACTGGTCAAAATTCAGTCTTTCAAGTGTACAAATTAATGCCATATCCAGATTAAATAAAGGTCTTCTAAAACCATACATATCCATTTCTTTGTATTCTTCCATCCCGCCACTATTTCAGAATTCCGTCCCGCCACCTTTGCAAGTGTTGTGTTTTTACCTGGTTTCCATCATACCAATATGGAAACATTTTACTGCTGATAAGCATTTTACCAAATTCCACAACTGAAGTGTTTGCACAGCCTCCTAATGCCCCTTTAGAAACCAGTGTTACATATACATTTTTGTGTTTTTATGAGGAAAATACTCATTTTTGTACAAAAATTGGCAATTTTGAAGATATTTTGGCCAATTTTCTCAATTTTTAAGTCACCTTACTTCAGATCTTCTTCCAGTTGTATTATCTGTGAATATTGGAACACTTTTAGCAGCTTTCTTTTAAAAAACTTCAAAAAAGATTTAGTTCAGATTAAGTTCTGACTTAACATCCTTGAATGTGTCCATTTATCTTCTCATTTCCACATAACTGTGGTATGCACTTTTGTAAGTCCTGTAAAGAAAAACTTTGTACAGTATAGTGTACTGAAATTATTCACTTATACTTTTACAGTTCTAAAACACCTTTAAAATTTATTTCCTCACTGCTTTTTGCAGAACTGTGATGTTCAGCAGTGGTTAAATACATGACTGGGCATGAATGAATGTATAGTTTTTATACTTTAAACGTTTTACATGTGTCAATGTGTTCTGTCCCGCCACTTTCCGTCCCGCCACTCAAGTTTTTTTTTCAAGTGTTTCAATTCCATTGATGAAATCACTAAATTTAAAGCCTTACTACTGTTTGTGAGAGAGAAACAGTTGTTGATGTTATTGCAATGAGCAGATTTGTTGTTGAAGATTAAAGTTGAATTTTAGAAGCTACGGAAGTTTTGATGAAATTCTTGGCTGTCAATTCATTCTGTCCTGTCACCGAAGTGTTTTATGTTCCCAGAGCAACATGATTCATGGGAAATTTTCAAACAATATTTCAACTTGAAGCTGAGGCAATCAATTTGTATTTAAGCCAGCGAGTATCTTCATTTCAACAAGTACCAGTGTAAAAACAATTCAACTTTCCAGTCCTGCCACCCCATGGGAGGTTTTGGATCATGCCCAAAAGCTTTGTGAAAGAAACCTGCATACCTGCCTGTGAAATTCCCTTTGTGCGGATATGAATAATGTTAGTCCCCTCATGCCAAATAGGGCTTAGGAGTATAACCCCTGAGCTCGTGACTGCACAAACTAGATTGTGCTGAACAGAATTTCGAGTAGTTTACTTCTTGGTGCATTTGTACAGCACACTGAACATGCTACTGAACAGTGCTCAAGACAATGTTTTGGACCAATTATTAACAGTTTAACAGTTTATTTCCATCATCGTCTTTTGAATAAATATTTACATAAAATGGTTTACTATTGGTTGTATGCATGGAAAAGGAGAATAACAGAAGTGCAATACTTATAAATCGTTTTCTCCTAACTAATAATATAAAGTATATAAATTGGATGACCTGCTGAAGGAAGTACATACTAAATACATAATATAACAAGAAGATTACTTACTCCTCCCTCCTCCCCAAAAAGAAATAACTGATGATTAACAACAACCACACAACAGACAATGAAGTCCTCACAAAATACAAGCCCAATCCATCCTTAAATTGTCGATAACTTACATTTATACTTTTTCTTAAATGAATTAATGGTTTTAGAATTTTTTATACTGTCATCAAGAGAGTTCCAGAGCTTCACTCCTAAAAATGAAATACAAAATTGTTTTTGTCTTGTTCTAACAAATTTTTGCATAAATGTACCCTTTTGTCGAGTGTTGTGGTTTTCACTTGATTTTAAATAAAAACGATTTTGTAAGGGTTTTGGTAACAGACTATGGTAAGCTTTAAACATAACCAGAGCAGTTTTGAAATTAATGATTTGATCTAGTCTCAGAATATTCATATTCTGAAAAAGTGCTGTAGTATGATCCAAATATTTGGCATTACAGATTAAACGTATAACCTTCTTCTGTTTTAAAAATAATACGGAGATAGTTGATTTATAAGTATTCCCCCAAACTTCTGCACAGTAGTTGAGATATGGATAAAAAATTGTCCAATATAAAATATTCAATGCATTTCTATTTAAATCATTACTGGCTTTACGTATCAGTGCAATACTTTTAGAAAGTTTCCGTGATAAATTTACAATGTGCTCTTTCCACCTTAGCTTGTGGTCAATCACTACACCCAGGAATTTCGTAACATACACTCTTTCTATGTTAACATCGTCTAGAGTTACACTGACATGTGAGTTTACGGGCCGATTGGAGAAAATCATATAATTAGTTTTTGTAACGTTCAAAGATAATTTGTTCACTGCAAACCATACACTTAGCTTTTTAAGTTCCACACTAACTTGTTCACACAAAAAATTGAGGTCCTCATGAGAACAAAAAATGTTCGTATCGTCTGCGAATATTACGAATTTCAACAAATTGGATACACTGTCATTAATATATAAAATAAAAAGTTTCGGTCCAAGAATCGATCCCTGTGGGACTCCACATGTAACAGTACACAATTCTGAATTGATGCCATTGAAATGAACATATTGCTTTCTATTGGCCAAATAACTAGCCAGCCAATTATTGACAACACCACGACATCCGTAATTATCTAACTTTCTCAATAATAATTTATGATCTATAGTATCAAATGCTTTTTTAAGATTGATGAAAACTCCAATAGATGTTTTCTTATTGTCTAACGATGTACAGGTAGACATTTCTTTAGTTAACTCTAATAATGCCATGGATGTTGAATGACCTGGTCTGAAGCCATACTGACTCTCACTGAGTAAATTATTTTTGGTCATAAAACCATTCAAACCTTTTATCAAACAGTTTTTCAAGTATCTTGGAAAATTGTGGTAATAAAGACACGGGCCTATAATTTGTAAATACGTCCTTTTCACCACTCTTAAAGATTGGAACAACTTTTGCCACTTTCATGCTGTCCGGAAAGGCACCTTTTGTAAAAGACTTCTTGCATATGTATGTAAAGGGTTGTATAACATATGGTATCATATTTTTAACTAATTTCATGCTCATATCATTATAATCAGCTGAGGATTTGTTACTGAAACCTCTCACAACTTCCAAAATTTCAGCTTCATTAATTTTTGTGAGGAACATAGAATTAAAATTCTTGTCATCTAAAAAATCAAGCACAGATTTTGTTTGTTTCGGTATGGCTTCGGCTAATTTTGGTCCAATGTTTGTGAAAAAGGTGTTGAAGCCATTAGAAATATCTTTGCCTTTAATTTCCATATTGTTATCCCTGAATACCTCTGGAGAAACACTCTGTTTTTGATACTTTTTTCTTATAATATCATTTAAAACTTTCCATGTGCCTTTCATGTTATTTTTCTGACACTCTAGGAGATTTGTAAAGTACTCCCTTTTGCAAAATTTTAAAACACAATTTAACTTATTCTTATATGTTTTATACCTTTTCTCGCTTTCCGAAGTTCTCTTATTGAGAAATTTCATGTACAATGTCTTTTTCTTTTTACAAGTGTTCTTCAAACCCTTTGTAATCCATGCTTTATTCCTCGTCACTGTTTTAATGGGCATCTTTCTGACTGGACAGCACTCGTTATATAATTTCATTACAATATCAATAAAATGATCATAAGCTTTATGCACATCATCTTCTGCATATACTGAATCCCAACCCGTTTGGCTTAAACTTTGATAAAAAGATGACAAAGAATCTTCATCCAACCTCCTATTATAAACAAACCCTTGCACATTTCTCCTGTATATACTGTAATCAGTAATACTAAACACTGGAAGGTGGTCACTAATATCATTAATAAGTAATCCACTTTTGAAGTCAGTATCAATTACATTTGTGAAAATATTATCGATTAATGAAGCCGAATGATCGATTATACGAGTTGGTCTATCAACAAGAGGGAAAAGACCTTAACTAAACAAAGTATCTGCAAAATCTCTGGTACCAGTATCACTCTCATAATTAAGAAGATTAACACTAAAATCACCACATAAATATATGTCGGACTTCTTGTGTCTGTACATTTTTTCAATATGATCGTTGACTATTTCGATCGAAGAGCCAGGCGGTCTATATAAGCAACTTACAATAACATTTTTCTTGTTCTTCAAACAAATTTCGATTGAAACAAATTCTAAAACATCATTGACTACTAGTGCACATTTTATCAATAACCTTGTATGCTAGGCTGTTCTTAACATATACAGTCACTCCACCACCCCGTTTATTGCTACGATCAACATGAAGCATATCATATCCATCAAGTTCATAAAGGACAGTGTTCGAATCCGAGTTTAACCAAGTTTCACTTAATGCTATAATATCAAATTGTAAGTCTAGTTCATTCAAATATGTTTCTAAACTGGAAAAATTTGCGTATAGACTTCTGCAATTGAAATGAATAATAGAAAGCCCCTTTTCAGAATCGAATTTGTTCTTAAATTGGTCATCTGTATAGTATTCACAGCTCATGTTCACTGTATTGAAGAAGTTGTTATCAACATCAATATCTTGTTCATAGTCAAGGAAGCGGTAATTTGTATAATCAAAAGTCTTAAAATTAATATCATAATTTTCTTTGCATAAATTACACAAGTTAAAATCTGTATCAACCATTGAATTCACTAAGAAAAACTCTTCATCGGAAAGGCCACTAAATGGAAAAGGATCATCCATTGATTATAATTTTTTGAAATCCGTGATAATGATGAACAACGGGCCAACATTGTTTCAACTGTGTGATCTCAATACAATACCCCAGGTATGAAAGAAATATTACAAAGAACAAAAATTTTCCCTTACAGTTCAACAAAGCACAATTAACATACCAATCTTCTTACTCATTTGAGACATTGAGCGGCTGGATGCTTTAAATAACAATACAGTTCATGTTCATAGTTTTGAAAGGTCTAGGATAGAGTTTATGGTAACTTTTATTTCTTGTTGATCATTTGTCTTCACTAAGGCTCTCACGTGACCATCCAAAGTCCAGCAATTAACAACTTATTCTACTCATAGTTAAAGGAGGATAGGGAGTTGTAAAATATATCTTACATAACTTTTTGTACTTTCTTCCTCCAAATTGATTGAAAACATACATATTTAACAGATTTGTGGTAAAAAATGATCTGCCAGTGACAAATTTTGTTAGAGAGTACCCCCGTCGAGAGAAACAAAACATTAATTTTTGAAATTTTCCTATGTTGTGGCACGCAAGATGTAATGAGTATGTCTTTAACGCCTCCCCCTAGCTTGAACATGGAATGTTGTTTGGTCAAAGGTTGTTACTTTTTACCTAGACTCTGCAGACAGACATTGATGACCTTCAACCAAGAACATTCCTACAGCAAAGATAGAAAGAGGCATAAAACATACTCATGAGTATTATCGTACAGGCCACAACATAAGAAAAATTCAAACACTCACAGTATTTTCTGTCCACGTGGCGGCTCTCTCACAAAATCTGACATATGCAGATCACTTTTTAATGTAATTCTGTTAAAAAGGTATGCTGCCACTCGATTTGGTGAAAGAACATGCAAAAAGTTATGCAAGATGTATTTTACAACTCCCTATTCTCCTTTAAGATACTATACATATGGCTGCTATATATCACACTCAGTAGTACTTACAACACACTAAACATTCTAACTGAAAGATCAATGCACAAATTGTATCCTGCATAGGTAACAGTGTAACAGACATGCTGCATTACTGTACCAGCACAGTACCACTGTGTTGAACAGTGTTTACAGTACACACTACACATGTACAGTACTTGATTGATTCTGGCTGTGCATGCCCCACGTAACTCACATATTAACAGACTTACTGTGTAGTATACTGTACAGAGGTACATTTCTGATTACACCATGGAGCTCCCTATGAACACCATGGTTACACTCAATTAGTGTAGCAAGTGCAGGATACAGTAGTGCTTGTGCCCAGAGCCTGGGCCACAACTATGCATTCTCTCTGCACAGTACAGTATGTGTATGGCATCTCCGTGCTCTAAAAATGTACAGCAAGGCGGGATAAAAACAAATTATTTTCCTAAACTTTTTAATATAAAGGGGAAGTTGCACCATTTCTTTTATACTTTATTCTTCTCACTGCTCAGTGGGTACATCTTTTTAACACAATAACAAAATCTGACTTTAATTGTAAAAGAACTTTTTCGAAAATTGTTGGTTTTTTTTACCGAACAAATATCCATGACCAGCGTAAAATAAATTACAGGGTAAAAAAAGTTATTTAAACAGATTTTTTTCAAACATTCAAGATTATTTACTACTGTACAGTACTTGAGCATGCCTTTTACAACATAGCACAACTATCGATGCAATACTGTTGAATGGTACCTTCAGACGTCAGTACTAAGGATATAAGTATTATCACAGCAGCAATGGTTAATGTCATACAGTATATGGTTACAGTACTCTACTGTACCTTATTAGGTATTCCCCACGTTGGCACACATGTGATTATAACAGGCCCTGTTTTTTACCCCTTTCCCATACTCAGTTTCAGCCAAAAAACAAACAAGTTGGTTCATTTATGGTATAGAGAAGGGGAATACTGTACTGGGGCTAACTGGACTACTGAATTTCATAGATTTTTAGGAATGGAAACTGGAAACTGAACAAAAACAACCTTTCCATTATGTGAATATCTCACACAGTAAAAGGTTTCACACAATAAAAGGCTTCATTGAGGTGAGGTAAGTACTGTATTAGCCCTGGTTTTTAGATTGGACATTCTGGTGTACAGTTGAAGAGTCACCATCAGGTGTACAATTTACGTTAACATTAAGCAATCAAATAGGGTTTAAGTACACCGTGAACAAAAGTTAATTTGAGATAAATTGCAGCTGGTGGGGGGTTGTTTCATTTTTTCCCCTTTACCCCCCTTTTATACCTCATTTTACAATACAGGTATAAGCAGGCCTTAACTTATTTTAGGCTCTACTTAACAATCAAACTTCAGAACACCAGTACTGTACATCTCAACATCCTACAATATTTTCAAGACCATCCTGCTAATACCTTTAATAATGATCACAAAGATGTAACACTACACATAGAATTTAGCAAGTGATTAGTACTGAACAGGCTTATGATAATGCGAAACGAAATGAAATAGCCTTACCCTAAAAACACGATCTCTTTGATACAGTAAACTAAGGAAGGTAAGGGGAGGACAAAATTCAAGCACTCAAAGTATTTACAGATTTGCTGTGCTGTTTCCCAAAATATCATTAGCATGGTGGGGTATTCATATTCTGCAAAACGAAATGTAAGTAGTCTTACCCTGAAAACACGATCTCTTTGATGTATAGCAAATTAATTACTGTAAGGAGAGGACAAAATTCAAGCGCTCAAAGTATTTACAGATTTTCCATTTTGTTCCGCAAAACATCATTAGCATGGTGGGGTATTGATATTCAGCGAAACAAAATTGTCTTACCCTGAAAACACGATCTGTTTGATATAACAAAACTACAAAAGGACAAAATTCCCAAACCAAATCCGTCATTTCAGTGACAGTTCTGTCGATTTGGCAAGGTTTACATTTCTACCTACTTCTGAGCAATAGCATGGTAGGAAGGCACAAAAGACTTTTCCCTTGCCTTCACACAGGATAAATGGGGGTAAGAATTTTCGTTTTGTTTGATCTAAGAAACATTTGATAGTGAAAGTTTTATGCATGCAAAGTTAGTTTCCACTGTCTTCGAAGCAGAACTTCTCTTACGTAAGCGAAGTTTGAAAATGTAATATGATGATTTTGTCACACTGATTTCAGACGTTGGTTTAGGAGCCTTGTTATCTTCTTGGGTGACTCTCTTGGAAAATCTTAGCCCTTCTTTCACTTCTTAACACTGTTTTTGTTTGCTTGTTTTTGTTCCCACACTTACGGTAACATCATATCAACTATATTGTGTGGAAAAATACTTGTTCAGTTAAATCATGATGTTGGCTAGATCACCGCACTTCTAGCACTACATGCTAATTGCTGACCAATTATGGCAGTCTAACACCACAATACTATATATCGATGAGAAAATGTAGCAAAACCAACTCTCAAAATTTCAAACATGTACAGTATGTAGTGTACTGTACTGTAGTTTGATACTACTTCTGTTGAGATTTGAAGCATAAACATGAGAAATTTCACCATGTATTCTAAGCCCATTTGAAAAAATGTACAGTTCTAACTAATTAAAGTAAAAAGTTTGCACATCACAAAGATTGCTTTGACTGAAATTACATTATACATCAGTATACTTTGACTGTGAGTCCGCCAAGACGGCCATGCATGATAAACAACCACACACAATCTGACTTTGATAAAAATGTTTACCATAATGATGAAAATTATTGCAATTACATACAGCATCATACAAGACTGTGTGTATGAACAACTACACTGTTTCCAAGTAAACAACTATAAATCATTTCTGATGGCATATATGCTTTCATGAAATTAAAACAGATCAGTAATATCACAAGAATATACTGTAAGCCTACTCTCTGTGTCTGTGTAACAATAACCCTACAATCTGTGCAGTGCTTCAACTATTAAAATCACACACACAGTACCTATATACTTCACAGAATTAACAAATAAATTGACCTTCTTGTACCTCAATTTGGTTTCAGGTAAATGAGCATGCTAAAAAAATTTTATGGAGATGTGCAACTATGTTGGGTTTGCATGCAAAACATAAAAATAATATCTGTCATTCCTGAGGTCTGTACAAAGTGTAACATTTTAACTGAACTTCATGTCATGTTTAGTAGGCTTCATTGACAACGCAACACAAATTGCATCAAATTTTGATTTGTAACTGCCAAATCCACCGCGAACACCTCCAAAAGTATGGTGATTTTGTGTAACGTGGCCGTTTACAGGTTTTGCTTATCCTGAGTTAAACTACACAGAGCCTGGTCTCCTGATTTCAGTGTCTTACACAATTCCTATGACACCTATCTTGTATGCACTACTGTATGCTGCACTTCCACTAAAAGTACACCATTCATAAACAGTTTCTTCCTGACAAGACACTATGACATAACCACAATTTTATCACATGACATGAACTTTGTCTATCCACATTGATGACATTCTGAGGATAAGCTCACTGTGGCAACAGATGCCATGCAACACATGTTACTGGATAAAATAGTAGGATTATTGCACAGTCAACACCAATGCTGCCACATTCTGAATTTACTTTTCCCAAAATGCAATGCAAAATTTCCTAAGATCAGATCGGCATTTCCTGAAATTTCAACAACACATTCGTATGTACACTGTGGCCAGGGAGAGTGCTGTACTAATTCGGTTGATTACGGTAAATCGCTCAATACAAAGCTGTATTTAGCGACGAATACCAACCAATACCAACTGAAACAAAGTGCATGGGAAAAAGTTCTCTTAAATTCCTCAATAAGGATTGTTTTCCTCAAAATTTTCAGAATTCCCAAAATAACTGCTTCTCCTGAAAATTTCCCGAAGAGCACCCAGATTTCCTGAATTTCAGATGATTCCAGTAAAAGTGGACGCACTGGTCAACACTTCAAAACGTCTAGTACTTTATCTAATGAAAATTTCAGACACAAGTATACCAATTGCAAGTTGGTTGCAAGACCAGTGGTAGTGGCAAGTTTAAAAGACTCTTTGCTAGCTCTAGACAGTACCATGGCATGGGCATTCCTTCAATCATATTTATTTCATAACATAACAATACATGAGAACACCATTGTTGGATGATTGTCAGGAGGATTTGACTTCTGATGGATCTTCAACATATAGGTTCAGACATTTGTCTTTGTTAAAGGGTGACCCCATTTTTTTTTTCATATTTACCCAAACTGTGCACACTACCTTGCTTTGTACTTAGTACTTACAGTGCTCGAACTAAACCCTGTGGGCGGAGCTCCTGGTTCTTCGCATGCAAATGACTTTCTGCAAGATCATTCTCTATACTCATTGGGTAATATTGGTCATGTGAGATGTCTACTCACACCCAGATTTTCAATATGGCTTCTCATGAAGCTACATAATATCTATGAACTAATCATCGAACTTTGCGTAGAAACTTTTAAGGAAACTATTAAACCCAAACGTCACAAAGGCAACAGTGAAACATAATGTGCTAGGCTATATCACATACTGAACTTGTGTGAACTACTCACTGTGAAGGTCTGTGGAGTATCGTTAGCTAAATACGATGTCCGCATTCGAACCCACGTTCGTGTTGCCGTTTAGTGTAGCTTTTACAAAGATGTATACAAACGTATACGTTAGCACGTAGCAGTTTGTGCAATGTGGAGATGACAAAACAACGCGCAACACTACGTAAAATGGTTATGCGTGTCTAAAATGCGCGGTTGACCCGGGATGGACCCGGCTTGGGACCCGGGAACCAGCTCAAAGTGTTTAGGATGAAACTTACCCAGAATTAACGACAAGTGAAAGTTCAAAATATTCCACTGCCAAAGTGAAAACAATGTTCCAAATTGCGGTAAGTTACCCATTCCGAACCAAACCAAGATGGCGACTGATATGTAGACTGGAGATCGAGCTGAGGGACTGACAAATGGTAGGCGGAGTCAAATGATCTAATCACTACGTCATCGATTTTAGCGAATCAAGTTTGCTGCTTCAAAGGTGATTCGCAAGTAAAATACTTGTAGCAAGTTTAAGATCTCTTGGGTAATCAGGTTGGTCGACGTCAGAGCTTTTGTGAACTAAACAGAAATAATCACTTTTATGACTTCTAATTCGGCACGAATAAAATTAATCATTATCCTCAACATTAAACTTTCTAGTGTAAGTTTCATTTCGTACTTACATATGTCGTGACTTACCTTTCCCTCCAATTGTATGTCATTTTATGTTTCCATATGGCCGTTAAGTACCAAACATACAAATATTCGTGAAATAATGATTGCATTGCAGTGGTACTTAAAAGCTAAAAAGTAAACGTACCTTAAATTACCCTAAATTACTTTGACCTATGTCACCTACGAAGACTGCAGTCTACTAGAAAATATTGTTCGCACCCAATATCCAGATACCAGACCCACGTACGATGTCAGGAACCACTTCTGAATTTGCTGTGATACAGGCGTCGGGAATGGGACGACTTTTATTTATATATATATATATTTTTTGGGGGGGGGGGGCGGGAGGCTGAACGCCCGCTGTACTATCTAGGTAGAGCGCCACCGTAAATTGGTGGGAAGCTTGAAAGAAAATTTTTGGCTTTACAAGCCTTCCACATGGCCTAAAACGGCATTTCCTGAACGTTCTTCTAAGCTGCAATCACCCAGCCTTGAAATATAGATCTCATATTCAATTTGATTTATGCATCCTCTTTCATTAATTCTCGAACTACGTGGTAAGTAAGTGTGTGTGTATAGGGGGGGGGGGGTGGAGGTACACAAAAACAACGTATTTCACAGGAGAAAATTCCCATGGGAGTTCCATTGCACTTGACATCTGTAATGAGATCCCAGGAGATCCCATTAATTTTCATTGGGATTCAACATGGTTTCAATGAGATACTTATGGTTATGGGACCGATGTCCTATAGCTGGGACACTCTGTCTCTGGAACCAATTTATTTCCACTAGAGGTCGGGGGATATTGGGGGGATATTGGGAGGTGACGGAGCGTAGTCAGGACTATCTAAGCAGTGCGCCATCATTATTTGGCGCATAGTGTACAAGAAAGTGTTTGGCTTACATTAAATCCTCAAGATGGCCAGAAATGGAATTCCTCGAGAGTTCTAAGCTGCATATAACCGCCCTTGAAGTAGGAATCTCATGTCTGTATTTCCCCAATCAAAGAGGAAACATACTTGGACAAACCCTAGAAGGGTACCATATGGTTCTTGGGGTGAAGATTATTTTTGGTCATTTAGCCTTAACCAAAGTTAGTCCAAGATTTATCACAACCTAACAACGTTTGGGCCCATCCGTTTTACCCCTTCAAATGCTGATCAGCCATATGGCACTCGACTACCATAATACTAATATGAAAATCCCTCAGCGTTGTAGCATATAATTTGAAGAAAAACTCTCGCTTTGCACAATGTAGTAATTTATGGTCTACATGGCCCATTCTGAAGTGGGATCCACGAATGTTGAACACTGTAGAGCCTTACACCAGCACAATGGTAATTTGACAAACCTTTCACATTGTAAAGCCAAATATGTAGAAAAGAAAAATTGTGCATGATTTCATAAAATTGTCCATATGGCCTATATGTGACCAATAATCTTGAACAATCTGAAGGAACCACGAACGTAGTGATAATGTGACCATATTTCAACTTAATACCATTTAATCTGTGGGAGAAAAGGCATTTTGCATGATTTCATAAATGGCCCATATGGCCTATTTGGACCTGGAATTAAAAAATCGTGATCACCCTGAGGACACCACTTACATAATGCATCCATATACCACGCATAAACTTTGTCCATGCTTTGTAACTTATTAAGGTGTCGTGTTAAAAAAGGGTTTTCAGAGTTTACCCACTGCCCCAGATGACTTTTGACCTCCATCAAAACCACTTGATTCCATCTTCTCAATATGGCTACCATATATACCAATTACTTTACTCTATTGAGACTAGAGTGTACCGAAGCAAATGTCACAGACACACACACTCACCCGCACACCCACACACATACATGCACACACAACCTGACTACATAGGTTACTTTGCTGGTGCAAGGAACCAAAATGGTACATATTAGATGGGGGTGAGACGATAAAATCATCTCAACCCATCTGATGATCCAAGAATCATTATGAATCCTCATAGTTTCATATATTCTTGGAGCACCTGACAAATGTTGGGGATAAATATATCCCTTTCCCCCCTTTTTCTAGTGGGACTGAACCCCCTCCTCTTCTCCGGTTTCACGGCCACTTTTAGAGGTTCCTATAGGAATGAATAGGATATGGCAACGTGTGGGAATTTCTAATGAGAATGAATGGGTACCAAAGGGAGTGTAGGGGTTCCCATTGATTAACATGGGACAATCGGGGTCCATGCAATAGGGTGTTATCATTACAAGTGATCTGACGCCTTCTAAACAGTGCGCAGGTGTTGCTGCCAGGGTAACACAGGATGCTCGGTTCGATCAAGAGGAATTTTAGTAATTTTAGTAAAGATATTGTGTTGAATCTGTATAAGCAATTGGTTGGGCCGCATCTTGACTATGCTGTGCAGGTATGGAGTCCCTATTATGAAAAGGACAAGTTTCTTTTAGAGCAGGTTCAGAGGAAGGCCACTCGGCTTATTCCGATGTACAGTACGTCATCTCCCTTATTGTGATAGGCTTAAAAAAAGCAAAAAGCCACAGTTACTCTACGTAGCGGTGTTTACCTTAGGCAAACATGATTCGTGGGACATGAAACATTCGCAGGTTTTGCCCATCGGTTGGCTTTTCCCATGAAATTTTGTGAAAATTACAAAGTACGTTACCGCTATCGTCGTTAGGCTTAACAGTTACTCTACACATTACTACAAATACTAAGTACTATTACGTATTAGTAATAGTATGCGCCGCATGGGTCAGCCTATTGCCTAGCTAAACTTGAACTAATTAGATTACAGTAAAACCCTTCATCAAACTGCTGTGATGGTGGTATCGGTGAATTTAATTTAAAAGTCAATGTCTAATTCAAATTGTAAGATCAAGGAAAGAAATAGGCCTAGTGTTAACAAATTGATTTGCAGTTTTTGCTAATCAGTGTGAAAACTAATTAGCAGTTGTTGAGGCCGCATCTTGACTATGCTGTGCAGGCATGGAGTCCCTATTATGAAAAGGACAAGTTTCTTTTAGAGCAGGTTCAGAGGAAGGCCACTCGGCTTATTCCCGATGTACAGTAGTACGTCATCTCCCTTATCATGATAGGCTTAAATGTCTAGGAACTTAGTAACTCTTGAGTTAAGAAGGATCAAGGGTGGATATGTTGCAAGTTTTTAAATTCCTATCTGGTGGGAATTCTCTGTCTAATTGTGATTACTTAGAGGTTTGTCCTAATTCCCGTGTTCGTGGTCATTGTAAGAAGCTGGTGAAATGCTTCTCTAGGCTTGTTGTGAGAAAGTTTAGCTTCTCTCATAGAGTTGTCAATGAGTGGAATAGTCTGCCTGATTGGGTTGTAAATTTCACTTCAGTAAATACTTCATAGGTTACATTGATTAGCTTTATTGTGACTGTGGCAGAATCTAATTATGCTGGGATGTATTGGATATTAGTTTGGTTTGTTTGGGGGGTGGGGGGGGGGGAGGGGCGGGGGTTGAAGAGAGGCTCGAGTGGCCACCATCACTTGCAAGTTACCTGACATCATTATGGGAAGAGTAAACGGAGAATTCGCAGCATCAGATATCTAAGCAGAGAGCCAACGCATCAGTTGCGGAGGGGGGGGGGGGGGTGATAACATTTATGGGGGACATAACATTCATGTTCTAGATGAGAAAAATTGTTCCGCCTTCGACACACGAAGTCTTCAAAAGTTGCAACTGAGTGAAAAATGGCTCAAGATCCGTCGGTTTACGACTTGTTTGTAGAATGAACTCTATGAGGTGTACAGAACTGATTCAGGCATCTTGACATAAGGAAATGAATGCAAAACAGATTTTATGGTTTAGGTCCTACATCACAAGTATGGCATCCAAGGATTCCACTAAGAAAAAAAAAAAAAACAACCGGGGTAGGCCTTTATTGCCGCTAAGCCATATATGATTCCAGATTGATGCTGTCCTTGAAAAAAAAAAGTTATACATGTGTGTTAAAGAGGACACTTGAAGTTTGCTTCACGCTTGTATATAGTGACCGGCACAGAGGCCGGTGCTGTGGCATCCCAGGGACGGATTCAGGTTTTTTCTCTGTTAAGTTGGGGGAGGGGAGGGAAAGTTTTGTCAAAGTACTGGAGGAGGTTATGTATCTTTTAGAAATTTTTGTCTCAGTGTGTGGTCTAGGCGTATACGAAAACATATTTTAATTTTCCATTTCTCTAACATGTTCATTGCTCAGACTATAGCTTTTTTTTTGGTAGGAGAAAACAGCGAATTAATATCAAGGTACATTTCAATCTTGCATCATTCATGCCATGCCTCTTTGTTTGGGATGGCAAAATTTGAAAGATTTTATTTTTTCACTGCAATTTTACAATAACAGGCCCTACGCAAAGAAGTTTAGTTAATGATTTTTAATTAAACACATAGTGCTTAAAACTCATTTAAAAATAGAAAGAGTAAAGCAACAAAATGAAATATTGCAAGAATGTTGATGACTGAACGATTATGCAAGTGGTTATATGGTGGAGGAGGGGGCTATCCGCCCCTCCCCCAAAAAAATGTTTGCTAATACCCCTGAATGGGCAAATGATTTATATACACTAAGCTTGTAAAACATTTTTATTTGATGTGCCCCCTTCCCCCAATTGGTTAGTCTGGCTGCGGGCATGGCGGTAAATTCTATTTTTTGTAGGAGTCATAAGAAAAGTCGGGTCACTGACCATAAATTAAACCCAAAATGTGTCGTTTGGGGGCGGGGTGTCGAATCAAAAGGATGGCTGTTTTGTTCCTTCGCTATCGCCGATTTTCGATGTATACTTAAAAATGAAAAGAAAACAAAAGGCCGCCCTCTTTTTGCAGAATTTGCCCCCAACCTTTCTGTCATATAGCTCTAGTGTTATGATTGATACTATACCGTACCTGCCTGCGACTCGACTCCAGGCTAGGCGGAAACCCAGTAGTAAATCTGCATTTGACGGGTACGGGTATGGTACACGTTCACCTAGCCGGCTTAGAATGAACAAGTGGGTGAGTGATGCGATATGGGCCAGAGAAACAGCCGCAGTGTAAAGCCAACGCCTGTTCTTCTGAATTTCTGTTTAGAAATGTAAGTTACTAAATGATTGACGACCTCGTTTAAAGAATACAGAAACGCCAATCGTAACGTCGTAACTTCTTCGTAAGAACTACCGTAACGTTCTTGAACACTTTTCAATCGGCCACCTAACTGTCTAAGTTTTACTGGAGTTTTGGCAAACGTAGGCTATTCAGCCAGTACACGGCCCAGAAAAAGCCACAGTTACTATACGTAGCGGTGTTTACCTTAGGCAATCATTCGTGGGACATTAAACATTCGCAGGTTTTGCCCATCGGTTGGCTTTTCCCATGAAATTTTGTGAAAAGTACAAAGTACGTTACCGCTATCGTCGTTAGGCTTAACAGTTACTCTACACATTACTAAAATACTAAGTACTATTACGTATTAGTAATAGTATGCGCCGCATGGGTCAACCGATTTTTTATTTAAGCCTATTGCCTAGCTAAACTTGAACTAATTAGATTACAGTAAAACCCTTCATCAAACTGCTGTGATGGTGGTATCGGTGAATTTAATTTAAAAGTCAATGTCTAATTCAAATTGTAAGATCAAGGAAAGAAATAGGCCTAGTGTTAACAAATTGATTTGCAGTTTTTGCTAATCAGTGTGAAAACTGATTAGCAGTTGGTTAGGCCACATCTTGACTATGCTGTGCAGGCATGGAGTCCCTATTATGAGAAGGACAAGTTTCTTTTAGAGCAGGTTCAGAGGAAGGCCACTCGGCTTATTCCCGATGTACAGTAGTACGTCATCTCCCTTATCATGATAGGCTTAAATGTCTGGGACTTACTACTCTTGAGGTAAGAAGGATCAGGGGGGACATGCTGCAGGTTTTCAAATTCCTATCTGGTAGGAATTCTCTAATTGTGATTACTTAGAGGCTTGTCCTTGTTCCTGTGTTCGTGGTCATTGTAAGTGTAAGAGTAAAAGTATGCTCAGTATCAATGTCGCAAGGGCAACTATTTCTTTTGTGTTAAGCCAGCTGTGTGTTTGCAGCTGTATGTATGTGTGTGTTATGTCCGTTGTTTTGTTAATTACCTGAGTTCTCCTTGTAAGTTGTAGAGGACTTAGATGTCATTCTGTTGTTGGATTTCAGTTGGAGCACGTATTGAATACAAGCAATGCACGCAACCCATCGTACCTCTTCTATTTTTCTTGTAGTTGTGTTACAACTCTAAGTTCGCCTACTTAAGTTCTATTTCCTCGGCACATATTTATGGACAACGCCCTACTAGGTGGTGTTCTGCTTCGCTAGGCTTGATGTGAGAAAGTTTAGCTCCTCACATAGGCCTAGAGTTGTCCAATTAGTGGAATAGGCTACCTGATTGAGTTGTTAATCCCACTTCAGTAAATAGCTTCAAAGGAAACATTGATAAGTTTTATTGTGACTGTGGCATGTCATTATGCTGGGATATGGTGGATATTAGTTGGCTACGGTTTTTTTGGGAGGTCTGGATTACAGGGCTTCTTAGGGGCTTTTGCCCTCCTTTGCCCTTAAACTTGCTATGTTATGTTATGTTCACTAGTTGGCATTAAATTACTAGCAGTCAACCCATTTTCATTGTCAATCTATCAATCTAGGCCATTACTGGGCTTGGGATAGCAGAGTGTTTCACTAAGATCCAGTCATCATTACCCAGAGCTGTCAACTCTCACACAGTTGGCGCAAGAGTCATGCAGTTTGGCGCAATCTCACCCTCTTGCGATAATGCATCAGCTTCTCATGCAATGTCTCAGGTCTTCCTGTGTGATAGTTTACAGTGTATACTGTAGTTAATTCTAGAATGACCTGTGTCTGTCATCTCTATTTGGGGTAAAAATTCAAAATATTTCACTTAGTTAAAACAAAGTGTTTGGTTGTTACAGTAAATCATCAGCTACAGTATCACACTACCTGAATTGTCTTTCCAACTGATATTACACTAGGCTTGACAAAAGTGCAGTATACAGATGAATTGATATTTCCATCATCCAGCAAGGCCTATAGCTCTAACCTGCCCAAATTTAATTTTTTACAATTACAGCGTGTCCAATGTCCATCACTCTGACATTAGTCACTAGAATTTGAATAATATGCTACAGTGTGATCTCAGTTGCCCAGCCAACTGGTGAATAGAGGTTCTTACATGGAAGCACTTGTTAGACGGCCCATTACCAAAATGATGAAAAGTTGAGGGGTGGGGAGTGGGTCATTATGTGGTATCAAATGTACAGAACCTGATTGAATTTTTCAGGGGAAATGCCCAGGTAAAACATGAGCTTATTGCATACACCCTTAGTGACACAGTTCAACTTTGTGTACTTTTTAAGTTGTAAATTGTGTTGCAGTTTTATGACCAGATAATGGTTCATATGACCAACTAGACTGGTTTCTGTTCTAATCCTCAAATGTGGAGTAGCTTCATCAGAATATTAGCATTTGGGGTATGGTTTGGGGTATGTGCTGTAATTTTTTTAAGTAATATAATGTGTGCTTTTCTTAGGTGAAAACAACATCATACTTGTATGTATGAAGTTGACATATGTTTAAGTAGTTCTTATCTCATGACCAAGTAGACCAGTTTCTGCTTTCATACTCAAATGTGGAGGAGCTTCATCAGAAGTAAGGTTACGTGTTGTAAAAATTTTGGTTGTTGGAAAATGCGTGCTCTTTGGTGCACGCAAACAAGTATAATGTCAGAGTGAAACTGTGATATTAGTCCTGACTGTCAAACAATTCTTTGCAAGTAATTCTTTTTGATTTGGGTCACTTTTGTCAGGCAGGGAATAAGTTATCAGGTATCACATATCTCATTTTGCTAGATAAAATGCAGAGTTTCTGTTGAGGTATTGATAATCTGTAGTACACCAGTAGAGTGAAACATAGGACCTTTAGAAATATCAGATCCAGGTATGTAACCTCAGAGAAAGACACTTCTGCTGTGAATGGAGGTGATGGATTTCTTTCAATTTTCAAATTCTGTGGCTATTCCATCATACAGGAATAGGATTGTCGTCTCTGTAATCATCTCTGAATGCCCAATCTTTTGGCAATAAAACTCTTTATTAAACTCAAAACAATTCCTTCGAAGGAATGAGTTCAATAAGTTTGTACATGGAGTTAGGAAGAATTTTATTAATTTCATACAGGATTTTATCTGCCTTTGCAAAGACTTTCTGAAAGACATCAAGTGCCTCCTCTTAAGGAGTGCTGGCATACAGTACATGGCAACAGCATCAAGATTTTCATGGAGTCCTGCTTTTGGTAGCTTGGTTGCTTCCAGAACTTTTGAGATGTGATTTGTATCTTTCACATATATGTGGCTTGTTTTGTTACAAGAGGTAGCAAGAACTAATTTATGACTTCATAGATTTTTTATTCCTTGCTGAAGGCTAGTGGGTTGACCATACTAAATAGATAACTCCTATTGTTCTGGGAGAGGTTACAGGTCATTTGAGGTCACAGAATTTCAAACTGTGAAAACCTTGTAAACACAATATCTGAAGAAGGGTAACATTCATTGAACTTTTACTTGGTTTGTGGGTTGGTCACATTGAGAAGATGATCCCTATTGTTTTTGTTGGAGGTCCAAGGTCATTTGAGGTCATCAGAGGTCAAACAGTGAAAAATTGTGAACAAAATATCATAAGAAGGGTAGAGGTGACTGACCTCATACTTGGTGTGTTGGCTGACCGTACTAAGTAGATGGGACCCCTATTGTTTTTGGTGGATGTCAAAGGTCTTGGAGGGTCACCAGAGGTCAAAATGTAAAAACCTTCTAAACAGGATATCTCAAGGAGGGTAAAATTGACTGACCTCATACTTGGTGTGTGGGTTGACCATACTTTGTAGATGACCCCTATTGTTTTTGGTGGAGGTGAAAGGTCATTTGAGGTCATTAGAGGTAAAGCGTGAACACCTTTAAAAACAGCATCTCAGGAAAGGTAATGTTGTGTGATCTCATACTTATTGTATGTTTGTCATACTGAGTGGATGATCCCTGTTTTCTTGGTGGAGGTCAAAGTCATTTGAGGTCACTAGAGGTAAAATTATGAAAACATTGTAAACACGATATCTCAAAAAGTGTAACCTTCGCCGTCCTCATACTTGACGTGTTGGTTGTTTATACTGAACAAATGATCCTCATCGTTTTTGGTGGCGGTCAAATTTCACCAGAGGTCAAACTGTGAAAACATTGTAAAAACAATATCACCAGCAAGTTAAACTTGTCTGATCTTATGTGAAGCATTGGTTGACCATGCAAAGTAGATCAGGGTTTCCCCTGGTACTTGATTGCGGAGGCGGCCGCCTCTCAACTTTTTAAGACCGTCTCGCCAAAAAGTGCCGTGATTACTGCCTCACATGTTTATATCCAGGGCTGGAAAAAGTCGGGAAGCTGGAGGCTCCTTCCTGAAAAATTTTGCATCTCGCGGGAAATCTGCTTTTGTACTTCTGGCCGTGTTTATCTTGTACATACCATGCTTGTTTCAAACTTTCGATCACAGGTAGGGATCACACATGGGGTTTCTGAAATAGTTACGTCTGAAAATAACTGGTAAATAAATCGATTCAAATGAGCATCCCAAATGCCCCATCCACATTCAATCTTCAACAAAACTTGAAGTAAATTACTATTCCTGTAATAGAATGCCCTTACTTTTTACTCATGATAAATATCTTTCATGTGAAAAACAACATTCACAAATGTTTCCAGAAGATCCTACGTATTCCTCCTTTACTACATTCAATGTCAATTAAAAAGCATAAGCTTAGGCCTGCCTAGGCCTGACTGCATACGCAAATTGTCTACAGAATGACAGCTAGCGGACATATCGCAATCCACAGAAATTAAAAAATGAACGCACATTCTTATGTCCAAAACCCTTCACGAAACCAATAGTCTGCTTGTTCAAAACTTTGATCGAAACATTTTAAGTGACTAGGATCAATGAACACAACAATAAAAGAAAAATTTCAATGTTCCTTGAAAAACTCTGAAACCTGCAACTTACAAAAACTTGTTCCCTGTAATACAGAAATATGAATTGCCAAGGTGGTTAGGCTATTCAATATACACCCACTGTGTTAGGATATCATTACTTAAAATTTTCGGAGGGCTGCACATGATCTTTTCACGAAACTTTTAGGGACAGTTCAACTTCAAAAATGTATGTAATACAATTTACTCTACATTACATGTGCAACATTTCATAGAACGTTTTAATTTTGAAGCAATATCAATGATTTTTTTCTGATCGAACTATCGTGTTTTCACCCGATACAGTAACATTTGCAACTTAAAAGAGTTAAATTTAGCATGGATTTCAAATGATTGGGACACGTCTACAAACACTAAAATCGCTGATCGCTGGACCCTTACCATGAGCGTCCATGGACCCCAAAAGAGGCCCTATGGCGGGTCCATTGACCCCACACTGGTATGACAATCGCTTCGCTATCGAATGATGCCTACGGTGCCATGTTAGGTCTGGCAGGAAATCGGACTATATTGTAAATAGCCTCCTGGGAAATTTACACTTTTTCCAGCCCTGTTTATATCATTGTCAAAATCCTAGAATCACCCATTCTTCAAGAACCTACTAAGTACGGATTTGAACCCAAAATTCATGGTGGCATCAAGTAATTCACCCTCACCGCCTCATGCTCTGAAAAACCCAGGGGAAACCATGTAGATGATCCCTATTCTTTAGGTGGAGGTCAAAGGTCATTTAAGGTCAACAGCTGTCAAACATTGAAAACATTGGTAACCTCGACTGATATCATACTTTGAGTGTTGGTTGGCCATACTGCATCGTGTACCTGGGACTACTTATTCCTGTGTTCAGCCTTCAAATTGTAACTGGACAGCCTGTCGGGCTCCTGACATTGACAGCTGTAATTTAGTATAGTTTCACTGTGGCTATTACTTTGTGTGGTAAACTTATCAATTAACATCAATTACGATTGGTGCCTGACTCCTGAATAATTTGTAAGCTGAGACAATGTTAAAACCCCTTTTCTTATGTGGCATGTTCTGCAAGATCCTTACCAGCTTGTTTCTATTGATCCACATTTGGAGCATACTACTTTTACAACAGGGATTTATGTATTAACATTCCGTCTTGTCGCTGAATTTGTCAAAATAGTGCCATTGACCTACTGTGTAAAAGCATCAAAGAAGCAACATTGCTTCATTAAGTGGGTAACACTACCTTGAATGCTTGAAAATGTCCTTTGAAATGGCCGTACGAATGGTGCTGATATTTTACCAAATTTCTTCATAGACACAAATAGCTTGAAGTGTCATGTAAAGAAATTATTTTAAGAGATATTTGATTTCTTGCATTCTGGGTTTGGTAGGACACTATTTCTGAACTCAACTATTGTAGCTATACCTTGTTTGCAATCAAGGAACATACTTGTTACCACATGTTAACATGAAACCTTTGCACAATCCAGCTGGATACTTATGTCAAGATTTCAAACCAATATTTGGTTGGCAAGGAATCACTAAGCCTTTTGGTGGTTTCTGTAAGTGACCCATTACCACTGAAAACTCAGACAATTCTGGGCATGACTTAATGAGGCACTGGAGGTGCAATTTCCTGCAATTTAGGGGTACTTTTATCGCAAGAATTCCCCTGGCAGGACACTCTTTGGGAACCAATCATTGCGCTCTGCGTCAGTAGTCTTCCAGCGAATCCCATGCTCACCAGCTGACAGCTCTGAGTTACTGTTTGAAATAAAATGGTCCTTGTACTCAGGTTAAATCTTTGCTTTAGGATTGTTTTCTTGTGCCTTCTAGTGATGACGGGGAGTTCCAGGAAAGGCTTTCTCTTTAGTTGGAACATTTGTCGTACTGTAAATTTACAAGAGTTCAGGAGATTGGCAATCGTTGTTCTATGTACAGTAGGCAAATGTAAACTTGACAGTATACAGATTGGTCATAAGAATGCTAAGATTAACTAATGTCTTGGTGCTATTAAAACAGCATGTGCTGTTTGAAGAAAAAAAATTAGCCTTTATTGTTAGTCTTGCATTAGTCTCTTCCGTATGATAACAGTCTTGAAATTAAACATCTATGCCAAGTTTCTTCGAGGGGAAAAATTCATTTAGTAGAGAGGCAATTATCTGAGAAAGGAGAGTACTGTAGCTTAAAAAGCTTGAGGTTAATGTGTGGCACTTTTGTGCAAATACTATTGCAGAGAAACTCTTGTGCAAATGCATTTCTTTTTGGTTTTTGGCTATGTAAAGGACAAAAAGATCACAGTTGGGCATTTTTCATAGCTATTTACTACTGCAAGGAGTATAGCCATTCCTTAGGTGTACTTTTGAAAGTGCTGGAGTAACAACACAGCCTCCTTTAATTATCAACATCATGCACCAATAATATCCAATAAGTTGAAAAAGATCTTGGAATTTTTGTGGATAGTCCTGTTAAACCTTCTAGAGAGTGTGCAGAAGTGGCTGGTAATTTGAGGAACCAGATTCTAGGTATGATAAGACAAACAGTTCAACTTTCTTTATTAGGATGTTGTGGTGAGGCTCCACAAGGGTTGACATGGCTCCATTTGGAGTACCCTGTGCAAGCTTGGAATCTCCATTTTTCAAAAGACATACATATTTTGGAAAAAGTTCAGAAAAGAACTACCAGGCTGATTGAGCTCAGTACAGTACATCTCTTGAGTGAGATGTCTTAAAGGGGATCTGCTTCAAGTATTTAATATTGTTCATAGTATTTAATTTAGTTTCCAATGATATGGTTCAATGGTCAAATTCAAGTAGTTCTTGTGGTCACAGATTTAAACTCCAAAAGATGTGTTATAGGCTGGATGTTAGAAAGTACTTTCTTCTCATAGAGAGTTGAATGGAATGGTCTGCCAGAGTCTGTGGATGATGTCAAATATGTTAATGCCCTTGAGAATGCCCTTGACAGATATTTATGGCACTGGATGAGATTCTGATTCTTCTTGAGTATGCAGTGTGGGATGTCTTGCTCTCTCCGGGTCCTGTCTATGAGGACACTTTCCTTTTTGACCTTTTTCTCTAAACTGCACTAAACTCCTGGAATTTGTCAAAACTGTGAGCAGTTTTAAAATATTGTGTAAATCATCTCTGTGTATCCTCATTTCAATTGATGAGAAAAGGCCAATTATCACATCTGAAATGGTGATTTTTGTATGTACATTTATTTCTGGTATTTAAACTTACGAATAACATTGCATTTCTGTCGAATTTTTTTCTTTGTAGGTATTGATAGATTTCAGGTTGTACCAGCTTTAAATGGATGAGTAATGGGCCAATCTCACACTCACTATGACAATCTCCCAGCAGGAGAATATTCAGTCCTTCCTGTAGATGGCCATAGCTACTCACCAAAGGTCTTGGAGTATATTCTTCTTGTGACAGAATCATCTGTTAACACTGGTATGTTGATAGTAGTTTGCAGACAAGTGCAGTAGAAGCTATTCAATACATTTTTGTTTTGCTCTGCTTGTTTCTTACTTTGATAAGCATAGATTCAAGTTACTTCATTCAGCATACTTAAATGTAAGTACCCTATGACTTGTTTTTGTATATATAAATATAAATATTTTTGAAAAGAATGTATTTATGCTCCTCTGTGTTTAAATTTGGCTAGAAATGTCTATAATGGTTATTTCAAGGATTTATTCCTTTTTTCTTACCTTAATGTTAATGTTTAAATTCATCTATTTAGCTCTGAACTGTCTGCCATGTATACATTAATTGCTTGGGTCAGTCTTGCTTTGAACCGGTTCTGACATTCATAACCAGGTGCATGCAACTGTATTGTTGCATTTTCTGTAGGACTTTTGTAGTTTTTGTCATGACTTTCCTGTTGATGGAATCATGGAACCCATAATTTACATTATTGCTTTGCAATCATTGGTTTGCTGTTTCCTCAAGCACTAAATAATTTCCTCCTTTCAAAGAATAACTTTAGAAATTTTTAAAGTCTGAAAAATTGGAATAATCACTTCCCAGAAATGTTGCATGTCAGTGGGTACAAGTGTCATTTATCCCATCTTTGACCTCAGAGTATCAGTATCTAAAATAATCATCAGGGCCATAAAGAAACCTACTATTACACCATGGTACCGTTAAATGGAAATGTACACAATAGAAAACAACAAATTGAAACCATTAAGCGTAGATTAGGATTTATTTGTTTCGCATGGAAATCTTTTAAATATGTTTGCTTCTCCTGGCTTTCTTCCTGCCAACTCTGATTGCTTGTGTACTTTCATGCAATATCACTTTTAAAGGTGGGACTTCTTGCTTAAAGAGTTGTTTAATTTGTATAACACTACCCGTAACTCAATGATGACATCATAGCAGGTAGATCAATTATTCAAAACCATTCTCTATTTTTCCACTTTTCTCTTGCAGAATTAGTATCAACCCAAAGAAGTAATCTTCAAGCAGTGTATCCACTTGTGGCAAAATTTTACCGTGATGGCTTCACCTTGAACCAGCTCAAGCGTATTCCTTGTGTTAAATTTGACAACAAAACTCTCTTCCAAGTGATTTTGTCAAAATTGCCTGATCCCCTGTAAGTACTATTCAACAATATGTGATTGATATTGTGCACTTTTCTCCTCAGATTTTCAAGAGAGGGGCTAGTTGCATGTGTACCTGATCAAATTTTGATAATTAAGATACTGAATAAGCAAAATGGTACCACTTAGAAACAATTTTTTTGCTCCTTTTGAAGAAGCAGTAGCCTATTTTCAACTTTTTTTTAGGTCAATTGGAGCTTTGTTAGTGGACTTGACTGTCCTCTAGGGGAGTTGCAGCCACTTTGTGGGGGGTTTCAGTTTTTAATTGGGGTGAGTTTGCCCTCAAATACCCTGTTTAGAACACTTGCATGATATCAGCCCTTGACATCAGTGTGAGACTTAAGTCCCGATACCTTCTCTAGAAGACGTAGATAATATGAGACTTAAGTTCCAATGTGGTCCTTTGAAATGATACCAGTGATATTGTAAAGATTCATTCAGTCCAGAATGTATTGTTCAGTGTATTGGCAACGACCCTCTGATGTAAACTATTGATTCAGAAAGATACATATTTTATCGATGGAAGACTTAATTACATGGCATGTATTTAAAACAAGTTGAAATGGACTTTACAAAGCTGACCCACAAAACAACAAGAAAACAAAAGAACAAATAAAAAGGATGAAAACAGCAAGGTCCACTCAGGAAAAAGGTATCTGACTTAAGCTTCTTGTGTCTTGTGTGTATATTACCTGCTTTTACAGGTATGGCAAGACAGATTCATACAGCTGGTGTACCTGTGTTAAATGAGGTTTTCTGTGAACCAAGTACACCTAGCCATCTTCTCTTGATTAACCTCACAGGGAAACTTATAGAGTCTTATGCTATAGTACTGCTGTAGAGTTGTAGAGAGAATTTTTGCATATTCTGAAATATCTAAATGACATGCATGAGTTTAGTGAAGAAATTTTTCGCTCAATTAACACAATGCATGTCTCAGGAGCACATTTTTGCAATCATTTAACTCACCAGGTGGATTCATCTGAACATTGTGTAAAGCTTTTGAGAATATTTCACAGCCAGTGGATTATTTTAACAATTTTCCTTTGTGAAAATGCCATGTAATTAAGTCTTCCATCGATAAAATATGTATCTTTCTGAATCAATAGTTTACATCGGAGGGTCATTGCCAATTTGGGTTCCACAGTACTAAGCTGTTGCAACAGTGTGAGCTGCTAACTGCAGTATGATTATTTTGTAAAGCTTTTGAATCAGCAGTCAGCATGTGAACAGCTAGATCCGCAGGTGCTCTTTTCTTATAGTTTTGGGACCAGAGTTGGAGAAGTCTTTGCATGTCTGACCCCATTTCTCTGCAGCTGTATTGTATAGAGCTGACTTATGAGTTGTGGACTGCTCCTGGCTTTAATACTTACTGGAAAGACTTCTTGCACTTAGTGCATATTTAGTGGCCAAAGACCTAGGCTCATTAGTTTAATTTTTCATCGCCAGAATGGTTAGTAAAACTGAGTAAAAGTGGACAAACCTCAATAAAATGATATGCCAGAGTTCAGGTATGATATAAAGATAACATTAGATAATTATCAATGCAAATATCTTGTCTGCAAACTTGTGTTAGGCTTGTTACAGGGTATATTCACAGCTCAATCTTGAAACAAATTTGTGTATGACTATGTACTAATTGACCATGGCTTGAAAAAATGTTTTCATCCAAGGAATGGCAGTTTGCCAAGGCCATACCTCTTTGCTGCATCAGAGAATGTCTGTTTTGCCTCCATCTGAAGTTGTGGATATTTTGTATTCAATGATATTCATAAGCTTTGTTATTATGATCCCACCTGTGTTTGTGTGGGGTTGTGATGCCTACAATGTAATGATATGATATACATGATATCTCACAAAAGAAAGCTAGGACAAATATGATACATGTAGGTGCACCACATTAGTACAAGAACCCAATTGGTTTGTGTGGATGTTAAAGGTCATTTGCCATCAAGAGGGGTTACATAGCGAAAATCATGTAAGCATGATACTGTATCTCAATTAGGGAAGCCTGGTCGATTCTTATAGGTAAGTGGACCACATTGAGATCAAGAATTGTATCATTCTTGATGGAGGTCAGAGGTCATTTGGCTCACTAGGGGTCAAATCGTGAAAACCATATGGTAAAATGCTAGCAATGACTCATTGATCTGATCCGGATCACCTGGCAGTAAGACTTTTGTCTGAACAGGAAAATAGAACTTGCCCGCTACACTCATTGTAGACGTATTACTGTACTTGCTAACAAAACTTTAAAGTCTTAAAGTGGGAAATAAGGCATTTGCGTCACAGAAAAAGACCATATTTTGAAAAGCAATGTGTGTGGACATAGAATGATAGATTATTCAAAATAAGGAAGGATGGTGGCCTTCTTTTCAAGTCTTAATTTTCTCACAGATAGCACTCAACAATAATTTGTTCACCTAAACTTTTCAAAATCCAAATGATGCATCTTGCGTTACTCATCACATGTATGATATGTTAAGGAGATGAAGCTTTTGATGTTTATTGGTGAGACTGAATGGTTTAACAATGATTAAAGCTATTTTCTTGGTATGCCATGTGGGATATATTCTAAGTGCCCTATTTCCCTTTAATTTGATTTCTGTAGTAAATTTCTCTGAACTTGTAAATGATACTACTTCAAACCGTCAATCATATTTTAGGGGGGTGTTCTACAGACATGTTTCACTCTACAATAGCTGGCAAACATAAAACCACAATTGAAAACAGTACAGGAGATCTCTTGCTAACAACAGAAACACTGAAGTACACAGACAAGTATTCAGGCCTACAGTGTGTAATGCACAGGAATGATATTCAGAACCTACCTCAAAAATGCTTTGTTGTCAATCATGTACATGGTGGATTTAAATTAGTATAAAAGCTGCCGTAAGATTACTTCTTTTTTGTTTCTTTTCTGTGTCATAGCATGGGTGGCTTCTGTGAAATTCTGTCTAGCATTTATTTCTTGCTGGTGAGAAAAGTTCCTGGGGAATTTTGTTATCTTATTACCCTTTTTTACCTGCCATGCTAATTAAGAAATGTGGATACAAGAAATATTACCTTATAATTAAACTTATACATTTAATGAACTAGAATTCTGATTATGAAAGTAAAATGTTATGCTAGAATGTCACATTTGATATATTTCTGTACATGATATAACCACTGTAAACTGTCTACTTTGCATCATACAAATTTGTTCAGGTGTGTTTTGTTTCCAGTTGTTACATTATTTGGCAGTTGAAGGAAATGTGAGTGTAATATCGATAAAAACAACCGATAATCACAAGACGCCCCTAATGCTCTTCATCATGAATTATACATCAAACTGTCATACACATTTACCATCTGTATTATTTTCAAATGTGGGCTATAAGCATACTTGTATCTTACTACCTTTGTGCTTTCACATTTGATGCTTGTTTGTCCTTCAATACTGTTTTACCTCTTTACTACGTGTAACTAAAAAATTGTCCAAGCAGTTGGAAATGAGCTTGGTTAGTTCATAAATACTGACATCAACCCTTTTTAAGCTACTATCGGACTACTCTAATTTTGAAAGCATTAAATGCACAGTGACAAAGATTGTCTTCTTAGTTGTAACAGTACTTTTAAGAGAAATTTTTGAACAAACAGTTAATTTCTGCATTAATATAATGACATATAAATGTGGAAAGTGTGGATTTAAATTATATTAGCAATAGATGCTATGGACACAGTTGAAGTCTCTGGTCAATATGAAAGTTGCTCAAAGTTTTGTGTGTTGTTGTTATTTTTGTGTAATGGCATAAGCTATCAGCAAACCTGTGCAGGCCTATTACGAAACGTAATGTGAACAAGCAAGTGAAAACACATTGAAGTGCTTGATAGTTGAACAATAAGGTTAGTCAGTCATTGCACTGCAGACATGCTGTAAGTGACTATCAAGTCTTACTTTACCTGCTACTAGTGCAGTGTGTCAGTAACTATCGCTAACAAACGCCTTGCTTACAGTGCCTTCCACTGATCATAATTGTGTCTAGTCATCCATTTTGTTCAACTTGGGTTTCTGAGGTATTCTGAATCAGTAGTACCAATATTGCTGCAAGGATATTAATTCATCATCAAGAATATCAGCCAAGTGCACACTGATACCATATAAACTACAGTATAATCAATCCTTGTATGTGACAAGACTTGATCAAACTTACAGGTTACTTTCAAAATGAAAGGGAGGACAATTGTAGAATCAAATAGCACACTGTAGATGATGTCACATATGTATATGCTAAATTACGTTGATCCGCTTTCATTGTCAGGGACAGTAATTTTAATACCAGTTTGTTTTCTTGTCTGCAGTGAAGCTTTCAGTTCGTTGAGGTTGGTCGATGTTGCTGGTATGCTCTCTGAATTGCTGTAGTGTGTGTTGTACTTTACAAAGAGAGTGCTCAAACTTTTATCAATATCGAATGGTTTCACTAGTAGAATACTTTGAACTTCACGTTTATGTGACCATGAAACACTTTATGTGATCTCACCTTCTCAAGTAATGTTTCTAAAGGAGCATTGATGTTACACTGAAGAGATGCTATGGTTGGGGAACAGGGTGAACATTGCCTACTACTTCAGAAGTACTGTACATGTGTAAGGTGGCTGTATGGGGTCGACTCATTTTTCAGAAGGTTACTCTGAAGGGCCATTATTCTGAAGAAAAAAAAAAAGTATTTACATGGTTTATCTGGAGGGTTGTTATTCCAAAGTGTTGTTATTCCTAATCTAAAGTATAGGTCATTTTTTCTGGAGGGTTGTCATTCGGAATTGATCACAAGGGTCATCTTTACAAGTTGTCATTATTCCAAATCGAACATAAGGGTCATTACTCCAAAGGGTGGAATTGCATTGGTTTAAACACATGTCCTACAGGTTCAACTTCTGGGAATAATGACCCTTTTGATTGATTCTGAATAACAACCCTTCCCACTAATGACCCTTTTGTTTGATTTGGAATAACATCCCTTTAGAATAATGACCCTTTGAAATAATGCTCTTTATGCTTGATTTGGAGTAATAAACCTTTGAAATAAGGACCCTTCAGGATAATGACCTTAAAAAAATGCCCAGTTATGTTTTATTTTTAATAACAACTCTTTGTAGTAATGATCCTTTGGATTAATGACCCTTCTGAAAAATGACCTTCCCAAATTAGAATAAAGCAATGGACTGCAATTGGCCACGGCTATAATAAGTGTTAATTTTCTTATTACGAGACGGATATCCCAGCAGACCCAACATGATCATCTGATCATGAAGCGATCGCCATCGCGACGTGGGATCCAGAGGACAAAACCTATGGAAAGTCAGCAATTTTAGTAATTTTGGGTGTGTCCGAACTACTTGAAATCTAGACTAAATTCCAACTTTGAAAGTTGAAAAATGTTATTGTATATGGTGAAAACATGAAATTTTGATCAGAATAAACTCATTGATGTTGCTTCAAAAGTAAAAGGTTTCATGATGCGTACACATGCCATGTAAAAGAAACTGTATTACATTCATTTCTGAAGTAAAAATGTCCCAGAAAGTCTCACGAAAAGAAACAGGTTAGATTGTGTACAGCCTTCTAAAAATCTTAAGTAATGATATCCTAACATAGTGGGTGTATGTAGAATAGCCTAATGACCTTGGCTATTCAGATTTCTGTGTTGCAGGGACAATCGACTTTTTCTGAGTTGCGGACTTGACATTTTTTCAAGAAACATTTTGATACTTTTTGGTTCTGTTTATTGATCCTAGTCCCTTTAAAATGCTTAGATTAACGGTTTGAAGTAGCAGAATGTTAGGTTTATGACGGGTTTTGATCATAGAAATATATGTCCATTTTTGTATTTCTGTGGCTTGTGAAATGTCCATCATCTGTTACTTTGCAGATGGTTTACATACACAGGCCTAAGTGTGCATGCTTTTAACATGACATTGAACTTACCAAAGGATGTACAGTATGGAATCTTCTGTAACATTTGCTTGCTTTTTTCTTTTCTTTTACTGTACATAACTTGAAAAATATTGATCATGAGTATAAAATACAGGCATTTATTTACAAGAAAATTAATTTCACTTTTTGTACAAAAAACTGAACATTGATGGAGCAGTTGGGATACATGTTTGAATGGGTTTATTTACCAGTTATGTTTCAGACACAATCATCTAGAAAGCCATGTACATGATCTCTACTGTGATCTAAGCAAGCATTGTATGTAAGGTAAACCTAGAAGTAAAGCCAGAGAGCAGTATGCCAAAATGATATAAAAACGTTTTAATGGTGTATGAGGCTATAAGTACTAGTCTTGGATCGAACAGTGTCTGCAAGTGAGTATATTGCTCACTTTGTATTCCGTATTAAATTCCAACGTGATTCATGTATCTTGTTGTCTGTTATGCAGCTGACACTCACAAATCCATGTGGCCACTATGTGATGGAATTCCAGATATAGACTAAATTCTTCATTTTAGATTCAAATAATTGACTGCAAAGACTCTCGATGCATGACCAAGACATCATTCCTGTTTGTTTCAACCAATCCACTTTGAATAAAAAAATCACTGTAATTCAATGTAAATATAAAATTGTATCAAAACTTAGTGAAAACTGCTACCAGAGTGCCTAGGTTTGTTTTGTTCTTTTAACTATAGAACATATTACAAAATCCTTCTAGTAATTTTCATCATGTTGTCTCATCCTTCAATCCATTGACCGGCCCTGTAACTTGATTGGATCCCTCTAATTATAAATGGCCAGAAATGTGCACAGCATAGGCCTTCTTTCAATGTATAGGGCCAAGAACAGCTTTAGAGATCTGTTAGGATCTGTCTCCAGTTGTTTCTTTGAAGTAAACAAACTATTGACCGTCTTCTATGCAAACTGCACTTTACAAATAACTTCACACATACTTAAGAATAGTGGTGTGTAATGAAGTGGAATCACCAGCACAGGTCTCTGTATAGTTTGTATCAACCCGTATGTTGTGGTGTGCAATACTAACTATGATCATTAGAAAATTCTACTTGGTCGTGTTTTCAGTACTTGGTGTAGCTACAGCATGGTAGAGAACTGTATTCATAGGCAATTATTTGCAGGCAGTGCTCCACTCTACCATAGATTGTATGTTGCTTGTATTGCTGTATGAGCTAAAAGTGAGTAGGAAGGACATAACACTTATTCAATATTTTGTAGATCTACCACAGTTGAACCCTTGTTTCTTGATGTCCTCCCTCAAACATAGAAAAAAATACCAAATGTCTAATATTTATCTCGATATGTGCGACACATAAGAAATATCATTACGATGCCAACTGTATATTTACATTATCTACTTATTTACATTTATTATTTACATTATTTAATTTATAAGTGATTACAATGCATTCTTTAATATCCAAACCATCTTCTGCTTCACCATCTTGAGTTACAGTCAATGCTAGAGTACCTATACAAAACTTTGTAAGATATGCAATACTGTATGCAATAGTGGAAATTGACCATTACTCTCACAGTGTGTGTCAGTACACTGACACACACTGTGGTATATATGTTGGAAAAGATGTAAATGATGAAGACCTGTAATATCTGAGTGACTTTATTTCATGTACTCACCAAGTCATGTAGATTGCCCCTTCATGGCTAAGGTACTAAACTGCAGACTGCTGTGTGATTAAGTTAAGTCATGGAAATCATATGTTAATTTAGTGCCAACATCTTTATATTTCTAAATATGGGAAAAAGCACATTTCTTTTGCTGGTTATTTAGTTTCATTAAGTCTTATCCTTTATATTCTATTCTTAGTGAAATTGGTACTGTAAAGATTTAGGTATAATTTGTTAAAAGAATACTCATTGTACCTTACAGTGTCATGTGCTTTAATTCTTGTGATTGTCTAAGTGTAATGTGTGTTATACTTGGGATAGTTCAACAGTATCACTTAATATTCTGTGCAAGGGCAGATTTAATTAATTTTCTATACTGTAGTGACTGCTCAATCCAGACATTGGCTTTGAACGTGTTAAGGTCTGAATATATTTTCATGGGTCAATAAGTTGTTTCAGCTATTCCATTCACACAAATTGTGAAAACGTGTGTCCATACTATTGATTTCTTGTAACTTTGTGTACAATACTGGAGAGTTGTGACCATTGATCCACTAACAAAACACTCAAAATAGTTAACATTGTTTGCAAAAGAAGAAAATAGCTGCTGGTATTATTTTTAGCTGTAAATGAATTAGAAAGTAAGTATTAAAATTTTAGAGTTGAGCTGTGAAAGTATGCTTTTAATCCTCTTAAGATATTATTGAAAAGTGGTAGTAGTAAAAATTATTGCAATAATTTTGCACTCTGGTAGGTTTGTAAGGGTTAGTTGCAATCTGTAACTGACATGGTTTGCATTGTAAAAAGCATACTGCAGTTTCAACCGGTTGTACGTCAAACAACATACAGTATGATAGGACACTTAAAGAGTTTTTTTTTTTGAATGAATGACCTTTAGAAAATGACTGTGAAGCCATAATAGTGAAAATTACAAAATATTCTCTGTCAAATTTAAACAAAAATCAATGTAACTAATTATTACAATGGCATGCAGTGGTCAAATTTGCTGGGCAAGATGGATATGGAGCATTTGAGAAATTCTAGACTCCAAGGCGTACTGTACATGGAACCTGTGATATTTTAGTTCTTGTAGATTGTACAGTAGAATATGATCTGTTTTAGATAACAAGACAGAAAACTGATAATGACACAAACATTTAATTGATTCCTTGCCGAAGGCGGGTAAGGAATCTTTGCGATGGTGATTCGGTGTACCTGTATGCGTGTGTACGTGTGTGTGTGTGCCACAAAATCTTGTGAGTGCTCTAGTTTTTTAAGGGCAAGTGCAATGTTGATCAAAGTTGATGTGTTGGTAGAACATACAGGTATGAAGATCTCAGCTGGTCTTGTTTTTGGTGTAGGCCAAAAGTTATCTGAGGTCACCAGCAAGCAGAATGTAGACAGATTATGTTTGCAGTTATCTCAGAGAGGACAAGTTGCATTATTTTCAAACTAGGATGGTATGTGCTGCACTTTAAGTAAATGAGATTGTGAGGATTTCTTGTAGGTCAAATCTTATCTGGGATCATCAGAAGTCATAATGTGAAGAGCTTGTGAACACTTGTGAATACTGTAGCTTTTGAATGGAATATAGATGCAGGTTAGTTAAAGTCAAGTGTGTGAGTACAGTAGGCAATTTTAAGATCTTGGATGGGATTGTTTTTGATGGATGCCAAAGGTCATCTGCACTCAGAAATAGACATACAGTATTTCTATGTATAAGACATAAGTCTTTTTCTGCCTGCAGTATATCATGAACCACACATTGCACAATGGTTAAACTTGGAGGAAATGTAGGGCTTTCCAAGCAAATGAGATGAAGGTCTTTCTAGAGGACAAAGGTCATGTGTGGGTCATGAGAGTTCATAGAATGAAAAGTTTGTATACACACTTTTTACAAACAGGAGATAATTTCATACTCTAAAGTTGTCCTTTGTTGGGGTTGGTTTTGGTGTGGGACAAAGGTCATCTACAGTCTTTTAGTGCAAAATGCCTAAGACCTCTGCTGGTATTGTTTTGCTTTTCTGTCTTTTTCTTGTGTGTGGAAGGCATTTGAGCTCTCCTGCAGGCAAAGATTGGGCAATGCTTGAAAATTTTAGGAAAGTTCTAATTTGAAAAGTTAACCGGTCAGTAAGGTTAAGTGTCATTGCTGTACTAATTTTACAAGTCTTTGACTTAAAATGATGGAACTTCATCTATTTATCATTACAGCAGGCATTATGCTGTTTTCTGATAAAATATGTCTGTAGAGTATTATGCAATGGTTATGTGTTGACTTCACACCAAAGAAATTCTGTGGAACAGTGCATCATACACCTGGTCTATTTAGTCCACAAAGTTGGAATCATGCTTATTGTTATTTGTGACTGTTGTTCTGACAGTAAAAAGTGCTGCAAAGTTTTCAAAGCCATAAGTGGGTTTTTATTCCAGCTGAGACAATTTTTGTCTAACAATGTTGATTGACCAATGACCTCTATGTGAAATGGTGAGAAATGTTGACCTGCTTATCTTTCCCAGAGAAGTCATTATCTGAAATACAGCCCTTGCTGTCATCAACGTTCAATACATTTATCTCATGAAGTGGAAATGGGAAGTTGTGTCAAAGATTTTTCTTTGTGAAAAGTCTTGGTACAATAGAGATGAATATGTTATTACAAGTTATGTAGGTGGAGGAATTGATGTAATTTTTATAATTTGCCCCCACTAGTATCATTTTAACTATTTGGTGAGTATATCTCCTGTTCCTGGAGAATGTGTGAAAGCACTAAGCATTGGCATTTTTGTTCCAACTACAATGCTGAAAGAACTTTAATTACAGTAGCTCAAGGAATACTTAACTATGATCTAATTTCTAACAGAAGTTTAAAATAAGATCAGGTGCAGCACAGTACCAAGAATTTGTTAAGTTTCCTCTTTCAAACTGTTCTGGTTAGATATAAGTACTGTACATAATTCTGTAAGAGTTGCATTCAAGAAGTTGTAACTCAGGTTTTGGTCATGATTAATGTAACTTTAAAAAAAAATTCGCGATTACTGGCGAGCAATTGCATACAACTGTCAACACTAACTAGTCAACACAAACTAGTTATACCTTGTCAGGCCACATGCCTGAAAGGAGGGGATCCCAGCCTGCCACTCATATCAAATAAGTTTGATCATTAAAGTTGTTTCATAACAGGTTTTTAAACAAAATTCATATGTTTATACGGTCTATCCTTTAGCTAAACACTCACACTCAATTTCACCTGCTCTGAATCAAAAGTGCCCACTGTGTATACTCATTTAACATAAATTACATTATGTAATTTGCTAGTCCTTCCTATGAGTGAAGGCAATAAAACAAAATTACAACCTACTCTGAAAATCTTTCCTTCTCAGGGACATTTCCATTGTTTGCATTTTCCTTGAAACTTGCAGACTGTACATTTTTTCGTGAAGTTCAGTAAAATAGCAACTGAGTTGTGTGGCAGGGCCAGGGAGTTGGTTATTGTTGCAAATTGCATATGAGAATGAACATTTCAAATTTATTTGAAAGAAAAACCTGTAAAACTATTCATTAATTTAATTTTGTAGTTAACTGTAGCCATCAGTTGTAGAATATCTAGAATGAAATTTTAAGCATGTTTTCTGCAACAAAGGAAGGTTGACTATGTCATAAACGTTAAGGTTTATAGGAGTATTATTAAGCAAGTTTTAGCGATTGCTGGGTGCTATAATAGACAACGCCTGTGGGCAAAACAGTATTTATACCCGTTTTGCAACATTTGTGGTCATGTACTGTACAGTATTTGTATATACCTTTTTTTATCATTATTATCTCACCTATATACCGATATCAGTTTCTTTGCTACGCCAAAGTAGTTTACTACTTACGTCTACCATCTAGGTCTTACAAATAAGAGTGTTCATTCCACAGACTAGAACTGCAAGTTTGTTAACTTTGGTAATGTTAGGGGCAATCACACCCCAAAAAATTCTTTACTACATTCAAGGTGAAATTGCATTGGCTGTATTATGTTCCAATAAGCACATGGTATTTAAAAAAACCTTACCATTCACAGCAACACAGATAATCATGTGAACAGGCATAATTAACTGAGATGTTACATGGCACTTTTCAATGTTTTCAAATAGGCCTACTGTACTCTTTATGAAAGCACCAAAGGTGTAATGTACACTTGATCTGTCTATTGTAGGTTTTTATTCCAGGGCTCATAGTCTCAAACAGTGAAAAGGGTTTTAAGTTGGACTTTGACAGCTTTAAAAGCTATGGCCAAATCTAACAGATACAGCGACATCCAGTTTTTAAAGAGATCATAATTGTACTCTGTCTTTACAGTGTATCTTGTGATTACAAGAAACCGGACAAAAAAAAAGAAAACACACAGAGTATGCCTACCCTATATATGCAGTACATTTTAGTTGTCTTTTAAAGCTAGAAATACCTTTTGGTACAGCTGTAACATAAAACATGTCATATAACAGGTATAAGTAGTATGTACAGTATTTATAGAAACCTTGGATCTTAGGTGAGACAAATCTCTACCGTAATTGTTTGCAGGTGTTAGGCTGTGTACGTTAGAAAAGTGCATGAAATGCACGCATTGAAGGTACAGTAAGAGGGTGATTTGTAGGGGATTTGCATCAAACATTACAAACAACTGTATCTGGCCTTTGGTTTGTGGACTCTCACCATGAGTGGAAGGACTATTTGTGAATACTGTATTGTAAGAAGATGTTTCTTTTGTTTACCGTGATAATCAAAGGTCATTAAGAGGTTAGCCTAGATCACTGCCTAACAGATATGTTAGCATGATACTTACAGAAATTATTTCAGATTGCTGTTCAAACTTGATATGTATGTTGCATTGTAAAGTAGATGAGTCATGTTGCTTTTTCTATACATTGTAACTATACCATTAGTCTTATCCATTGTAAGCATAGGATTCAGGTGTATTTGACTTTTGGGATTTTATTGTGTTAGAAAATTTTTAGAATGGAAATGGTTAACACAGTTGAAAAGATATGACTGACTGCAGTGTATATAACAATGTTATCTAAGTAGAACTGATTGTTCATTAGTCCATGAATTCATAATCACTTTTTAATGATTCTTATTGTTTTTCTTCATCTTTGACACAGACATTCAATTCCTTCAGCCCACAAGTGGCAGTTACATGTGAAGCGCAGTTTTATAACAACAGAACATTCAAACAGTACTATAACTACGCATGTTACAGAGTTATGGAGAGATGTGAGTTATAAACCCAATGTTTGTATGTAAGGTTATGATTTACTTTAATGAAGTCCTGTACATTTTGATGTACCTTTCTCTATGCCAGTAGTTCTGTATCCAAATTTACACGCTTTGTGATACTGAGTTAAAATATACGTAGGGCATTTAAGTTAATTGGATTGTACTTGTTATTAACTGAATAGAATATTCATGGTTACTGGGGGGAGGGGGGTTGGAGATTGTTTACATTCTGTTTTCATGTGTATCAGTCAAACAATCTTGATTGTTTGTCACAAGACCTCTAACTCCACTGATATGTCAATGTGCTTGATGTTACATAAAATCAGTGGTTGTCATTTCATATATGGTAAATGTCATTAAAAGTTGAAGCATAATACTTTAACTTTAATTTCATGTGAATCATCAAATAAGCTAAAATAATGTGAAAAGTTACTGCAAAGATTTCTCCTGAACAAAGAGATTGATTAATTTAAACTTTGTTGATTACTTTTAACTTTGATGTGTACTGTGCTAGTTCATAAGATATCTGGTTTTGTGACTGTCAATTTCGAAGTTAAAAATGAGTTGAAGCCCAGACCTACTTTTAGCACTCTTTGTATGTGAATGTACCATGAAACACTACATTCTGCTTTAGTACTGACATGAATCCTATTCTGCAGTTGCCTTGTCACAGTGTCACTTGCCCAGTCACACTGTCACTATTTGCCTGAATATACTGTCATTACTTGCCTGGTCATTCTGTCACTACAGTACTTGACTGGTCATACTGTCACCACTTGCCCACTTATGATGTCATTACTGCCTAGTCAAGCTGTCACTACTTGCACATTCATGTAGTATTGTCACTTCTTATACAATCACACTGTCACAACATGAACAGTCTTGTAGTGAAGTATAGTTAATTCACAGACTTTCCAAAATTAGTTTCTTAATATAACTGCTTGTCACCTATCAGGACTTGGAATAAGTAGGTGGGATGAGTTAACCAGCGACAAATGGCTTGCTTCTTTTAATTCATAGTCAATTGTTTGACTTGAAAATTGATATGAGGCCAGTTTACCTGAATGTGGTGTAGGTTCAAAGGCCATATTACAACTGTATCTTGTGGTTCATCTGCAGTTGTGGGTGTAACAAAAGTTTTTTGTGTTAGTGGGACCGGGACATGGGGGATCACATGCAGGATTGAAAGAGAAAGTAGGTAACTAAGCTTGGCACATATTTGCATCACGTTCATTTTTTACTACAAAACATTATATTTTCAACCATGTTGTAGTGGTGTTCTTGCAGACCAATGCAGAGGCTTGTGATGTCCCTATATGTGTAGATCCCTTGAGTTCTCAAGGCCATTGAAGGCCTGGGCCTTTGAGGCTGATCTCGACTATAACCCTGTTTTCAACTAGCAATATTTAAGCAACAGTTTGAAGTTTCAAATTGACACCAATGCCTTCTTTATGTCCATTCTTACTATACATTTTAAGCAAGTTTTATGGTCTATCCTTTGACATGTAAGCATACTGAAGACAGTCCATTTTGGTTCAGGGTCAACCCACAATACACAGACCAATATTTATTACAGCATAGTGGAGAGGGCACATGGTCAGCTTTATGTTTGATTAGTTTGACATGACCAATGGCAATAACTTACTATTAACTTCTTTTTCAACTGAGTTGTTATATTAAACCTATTCTCATATTCACCACTATGTTCAGATGCTAATTTTCCCTTCTCTTTAGATCCAGGAGGAGGCATCTCGTGGGGCAAGGTTAGTGTCTATCGAGCCCACCATTCCGGCTGCACATCATCAAAGTAAGTTAATTGTCTTTTAACTGAATTTGGTTCATTGTATTGACTAGTTGTATTCCACCAGCACTGGAAGCATCTCCAGCTTAAGCTGGTGTTTCCCTTCCCCCCCCTCCTCCAAAGGAAAGGTCCAATAGTGGGGTTTGTGATTATTACTATTTTACTATATTTGTTCCAAAAGATGGAGCTGATAAGTAAGGCACCTTAATTTCAATTTCTTAATTGTCTGTCACATCAAAATGATGGTAAATATTTGTGTTTACAAGTTTTTGGTGCCTTGCATCAGCAAAGGAACCTATGCAGTCAGGTTGGCATGTGTGTGTATGGGTGTGTGTATTGGTGTGGGTATGTGTGTCTGTGACACTTGCTCAGGTATGCTCTAAATCAATAGGGGAAAGTTGGATGAATGTCAAACTTGGTATGTATGTTTTCCATTGGAGAAGGGGTGCCCCATTGTTTTAGGTGGAAGTCAAAGGTCGTCTGGTGGAACTGTGTTGGGACAAAACTTTGAAAATCTTTTTTACAGGTTTTCTCAAGTTATAAAGCTCGGACAAAGCTTATACTTGGTATGTGGATGCAGTATGGTAGTGGCGCCTTCAGGGTGTTCAAGGTTTTGGGGTCCAAGCTCCAAATGGGCCATATGGACCCTTTTATGAAATCATGCAAAATGCCTCTTCTACAGATTGTTTGGTATTAAGTTGAAATTGTGTCACATTACTACTATGGTAGGGGTTCATCCTGGTTGTTCAGGACCATTTTTTGAAGTCATACAAAATGTTTCTTTTCTGCATATTTTGCTCTGTGAAAGGTTTGTCAAATTAGCATTGTGGTTGTGGAACCCTTTGCAGTGTTCAACATTCATGGGTCCAATTTCAGAATGGGCCGTATCAGCCATAAAGTATTACATTGTACAAATTAATGGTTTTTCAACAGATTATATGTTACAATGTTGAGGGTTTTCATATGGTAGTCAAGTGCCTTTGTCTGATCAGCATTCTTTGGGACGAAATGGGGCCCAAACTTTTTGGGGATGTGATAAATTGTGGACTAATATTGGTTAAAACTAAGTGACTACCATTAAAATTATCTTTCTGTAAGGAACCATAGTGTCCTTGGACTCTTGCTATACCAAATATGTTGCCTCACCTGGTATTGCTGTTATCACCCTCTCTCAGTTATTCCAGAGATTTTAAACATATCAAGGATGCATTTTATGATTCTTGAAATGGAGGAAGAGAAGAAAGCTGTAAAGCCAAATCACTCAACTCAAAGTAAACCATTTACAGTCCAGAAATGTCACTACAGGAAATTAAATTGACTGTGATCTGAAACTGTTGTAATCTGTATCAGTGAGTATAGTGTTAGACTTGATTAGAAGTGTGAGGATACTGTAGATATGAAAGAAAAGCTTTTAACACTGTATTGTAATGGTAAACCATGGTTATAATACTCAAAACTTATCTAGCAATTAAAGACAATATCTGGCAAAATGTAACACATAGTAACATTTCTACAATCATTTACTTGTTAGTTGTACAGTTAGTGCATACTTTTTTTTTTGTAATGTATGATGTAACATGGCAACATTGTAATTCAAAGGCAGGCACACATAAAGAGTATTTAGCTTCTAAAATGTCCTTGGAAAGTGTATCTTGTCAGAAGTGTGTCCATAAATGAATTGTCTTGGTTAGTCTTTTCTTGCGAAACTTTGCTAAAATGATGGAGAGTCACATGGTCTCCCTTTTCAATCCTCTATGGTCATGTCGTCTCCCTTCCAGCTTCACTACAGTCACGTCATCTCCTTTCTAGATCCTTTACAGTCATATCATCTCCCTTCTACTATTTCGTTTACAGTCGTATCATCTTCCACCAAGATTCTCTACTTTAACATCATCTCCCTCGTAAATTATTCAGGTTACATTGTCCCCCTCTAGGTACAACCCTACTCTCTATTACATTCACATCATTACTCTTCAAGTGATGGTTACTCATGTTTTGCCAATTTACCAGGTAAAGTGCAGACCATTAATCTGTTTAACTTTTAATGAGCATTAGAGAATCTGACTTAATGTGCATGCAGATACTGAGTTTGTCCCTCAATAAAGTAAAAAAAGACCTGCCATGTGAACTAAAATGTATACTTTATACATATTGATGTTTGTTGTCATCCTAATGTTACTTAAGGCATAGAAATGTTGCACAACAGCAACATTTATATTTAAGTACATGAATTGAATGATGTGATTTTAGGCAAACTAGTACTTAGTAAAAGAAGATGTCTTAGATCTCTGAAGCTTGTTCACTTCAAACTCATAATGAGACTGGACTAAATAATTTTATTTATCTTACGTGAGCATATGTTGCATTCCATATGCAGCCATTCAATGCAGCTGTTGACACATTGGACCTGTAATGCCATTCAGTACTCAAAGTATTGCAATACAGTACCAGTCAGTTCTCATATTATTGAGTCTCATCCCCTGTTTGGTGCAGGGTAGATGGCAAAGTTCTCATTCCAAATGTCTTAAAAAAAATGTGGTTTTAATGAATCGCAAATCGCTCTTGCAATCAAGAAGAGTAATTCAATTGTAACATGTGCTTGCAACATAAATGTCTTTATCACTGCAACTGGCCATGTCCATGTAAGTAATATCCATTAATCAGCTGTTCAATACACCTAGCCCTCACAAAATACACATAATGTGCTGAAATCATGTCATGAGAAAACCTCTTTTGCATGATAGAACATGACATGATATCCAGATATACCAGAATGATTAGGGTACGTTCCTCTCAAGGAGGCATAAACATGTGTGATATCATGTGAGGATTGGCTGGTTCAATTGGCTGGTCAAATACTTTGTGCGGCAGTGTTCTCCAGCTGTTGCAGTTTTCACCACTTTCAAATAGTTTAGAATTAAACTTCAAAGCTACGGTATTCGCTGCACATGAGATACTACCTCATTAAAACATTTTTGGTGTTGCATGCATTCTTATTTGGCTACCAATTGATAAAAAATCTCAAGTGGATCATTTATACATATTTTTTTCCTTAATATTACTGATGTTGTAAATTTTAACTCTTTGTGTGCTTGTTATTGCTTTCTTTGTCAACTTTCATTAAGATGACCTAGAGAAAGGCAGTTGGGCAATAGGTAGGATCTATTTGCATGGTCTGCATGTTGGAATGTGGGCAGTATATTGATTGACTTATTAATCTAGGCAATTGATGATCGTGAAGGTTACCAAATATTTGCAATATATTCCATCTGACTTTCCTCATGTGTATTTGTCATATCAGATCTTCTGCGGGGTCAAGGGATACCAGAAAGATTCAGCTGACTGAAGCTGGAGATCTTGTTTATGATATGAACAGTAAATATGTATAAAACAGATACCAGCTAAAGTTAATATTGTAGCATTTTGTAACAGTAGGAGTGCTGATCAGTTTATTCTTTACATATTGTCACAGAGCTTGAAATAAACCAGTGGTGGAAAAGTATAGATGTACATGAGTAAAATAGCCAACACTGGACTATGAGTATTGTTACTTAACCAAGGCGCTAAACACTTCAAATTTACTGATCATTTCCCAAACATCAAACCAAGACCCATAGATGTTAAAGAATGTGAGGAGGAAGTACAGTGAGTAAAACACCTTCATCATAGTAACAAAACACTATGTTACTTAATTAGGATATAAGAAATATCAGAGAAAGTTAAAACATCATCTGAACCAGGATAAGATTAATAAATATGTGAAATGTTAGTTAATATTCCAGTAGAGACCACCAATGATATCTGTCAACTCAATGATGATAAGGGTCTATACAATGATTGAGTTTAGTACATTACTGGGTATTGGGATAAAATGATTCAAAAGCATAGTCTGATTTCTTCCCAGAGCACAGTGGAGGTTCAGATCCATAAATGTGATATGAGATCTTCTGCATTCATTTTTGGGGTATCTGTGAGGGGATGTCATTAAAGGTTTGACTAGAAATTGAAAGTCATGTGGAAACATTAGCTCAGCGCAATAAGGTCCGTCGATATATGGATGTTATCGATATATCCGGTATTTAATGCCATACAGATACTTTCGATATTGAATTTTGTTCATATCGATTTACAGATAACATCGATACATAGTTAAAAAAAATGATATATAGCACATAAACACCAATATTTATTTTAAGCGCCAGCTTACGAGATTGTAACAGCAGCAACAAATGAGTAATTGAGTGGCTGTAGAGTTAAGTCACCATATACACAGCTTCCTGCTCATTGCAGCGCGTAGCTTTTTACTTTGCATGCACAGTCACCGCTGTGGGTTCTCAAATGTCAATGCAATCTCTGTAAATGGTGAAGGTAGGCGGAGTTTCCACTTACTACTGACCAATTGGCATTCAGCATTGTCGTGTCAGGCAATCACAGCTGGCCACTCACATATAAGGTTGTGACGGTTAGTAAAAAATTGGAAACCAGTTTTGGTGGCCGTGAAAACCGGTTTTTAAATCAAAACCGGTTTTTAAACTTCTACTCTGACAGTATGCATAATGCACTTGCCGCGGCGACTACAAATTATTTTGAATAAGAATTCGCACAACTGTTGGTCAAAAGTTAAAGGAAATTCACTTTTTCCACAAATCCTTCAACACACCAGCAATAAGTAGAAACTTTCCATTAAAAAAAGTGTGGAATATCTTATCGAAGTAAAATTTGAGATGGAACAAAAATCATGATCGGTTACTAATCGGTTTTTTCCTAGTAACTGGTTTTTCAGTTTCTCGACAATTCCCAAAACCGAATCAAACAAAAACGGTTTCAACTGGTTTTCAAATGAAAACCAGTTTTCCGAACAGCCTTACTCACATGCATTATAAACTTGATGAAAATCGCTGGAAAAGGTAAACAAATCCTCTGGACTCCCAATACCATTCACTCCACAACTGTCAGTTATTATTCATTGGTATCTTTGGGGCGTGGGCATAGACAGCTCGTTTAGATCTAAACCGACTAACAACAGCTGGAAATTCTCCATTGAAACAGCACAGAGATTTGCTCACTCCAAGCGATGGAAGTACTGTATGATGCATACACAATACTGTAGTCGTGTTGAATGTTCCCCTATAGCCCTTGCAGTGCGTATATTTCGTTGTTTGGGTATACAATCTGTTACAAACAGTTTTCAGTGATTTTATGTAATGAAATAAGCTGTATGTAATGCACAGTAATCAGAACCTTACCTTAGAATTATGACTGAGTTGCAACTAGTCAGTGAATTTCTAGGTCCCAAACGGCGTGTGCCTGTGAACACTTGACAGATGATCACATCGGCAAATATTTGGGTCGCATTTGTACTGCACTTGTGCAGCATTGACATTTATGGCCCATATGTCCGGCTTTTTGTATATGCACCAGTTTTGTGAAATTTCACGGGAAAAAAACCTACGTATGAGATGTTATCGATACTTTCAAATAAATATATCGATATCAAATTTTTTACCTACCGACGGACCTTACAGTTCAATGGTTTGCATTTTCAAGCAATTTTTTTTTAAATAAAAAGATATATTTAAAGCCCCTATTCATTGGAAACCGCAAAAGTTAGTAGATTTCACGATTTCATCGCAGAACGGAGAGCATGTATGTGAGAGCTACATCGAACTTTGCTAAGTGCATATACTGATGGTGTGTATGTCAGTCAAATTGAACAGTCTGCTGGTCCAAAAAAAATAAAAACCTGTAATTTACTAGTTAGATGTCACATGTTCGCCTGGAGATTCGACGTTATGTTGCTTTTGAAAGTTCAGTAATAATGTTGAAGTCTTTTGAATGTGTAAAGAAGAATTGTAATGGGAAAGAAAATGTCAGAAGATGCACGGGGTAACGACACAGTGCAGAGGGGATGTGTTATCAACCCGTCCGCAATTACGCAATATGCCCAGTAAAATGCTTTCGGCCTGTTTCATGGCAATTCTCCAGAACTTTAAAATCCTGGATCAATTTCGTCCCAAGAAAATGCAAGTTTGATGCAAAAAATGGGAAGGCAGTGTAAACGAATCAGCATCAGTAGCGTTCACTTAACTCAGGAATATTTTGACAAGCACCATATGGCCATGATATTCCAACAAAGAATCCAAATCCAAGCGCCTTGTCTATGCAAAAATGTTGTACCGTCCAAAGACATTGCAAATCAACCTTGGTTCATTCCAGAGGTCCTTACATCACCTACAGTGTGGGGCTGCAGGTCCAAACTGATTCTTCTCCATCAGTGACTGCTAACTTGGACCATCTTTCTGCCTTTCCTGGACTTGGGGACTGGCTTTGTCTTGTGCTGGATGCCAGCAGGCAGAGACAGTTTTGCAAGATAGCAACACCTAATCTTAACACTAGGCCGTCTAATTGTTCCTAATGTTGTCATGGAAAGTTTGAGTACCACATAAGGAGGATGTGTCAAAAGGTTACTTTGTTGAATTAGGCCATACTGTACAGAAAATTCCAGCACAGAAAACATTGGCTAATACTGGCTGTTGTTGTGAAACACTAGACAATTTCATTGTGACTACCTTTCTAACTTAGGAAAGACTTTCACTAGTGCTAGCAGTCTTGCAATGACTATAGTGTGTATTGTATACTGCATCAACAGTACAGCGCATCGCAAAGTATGGAAGGATGAATGATGCGCGCGGTGATCTCCATTCTATGACGTCACATACACATCAACTCAATCTTTGACAGTGTCTCGATCTTCGAAGGGGTCGGAATATGGGGCAATTTCATACCAACTTAAATTACTTAAATTTAACTTACAGGGTATGAAGTTGTGATATTCCTGTTCAGCACACATTTCTCTTTGCAATGATACAGTAAGTTAGACATGTTTATAATCAATGAGTATGGTCTTTAATGCTTGTACTGCTTTTCCAGTAATTTGGTACTTTGTGGAAGAAGTTATTGTCAGTACCCTTCCGCAGGATTACTTTTGTCATCTTTACCTTCCTATTTGCCATCAAATCCTCCACTTTTGGAACTAATTGATAGCATTTTCTCAGTGCCCTTTTTGAAGCTTGTTTTGAGTTTTGTTGCCATTGTAGCACACTTGAACTGCTACATTTCTGAGTGCATGATTACATCTCTTGTATCTTGCATCATGGCTGTCCACTGAATACATTTGCTTGTGCAAGATAAACCAATTCTTCATTTTCAGCATCTTTCAGTATCTTTATAGTAAAGGAATAAAATACCTGTTATCAGCTACCTGGATGTATGGAGAAACATGTTTCTCTGTAAAACTAACTTCTATAGTTGGTATGTTCAGGCTTCTCCTCGAATCTATTGTCACCTTGTGACTTCATTGTACAATGTGGAATACTTTGCCATATTCTACAGGGGGAATAGCAATAATTTGGTGTAGAACCTCAAGATGCTACAACCTTTCTTACTATACAGTACCTCTTGTCCTAACTTCAAAACTGAGAGAAAGTCAAACTCATTCCAATTCTAATACTTATGGGTAAAATGCCAAAAAATTCCTGATAAAGATAGAAAACCATTAACAATCAAATTGTGACTAATTTACCTCTAACTTTATGTAATGTAAACAAGAGGACATACCACACTAGTAAGTGGACAAAAATAAAAATTCCGAAGTATTCTTTCAAAAGTTGAGTACCATATTCTCAATAAGTACCATAGTCATATTAAATACAACATTCATGGCCATGATAATAAATTGTTTTTAGTCAATTATCCCACATAGCTGATTTACATTATGTGAGCTTCTTTGTTTTTCACTGTGAAATGTTGCATTATGTCTGCTGTGTAATTACCAATTTTACAGATGCAGTGTGTGCAGGTATCGTACAAAGTGTCTTTTCATTTTTTTGTTTTTGTATCAAAGTGTTGCAGAAGTAATTCTCATTTTAAGCAAAGTTAAGCAGTCTTTGAATAAAACAAAAACAAACAAGTACCGTACTTAATCCAAAGTTAGTTGCAGCCTTTCAGACATCTAAATGAAAACAGAGGAGAGATATTGTCGTGATTTGCATTAACCCTGTGTTGTCGTAGTTCTAAACAACTCGGGCTACCTCGAACATATGTTTTGCCTACTTTATTAGGCTAGTTGCATGTTTTGCGGAGCAGTGTTTTCAAGAAAAAAGTATTGTTTGTTTTTTTTCTTGAGATTTGAGACCTAATAAATGCCATGTGATTATGCACCAATGCAGCGGTGGTGTTTTATAGCCAACTATATCCACAACTGGTGCAAGAATCCTGAAATATATAGACTTCCTTCCCCATGACTGATGCAATAAATATGCAATAATGTTACAGCTTAGGTTTTCAATACACAGACACACATACACTTTAGGTCTGTAGACCTAACAGTTAGGGCCTAGGCCTACATCCCTTGGGAAGGTGACAACGACCGAGGTCACAGCATTTAGTGTAACCAAAGTGATTATTCCGAAAATCTGTAAATGCAAATAGATTTCGATAGATATGTGAAGGGTATAAGGTGTGACTGCTTAGACTTAAAAATGCATTCATAACCTTTTAATCTCTGTTATGGTCGAAATGATGTTTGTGATTCAATAAATCAGGGAGCAGTGCAAGGTGCCTTGTTCACATGGATAGACAGAAATTAACACTGATTCAGCAAAAGGTAATGATTTTTATTCAGGGACAAAGTTTGGTGTAGGACTTTGTACTATACACGCATGAGCTGAGGTTGGGATATAGAAAAGAAAGTACTGTAGAAACCCCTTGGAAACTTGAGAATGATGCAAACGTGTTATGTTAGTCTAGCTACAGAAGAAACCAATCAGTTTGAAAGTGTTGGTGCCATGGGTTTTCAGGATGGTTTGTGGAAATATTTTGCACTAAACTACTGTAAGTAGTTTGAGCCTTGATGAAAGCCAAGTCTGACCTGAAATGTGGCAAAGGGCCTATACCTATATCACATTGAAGATGAGCAGTGGTATCCAGCATGTATGTGCATGTTTATGATTAATGTTACATGTGTTGCAAAGCTGAGTTCAGATTCTTTGCACATTCTCAAAAGAAAAATAATGCTACTTTACATACCTCAAGTTGGAAAGACATCCACAACTAAAAAGTGAGTTTCAGATGTACAAATAAAAATCAGTGCAATATATAGTCTAACTTAGTAACAGGTTAACTGTTGAAACCGTCAAAACATAAGGAAAAAAAAATGGTTCAGAATCATGAATTATTTTGATCATAATGGCCTATATTGTCTGATGAAAATGCTTCAGATTGAGCTCTATTCTTTTCCCAAATATCTAAACTATTTTGAAATATTGGTACACTCAACTACTGGATGTAGCAGTAGTTAGCTAGCCTGGTAGAAAGAACAGCTCAATTCACAAGTTAACTGTGTGGAATGCAGCCGTGAGAGTAACGAGAATGCACGACCTAGTTTGTGTGGATTCCCAACAATGATATCACACGGCAGCGGTGTTTGTGATTGCTATGACCTCTGTTTTTCTACAAAAAAGCAAAATATACAAAACACAATTTTTTAGTGTTTTTAAGGCCTGAGTCTTTAAATTCTTTAGTGATAACTAATATTGGATATATTCTGTCTGAACAGTTTTTGTAGACTTTGGTGTCACTTAAACTGACTTTGGTGTGCTGGTTGTTGACTGCAGAATATATTGTTGGTGAAGGGAGAAAAAGGTCATTTTAATTCACTAGTTTGAAGAAATTTGATACTCTGTTAAAAGCTGTGTAACATGAAAATGACATTTTGGAATGTTGGTTGTATTAATCATTAAAAATATTGACTGAAAATACCCACAATTCAATCAAAACCAATCAAATGTGGACAATTTCACAGACAAATTCCTGTTTTGTTTCTGCATCATAAATAAACATTGGCTATTATGCAAATTTGTGATGTCAAAAGAGGGACTTGCATGAAATATCTTATATGATCTTATGTTATTTAAGAGCAATTGAGAATTTTGTATGGAAGCATGCATTTGGCTTTGGAAGCATGCATTTTCTTCTCATCAAATGTTGATTTCACTTACCAACGTGAAACCCAGAAGTTCAGTAATTCAGAGATAATGTATATAGTACTAACAAAAGAAGTGTTGTCACTGACACTCCACGTTGTCATATTTGCATTTTCATCACAAACTTTGAAAAACCATATCTCACAAATGGTAATAGACAGAAACATAATACCATTGGATTTTGCAACTTTTGATTTGATTTGGTCAGCTTTATTTCCACATTCAGAACAGATGGCAGTACAAATTTACAAATATTCCAATAGCACTGTAAAGAATGTGGGGAGACCGGAGAGAAGCTTAGCTTTTCGAGCTCTGGCCACCAAAGACCCAGCTTGTGAATAAAGCCAGGCCTTTTCTACATGCATATCACATGACCTCTAAGTTAATGAATGTCCCTAATATGAATGTAGTATTAATGCATTCCCATAAACTTTGGTGTTGGTAATAAGGTGTCTTTGTACATACTATCCAGTGTTTCCTGATTGTAATGAAATTTGTCGTTTTATCTCTCTCTCTTGATTAGTTCAAGAAGTTGACGTCTTCTTCGATGTACCGATTCAACAGACCCCATCATTTTTCATCTATCAGGCAATTAGTGTACCTGTTCTTTGGCATCGAGAGGCTAATCCTAGTGCAGATGCCCTGGAGTGTGATTGGTTTTCACATTTCACGACGTTTCTCAGCGAGGGTTGGAAACTAGTCGAGATTCTGTTTGACAGCTCTGTCAGGCACAGAGGTTGGAATTACCTGCAACATTTACTTGACTAACTCTTTATGTGAATAATGTATTGTGATTTGATTCTTCAGAATTCTTGCAAATAGTATATTTGGGTTCTCTTAGTGTGTTAGTAATTTAGACAAAAAGCCTCTCTGGCTTGCTTTGGTTTTGTTTTACTTCAGCGATGGAATAGGGTTGTAGCCACCATTTAGCAGTTAAGTTAGGCCTAAGTCGTTAGGGATGGGGAGGTGGTAGGAAGGATGTGACAAAACTGAACATTTCTTCATACCTTTTTCTTTAGTACCCTGTGAGTTTCATGTTACATGTCATCTTGCAAGGGCAGGCATATTAAACTATGAATCATCTTTGCAAGTGGAATTGGTGGTTTCACTAATATCATGAACATTTCTCCTTTTGTTAAACACATACTATTTTAAGTGAATATTAATACATTGACATTTCCCAGTTTCCAACTAGGGTCACTAGGGGCTAAGCTTTGAGTACTTGCAGAATGACCTCTCTTTATAACACAATAGTAGTGGTGTGCAACAATTAGCTTACCGGGGCCATTCCTAGTCAACAATCATTCTAAATGTTGTGTTATGAATTCAGTGAAACCTCAATGTATTTTTGCTGGTTTTGTAATCTAAGAAGTACTTTTATGGAATCTGAATCTTTAAGCTTGAAATGGTTGCAATCAAGAAGAAAAACTGTCTGCTTTCTTTCTTATGTTTGTTTCTAAGTACATCCCTTTGACATTGAGTTTGTTACAACACATCTCTCAGTCTGATTTATGCACTCAGCCTAAACTTGTTATTTATTCTAACCTTGCAGTGACCGTCCCTTCCCGTACACTGACGATGAACTCTGTGTGGGTGTTTGAGAAGAAGGCAGACCACGAGAATGATTTATCACCTAGATGGGAGGGAGTTATTATTCGTTATCTTCATAAATCATACGTGAGTGATTTTTCTTTTCTGTAAAAAAGAACTCATTTTCTGCAGCTGTATGTATGTAGAGAGTTGGATATTATTCATTCTGTGTTGTCAATTTATTAAAGGAATTCTCCACCAACAAGAAAACTGGCAGTAGTATATTAAATTTTGTACAGTTCTATCTGATAAACAGAACGGTTTTGCAAGTGGAAGCTTCCTTTCCTTACATGTGATATAACACTTTGCAAGTTGGGCTTCACCACAAGTCTGAAAGTGGGTGACATAGAACCGACAAGTACTGTTTTCCACTTTTTGCACTTGTTGTGTTCCTAGCAAGGTCTTATGACACAAACTCTTTCATTCAGAGATTATGAAAACCTCGTGAATGTGTATGTTCAGTGAGATCCTTTCTGTACGCGAAACCAAGGGAGCTGAAATTGAGATGGACAGAAAATTTAATTACTACTAACACCTTAATACCCTCCAAATCGAGTGCAGATAAGTAATTGGCTCAACGGTATTTCTATACTTTATTCGTCTGTTCTAGTTCAATATCAGTTATGGAGTAACATCATTTAAGTCAACTAGTCTTTAAACAATTAGCTCACTTCAAACAATGCTTTGAAATGTAGGTTTATGCCGCTCTCTGATGAAACTAAGGTTTTACCACCAAATAAATGACCAGAACATTAGTAACAGACAGTGTGAGATAAAAATCAACAGCACTGTCAAACCAGATTTGTCGCTACTATGTCACAACCGATTGATTTCTAGTACCAAGCTCTTACTTGATTATTTACAAAAGTACTTAATTTTCTGATATTTTTTAGTTAATTCCTGAAAATACGAACGATGATTTGCATAGAAAAATGTTTGTATCTTTTTAAGAGACATGGCAAGTGATGGTGGAGAATTCCTTTAACAACAATTAAGCAATAAGTATGTTGAGTCATCATTATCACTCCGAAAAGGAAAAATCAATCTCCTCCCTAAAAAATCAACGAAGGTCATTCCTCATCTGGTATATGGATGTGAGTTCTGGGGTAATCCCAAATTCTGGTTCATTCAGTTATTGACTTATAATTGACCCAAAGCACTGGGGTGACTGGTTCTCTGCCTAAAAATTATGTTTTGGAAGTATAGATCTCTTTTTGGTTCGTCGCTGGAGGCAGGCAATTAGTCTATGCAATGTTGATGACGTGAGTGTGTGTGCGTGTGTGTATACCATGGGCATCAATCCTGGGGATGAGGGGACATGTCCCCCCACAATTTGATGGGTTCAGAACAGTATCAAATGTCCCCCCTCCACATTTTGTAAAAGGCAAATGTTTAGGCATATGTTTTGAATGGTAGGGGGACATTGTAAAAAATATCACCCCACACTTTTTGTGAAGGACCCATAATCACTAGGCTGAATAATGCTGATAACTGCATGACAAATTTAGGTGGTCATACACCAAAGTTAAACTCATCTACACATCCAAAATGCCTAAATGTTCTGTGCACACCACTTTGTTGTCATATTATATTAAAATACAAAATGGTAATGGATTGACTGACTTATCTTGCCAGTCAAGACTAAGTTACGAGGGAAACATCCTTTGATTGTGGACTTATTGTTTGTTTCTTCAAACCAACTCTAAATGAATGAAGAACATTACCCTTGAAATCTTCCCCCCCCCCCTCTCCCTGTACTTTACATGGAGTATTGGTAACATTTTAAATGTGCAACTATCAAGGTAAGGAATATCAAATTTTGAGTTTGTATGGTAAAGTTCTATTTTCCATGACTGATTTTATAATTGTTTTCTTCTAAGGTCATATTTCCTTGAAAGTTAATTCCTTAAACATATTTTTGGAATAAAGAATATCTAGCCTAGGCGAAATTTGGTCAAAAAGCAGGAAACGTCCTTCGCACGCTCAGGACTATTGCAAACAGAGGTCCTACTCAAAAATAAAAGTAAAATCAGAGTGATGATAATCAGAAAAGATGAAATACCAATTAGAATTTTTCATATCTCAGTCTAGCACATTTTATGACATTAAAAGATGCCAAATATTGTGTCTAAGGTTACCTGTAATCAAAAAATTTCTCAATAAATGTGAAATACCATATATATCTTAGGCTGGCACATTTTATGACTTTAAAAGAGCCAAGTATTGGACTAGATTACATCTAAGTTTACCCAGTGGGTGAAAATTTCTCAAAAGGGGATGGGGACACCTTCCTTACAACCCTCTCACAGATGTAGACCAACCATACTCATCCATGCTGTTCCCCTATCTATTAAAATATCATCATATGACTTTCTTTTCCCTTCAATGTGGCTATCATTTTCAACAGTTATCGGTACAATAACGAATTATTCTTTGTCATGCAATCATGGTTGTCACAAACAAATAAGAAACTGTAATTGATGGGAGCATACATATTCTAGATAGGAGCAATCCGTAGTATTACCATTTGGCCATAGAATGATGTTGTTCTCATTAATTGAGAAACTGAAGACGTAAAGATCCCTCTTTCAAGGATGGGTACATGATGCCCAGGACAAGTGGAAAGTGCAGTGTCCTGCCATCTGGGGACAAAAATTTTCGGGTACGCTCCATGTACACAAAAGGCCTTCATCCTCAGACCAGGCCGCCACCCCAGCCCACCGGCCCCTGCTGAAAACCCCGAATAGGCGTTTCTTATGTCATATCGATGAAGTATAAGCAATATGTATTCCCCATCATTAGACCCTGGCATTGCTATGGTAATTTCTGTCTATACTTTCTATTCACGTCATCTTATGCCTAACCGACAAAACCTTTTTTTTTTCAGACTGTTGCTGAGGATTTTGAACCACTCTCCATGAGATGTTTTGCTGGAAATTCCCATATATTTAGAACCATTTTGCATAGATTAGCCATGATATTCCTCTTTTAAGGCTGGATACATGCAGCCTAGAACACCCGGGAAATGACATTTTGACCATCTGGAGAGTTTGCAAAACCCCAAAATTTCCTATACACTATGCACTAACTCATTGTTCCTCCCTCCACTTAGTAATCCTGCCCAGTAATCACAGCCTCTACATGTCAATCATCAAATTGATTGCTACAGTAGTCTCAAAATGTTGCAATAAACGGTGCAAAGATACAGAAATGCTTCATTTCAAAGCCCAGAATTCTGCAATACCTCGGAGCTTCCGGACTTTTTTTCTTCTGGTTACGTTAATGGACGTTACCCCAGACCCCAAGGAAAAACCTATGGTGATCTGTAAAATATGCCCGAAGCCATCAAAGACTTCAGTACTGTTATCTTTGTTAGCACTTAATGAGTATGTTATCATTGTTAGCACTTAATGAGTAGATAAAACCTTGAGAACAGAGGTATCTCAAGAAGGGAAAGCACTTGAACTGCAAATTGATGTGTAGGTATTCCATTGTGAGTAAATGATCCTTTATGTTTTTCATGGAGGTAATTAAGTATGAAAACTTATTAAGGAAAATATCTCAATAATTAATGTTGCTGGAACTTCAACGTGATGATTAGATGATTGCTGTCATTTTTTACGGAGGTCAAATGTCAATAAAGTTCATACTTTGAAAACCTTGTAAACATGAAGAAAAACGTTGGTAGAACTTAAAAGAAGGTTGTTCATTGTGAGTAGGTGATCCCTATTGACTTCCATGGGGGTCAAAGGATTTGACGTCACATGAGTTTATCGTATGAAAAACCCATTAAGACATATCTCAGCAACTGAATGTTACTGGAACTTCAGGCTGTTAGCATTATTAATTCTTTATGAGTAGATAATCTCACATTTTTATGGCGGTCAAAGGTCATGTGAGGTCACTTAAGGTCATACTTGGAAACCTTGTAACTCAATATCTCCATAAGAGTATGGTCTTGAACCTCAAAAACTGGTGCATATTGTCCATTGTTTTTCATGAAGTTTGGCAAGGAATCTCAAAGTAATTCAACCTTCTGATTTTTTAACAGACTCGATTTGAAGATTTCAGGGAATGTCATGCCAAGACATCATGGAACACAGTGATTCATTCCATGGGAAAACGTGGATGGGAACTTGCCTGCATAGTGACTACTCCACCACGGATTGTGAAGGGGTCCTTACTGACATCCATCAACTGTAAAATACTGATGTTCTTTCAGCGTCCTTTCAGTGGCAACAAACCCCTCCGGAGGATGAGTTCAAATGCCCAAGGTCCAGTGGTAAGCCCGATAAGAGTAGACAGTACTGCAATTCCTGAGTGGAGCATTCTTGGAGAGAGTCATCTGGAGGAAGGAAGGCCAGTCATTTTGCCCCCTTACTCCGAGAGAGGGGTGGATGTTGGCCCGTTGGAATCCACTCCAGACAGAGGTTTACCCGAGACATTCATACCAGCAGAACCACCTCCAACCTATGCAGAGGCAGTAGCTGGTGATGTTACTGTTTTATTCAGTACTAGTCTAACAGAAAGGACACAGGTAAGGAGCATTGCACCAACAACCCCATCGGTCACTGTCAGCACAGCAGAAGAACAATCTGCCAGTCCACCTCCTGTTGCTGATGAACCTACAAGTAGGAACTCCGATATACCAAGAAATGGGACAACCACCAGTGACAGTTCTGTGAGAAATCAAGTTGGAAGTGTTATTGTGGCACCTTCAATAACAGATGACACCGCTGTCAGAGTAAATTCTTCCGTACCACCTCCCACAAGAACCACATCTTCACCACACAACACTGTAAATTCCACTTTACCACCTCCTACAAGAACCACATTTGCACCACACAACATTGTCACAAGTTCAGTCTCTGTGCACAGTGCAGCGGTTTCCACAGCTCAAATCGGCACCACTCCAGTGCAAGGTACATCAGCTTCTGCAGTTCCTGTAAACATTTCAAACCAACCTGTTTCTACAGCTCATGTTAACCATGGTATCCAACAGACTTCTGAACATTTCCCAAATTCAATAAGGAATCATCCTGAGGCTCCTGTGTCTTCAAGGCCTCCACCTAAACCACCAAGATCCAATCTTGATTCAAAAGGTAAACCTCCTGAACAATTATCAGGCACTTTGCCAGTTAATTCTAGTCACATAGGACGTAATGAAAGAAAGGGTCAGCCTGTGCCAAGGCAGCCACAGTTGAGAATCCATCCTGAAAAATGGCAGTGCTACCGTTGGTTCTTCCACTCCATCTAATCATAAAAGATCCCAACGGGCTCCTCCTCCCGTAAACATTCAACCCCCAACAAGATCAGAGAATCAACCTCATCCAAGAAAAGGAAGAGATGGGATAAATGTAGGGAAAGGAAGAGACCCAAAGAATTTGCAGCAGAGAGGAGAGAACCAGAGAGAGAAATTTCCAAGGGAAGAACAGCAACATCCCACTCGGCACCCACTCAGACAGGTACAGCAAGTTCCTCAAGGGAAATATCATGCAACCTATAGAAACCCAGAAGAGATGAGAGGAAGAAATGGTTATGGAGATAATATTTCATCTGAACCAAAGGTTTCAAGATATGAAAAAAACAGACCTGTGAGAAGAGAAAGCTCCAAGGAGAGAAGAGACCATGTTGGTGTGATAAAAAGGCTAGGCACTGCATCAGAGAAAGGTGCGGCAACAAAGCCAAAAGATTTTGCTGACCACTGGCCTCATGGGGTAAGATGGAACACAGCAAGACCAGCTACAGTAGAAAGTGGTCATAAAGACCTCACCTTTAACCCTGCATTGGTACAAAAGAGGCGGGATAGGGATTATGAGAAGGTCCCCGGACCATACAGAGACAACAGTGGGCAGAAAAGATCAAAAGATGATGTCAGCTTTTCACAGGATCGATTAAAAAGGGAACCAGAGGAAAGACCGAGAGCTCAGTTGGCAGATATTAAAAATCAAGGAAACATTCCACAGGATGGCAATAGACCTCTCTCAAACAGGACAGACAAAGTGGAGCAGGAGTCACATGAAAGCAATAATTTTAATTCATCTCGTCAAACTAGGGCATCAGAAGGTGGACAAAATAATTACAGAAATGTGATAAGAGAGGCAACAGTAAGAAGTATCAAGAAGGCAGAGACATTTGAACCTGGAAAGAGACTGCCGACCTATCACCAGGCTATCACTAGGAGAAATCAGACTAACCTCACCTCTCATCAACCTCCTCACAGTCTTCCTGATTTGATTAAAGATAAAAGAACTTTGGATAGCAGACGGTGGGTGGTGAATGGTTTGGATGATGATGATGATGAAGTATTTATTACAAGTCAGGTGTTGCCAGAGTCTCAGCCCCAGCGAGGGTTGCATACCTCAAAGATGAGGCAGGGTAAAAGCAGTAATGGTGCTAGAGGCTTGCTAGTAGGAGGAAGCACTACAGTGATGCAAACCCAGCCATCTCAACCAATTCTAGAAGCATGGCAAGAATCCAACAGGTTCAATCGAGATACATCAGACAGAAGAAGTCTGGACAGTCTGCGGTCTTTCATACAGGAGGAAGAAAGGAAGAAACCACCTCAGTATGAAGAGGTCCTTGCTAAGAGAGTTGTTAAGCCCAAACCTGTAAAGCAGAGACAATATACTGATCCAGATATAATTGAGCACACTGCTAAAAAGGATCCTTCCAGCAAGCAAGGCCTTTCTATGCCAATTTCCACAAAGCCTCCTCTGCCTTCATATCAACAGGTAGTCTACTCACGTTCTGGAGCGAGACCCAAACTTAGGTCAAGCCAGGGTGACCAGTGGTCATCAGAAAATGTCATGGCACGGACGGATGCACAGAGAGGCTTGCCCAACAGAGAAAAGGAAATGGCATCTGTTCAAAGAAACTTGAATGAAAATCAAAAATTGGTTATACATAGACAGGATAATTCAGCACAGCGCAAGAGAAGGCCGGCAGAATCTCAACAGGAATTACTATCTCCTGAAGAATCTCCAGCTCAATACCGCACTGAGAAAGGATCGAGACTCTCGGTTTCACCAGTGGGCAGCTATGATTCATTTGATTTGATCTCACAGTGGAGTCAAGATGACATCGAACCTCCTCCGTCTAGACTGAGCAAAGACCTCTCTGGGAGAGGTATTATGGATGTTGCAACAAATCCATCGGATGGAGTCAGAGGTGATTATGCCTTGGTAAATGATAAACGTAATCACCCTGATCACTCACAGAATCTGGAAACTTCATACAGGCACAACGACAGATCTAAGTCTCCAGTGTGGTCTATGGTAGGACAGATGGACTATGCCTTAGGACCAGACCATAGTAAATCATCTAAAGGAATTAATAAGAACTGCAGTCAGGAAAATATCTTTCAACACTCATCTCAGAATCAGTCGGTTTCTCAACGACACGTGTACATGGGTAAAGAAATACTCTGATGTGTCGTAAGCAAGGCAATATTTGTGATGTATTCTGTGCCTTGCGTGGTTGAACTTCTTTGTTTTTTTCTTGTTTTCAGAGATGTGTTCAAAGTGAGCACCTCAAAGAATGGTACACTGAACACTATTGTCCAAACTCTCCGGATAAAAAGTAATCAATTAGACCCACCAATTCCAGACATGCTGGAAAATGTAGCGAGCTTGTTCCTCTTTGAAGGGAGGGTGTATATGAAAAAGAAGAAAATGAAACTACTTCTTAGCATTCTGAAATACTGAAACTGAAAAATTTATCCCATTTTCCAACTTCAGACTAGCCTATTGGGATAGTCATTCCTCTCCTCTTGTTTGAACTTTGAGATCACCTTTAGAATGTCTGTGTATTTAATGGCTTAGATAAAAAAAATAGATGAAATGTTGTAAGCATTCAGTCAGTACTGAATTAATGATAAGCATTTCTGGTTACTAATTTGAGCATCAAGGAAGCGTCGTTCATACGAACCTGTCATGTTTAATGAGTTTGGCCTGTTTGAAATTCACACAAACCATGAAAGATTAATTTTCTAGGCTTGTGAAAGTTTGAAACCACCATTGAGATATTGCCAAGTAAGATCATGTGTCCCATTTATACAACCATCAATGATCAATTGTTAGCTCATAATGGTTGAAAATATGCTTTGAGCTGTCATGTAGACCTGCTTCTTTGGTCCTGTTGGTTTCTGTGGTAATACAAGGGTCTGCTTCTGGAATAACACTTATGTGCTGGCATTATAGCCTTTTTTATTCAAAGACCCTCTGTGTATAAGGAAAAAACAAAATAACAGAAGTATTTGCATAGTTAATCTTTAGTCAATTTGAACTGTCAAACCATTTTTGTCCATACCAGAGCAAAGGAGCTATTCTCCTGGTTGTATTCTCTTTGTTGTTTATTTTGCTGACTTTGGTAAACATGCATTTTTTACATTAATTTCAGTCTTGGTTTCTAATAATATCCATCTTGAAATAAGTGATGCCTTAAACTTTAATGAGGTCAAAGTATCATTCTACATTATTGCTCCACTGATTAACACTTTATTATTACAACCCAACCATATGTATAGAACATTCTCTGCATCAGACACTACTGAGAGTGCATTCACATATCAATTACATCATTGAGATTATTTGCTTGATATCCATGACCTTTGACCAACAGAAGAAGGGACTGGGAAATTTTGATGTCTAAGGTAGATGTTATGTTTCATATTAGAGCATTATTATTATTATTATTGGAGTTTGCTAGTCAAGAGCAATTGAGAGATAGAGAGAGTTGTTGAAACCTTTATCTGATGGGACTTGATCGATGTGTGACGGACGGATAATTAAAGATTATTTTATGGAAACCACTGTTATGAAATGAGTGCTGTTATTCTATCATTGGATTTCAGACTAGTTGTCAAATATCCAGATTCTAATTTGTAGCAGGTTAGGAAGAAATAAGCAAACAAGCAAGCAAGGAAATTGATTATTACAAAGTCACAAAACTAACTCAAAGGTCTAGACTATATGAAAAATCTCTAAGACATCCTGTCACTCGCTCTGAACTTGTGTGTGTACTGATTTGGGATTTGACTGTATAAGGAGAACAACATGTGTAAATGTGAAGCTTTTTCCATGAATATTGCAGATTGATGTCATTGAACCATTTGGTTGTGAACCTCAACACCCAGCCATTATAATGCACACACTGAAGAGACATTCCAACGTTACATGTTGATTAGTATATGTCTACCACTGCACACATTTTTTTATCTTGTTTTGTATACAGATGAAATTTTGTACCCTGGACAGAGGGATTGCTAAAATGTCCCTCTTCTCAGATGGAAGAGAGGTTGTGTTTCCTACTCTCTTTGGTAGTCATTTTTGGTTGTTTTGTATGTATTCCTAGACAGGCTTTGATAGAATTTTATTGTAGTTACATGAGGAAAACGATAGCTAGATATCGTTTTCTAAGTGTCCTTATTTGATGCATGACAGCATGACTTATATTCCTTCTTATATAACTTATGACTCGTCTTGGAATCCTTAGGAAAACTTTTGTCTCTTTCAGTGTGATTTGCAGCTTACTTTATTGTCTGCTAGTGTAACAGAATTAGTTCACATATCAATATTTCAGGCACATTTCACTTTCTGATTACAATAAAAACAATGAACAGTTGGAGGTGTCTTTGAGTAGTAATCCAATTGGATGTTATTTGTGTGGAGCTGTCAGTCACTACAAAGTCATGTAGGGGTATCTCTATGGTAGTGGTAACTCTAGGGTAATGGTAACTCTATGGTAGGGGTAATTCTAGGGTAGGGAAACTCTAGGGTAGGGTAACTCTATGTTGGTTGTACAAATATTACAGAATATAGATCAACCAGAGATGTGTGTGGCCTTAGTTTACTATCTTTGATTTCTTGATTTTTTTTTTTCAAGATTTCACCATCGGTCCTTTATCTTCTTGAATTTCAAATCTGTTGCCAAATTTTGTGTCCATAGTGAGCTAATACTGAATATTTGAATTTGTGGAAAAGCATTTACAAGATAAATGAAGACACATAAAGGTGTCATATTCCATGTGAATCCTGCAATATACCTAGTTCCCACTTACCTTATCTCCTGGTTAGTTAGAGATACTGGTGGAGTCCAAGTCCTTTTTTGGGGATAGACCACAATGTTGGTGAAGTGATACTGGTGAGGGGAAATTTTTCAATAATTGAAATTACCCCATACGTGATTAGGTGCAAAAAAAGTGTACTATTTTGAAGGCTATTTCCTTCTAAAAGGTTTCGTTTACAACTTATATTTGTATAGACAATTTTATGGTCATTAAATATATACTTTTTTTTATTGTTTGATATATGCAAAAAATCCTGGATATATTTCCAAGCCAAGTTTGTTCTGCAGTCAATGGAGGATGCAGCCAATCATTGCATTGACCAAGATTGTAACCCTTTTTTTCTATTTTTTTTTTTTTGAGGGGAGGGTAATGCTCAAAGCATATAAATATCCAGTTCATGATATCCAGTCCATTAGTGATTACTCTGATATCAAGGCTATAAATCTCTTGTCAAATATGCCATAAATTTCTTGTTAAGTATCCAGGTTACTATCTCTGGTTGAATGTCCAGGCAATGATTAATGCTGGTTCCCAAATTTAACACTTGGATCTGGTATAATTGTGAAGTTGAAAGTAGGATACTGAAATCAGTACAGTTACCTTAATACATGTTGTAATAATATATTAATCATATGATTCTGGTTGTTTTCATCTTGGTGGGAGGGAGCAACGGATCGGCGATCTGTCGTTAGCGCACGATCGATCAGTAAATCAAGAAAACTATTGGTATTGTTGGTCCTTTACACACACAAAAAAGGGGTAAAACCAAGTGCTTTCATTGCCATGAGTGGATTCTTTGGGTTGAATGGTTATATATGATAAAATGGACAAACTTGATGTTTGGTATTTCAGCGTGGACAGGGAGCGGTGAAGTACTAGTGAAGTGAGAGCTTATGGTAGTAGTAATTGGTACATGCATCCAGTTTGTAGGTATATTATTACTCAATTATTTTGTATACTCGGTAAATGTCAGATGTAATCATACATTGTATGCAGTATGTAAATAATATATATTCAGGCAACGTAAGTGGAACCTGTTGTCATATCCTCTGTGACGTGTCCTGTGAACATCTTGAACTCCGGTATAATTGTATTCATAAATCAGAACATGTTTTTTTTTTTTTAATTCCTTGCAGCAGGCAAAAGGAATCTGTGCAGTCCTGATGTCGTGTGTGTGTATATGTGTGTGTGCCCTTGTTTTCGGGTGGGATCAAGGATGATACTGGGAAGGTGATCCCTATTGCTTTTGGTGGATGTCTAATGTCACGGTCATTTCAGGTCACCAAAATAAAGGTCATTTTGGGTTAAAGGCTTGTGGTGTCAAGAACAATAACTCCATTTGATCTTATACTTGTCATGTGGATAATTCATGTTTGTTACAATACAACCATGTAGCAAGGAATCACAAAGCCTTTTGGCTTTCTGGTTTCTTATCTAACATTCTCTCAGTGAACAATGACCAGAACAACAACTGAAAAAGAAAGAAGAGCCACAGAAACTGACTACGGACTGGTTTGATTTGGCCAGGGTTGCATGCTGGGGGAAGAAGGATTTTGGATCCACTCCCAAGCAATGCATTAGCGTACTCTGTTATATTACATTAATTGGTGAATTTTTAGCTTCAGTTGAGTTATGAAACTGGGGCACATCATCCAATGAGTAAGGAGTACACATTGCTACCCTGAACTTGAAATGAAAACAAAGCTTCAAACTGCAACTGTGACAAGAAACACTCACACACATACACACATACAAAACAATAGTGGCTGGCATATAAAGTTGAACCTTTATACTTGATACCAGACTGTGCAGATGCTGCTAGAAAAGGGAACCAAATTCTAGGTAGACTATGATTGGACAGAATTCAAATCCCCCATTAGGATATTGTTGTGAGGTTCTACAAGCAGTTAGTTAGGCCTCATCTAGAGTATGCTGTGCAGGCTTAGAATCCCCATTTTTCAAAACAAATAATACTAATAATACTACAATATACTACAATACTATAATAATTTTGGAAAAAGTTCAGAAATGAGCTACAATCTTACATTTCTTGAGCTTAGATGACTTTGGATTGATCAGCTTCAAGTGTTCAAAATTGTTCATGGTGTTGGTAATTCAGTTTTAAGTGATTTTTTATTCCTTGGCAAAGTCAAAGGTCATTTGAGGTCACCAGGGGTCAAACTGTAAAAACTTTGTAAACACGGTATCTCCAGAAGGATAACTGTGACTGATGTCATACATGGTGTGTGGGTTGGTCATATTGAGTAGATGATCCCTATTGTTTTTGGTCAAGGTCAAAGCTCATTTGAGGTCACCAGGCGTCAATCTGTGAAAACCTTGTAAACACGATATCTCCAGAAGGATAACTGTGACTGATGTCATACTTGGTGTGTGGGTTGGTCATATTGAGTAGATGATCCCTATTGTAGAATATTGGGGTTTTAGGGGTTCTCAGTCGTGTTGTGACTGCCCCAGCGGCGAGTTGTTGACACGAGAGAGACGTCAGAACCGAGAATCCAGAGAAGGAGAGTTTCCTTTGATTTGATCAGAGTTCCATTTATTGATGATTCGACTGGCACACACGAATTGATTTAAATTAGTTAACGATGCAAGAGAGAAACCAAAGGACGGAGAGAGAAAGTTTACAATTACATTGGTGACACAGGCCTACATAATACACGGAGACGGACGATGTTCACACTTCGATACCCAGAGAGCCAGTGTCAGCGGCATGGCAAGGTCGATGGATTGACCCACGCTGAACTGCTAAGAATCACAGGATACACTGCTGACACTGGCCAATCTCAGGTCAAATGGTTGACCTACGTAATAGAGTGAGGCGGTTGCCATCCGTGATCTACCCAATCACGAAAGGATTGCGCAACCTTTCTGAGAACAGGGTCTAAGTTTACTATTTTCAATGTATTGTCTAATCTGACTGTCGGAGGGAAATAAAGAAAAAGTTAAATAAATCTGGGGTAAACACCAGAAGACTGAACTTTGTACGACCTTTTGCGTACGGTGGGGCAGAATGACCATCTGTATACAACACTATTGTTTTTGGTCAAGGTCAAAGGTCATTTTAGGTCATTAAAGGCCAAACTAAAAACCTTGTAAACAAAATATCTCCAGAAGGGTAAGGATGACTGATGTAGTTCTTGGTGTGTAGCTTGGTAATAATGAGCAGACCATCCCTATTGTTTTTGGTCGAGGTCAAAGGTAATCTGAGGTCACCAGAGGTCAAACTGTAAAAACCTTGTAAACACAATATCTCCAGAAGGATAACTGTGACTGATATCGTACTTGGTGTGTAGATTGGTCACATTGAGTAGATGATCCCTATCGTTTTTGGTCAAGGTCAAAGGTCATTTGAGGTCACCAGAAGTCAACATGTAAAACCTTGTAAACACAATATCTCCAGAAGGGTAACTGTGACTGATGTCATACTTGGTGTGTGGATTGGGCACATTGAGTAGGTTATCCCTATTGCTTTTGGTGGAAGTCCAATGTCATTTTAGGTCAAAAAAAAAGGTCATTTTGGGTTAAAGGCTTATTAATGTGGTGTTTCAAGAAACATCTGTAGGTGTTCTCATACTTGCCATGTGGATACTCTATGTTTGTTATAATATAACCATGTAGCAAGGAATCACAAAGCCTTTTGGCTTTCTGGTTTTTTTTCAGTGGTCTAATTCAAAGAGTTCTTGTGGTCACAGATTTAAGATGTGCTGTTTGTTGGATGTTAGAATGTTAATACTTCTATCAGAGAGTTGTGGATCAATGGAATGGCCTGCTGGAGTCTGTGATGATGTCTAAGAGTATTAATGCCTCTAAGAAAAGAATGCTCTGAATGGATGATTCAGCAATATGGGAGATTCTGATTGTTATAGTCATGGGTTTAGCGATATCTGCTCTTTCAGGGTATTTTTAAGGGACATAGTCCAGTCTGACCCTTTACGTATAAAACTTAACTAGAGAAGGGTTAGAGCCCCCTAAGCTTTTGGACTGTATGGAATACAAAAGCATATATTCTGCCAAAAATAGATGACATGTTCTTCACGATTAACGCCTTAACTTGATCTGTCTTGAGCACTCCGCTAAGGTCATAGCGACAAGTATTTTGTGAACTGATCTTGAAGTATCTGAGACTCGTCCAATGTTAAACTGGGCAAAGTTAGGTGACTTAAATTAACCAGTTTTTAGCTCATACCAGCATGCTGGTGTGAGCTTTTGTAATCATGCAGTGTCACTCTATCTATCTATCTATCTATCTATCTATCTGTCTATCTGTCTATCTGTCTATCTGTCTATCTGTCTATCTGTCTATCTGTCTATCTGTCTATCTGTCTATCTGTCTATCTGTCTATCTGTCTATCTGTCTATCTGCCTATCTGCCTATCTGTCTATCTGTCTGTCTGTCTGTCTATCTGTCTGTCTATCTGTCTGTCTGTCTATCTGTCTATCTGTCTATCTATCTGTCTATCTGTCTATCTGTCTGTCTGTCTGTCTGTCCACAATATGTTCTGAATGTTTTTATTCCCACATGCTTTCATGGAATTGTCTGGGACTTAAACACAATGTTTGTTGGGTGTTGGACCATTTAGGGTGTTCAGGAAGTTTTGGTCCAAGGTCCCATGTGGACCCTTTGGCCCATTATATGAAATTCTACAAAATGCTTCTCCTCCGACAGATTATATTGTACAATGTTGATGGTTTGTCACAATGATGCTCAGTTATTGGTCCCTTCAGGGTGTTCAGGGATTGGTTGTCCAAGACCCCATGTGGGCATAATGCCCCATTATGCGAAATTCCGTTTGAAATGTTGCTTCTCGCACATGCGTCCATGGATTTATATTTAACTTGGACACAATAATCCTTGGGTGGTAATTCATGTGGGGTGTACAAAAAAGTTTCAGTCCAAGGTCCCATGTGGACCCTATGGTCCATTTCAGGAAATTTTACAAAGTTGTTCTTCTCCTACATATTCTCTTGTGCAATGTTGATGGTTCGTCATAATGATACTCTGCTAGCGCTCATCTTAGGGTGTTCATGAATTTGTAGTCTATGGTCCCATGAGGACCTTATGGGCCATTTTATGGAATTCTGCAAATTGCTTCTCCTTCTACCATTAAAGTGCCCCTTTAAATTGTCATACACATCTCAAATATCCCTATCATGCATGAATAATAATTGAGTAATTGGACAGTATCAGTTGGTACCTAACTGTAACTCTGTATTGCCCTCAGCTATGTTGACCAGTATATGGATTTAAAGGGGCACTTTGAGTTGTTTCATGAACTTCAGTCAGTCTCCACAAACATATGAATTTTGAGTCAAGTTTCTAGTGACTGATCAATGTTCAAATAAGAGGGTCCCGTTATGAGTCACATATTAATGACCACTAATTAGTGAGTAGCTAATGATTTAAATTGGTTTTGGAAAACTTGTGACCATTCACTTTTCCACATTAGTACCAATTCATATATCCACAGCCAGTACAAACCAATAAGAAAAATTAGGAAAAAAATGATGGTTTTCATAATTATTGGATGTGAATAGCGATGCTAATTATAAGCATTGTTATTTGGTAGCACCCATCAAAATTTTCACAACTTTCATTTGTTGACAAAGATCAAACTTCGGCATTGTTGGGGCGCTAGTTTATGAATTTCTGAAAATAGTGCAGTCCTACAGATTGTCTTGTACAATGTTGATGATTTGGTATAATGATACTCTGGTACCTATGATTTGACATAATGATACATAAATGATACCGTCAGGATGTTCAGATATGAGCTTCTGCACCAGTGGTGCTCTAGTTTTTTTTATGAAACGATACGACAGTACAACTTTTTTTTAGATGTGAAAAAATAATTTTCTTTTGGAAAGTTGGGTAAGTGTTCCCATTTCCACTCCCCACCCCCACCCCCCACAATCGTGATCACGTGTATGGCAAAAAGGCAGAAAAAGTCTTTCCATATCTTCAGCACATGCTAAGTTGTATTTTCCATTGATTCTTGATATTTCATTTGAAGTTGTATATTTTTGGCAAGCATCATTATTATATCATGGCCATTTAGGTTATTGTATAGTGCGTGTATCAATACAGATTGCACTGTAGCTGTAGCAACAGTTTAATTTGTCACTTCAGGGAAAGTTGAAACCATCGATGTAAAGCACTTTGTTCAGAGGGAAGAGGGTAAAGGAAAGGGGGGGGGGGGATAGGGTATGCTTTATTTTAAATCACAACTTAACTGAAGGTTTCTTTTTGATATCTTGACACCACCAATTAATTTAACAACAGTAAATTACATCATCACTCAACTTATCCTGTGTGAGTATCGTTCAACTGGCTTAATATTCATTGGCCTTTTCTTCCTTACTGAAGATGAGGTCATATATCATTTGGTGACCGTTGTCCCATCCGTACAATTTCTGATCGCGACCGTTGTAATTTAGGGAATACGTCTTTCGAAACTTGTTGTCGAAAGGAATGTTGAGAAACTCCTCATTTTCTGTTTTGGTGTCGAACTTGTAGTTGATCTTGTTGATGTGAGAGTCGAATCCGTTGGTGCAGTAGACAACACCGCAAACTATGAAACAGTTTCCAGCGGCATTCTTCGGGTAGTTGGTACGCCAAGTTTGCGTGATTTCGAGCGTATCTTGGTCGAGACTGCTGATGAGAATGAAGCCGTTGGCATCTGTACTGGAGTAAACCACCCACAGTCCCAGCTCATCGGCCAGCAGGTCGATGTCCGAGTATGCTCCAGATCTATAGGGCAGGCCATTGTTGTAGCCAGCGTTGTCCAAGGCCTTTGTTACAAGCTTTTGGTTTGAAACCACGTCGTACTTAGCAATATTTCTACTGTTGTAGATATTATAGTAGATGGATCCGTTAAAAGCAATCAGACCGGTTCCCTGTGAGTTATCGGGTAGTCGAATCTGTACGGCGTCATTCCCATCGTGGTAGTCCTTGAGTGAACCGTAATAATTAATAGTGTTGGAATATCTGTGAGTAAATACGGAAAATATGAGGTAATTGAGACCAATGCAACAGGGGTAGATCTTACTCCATCCTAAAGTGTTGCAACTGATGTTTCTCAAGCGGCTTACCGTTTACAATGTACTCACCTTGCGTTTGGCATTTCGTAGGAGTAAACTCGTCTTTGGAACCTTATCGGATCGCGGAACCAAGCCCCGTAGACCGCTCTCAAACCAGTAACAGTGTATGGAAGAGATACACCGACCAGATTTGCACAAGAATCTAGCAAACAGTGCAAAAATTAAGCAATTGACAATTTGAAACTGTACGAGGTACCCAGAGGATTTGATTGACGTAACAAAATTCAGACTTTAGTACTCATAGTTTTTTGCATTTGTTTTCACTAAGATAGTATTATAGCCCTCTGTAATTCAAGTTTTATGAACATTTTATGATCTGTACGCTTATGTAATATATAGAGGATACAAGTCAGCATCTGTTAGTTTCTCGTAATTTTATTGGACTATAACAAACGTGATTACCAATTATCCCGTATGGTTATCGTCCAATGAGATCAATAGAAACAAGCAGATGCCGATTTGAGTGCCCCACTTCAAACATACTTGTGACAAGAGTTTCTACCAAACGTGTTCTATCATGTGCAATTATTGCCTAGTAAAAATCACTCACAGTTGCCATTTTAAATGGGCATATGTCACTTTAATTTGACATATGATTTCAACGAATCGGAGCGCAAGAAACTTGCCGCTAGAATTGACATACGAATTTCAGAACATACCGTAGTCGTTTCTGGGCTGCTTTTTGTACAACCTGTAGGCCCTTCATATTTTCGGCTCATTCAATTATTTGGTATCTCTTAGTGGTCAAAGAGTAGGCCTAACTAGCTTTTACTGATTAATGATGACTTAAAAATAATTCTAACCGTATACGTAGCTGACACCACCAAACTATTCATAGCATGTGTGTATGATATAAACCTACCCTGTGTTCCTCTTTCTTCCCACAAATCATAGAGTGACGACGGAATTTCTGCATTCTGACATTCTTCAACTCTACTTCGAAGTGTCTTGATTTGTTCAAGAAGATCAGTTGTGTCTGCATTTTCTTGTAATTCCAACTCATTAAGTAAAGTTGTGATATTGACGATCTGGAAACCAGAGGAAAAACAACTTCCCTAAAGCCCATTTGACAAGATTAGAGTAAAACATTGTGTGGGAGCAATTGCAACATAGAAAGTGTGTGATATTCTGAAGTTGCTGATTCGTCAGTATAGTAGTTTAAATGTAAAAGATAAATTGGTATGTTGGGAGGTGTATATAACACATAAACTCAATTAAAACCGAAAACATTCAAAAGACTTGCACACTACGATCTTGTCGATAGCAAGCCTAGTGAGCATTCCTTCAGTGGCGTAGCTGGATTTTACACGGAGGGGGCAAAGATTTGAATATTTCTCAAGTTTACAATGGTTCTGGCTTGATCTTAAAGTTGAGTGTGGCATGAATGGAGGGCATCAGCCGATCTGACCCAGTGGCGTGCGCAGGATTTTCTGGAACGGGGAGGGGAACAATCACAGCGTTATTAACTGTGAGTGAATACGTGGAGTGATGTTTATCCGGGAGACTAAGCGGAGCGCCACAATCGGTTGGCGCGGGGTGTGCAGAAAAGTTTTAAAGATTTGGACCTCTCAGGCACCCGGACATTTCCCAGGCTGATAAGTAGAATCCAAGCAGTCATTATTTTCGTTATTACGGTATTTTTTCGTGTGCAATATCATCTTCACTTCAATTATCAATAAAAAATGAGCAAATGCAAAATGACCATTAAAGAACCAGAGAAAAGAACCACGTAATAACAATGTAAAGTACTAGGCCAATCATTAGAAAATGCCGGACGAGGCTCTTACTTCTTTTGCATTCCACAAAATGAAATTAAACAACAAAACTTCTCAGATTTTCCTTTGCTTATTTTCCCCCGAATTTCCGGTCCACAGCAGTGCAGGCTAAATAATGTTAGCGGGGGGGGGGGGGGGGGTAGAGCGGGTAATGTCAGGGCTGCTAAGGTCGGGTGTGTACCGGGAGTGAGATTTATCTAAACGGAGCTCCACCGTCGGTTGAAGCGGCCTAGTAGAAATTTTTGGAGCAACAAACCAGCCAGATCGCCGGTCCTTCGCAGTCCTTGTAAGGAAATAGAAGTTTGAGCTCTTCTAGTTAAACTTAAATCTGCGTGGTGAATTGAAAGTTCCATGTAAGGGGAAGGCTACCATGGGTTGACAGGGATCGAATCAGGACAAACCCCCTTTTTTGTCGAAAATTACTCTTCCCAAGCAATTAAGCTCCCAGGAATGGTACTGTAAACAGTTCCTGTGGATGGAAACCCGTTCTGGTACCATGTGCGATGTGTCATCTAACTCTGAACTAACTTATAATTACTAATTACAGGAAAACGAAACCCTGGAAATATGTTTATGAAATATAAAGAAAAACTGACTAACATGTCTCCAAAGTGTAAAAAATATTGTTTCCTTCGAAAGTCAGACACTTTTGAATGTCAGAGGAAGGTGCTGCTATTTTTGCCGCAAACTTCAACAAGTCGAATTACAATGTCACACAACTGATGTAGGGAATTTAATGTATTTCTTTTGTTTCCTGTACCTTATTTTCATAAATACATGCACACACTTGTATAAATATTGTGTGGAATAAATGAGGTGTACAATTAATATTTTGAATCTGCGCATGAAGTCCACAACAAAAACTATTCGACGATAAATTATAAAGAAAAAATAAAAGGTTTTTCAATTAAAAGCGGTCAGATTATGACTTCCCATTCTCAGAATGGCAGCGTCTTGTTTAATGTTTCACAATCAAATGGCAATATCTTGAAGTGTAAATGACCAATAAAGATGAAATTCGGTGACAATGTTCACCATGCGTTAGTGAATAGTGTCTCATTAACAGACATAATAGACTTAAGTTCTGTCTTCTTCTGGCAAAGGAAGACAGCGAGAAAGTATAGATATTCACTTGGACTGAATATCATGCACGTTGTCGTGTATTTGTGTTGTGAGGAAAATTGGTGCGTCTGGAAAGCCACTATCGAATGCACCCCTACTCTTAGACTAAAAATTTGTTAATTCTACTCTAATATCTATTATTTTTGACTTGGGGTAAAGGAGGGGCTGAGACCAGAACAACCCCCCCCCCCCCTTCCGGATCCGCGAATGTTTAAGTGAAGACATTGCTGGGGACACTGTACATTATGTTCCCCGGGCGCATCCATTTTTCTCTACCAAAATCTGTGAACATTTAGTTGGCCTGATCGGAAAAACGAATAAAGCGAGGAATCTATTCAACACATGTCATTGATTTTCAAGTAAACTTTGTTCCACACTCATCGACTAACTTTGGCATAATGTTAACGGTTTCGTGACATGAAAATGACATTTTGAAATAATGCCTGTATTAATCACTAAGTAGTTAATTGGTGCAAAGTAGCCACAAATTCCATCAAAATCCATCAAATATTGACAATTTTACACGCAAAGTCCTGTTGTATACCTGCATCATGAATAAACATTACTAAGTATGCAAATTCATGAAGTTAAGAGAGGGAGAGAGAGGTGGGTGGAGAGAGAGGTGGGTGGAGAGAGAGGTGGGTGGAGAGAGAGGTGGGTGGAGAGAGGTGGGGGCAGAGGGAGAGACTAGCGCGAGATGTCGTATGTTATCTATTGTTTACTTAACCTTTATTTCAAGGACAATTGGAAATTTTATGAGACCGAGGGCTCTGTTTTCAACTGGAAACACGTGTTTACTCCTTTACAAATATTGAAATTACTTGCCAATGTGTAAGCCAGAAGATAAAAACCTAAGAGGCAATATATCGGCCTAAGAAAAGAAATACCGACACTGTTCTACACTGCGTTTTCATAAAAATTTGAAAAGCCATAGCTAAAAAACGGTAAGAGATATAAACACAATTCCGGGGGATTTGCATTCAGGAATTTACTCTGCAACTTTTTAGTAAAGCCAGCTCTTTTCCAGAAGTCACACTGCGTGAACAAGATTACACTCAGTTGAAAAGAAACAAAAAATTGAACCAATCACAACGAGGCTTTCAATAGCAAAATGTCTGCAGCGTAGTCGTGGCGGCTGCATATGCATGTTATACTAATACAATCTATACAGTATGTGCTATCACTCGTCACCCTCTTGGCATCAAACAGAACTGTGCATTGGACCTCGAAGTGAACAAATAAACTCTGGAAAAATACTGCCTCAATACTGGAGCATATTTACAAATACCTTCACTACGAGATAATAGATTTTTAATTCAAAGGGCCAACATCCGACACGAGGTTCCTGTACCTTAGATTGCCTAGATCACTTTGATCCTACCGGAACAAATCATAGTGACTTGTATGTGAATTTACCAAAATGTTCATATCATGGACAAACCATGGCTTGATTGTTATGTGGTTTTAGTTGTCGCGAAGAATTAATTTAATTTAAACAATAAGACTCACCTCTGCTTGTAATTTACCTATTACCACAGTAGATGTCCCGTTATTCTGCAGAACGACAAGGAGTGCCTCCATGTCTTGGATTTCTTGACGTATTTGAATAAGTTCGGGACGAGAGACCACAAGAGTCCCGCCCTCTATCCTTTGAAGCGTATCCAAGGCCGTAGCTAGTCTAACGCTTAGAGTGTCGGTTCTCTCAGTCTGATCTTGGATCACAAGTATTTGATCACCTATCAGTGAACTGATCCTAGATACCTGCATGTGAAGTGGTACACACAAAACAACAACAGTAGTACTAAAATCTAAATGAATAAGATCAAAGTATGTTTCATAGACCATGTCCGATCAGCAGTCCATGATATGCCTACTTGTTGGAAGTCAGCTCTATCCAAATCATACACCCACGGGAAGGTGGAACAAATAACCTTCAAGTTTCGTCAAACAAGACGTTAAGATCTAAGCTATACTAAATTTACCATAATTCGTTTTTTTAAGAAGTAGGCAAATTTTGGTGTAAAGTAAGGAGCTGACACAGAAGGGGCTCTCAGGGGGTGGTCCTTCATAAAAAAAAGTGTAATCATCTTTAGACGGTATCTTTTCATTGTTATTATTATTCTTATTTTCCAAATATCATTGAGATGGACACATTCGGTTAAACAGAAGACAGCATAAACATTAACAAGAAAGCCTAAAAGAAAAGAACCAAATGGGTTTACAGTGAGATAAGCCCACATAATCACAAGTGAAACTGAGTTCTTTCAACCTCCCCCCCCCAACCTCCCCCCCCCCCGGAAGAAATGTTTCCAAATGAAAATTAATTGTTAACATTATCTATTTTATTCTCTCTTATTCTACCTCAACTAAAATCTGCCGAAATAGTTCGAATCATAGTATGATATATATAGCATGATGACTATCTCTATCAACTTACACTGTTTTCTTCTATTTTTTTTTATCAGTCTTAATTCACAGGTTTAATATACAAAAGTTAATACTGTTGATATGGTGACATATAATCAATAACATTTAGCACTGGTGATACATGTGGCATAAGGTGGCACATAATAAATAACATTTAGTAGTTTTTATATATCGTGTTATGTAATAAATAACATTTAGTATTGATTACATTGTGGCATGTAATAAATAACATGTAGTATCGCTTATATGGTGGCATATAATAAACGACTCTGAGTACTGTTGATTTGGTGGAATGGAAAATATAACATTTAGTTTTGTTTAAAGGCTAATACGGAGCATTCTGAATATAATATGAAACATTCCCAGTGTAGCTAGAGATTTCCTAGCGGTCTCAATGTTACAGCGTAACGCATTTACTTGTACTTTGGCTACTCCCGTACTGACTTGAGAGCATTTCCCTGCTGCGTGGCTATAGCTGTGATTTCATTGCATGTAGTTTCTACATATCATTTGCACATACATTTACCTCGTTTTGCAGGTTCGTTATCTTCAAGAGAGTGGTCGGATTAACTACTCTTTCACATTGAATGGTGTTAGGGACTTGGACCCTACAGACACAATCATCGGACAATGGGTCACGTGATGAGTTTACCGAAAAACCGAGATCTCCCTGATCTTGGGCACCTGAAATCTACAAATAAAAAGATCATCATAACATGATTAATGTCCTCACTGCTGTATCTTCCCACATAGGTAGTTGTACATACATTTTAAATACGTTTAACATATGATGCAATTAAAGATATGTCTCATAAAAATATTAGCAAATTGTGTTAAAAGAAATTTGTACTAGTTTAATAAGTGATAGGTTAAATCCATGTGACAAGAGATCAAATTTTAACAACTCAAAATGAATCAAGACCATGTACATATATTAAAAAAAAAAAAGCATACAACTTACACTATTATAACTCATCATAAGGAAGAACAAAGGAACCAACATCCACAATCTTGAGGTCACAACATCCATGATAGCTGCTCCCCAAATAAGTACTGAGTGGAGAAGACAGAAAAAAATAATGACGTGAGAAGATTTGGTTTAACAGCTTAAATAGAGTCAATTTGTAATTAAGGGGAATGAACTACGTATGTGGAAGGTATGCAAAAACAGTAATAGATCCTTGATTAACGATATTTACTGGTATATTCATGGAGTTGGGTTACCTATTCATCCGGGTTGTTTCCGATGATAAACTTAAAACAGCTTATTCTCGCCCAATCTTAGGAACCGTCTCTTTTCTTCGAACTCTGTAAATAATGACCTTTATTGACAAAGAGCAGGTCGTAATTGCCGCTTCATATTTCTTATTTTCCAAGCGATTGATTTCTCAATATCTGAAATTTGATGTGATGTAGTCAACGGAAACGGAAGGGGAGAGGAGAGAAAGGGGGGGGGGGGGAGAAGACGTGCCCATGATTATCAGGGCCTTTAACTTCGAGAGGCGTATCTCCCCGAGGTCTAATGTGTCTTGATTGCACCCCATAATTTCCGTTATCAAAATCTTTGAAAAGATATCAACTTAGTTAAAAACTTGATTCTAACTTAAAAAAAGAAAATACATCTTTGACCTTAAAAGAAATAAGCAACATCATACTACACAAGCGTAACTTTGTAGTCCACTGATTCATTAAAGAACGCATGTTGTGACTGTCATCCATATAGTAGCTAGATGGTTATATATGGCGCTATAACATGAAGTTACGTGGTTAAGCGTGGAGCTACACCATGCAGATACACTGTTAAAAATGGAACTGCACACGTGCCTTGAAGCTATACCATGAAACTACATGGTTACACCATAAAGCTATACCTGGTAACTAAATGGTTAAATTGTGTAGCTATACCGTATAAAACTACATGGCTATTCCATCTAGCTTCATGATTATACATTGATTTAAAACCAGGGCGGACTCCAATTACATATCCGTCAAACCTAGTGACCTTGACAAGTGGCGCTGCGCTTGTGGCGACACGGCTTGTAGACCGCTCCAGAAATATTGCATTTTTGTCACCATCGTCACGATAACGTCTACAATTTATACTCTCATCACGAAGATTCTAAATTTGGTGCTGTTTCAGCACGTATAATGTTCTTTGATTTTTCATCTGCCTTTAACACCATAAAACCTCATATTTTGGCAGACATTCTTTTCAAAACTGGTGTTCTCCCGTGTGATTCAGTAAAGTGGATCCTGCATTATCTTACAAACATTATCTTACACAATTTGTTCGTATTAATCATAGTATTAGGTCTGATATTACTCACTGTAACACTGGGGTTCCCCAGGGCACTGTTCTTGCCCCCTTCCGTTTCACTCTATACATTGCTGCTATCCGTTCTGATGACCCATGTTGTCCTCTCATCAAGTTTACTGATGACACTGCCTTGATTGGCTTGATTAGGAATGATGATGACAGCAGTTACAAGCAGAAGGTTAATAACTGTGAGCAGAATTACCTTGTATTGAATGTTAGTAAGACAAATGAGATGATTGTTGACATCCGTAGGGCTAATAGGACAGCACCCGAGCCAGTTATAATAAATGATAAAATGGTGGAAAGGGTGAACCAGTACAAATACCTTGGTGTAATGTTCGACCATTAACTAAGATGGGATACACATGTTGATTACGTATCAAAACGTAGAAACCTAGAATGTATTGTTTACGTAAATCACGCTCTTTCAACGTTAATCAGGATATTTTGTCACTATTTTATAATTCCATTATCGGTAGTGTTTGGTCATACTCTATTATATCGTGGAGTGGCAATGGAACCAAATCAACAAAGTTGATCATTGACAACTTCGTCAAGAGAGCTAGTCGGGTTGTCGGTGTGTCTCTCCCTACAGTGGACACCGTGTATGAAAATCGGGTACACAGAAAGTTGATTTCAGTACTGAAAGATAATAGCCACCCCATGTTCAGTAGGTTTAATGATTTGATTATTTCACGAAGTGGTAGAATGAGACCTCCAAGAACACACACCAACCGTTATCCCTCCTCATTTTTGGGCCAGGCTATTAGAATTTTAACTTAAATTTTACACGTTAATCACATGTGCCCATTGCTTGCCCTCACTCGCCATATATGTTTTACTCTTTTGCTGTGAGCATTTGTCCATGTTTGTCATTTTTGTCCTTTTCCATACTTTGATTTACTCATTGTTTTATATCTATCTGTCTATCTGTCTAACTGTCTATCTGTCTATCTGTCTATCTGTCTATCTGTCTATCTAGTCTATCTAGTCTATCTAGTGAAGAGAGAAACTGTGAATACACAGCAGCTGCAGCACTGAGCAGCAGCAGCAGTAGCAATATAGCACCAGCAGCAATCATTGCAACAGCAGCAGTAGCAGCATCAGCAATAGCAAAAGGAACAGCATGCATAGCAACAGCATGCATAGCAGCAGCATGCATAGCAGCAGCATGCATAGCAACAGCATGCATAGCAACAGCATGCATAGCAACAGCAATTCTCTGCTTAGAAAATACATTGCGATCATCCAAACTTGGACAGGTGTTCTGTGATCTTTAGATAACTCACGTTCGTAGTCTTTCTGAAGGAAACTTTACAGAACAGTATAGATTTTCTTTGTGTTAGGATACCTGCTTCTCTGTTTCCTTCACCCGACCCCTTCCTATCCCTCCACACATCAAGAAACAGAAAGAGATGTTACCTTTCCCTGAGTATAGTTGCCAGATCTCCAAGAATACCATCATAGTTTTAACCAGTCAGGGTCATTCTCGGTTGGCAGCCGTACTTTACGATAGAGTTTGAAACTGGCGTCGGATTTTAGCTTTTCCGTGATATGACACTGTTAGTTGGAAAAATGATCCCACAAAGAGAGAAGAGAGAAACCAAAAACGAGAGAACGAGAGAAAGTATTTACACGGGTAGAGATAAGTGTCACGCAACTGATTTCCTAGGTACTGACATCGTATTATCAAAGTACATGTGTACTTGATAATACGATGTCAGTGTGATCCCCAGTGCAAGATATATACTGAGGCATTAACTGTTTAAAACTTTTGCAGATGTAGGGAGTTAAAACACTTCAACCATTTAGACCCTTTTTTTCTTATAAGTCATTCATCCTATCTTTGATACACTTGGGCCTATGTGGGATGCGAGAACAACTACAGCAGAATAAAACGTAAATTAAATAAAAATTGATTTGGTTCTTCCTTTTAATACTCTACAACCGGGCAGTGAAGTTATTTATTAAATACAACTTTCTCTTGTTTATTAGTCTTGGCTCTGACACTGATTTCTGTTCGACTTACATAATAAATTAATTTAATGCAACGGAGAGTTAAATGCTTCAACAGTAATAATGAACTGGCAAGATCAAAAAATACATTCAGCAGCGTTGTTTTCAATGTTGGCCACAATTTGAGTAGTTTGAAGGATGTTAGGGGTTTGTTTGAGATGTCGACGCTGTGACAGGACATAGTTGTACAACCCATAGATGTAATAATGAAACATAAATCTAACATCCACCAAGTGTAGCCATTTTTCTCCTTAAATGTTATAACCAACCCACCACAAAAGTAATAAATTTAAAAGAAAAATTGCGTGGCATGGGCCAAAGCTTGATCTTGCATGTGTTGTTGGAAGTTTAAAGTGTCCTAACTTGAATCAAGAGCCGGTCATTGAGACCGGATGTGACCAACCGAATGATGCATTGAGGCATTCATCGGTCCCAGACTCAAGGTGATGGTGTATAAATCAGAATGCAAACAAGGCCGGGCTTAAGCAAGGGGCAGCGAAGCAAGTGCTCACGGACTCCTATTAAACGGAATAAAAAACACACAAGTTTCGATTTGAGGTATCTACTACTTCCAAGCAAGATCACTGAAATTAGTGTGATATCTTGTGATTTATGTTGGACTATGTGGGAAGATTATTTGGGCTATTTATTGTAGTTCCCCGCTCTACAATCTTGACCTTGTCGAATGCCAAATTTTTTTGTTGAACCTTGTAGGGCCCATAACGAATATCCCAAGCGTAACGTAACTTAGATCATACAAATATGCATGCTCGACCTTTTAACAATGGCATTAAGTGCGAGCTACTATGGAAAAGGAAAGGCCACAACTAAAAGAACGATTTAAAGGGTTAAAGTGATGAGGGAGCCTTGCAGATAAATTTCCAGAAAACGTGATGAAACGTGGTTCGGCCTTTTACCAATGAGGTGATAAACCTGGAGTATCAATCTTTGTCTACAAATTGATGTGCAATACAGCGCCATTGTGTTTAATATGGTGTCACATAATGTGTACTGTTTCCGCTGCTTTTTTTTTTTTAGTGGGTATAACATGGCGTCCTTGTATAGTATCATGTACTGCTCTCATGTTCCATTTCATCGGTGAAATAGAAAGCCAGTTTTGACAAATATACAGCAGTATTAGACTACTCTTTATAACTCAGAGTAGTACAGTCTTGTGTGACATATATGGTAACGGTAAGCATTAGCAGTTTTACAATGTTATGAGAGAGATTCAATGGAATTTTTGTTTCGTCCAGTGTGATATAAAAACATTGGATTGGGAAAGGGGCCAACAGGAAACGACACTCCCCCCGGCACTCCACGGCTACTCCTATCAGGAATAAATCCACGAAGACTGGCTTAATCCCATCAACAAGGACTTGCCTGACACTCACTACAATTCTGAGTATTTGTAGGCACATGGGGTCCTAATTTGTAATTTGCTTATAACCTTTACATAGGTAAAAGATCCATGGAGTTCATTTCTTGTGTGAACGTGCGTGTGTGTAAGGGTAAGGGAGGGGGGGGGGTAAATCATTTTTCTTTCCTTCAATACCTTAAGCCATTTTAGTCTGGTGTGGGGAGGGGGTCAAAGTGTCCCCTCATTAATTTGTGCTGCCCCAGGTAAATTCGATTCTGTGCTCAAGGGTGCACATGTTTGATTCGACCGCAGTTATTCTGGTTTTGCTGATTTTTGTATGCCAATAGGTTCCAGGAAAATTCAGGGTAAAATAAAGGAAGGTTTGCATTAAACTCATTGGGGACATACTTTGAAGCAACATTTTTTTTTCAGAATAAAAGCTGTCACTGCTGGATGGCTTCGATATTTTTGAATACCACCCTTAAAATCTACACTTTAAAACAATAAATAATACAGCATTGCGTAGTTGCACAAGCCCTTGAGCAGACCACGAATGCAATCAATCGATGTTATGGAAACCATAGAACCCCATACAACACATGCATTGAAATAAAAACCCTTAGACTAAAAAGGTAAGTTGAGTAATGGGGTGAGAGCTCACCCAGCCCCATTTCCGCGTTTTTAGAATTTTTTACATTTATGGTTTAAATGATTGAATTTATGGTGGGTATTACGTTTATTGTTAAGACCTATTACATTTGTGATGGATGCTTCATTTATAGTTGTTATTACATTTATGGTTTATACAACAACAGTGTGTCCTACCGACACTATTCCCAGCATACACATCACAGATCCCTCTTAATGTCCAGCGTGTCAGTATGGCAGAAATCGATGACGTAATGGGGTTCAATGACCGTCCGTGTCCGAATGGAAGGAAAAACAAAGACACTATCGTGTATAACGTTAGAATGTTTTGACACTATGGAAACTTCTCACTAGTAGCTAAACATTTTTTACTACCATTGAATTTATGAGCTCATCATTATAGGTAATTGAAAGAATCTATCAAAGAATAATGGGGGGGGGGGGGGGGGGGGAATACCGTACACCTTATTTATGCTGCGTTTCATGGCTAAAGTGATTGGAAAATCTAGGCAGAAATTTTTGAAAGCATACTATTAATTATCTTCTTTTGCATATAAAACTGCAAAACTCCCACAGACTCCCACAGACAATTTCCCCCCGAACAGTTCTCACCTGAACAATTCCCAACCAAAAGAATTACACCTCGGAACCCCCCCCCCCCCATCCCCGACAGTTCCTTCAGGAAAAGGGTAAGTGTTAGGGAAAGAATTAGGGGATTTGGAGGGGAGAATTTTCCTGGGGGTGTGGGAACGTCACATAAAACATGATTTTTGGCAAATAGTTGGAGCGTTGATACATCAACGCATCAAACAAGTTTCACGCCTGTTTAACTCCATGCACATTCCTTGCAGAAATGTAAGAAATCGTTTAAGTAATATAACTATCAACAAAAACGACTATAATTTCACTCAAGATAATAGTAACTTCTTAATTTTTTTTAACCTGATGTACAGTAGTAATACGACATGCTCATTTTGCAACATATATACTTGTAGAAGAAACAGAATAACAAGTAATAAACAGGAAATGAACCATTCAAAATATTCGGAAGAATGTGGCGAACATCTTCCACTTAGCACGCTCTCAGAGTTTCTACACACTATCACATGGAAGGAACGTTCTCGTTGCGAAGAAGGGGGGGGGGGGGGGATCGTCATCTTACTTTCATTGTTTTTATTCCATTTAAAGACTGTGGTTGTTATCCATCAATGGTTGTCTTTTACGGCTGACTTTTCTCTTCACAGCAAAATAACATTCCACTGTACTTTGCAATTAGAGTAATATACAACCACATATCCTCTGAAGAGAGTCCAGAGTAACACTATCAATCTCTTTATCGTATTCTTCCTTTCATCAGCTAGGCCTGTTCCTTTCGCGGGAAGGCGAATGGCACCTTATCTCTTAAAGGAAGACAGGATGTTCAGAACATATCAACATCGCATACAAAGAAAATAGATTAAATCATTGTTAAGCCATTCAGTCCCATCAATAAACATCTGCAAAATCTTCATCTCCTCACAAAATTATGCAGGTGATGGGTAATGGAACATGGATCATTTGAATTTTGAAAAGTTTGGGTGAAAAAATTATTGTTGAGCCACAAATAATTGAATTTCTATCTGTGAGAAACTTATTTCTTAAAAGGAAGGCTATGGTCCTTCCTTGTTTTGAATAATTCGGTGTCAACAAACATTGATTTTGAAAATATGATTGTTTTCTGCCAAACAAATACTCTACCTCTAAATATGCTACCGGTATCTCACTTGATAGAATACGTATAGTAAATCCCTTAACTACTTGCACACTTTACTTGATATACTTGACACAGAAAACGTTTAACCAGACATTTTAATGTCTGGTTAAATGTTTTCACCAACATTTAACTTCGTCTCATATTCGAAGCTCCTGCTTATAAAAGTATTCAATAAAATGGTCGACTAACTATCATTACTCTTAACTACTTACTCTCATCATCAAAGAAAACTTGTTTGCTTACTCATCCATGACAAATTTGTTCCTTTTTATGGAATAAATTTCATGATTGATTGAACAGATCTGAACAGAGATCGCACGGTAAATCTAGTTTGTTATTTATCTTACAACTGATTTGTCCAAATCAAAGTAACGTTAGGATATTCATGTAAAGTTAGGATATTCATATAAAGTTAGGATATTCATGTAACGTTAGGATATTCATGTAACGTTAGGATATTCATGTAACGTTAGGATATTCATATAAAGTTAGGATATTCATGTAACGTTAGGATATTCATATAAAGTTAGGATATTCATGTAACGTTAGGATATTCATGTAACGTTAGGATATTCATGTAACGTTAGGATATTCATATAAAGTTAGGATATTCATGTAACGTTAGGATATTCATGGAGTTTTCAACTCAAAGTCAAGCAAATGGGTTGGTTGGTTCTGTCGTCGCGTCAACACTCGGCGAGGTGTTGAAGAAGAGGTCGTAAATCACTTGATGTCCACGGTCCCATCCGTACAGCTTTTGGTCACGTGGGTTGTAATTGAGCGAGAAAGTGTTCAAATATTTATTGTCGAATGGAATATTCAGAAACTCCTCGGTGCTTGTCTTCGTATCATATCTGTAGTTGATTTTGTTATCATGAGATTGGAAGCCATTGGTGCAGTACAGAACACCACAGACAATGAAACAGTTACCCGCAGCGTTCTTTGGGTAATTGGTCCTCCAAGTCTGAATAACATCGAGGGTTTCCGAATTCAGTTTACTTATGAGAATAAATCCACTTGCAGCTGAGCTTGAATATATCACCCAAAGACCCGTCTCGTCAGTTGATAGATCGAAGTCTGTGTATGCGCCAGATCGGTAAGCGTAATCTCCAGAATCTGGAATCGTTTTTACCGTCAGTTGCTGATTAAATGTTAGATCGTATCTTGCGATATTGTGACTGCCGTATACATTGTAATAGAGAGAACCGTTATAGGCAACGAGGCCGGTTCCTTCGACGTTTTCAGGAAGTCGAATGTTCACCGCATTTTCGTTGCTATGGTAATCTTTCAATGTATTGAAGGTGCTGATGTCACGCGAATTTCTGTGTATAAACGGTTGCAAAAATGGAATTACGTTGGAGATACTTTAAGATCATGAAACATTACTTGGATTGCTCTCAGTTACATTAAAATGTAATTATTGTGGCTATCTGTGGTACGACCAACTGTCTGTGTATTGTCTTATTTAAGTGCAGGACCCTGCAGAGATGTGGTGTTTACAAGATTTATTTTGACCTCTGCTGCCCTGAGATGGCGTTTGAGCTACAGACACGTAACGGGCTTCCTCTAGTCAATGTGATATACAAACATAACATCATCCAAGTTTTCTTCCTGAGAAACAGTATCTATACAAGGAAGGCGTCACAAACGCACACCCACCCCATTCATACACACGGCACTGATCATGATACCGGTAGTTATATCGATAAATTACGATTCAGCAAAAAGGAACAATACACACTGATATTAATATAAACTATCTCACAAATATTTTCAAATATACCCCTTCCTTCCCAGAAGGTTTGCTAATGGTTTGAAGACGGACCCAGAATTTGTTTTTGTGTAGTCACCATTCGAACGCAGCTTCAATAAAACTGATATGCGCGTGTAACAATTTAACTCCTATAGGGAGATTCACTAATTCTGAGAGTTACCGTACGTTCGGTACCTAGTGGTGACAAAGGACAGTTTTAATTACACTCTCAAAGTAAACTTAAAACAAAAAGCAAAAACATGTAAAACGAGTTCAATGGATAGTCCAGTTGAAACTTAATGGTGCCTGTATGAAAAAAATATATATATTTCTTTGTCACTGCTGGCATTCAAAATCCTACACAGTAACATAGCTCGAGAGAGAGAGAGAGAGACGATTAAAGAGACTGGTCTGGTCAAGCAACATTTCAAGTTGCCTCGAGGTTACAAAATGTTACATAACACCGGCAAATTCCAACAAAATGTCATTTCTGTTCTTTGATATTCATGTACGTTTTTTAACTTAAAATTGACACCAGTGAAATAATACTGTCTATTGATTAACATGTTGCTAAGTTGAATTGAGTTCTTAACTCTTGAGCTATAATAATGTTTCTTTTAGGCAAGTTGAAATTAAAGAGAAATAAAAAGGACATGCAATTGATTGATTAGCTGTGACATCACAGATTTGAATAATGCAATGTACCACTGTGTAATTTGTCAAAAAATCCAAACAGAACATGCTGTTGGAATATGAATGGCACCAATAAAGAGCTTGAAAAATTTAGTTAACTGTTACGAAATTTGAAACCTTTTCAATGGTAAAAAAGTCGATAAATAAATTTGTAATGTTACATTGTTCTAATTCCGAAGAACCGCCGAGGGACAGCATTGCCGGGGTGGGGGAGGGGGTTCGATTCAGACATGGACCGTTTATCCTATTTATATTTACATCCTACCCAGTGGTCAACTCACCGTCCGTTTTCGAGATTAAACGAAATAACTCGTTTTGTGTTCTTGACAGGATCCCGGAACCAAGCACCGTATTGTGAACGCAGAGCACCAACAGTATATGGTAGAGAAACTGACAGTAAATTATTGCCGCACGTGTCTGAGGAAGTATAAATTCATATCATGTATTGTTAGTTGTTACAATCAATAAATTTGTCAGATGATAATTATCACGCATTGCAATGACAATATAGTTCAAAAACAACATATTTACTCAAATGTTGTCAAAATCAATTTCAATACAAAGAATGGTTAGACTTTGCTTGACCTCTACGTTCAGCAGCCTACTTCATTCATGTGGTAATTGGTGTTAATGTCGAACTTTATTTCCATTGATGATCACCACTTAGCAGAGTTGTTGACCAGTCAGAAAGTTCGACTATAGGGAATAAGCGGTCACCTCAACTTCATTGTGAAGCATCAGCTAAATCTTACAGGTCTTCTCTTTTATGCTTTTCAAGTAGGCGATCCTTCATGATGTTTCAAACTATTGTACATATGTTAAAATTTAAACAACTTACTTGCATAAATTTAGGAATCTCCTGACAAAAGTATATCACATGATTTCAAAAAGACATACATGAAATACGATAATTCGGGTGACTACATTTTTCCATTAACCCTAACCCTAACCCCTAACCCTAACCCTTGTCCTGAAGGAATTGCGAGGGCGTGGGAATTTTCCGGAGGGGTGAGTTGTATGGACACGTGTCAGGCTGCATGGAACTACTTCAATTTAGTGAAAAGATTCAGAATTCGACAATGTTCTTATAAAGGACACTGGAACTGCCAGTTGATTTTCATTCAACTTATGCAAAAATGGCAGCACCCCTCTTTAAACTTCAAAAATGTGCATCTTGGATAGGAAACGATATTTCTGAATGAAACTTTGCAAAGATGTTTGTCAAACACCTTTGCTTCATTTGATGGGGTGGGGGAGGCAATCGAACCAAAAGCAGTCAATCCAACGACCTTCCCGTGTCCGTGATGTCTGTGTTCTCGATCACCCTATCAGGTGAACAGAACAACTCTCGTTTCGAGCTCATCACGACATTCGAAGTTTGTTTTTGATGCTGGCTATAGATATTAATATAATGGTTTGGTCTTACCTTGAGTTCCTTCTTCGTCCCACTTGTCATAAAGAATCCTTGTATCATCGTTGTTTTTGCAATCCTCTAACCTGGCCTTAAGGGCTTCGATTTGTTTGAGAAGTTCTGACGTGTCCGCACTTTCACTGATTTCTAACTCGTCAAGAAGAGCCGTCACGTTGTAAATCTGTAAGATCAAGTGGTAATTAAAAACAAAGAAGAATGTTATATATATTTACAATCGTCTGTACTTTTATTGTTTTCATTTTAGGTATCCTGCTTCTGTGTTATGTTTAATTTTTTATATTTTAGGCTTTTAACTTTTATAATTTGTTTCTTTCTTTATTTTTCTCTTATACTGTATGATGTTGTTGTTGTTTAACCCAGGGCCTCAGGGAAGAGCAACTTTATGTTGATTGGACCACCCTGGTAAAATATGATATAAATAAAATAAATAAATAAAAAAGAAGGAAATTTTATATTTCAATTGTTCTCTGAAAATATAATTTTATAGATATAGATAGGTATAGATAGGAATGTATAGATAGAAACTGTAATAATGTGACCCCTAAGCCCTTCACCACATCCCGCCCTCACTTACGGTCGCGCCCTTAAAGCAGCAGTTTTCGTTGGAACACTTTATTTTATATAATTTTGTTATTTCCGTGTAGTTTGCAATGCAATGCTGATTAAAATAGGTTATCAACGTAAGCTCCTCACTTACCTTTTCTCTCTTATTGATATATATATTGGGTGAATTAAGATATGTATAAAATTCCTAATGTCCGCTGAACACGTTACCTCTTTAATCACGTGCAACCACTGTTTTAAACTCAACCAAACACTTATGTGATGATTGTATATAAAAAATAGACTCATTCGCAGAAATCCTCCCTCGTCAGTGTGCCAGTATTACATACATGTATACACAGTCTATTGACATGTGTACACAGGCAAGGGAACAAAGTGAGGCTAACGTGACACTTTTGAAACTGGTTCAATTATTCAACGACCTGACTCATGGCCCATAATATGGGAAGAGTCTTATCGCCGCTTCGTAACGTAAAGTATAGCTTCTCATGCAAAGCAGATAGTTGTATTTTTTCGACCTTTATCTCAAAGTTGCAAGTAAGAATTGACCAGATATCCTTAATGTCAACAGGTACGGTATTTTGAAGTCACTACCGCGGTTTTCAATATCGCGGTAATGGACGCAAGTTGCTGCTTTTAGTTTGACAATGCTAACTGCAAATAAACAACTTAGTTCGAATTGCTTACTAAAGAAGGCAAAAATGTTAGTAGAAAACAATTTGCATGACAATAAACGGTAGTACAGGCCACACCATTATTATCATTATGGTCCGCAGTATGATTAGTTATTGAAGACACATAGTGATATTTAATAGCATAAATGACCCCAGAGATTGAGACCATTGTCACCTTGTTACAAAATGGATAAGTGTGAAGTGTGTGGGTGTTTGTTTGTAATTGTTATAAGCAAATATTCTTCATTACGAAACACCAACCACCGCACCCCCTCACTCTACCTTTCTTACCTCTCTCTGTAGATCTTGGATTACTACGGTGGCAGAATGGTTTTGTTTCAGTGACACTAACAGTGCTTCCATATCCGTAATTTCGTTTCGTATCTGTACGATCTCTGGGCGTGAAATGACTAACGTTCCTGATTCAACCCTCTCCAACGTGTCCAAGGTCGTAATCAGCAACTCGCTAACCTCATCAATGCGCAAGTTCTGTGCGTGATAGGCCGTCACGTGATCGCTTAGTCTCACGTCCAGTCGAGATATCTGTGTGAAGACAATGGGAGAAGTCAGATTACGACATATACAGTCACTAGATATTTTTGACCTGCTATTCATGTGACAGTTTCAATTCTCCCAACCACCAACGTCTAGTCCCTCCCTCAGCCTGTCTTAAATTCCTCTTCATGTGAAATCAAAACAATGGATCCCTGTTAACGCTGTGTAATATGAGCTGCTCTGCATCTTTCGAATTTGCTGTCAATCAAAGAGTACTGTAACTCAGAACCAGTTGAAAGTTTTGCTTTCCGGAAAGTAAAACTATAGCTTAGGGTGATGAGTTACGGCCTTTAAGCTTTATTAAATTGTATCAATTGCTTGCAAATATTAAAAGATAAATTTAAACTGAAATTATTTTGGGTACCTTAAACTTAAGTTCAGGCGTGAGGTAATCACCGTTCGATACACCACCTGATGACTCTATCATTCCCTTACGTAGCTTCTCCAGTATGCAGACCCGTACACGGGAACACAAGGGGAGGGTATATAGGAATACAGGGAGAAAAAGATGGAAATCCTAGGCAAACATGTTCCCCTCCTCCAGGCCTGCAAAACTCCCCAAGTTGGAAAGTCTGGTTACCGGCCTGCTGGTATGTGGTACATTTTTATACTTACACAATGTGGTATTGTATTCTTAAAAAAAAAAAAAAAAAACAGATAGATAGATAGATAGATAGATAGATAGATAGATATGACCAAAGTCATTTATTTGGGGGAGCCCTAAAGTCATATTACGGGAGGAGTTTTTTGCAAGTATAAATTCCATAAAAACTGTCCAAGTTGAACCATAGCCGCAAAGATTGGCCTACCTGAGTTTGAAGGTCAAAGATCTTCGATGTTGTATCTGAACTCACGATCTTTGAACATTGTACGGTGGCTGGAACTTCAACTCGACAGACACATTGGTCAGAAGAATTACCAGATGGATTTACAGATAAACCGTGCACACCCGTGTCCTGATTTAAACAACAAACAAAAAAAATGAGAAAACAAAAGTACAAGAAAGAGCAAAATTATTACCTCAAAGTGTTGTTCAATGTTTCAAGTTAATCAACAATTTACAACTAAATATAGTTCCTGAAATCCATCTGTCACAACATGGACAGATTGTCTTGAAATTCTCGCACACATTCACCCTTGACATGTAAGAGTATAATATGTCGCAATGGCTCAAGGTTTTCACATTGGTTGTGTCGCATAGGTACGTTGTCTTATGCTTTCCCAAACAGCTTGAGTTTTGCATAAAGAAGTACGTCATTTGTATTGTAGGATATCAACCAAAATGACCTGAGAAAGATTTGATATCGTGTCTTATTAATTTCTAAATTAAAGATGCTGTCAAAATTTCGAGTTGTGGCCATCAACAAATTAATTGAAGGTAAAATCATGAAAAGGGACCGGCTGACTGAGGTTATAGTGTGCCAAGTGAACATCGTGCAGTATATATAACTCAATAGGGAATTACTTTATTGGAAGCTACACCCACTACCTCATAGTTGTATAAGTCAATGTTTCAAGTTCAGCAGTGCGTCACGGATTAAATTAATCTTGAAATTGCATTTGTCCCTAATTAAGTAAACACAAAGACATGTACAGTATAGCCTCCAAAGAACTAATTAAATTTTTGCTTTTTAGTGTAAAGTCGCCAGTTCTTGGATGATCATTATCCGACTCCATGAATTTTCAATCTTTAACCTAATATTGTCTATTAAGTTTATTCATTAGATAATAAAAGACTTACAATATTTGCATCTTAAATTCCTCAGATTATATAAATATTTTTTTAAGGTTATGACGGACTTATTTGGTGTTAAGAGAGCATTTTAAACGATAAGCTGTCAGTGTTATTTCGGTACTTACCATCAAATTCCTGGAGTAAACGTTTCGGACATTTGTTGCTGCCACAAGAAGACTAAAAATTAAACCCAAACTCTTTCTTGAAAACGCCATACTGGAAAAGTTGTAACTCGAAAAAATAGTTGTAGCTTCTTCAGTATTTGACGGTAACAGTCTGATGAAGTCAAGAAGATTGAAGTAGAAGTAAATGATGTCCATAGTGTCCAGATCCTTATATTTATAGAAAAAGAACAGTAAAAAAAAAATATTGTTTCTGTTTTTCTTCCCAAAATTCTTTTGAATCAGGATCTATGGTGAAGGTGAGATTTGGGTAAATTCCCAAATGAGTTGACCCAAGGAAATGTAGATTTTCAGAAAGATACCACACTAGTTATTGATACAGGAAGCACACATTAAGCCGATAGAATTCATTTAAGTGGAAATCGTTTAGTGTTTTGTCGTGATTGTGGGATCTGGGAATTAATTTGACCTGAAATGATATGATTAAATGAGTTCCTGAAAAGCGTCCGGGTAAAAGGTTCTTTCGTGTCATTTGGGCTTATGAGTGCCGCGGTCTGTTATCTCTCTGCAATCAAATCGTAATACAGTCACATGAAGGAGGTTGATAAGGGATGGTTTCGGATGGTCTGGCGACATCGATAAATGTACAGATACAATTCTGGTTTCAGAGAGTCATTACAATCTCCTTAGCATAAAATGACTTATCTCATCCATTAACAAAAAAAAAAAAAAGAGTAATGCCCTCCCTGAAGTTACATAGAGGTTTTCGCCCTATGAAGTTGATGACTTTTTCCTTCAGCGATAACTGGTTCAGGGTAAGTTGCCTTACTCATGAACAGATACACTAGAAAACGTGTGTCCTGATTAGTATTAGCACGTGTAGGTCTACTCGTTTCAGGAACAGGTGCCTAAGGTAGTGTTTTTCCATTAAAGTTATTTCTATTAAAATGAAGAGAAAATTTTGAAAGCTAAGGAGTCAGCCTGACTCCTTAGCTTTCATAATTTTCTCCCGGGTGGTTTTACATTAAAGTTACTGTAGGTAAACGCTTGTCAATGTTGGATAAAAATGTATTTTGTAACACTTCTGATTATAATATTAACAGTAAGCATTCATTTGTGTCCGAGATAAGGTTGTTCCTTCAGGTCTACGAAGAGATGAGCCAGGAAGCTTGATCATGAAACTTGAATGTCTTCTTCAGCACATCAACAGATCTTCAAAATCATGACTGCAGAATATGTTTTTCCAATTAACAAAATTGTTGCCATGCATTCGTCCTTCGTTTGTCCCCATTTGAAACAGGAAGAAGTATATCGTCATTAAAGCGAGCTCGTTTCTCTCTTGCTCATTACATGTCTAAGACCAAATCACGCTGTTTTCGTCGTACACTGTTTATACGGCCATTTACTAGGCAGGGCGTAATATAGGTATGTGTATTTGTTGTGGTATTCACTGAGCCTTACCTTCATATTTTGGCCATGCACCAGTCTATGTCCAACATCAACCGTTCCTTCAGCATCACTCAGCCCGGAGGATAGAGTGGGACAGTAGGGGTGGTTCAGAGGGGGAGTAGGGGTGAACGTGCCGTGTTATCTGTTAATTTTTTTTTTTAAACATTTGAAAGATGAAGAGGGAGAATGACGGAAGATTGATAGTATGAAGTCCAGCAGCCTTTAGTTCAGCCATCATTGTCCTCTCAAGTAGGTCTACACGGAAGCATAACATTTAAACAATGTTTAACAACGTTGTTTAAGTGTTCACCTGTTTCTAACAGACTACTATGTCTGGTGCTGGTTTAAACAATGTTTAACAACGTTGTTTAAGTGTTCACCTGTTTCTAACAGACTACTATGTCTGGTGCTGGTTTAAACAATGTTTAACAACGTTGTTTAAGTGTTCACCTGTTTCTAACAGACTACTATGTCTGGTGCTGGTCATTAACAACGTTGTTTAAGTGTTCACCTGTTTCTAACAGACTACTATGTCTGGTGCTGGTCATTAACAACGTTGTTTAAGTGTTCACCTGTTTCTAACAGACTACTATGTCTGGTGCTGGTCCAATTTGTTAAATTACATTCGACCAAGTTCTCACTGGTCCTAAATGAAAAGCTGAATTTTCGTGCGAACTATTTAATTCTAAAACGTGCACAAATTTTTGTAGGACACATATATGGGCTATTTGGGTGAGGTCAGTTTTTTAGTTCATTCATACCGCAATGTTTGCTTAACATCTTTTCATCGAAATGGATAACTGCAAAATTCAAAACTTGATTAATTAAAACTGCGAATCAATTATATCAAACCATTTCGTCCCTTGAATTAAGCATCCCTCTTCTAATAAATTACATCAGTCTACATTTGGTCCTATTTGTGCTCAGATCTCGTGGTCGGAATCGCAGGGCAGGCTGTCCATAAATCAAGTTGATGGTCCCAAGTCATAAAGGTTTTGGTTTATCTATACTATTGACGAAATGACGCAGAATAAGGAATGTTGACACCGTTAGCTAGCATTAATTTTGACAGGTGTAACTTTATATAATGTACACTGGCTGGTTAAGGAGATTTCTTATTGACGTTGACAATTAACTTTTTTTTCACTTTCCATCCAAGATTCGAAGTATAGTTTCACCCTCCTTGATCAAAACAAACCCACGCACACCCCCCCCCCCCCCCCACCCGCTCCAACCCACACACAACGTTGCGTTTCGTTTCTTCATGTGTGATCATACTATTGTTGCGAATAAACTGCTCAACAAATGAAGAATGTACTTCTCATCTGAGCTACTTGTCGAGGAGCAAAAGGGAGTCGAATACCCTTCACTCCTCGGGGCCAAGGAGGGGGACGCCACTAGAACAGAATCCTGGACACGTCACTGGCATCCATGTCTTTATCAATCAACGACCTTTCTCTGGCGTACCATGTACCGCCGAATTTATCTTGATGAGACGAAGAACCAAAGTACTCGATATGATCTCAATTCAGTGCTCACAGGAAAGTCATCAGACGGGTCAAAGTAATGTCAAATAGGCAAATTTACGGCTTAGTGACCAGACGCACCTGTTACCACAAATCGACGAACAAATGATCAACAAGGTGTATTCAGACGGCAAGTAACAGGCGGATGCTGAAGACGGATGCTGATGTAACTGATGAGGTAATCGTCTATATTTGGTACATTACGTATTGCTTAAATGTATCTCATTGTCTATTTAGCCCCTATTCAAACACTTTCACCCACAGTACCAGTTTATTCCAACCTTATTATTCTTCTAGCTCACCATATTATTGTAAACTCATCTCATGATGTAACCACTATTTTCAACAAAATAGCTAGCAGATGATGACTTAAAACCGTTTTATAGGTTATTTGATATTCTTCTCTCCCGCTTGACTATCGCCTGGACAGATGTATATATTGAACGTAATTTTATGCTAAGTGTTCTCTGCCATCTACACAAATATATAAGGTCCTGCATCATATATGTATACATGGTACTAATTGAATAGATTCACACACAGTCTTAAAACAACTTCATATTGTTTCTGATATAGCCACTATCATTACATCATTACACTATCATCAGCATCATACAGCTTAGAGTTGTAAAAAGGAAAATGGAGTGAAATTACATAAATACCTTCAGCATATGTGTTTATTTATGTTATCGACCCCTAGCCATGTCTGTGTTCATTGCCTATTTACAGAGAGCTGCAATCGTTCTTGGCCGATATACTTATTAAGTTTCTTACGTGGGAATCTCCGTTCCCCTCCCTCTTCACCAAACAGTACAAAAATAAACAAAACAAAAATAATGATTTATACCAATATCCTGTCCCTATTCAGAATTCCTTTCTGATTTCTTTGTCATGAGATCATTTCAACTCTAAGTCAATAAAAATGATAAGATTTTCGACTTGTGTGATCAAGTTTACCCCCTACCGTACATGGTTTGGGGTAACCTCACATTACAAGGCCTAGCTGACTTTCAAAACAATGTTGCTTGTGAGTGCGTGTGTTGAAAGTGGCGGGGGTCCCCCTTTTCTACTGTCGTTTTCAAGGCATTACAGATCAGTTGAAGGAGAAAGTTGGAAACTTTGAGAAGTAAACTTTCCCAATGTGTTGCTTTAAGACCTTAATAATTACTGTACCCTTTAAAGCTATATACAATAGAAAGTTAAAGTTACTCTTTTCTTTACGGTATATAACGTGCTACAGCTGCATTTGGAACTTTGCAACACCTCTTCCACAAATTAGGGTAACGAATTAAGACAACAAGGCATTACTCCATTAGTAAAACTGGTTGTATGATGGGCAAGGAAGAATATGTAAGGGTCTTTGGTCCTTTATGAATGGCACCCTTCTTTACATTGCATAATTGCGATTATATTTATAGACTGAGAAAATATGTCTGTTGAGTCAAGGGCAATTTTAAGTTACTAATAGGGGCGTGGTTTGATGTCTTGAAAGTGAGGGAGCAAACCAGGATCAAATGGTAAACGGCGTCGAAGACCCGACTTGAGTGTGAACCGCTCCTTACAAGGGCGTGGGGTCTACGAAGGCCCAGAGGGGCCCAGAGCAGAGCCAGGTGGGTGTCCAGGAGAGAGATCCCGGGAGACTCCGAGGAAGTAATGATACATTTTAGCTTCATATATTGGCACTTGACAAACGTGGCACAATTTGAGGGAAGAAGTTTTGTCTAGAGGACGTCCCGGGCTTTGGAACAATTCAGAATTGGCATGCGCGAACCTTTAAGAAAAAAAAGTTGCGTTTTAGTTTTAGCGATATAAGTGATAAAAAAGTTGAGAAAGGGGTCCCCAAGAGGGCTCTTGTTGCACTCCTCGTCCCTGGCCTGGAGAGGGTGCTGACCTGCTCCTTGTTGCGGCACTGGAAATGGAGTTTAAATTTCCGTACAACTCGCATTTAGACAACATTTAAAAAGTACGTAAATATATACAGATAAAGAAAATTGTATTAAATTTGAGATATTTAATTGTAATTTAGGATACTTAACTTTTCCCATGTACCATTTCTTCCCACCAGAGAACAGGATGTAAGAACAGCCTGCTCTACATCCTGCTCCTCTGTTTGTTTTTTTTCCTTGCATATTTGTAGATGCTCTAGGACAAGTTTCACTCAAATTTTTATTAGTGTGAAAAATAAGGCAGATACTATCTCAAAGGTTATTACACACCGGATACATAGTAAAAGTTTAAATGGGAGTTCCACTGAAGGATAGGCAAATTTCCGTTAGCGGATGCATCTTGGGAAGTTAAGGCAACGTATTGGCGAGCATCGGAGGTGCAAAATCGGACAGTTTAACTTAAGGATCCGATCCCAATTTTTATTTAAATTTGACTCCTTTTTGACTATTCCGGTCATTTGTTGAGAAGTTGTTGCCTTTCCCAGGTTAATAGTTTGAAATGCCGTATCTTATGAAACTCATATGAAGGTTGCGGGTGACAGTAACCGTCGGTCAATTTGCTGAGGATGGTGGTGCTATTTGAAAATTGCAGAGCGAGAGATGTAGTGATGTGCGTTGAAAATATTTGGTTATCCACCTTGCTCCTACATGCAGGGAACCAGAAGATGTGGATACGAAAATCACTGCCACTTACTGTCCATGACTGTTTCTGTGTCAGGGTTTTGGAATGTTCATATACCTCAGTACAATTGTATGACTACCCTGACAACTCAATTGCTACAATAGGTAAGATGCGGCCGCGGTGGCGTGATATTGTTGAGGTGTGTAATGTGTGCAGAGCGTCTATAGTCTCCCCGGTGTGCAGTTGTCCCTCATTTAAAAAAAAAATGGGGCCAATTGCCCTCCTTGTCCCTCCCTCCCCCCCATTCTGCCTATGGTTACTACTTATGCATTTGTTTCTTGTAGTTGTTATTGGAATCGAAGAATATTTGAATAGTCTGAAAGTTTTAATGTGCAACATGATATTCCACATCTGAGTGAGAATTGTATTACGTATATGCTATTTTTAGTAAGTTTAGTGAGGGAAATTCGAACCTGGCTGGCGATTCTATACTTTTTTGGAGAGAAATGTAGAATCTGTCGGTTCCTGTATCTGCCAGTGTTAAAAAAGAGATTTTTTAATAGAGAAAGGAAAAAATGTAAGTTCATGATCCCACCGGAATGATCGTCAAGGTTAATACTTGCAAAGTGCAGACCAAGTTAAAGAACTATTCAGTCATAATTATATTTTAATAAAAGGAAATGTGTTTTAGGAACCTCTTGTTACATAACAATATTACGGTATTAACAGGTGATATCTCTTCCAATTTGATTTAAATTTAAATCCAATCCAATCAAATTCCTTCATCATGGTGAAATTTATTTAATTCCATTATAAAGCGTGACGTCATTTAGAAAGTCGAGTGCGTTAATGAGCAATATGGAGTAAATATATTGTCATTGAATTGAAAGGATTGTTAAAACTAATCATAAATTGTATGCAATCTAGAGAAATACAGAAATGTCTCTGAGGTTGGCTGGCCGGTTGGAATTAATATATTGCCAAATCAATAGAAGTATCCAATGGACTGTGGTTAGATGTTATGCACTCACTGAGGTAAATACTAAATACAATTTTAGACAATGATTGAAAAAATGTTGGCAATCATGGTGTTCATAGCAAAAAAAAAAAAAAGATGAACGAGACAAAAGTTTCAATTCATCACATCAGTTTATTTTTTCCCTGATAAAGAGCTTTAATGCAGTTTCGTAACCAGCTTTGGTCATCGTGGAGGAGTGGGTGCGGGGGACTGTAAAGTGTTGAAGTAATGTAAAGTTATATATGACACTACATTTAAGCAGATCGCCACCGTCAGTTGGCTTGAAGCGTACAGACAAAATTTTTGGATAAAAATATTTGTAAGATCAGGAGAGGAAATTCAACTGTGAGGATCGCAGTTTAAATTTCCTCTAGAAGTATGTAAAAGTGTGGGGCAAAATATATCTTCGCCCCCGCTTATGAAAGTGAGGGGCCCGACCTGCCTAACCTTCCCGCTTCCTATGTGTAAAACAAACGGAGCAGGAGATGGTCTCAAACATAGTCAGTCTCTGTTGTTACAACTTTTAATGTAAAAATTAACCTACATCGTTAAAACTACCGATAATATAAACAAAACGTGACCGATTATGTAAAAATAACTGATAATTAAGACCTGCTCTCCTACGTGTCTAGATGCCTCTTCATGCCTTCACTTACACGCATGCGCACATACATGTTAGAGGGACTGTATGGAATTGGAACTGAAAAATTTTCACATTACCAGCCTCACCGACTGTCACCCCCTTCCCTCCTTACCCTGACCACATTCCTACCTTACACAAATGCCTGCCTACCTACCTTCACAGGTACGTGTGTACAAATTAGCAAATGTTTCATAAATATCGAAACGGAAAGTTGCAAAGTCAATATCAACACGTTTTGTACTTCCATATCATCATGGCGAGAAAATAAACAATATGCCAACACGTCTATTATGAAGCAGATAATGCCCGCCGTGGTTTCATAGATGGTGAAAACTATATATGTGATGAAAACTGTATACATACATGATGACAACTAGTAAAGTTGAAAATTTTTGTCCAGCAACCCAGAGCGTTTATTCAGCTGAAAGGAGTCAAAGGATTTGATGATCCCATCGTGTAGATTAGGGAGGAGGTTAGGATTCCAGGAGTAAAGGAATGGCTCATGGCCCATCATAGTATATGACTAATTCCCTTTGTATTTGAAAGAGAACAACCACTTCATCACAAGAATACCAATCACAGCAACTCAGTTTTATACATGGGGCCAAGCAGTACAATCGCCGGCCCATTTCAAAATAAATTGATGTCACACCCACTTGAAGAGAGACAGAGAGAACGGTGAAAAGAGAAAGAGGGGAAACACAGTAGACGTAACCCTAAATGCTGGCGCTATCCACCTTTTAGTATCCCGAAAAGCATGCCCCATTTTGTAGGCTCAGTCAAACAAAAAGAGCGCTCTCTTCACTTCCCTAATAGAGCGCCTGGCTGTTTCACATATTACTAACTCAGAATAGTTTTTAATGTGTAATAGAATTAAAGGCTGTATTGCATCACCCTGAGCTATATTTTTACTTCCCTGAAAGGAAAATTCTCAGCTGGTTCTAAGTTACGGTACTCTTAGATTGCCAGCAAACTCGAAAGATGCGGAGCAGCTCGTATTACACAGCGCACACAGGGATCCATTGTTTTGATTACACATGTGGAGGAACGTAAGACAGGCTGAAGGAGGGATAGGAGGTAGGTGGTTGGGAGAACTGAAACTGTCTGGGGTGATGCATTACAGCCTTTAATTTATTCCCAGTTAAAACTATACCTGCTGGTGGAATTGGCTGATTTTGACTATTAGTAAGCCCTATTGGACATTTTCCAGTTACAGTTTCCATGTAACTTTTTTCTGCGAGTCCAAATGTACAATGTGTGTGACGACAGAAATCCATTTTGTGACTCATGAGCCCCAGTCTACATGATGAGACCATCAAAGCTTTTGTACCTGTTCAGCTGAAGTAACGCTCGTAGCTCCCACACTAAGTGTTGTAACGTAAATGGCCTTTACAATCTTCCTTATGCTGCTGGCAGAGCTGTTCAAAATCTTCAGTTAAATGTTATTATTGCTTAATTAAAGGTTAACAAAGAGACTTGGAGTACGGCACGAAATCAGTTAATTATTATACAAGTATACACCGGACATATGTGTGTGTTTCATGTAAATGTTACGCTATTATTAGTGAACACTTAAAGAGATTGTGTTCAAGTTTATGCTTAGTGCCATGATTTATTGTATACGTTATTTGGAAATAAAAAGTAATGGGAGGTTTGCATCCAAAAAGTGACACGCAAACCAAGCGAAACAGAGATTACCTGCGCGCAGAGAACCCTTTTGTAGTACCTTGATGTATAAGGTATAGTGATTTTCTACGTGTCAACGTTGGAACCTTTAGTATGGAAGAAACCTAACAGGTGCGAAAACGCTACAGCCCGTTTTGAATACATGTCGAACATCACAGTGATAATTTTACGGTTGTCCTGCATATAGAGCTACGCAGGGTTCCTTGATACTAATTGGTTGATTTCATGTTAACAGTTGATTTATCGTCCCTTAATGTTATATTTACAATAATTTAAAGGTCGTGTGACATGAAAATTCCATCCAAATCTATCGAGAATTGATGATTTTATTGACTACTTCCTGTCTCATATCTGCATCATGAATAATCATTGGCTAAGTATGCAAATTTGTAATGTCAAGAGAGTCTTGCACGATATGTCTTATGCTATCCTATATTTACTTAATTTTTATTTAAAGGACAATTGAGAATTTTATATACCCGGAGGATAATATTTTGGAAGAGTGTATTTCTATTTTTTTTTTTACAAAAATTGAGATCATTTACTAATGTGAAACCCAGTAATTATTAAGTAATTAGAAATAATCCATATAGGCCTAACAAAACGAATTATAGACATTGTGATACACTCCAAGTCATGCTTGCATTTCATCAAACTTTGAGTAGCCAGATCTCAAAAACGATAAAAGTTAGAGACGTAATCGCAACAGATCGTCATACACAGTTTCAGTCTGCAACTCGTGAATAAAGCTGGCTCGTTTCTTGATGCATACCACACAACCATAATCATATTGAATCGATTTAATATGGAGATTTATTCCTGAACTGTGATTAGTTGATTTAAAGTGACGTTAAAGTGTCATAGATTTAAGAGACAATGTTAATCTATTTTTTTCAACTCAAAAAAAAAAAAAAAAAATGATAAATCCCCAAAAAGTATGTTGGTTGCTAATGCCAACTAAAGTTCCTCACAATACGAACCAATATCCATATTAGCCTGCAATTTAAAAGTATACGTTAATTTCTATTACTTAGAAGTACGTCATTTTCATTTTAAAAAAAGTTGGAAATGTTTCACTACGCATGCAACAACCTGATGTTTTACCCGAGCGTCGCCCCTCAAATTCCAATCAGGTTCTGTGTCGCTTCGTTGCGTTACTTAGATGATGTTGAAACGCCTATCCCAATTGTCATTTTTATTTTCCAGCTTCAAATGGGTCATTATCAACCAATAAAAAAGTGTGGTCTAAAGGTATGTTCAGCATCCCCTACTATTTGCCAACTGTTTCAAGAAGGATGCATAATTCGAAGTGGAACTGTATATTCAAATTGAAAGAGGATGCGTACATTATGATTCCTGTATCGTCCCAACCGCCCATCTGATATGTATTACAAGTTTTCATACATTGGTTGATTTTACCTCAATAACTTAGAAATTGCAGGCATGAGATCCATAGTATTTCAAGGATGGGTACACAACGTTTGGAAAACCCAGGAAGTGCCGTTTCTTGTGCGATTCGCGTCAACTGATAGTGGCGCTCCGCTTAAATCATCCTGCGTGGAAGCAGCACCCCCAATACTTTTTAACCTATATTTTAAGTTCATGGGTGCAGGTGTTGAAGAAAGGCGGTTTGCACCATGATTGGGCGAAGAATGACAAAAATGATCCTTTTAAGGCAAAGGGAAAGGAGGTGACCCATCTTTTTAGACCTCCTCTCATGCCACGTAGGCCTATCTGTGGACGGACTGATTTGAAATCCTGGCTTAAGCTCCAGGTTAATTATATCCCTTCCTCAGGAAGGCGGTAAGAAATCGGGACTTTTTCTTTCTGTAGCTTTATTTCAGTTTCATGGGTACAGCAATGTGTCAAAAAAGTCAATTTTACACTATAATTGGCCGACTAAGAAGGGCAAAAATGACCCTTTGTAGGCAAAGAGGAGGGGGAGACCCCTAAAATCTCTTTTCACGTAGGCCTATCTCCACATATCTGTGGGCTGACCATTTGAAATCCTTGCTTTAGTCCTGGAAGCGGGAACTCCTCCTCTAAACCCCTTTCACAAAATAGGGCCTTTGAGTCCTCACCCTCACAAAAAACCTGGCTACACCTACGTCATTCCACCATAGGAAATACGGTCATTCCGCTAAACAAAACAAGTCATTCCGTCAGAGAAAACAAGTCTTTCCGCCATGGCGAGATGGACTGACTCGAATGTAGTAATCAGGATCCCGAAGAATGATAGGTTGGGCTTGGCAATTACAGGAGCAGGGCAGTAAAGGGAATACTAAAGGTTTGTAGGATATGCCTACATCAGTTATGGTTCACGCTTGAATGAGATAAACTGGATTGGGTCTTTTTGTATTCACGTTAGGGCCAGGAGGATGGGAAGATTTCTCAAAGAATACTAACCTACTAGCACGGATAAAAGGTGAGGCGCGTAGGTCGGCATAGTGTGGTTTTAGTATGGCATGTGTTTATTTAATTTTCCTTTGCTTTTTCTGTATTGATGGCATTTTAAGCATTAGAGTTACGATGAGAGATAAATTTAAAGGCTGTAACGCATCACCCTAAGCTATATTTTTACTTCCCGGAAAGGAAAATTCTCAACTGGTTCTAAGTGACGGTACTCTCAGATAGACAGCAAATTCGAAAGATGCAGAACAGCTCGTATTACACAACGTACACAGGGATCCATTGTTTTGATTACACAGTGTGGAGGAATGTAAGACAGGCTGAGGGAGGGACTAGAGGTAGGTGGTTGGGAGAATTGAAACTGTCTGGGGTGATGAGCTTTTGTCTTTAACAAATGGAATAATGCAATTGTACGATGCGTTTCAAATAAAAAGGTTAAATATGTTTAAATTACGCTTTATTGTTGAATATTTCAAGGACGCCGTTTTGTTTTAAAAATTGGTGGGGACGTATGGCAAGCCGTTTTAATTTTTATTCGATATTTGGTGATATAGATTATATATAGATATTGATATAAGCAATTTATTGGTGATATCAGCAAATCATTTGATGATATCAGCAACTATTTGCTGATATCATCAAATAATTTCTGATATCACTAAATTAATTTGCTGGAATCTGCAATTATTTTATGATATCACCAAATAATTGCTGACATCACCAATTTATTTGATGATAGGCCTATCATTAATTTTTTTGACACATGTACTCCAAATCCGCCGGCTCCAACCCCAAGTTGCCGGAAATTGCATTTCCCAGACAAAATTATGATAAAAAATGGGTCATTCATTTTAATATTTCACGTTTTTAAATGTTTCATGAAAAATAGTAATTAAAAAAATACAAGAATAAGAGTTACTGATTATAAATTTATCAAATACAAACATCATAATGAGCAGATATAAAACAAGAAATTAGTCTATCTTCACCTTTCTTCACCGCCCTTTGGGCACCACAGTTGGGCGTGGGGTCCCACTAATATGTGCTTGGAGGTACACTCAGGTTGACCCAACAGCAACAACAATGGGATACACAAACAAGACTGAACAGGGAAACCTGCATGCCCTCCTGGTTCGACCACTGGGTTCTGCATTAGCTCCCAGACAACTTACCGATAACAACAAACAGGCTTACACAAAGCAGATGAAATAGGACATTGTGCTGGAGATAGGCAAACAACTAGGGTCCGAAAGGGTGTGGTGAGCGGCATCAGTCGTTGGAATGTAATCGTCCAGTGGAAGGGGAAGAAGTGGCAAGTGTGAACTTCGGAAAACCGGTACGAAAGTGATCGTGTTTACACGCTGCTCTTATCTAAACGTTTAGAGACCAGTTAGGGGTGGCTATATACACCATCAGGACTTCCATTTAACGTCCTCTTCTGATCAGGGACCACGCGGCTACACGCAGCATTTTCGAAACTCTTCTTCCAACTTTCTTTAACTGTTAATTCCAGAGTTCTCAAACCACCCATTTATACAGTCAAACTTTTTGTATTTGGGACTCCGTGCAATAGATGTTTGCAAGCTCATGGAATACATACGGGAACCCATTCAACCCAAGACTATCAGTAATTGGTATCGAGTAATCGTTTGACAACGCCTAATGGCTACTTGACATACTAACGCGGTACAGCAGGATATCATGGATAGTCGGACTTCCAAAATTCACTAAAAAGATGATCAGTTGGGGACATGATATACCTTGTCCCCACCTCTGAAATTTTTGGTGCAGATCCGTCCCCGTGTTCCTGCGGGAAACCGTGAGCCCTTGGAATATTTATAGGCGAAGTAAACTCGCAGGTGTGCAGTATAAGTCTGAAATTTGTAAACTTGATTTGCTGATGTTGCAAAGTGAAAAAATGAGAAGTAAAAATACTCGTTTTCATGTGAATGTTTGATAAGTTTTGAAACTTAACAATGATGAAACCAATGGCGGAATATCCTGGCGGAATCTACCGATGGCGGAAAGAAAGGGCAACCCGCCCCTGGTATTCCGCAAAATAGGCAGATTAATTCGACCGTATACATGAATTTGATAGTGTCCTAAAAGATCAGGTGTTCACATTCTTCGTATTGCAAATTGTGGCAGGTGTGCAAGCTAGGTATCTGCCATTGCCGTCTACGGTTGTCGTGATTGCCACACAATCACACACTGTGTCGCTAGCGCTTCACACGTACCTTGACGTCTGTTTCAAGTTAATGGCTTCAGTATTCCAAGCTTATTGCAAGGAACGGAGGGGAGCAGCACGGAGCTACTGTAAGCAAGAAAAATACTGTCCCCGATCAGAGTCTTGCTGACTTTTTTGTCGGCCTGCGGCGGGTACCATTGGGCTCTCGACAGACATTTTCTGGCAAAGATGAGTTGCGTAGCATCTGCTGCTGACCACCATCCACGTAGTCAACTTTGAGCCATTTGAATGCATATCTTGACTAAGCGCTAGGTATTTGAACCTCGATCATTCATGTCAAAACTCACAGAGGACACATTTTTAGGGCTAGGCCTAGGCTAAGCCAAGTTAGGCTTCGTTCGGACAGTATCAGAGTGGAAGAGTCTCGCTGGGCCTACCAATTATTTTAACTATGCAAGTGTGTGAAAAGCGTTGGATGATTTTAAGTATCTAATTATCACCAGCCTATAGTATACCTTTTACTGGCCTAAATTGGACAGCAGGATAAGCCTACATAAATCATGGTGCAACCATTGGTGTAGCTAGGCCCACATGATGTTGACTGTAAATAATTGAATAAGTGTAACACTGTAAGCTAGGCTAAGTTAGGACCATCGTCCTACCGTAAAGTATACACAAGTATATTATACCCTTGGCAATAGTTTATGATACATAGGCTTATTTTGGGTAGGTAGTATTTTTCAATGATCATACGTTTTCAGAATAACTACTGAAGAGCAGGCAATACCATGATTTTGGATTTGAACAGCGAAAGTGACACTACATTGTAAAAGGTAAATTTTGAAAAATATTGGACCATTTGCTACAGGAGACACCTTCCAATTTCTTTTTTTTCAACTTGCATGCAGGTGAATTGCCAAGTGTTTGGAACGTTTATTCGGGTTCAATTTTGGATTACCAGCGGGTTTGTTTTATTGCAAAACTACTCTGTCAAGACAAAAACAACCCAGAACAACTTGATAGATTCATTTTTTATCCTGTGGAGAGATATGTACATAATATGCTGAAGTATACATGTATCACAAATTCTCTTTGATTTACTCATTAGTTGTACAGGATATCTATGGTATTTTTCAGCTGATTTACCCTTGGGTAACCTTCAACATCCTACAGCAGCGTCACATTTGTTATTAAAGTTGAGAAAACAAATGCCCAGTCCCGACAGATAGCGAGCAAGGCTGCGAACACTCTTGCAGTGAGTGTGAGAGTCATTAATTTCACCCAATTCTTCTGCTCTCATGATAATAAGTAGGGTAGGTCCAAGGTATTTCTACTGAGACGTTTGGGACATTTTAGAGATAAAAAAGTGTTGCCAGCTTGTAGAAAAAGAGAAATTATGTGTTCTTTTGGTGTTTTCAGAATTGCACGTAGAACGAACACTTCATTACAAACAACCAGCAAAATTTAAATGATATATTAACTAGGACATATCTTAAGTATGCACTATGATGTACAGGACAACAAAAAATGTGTTTTTTTTTCTTTCAATTTAAAATGTAAATAAAAAATACTCTGAAAGTGTTAGTCATACAATTATGTTTATAGCACAAATGTGTAGTACAAACACTGAAAAATACCAAGTAAAACTGTTACATGGTTATGGTGTAATGACAAGTTCTATGAAAAAAATCAGTGTCACGTGTGGGACATGTGAAGCACAGGACAATTCGTCCACATAGAGATGTAATGATTTCTAGTGTCTTAATATCCTTTTTTAAGATAGTTTTCTCTTTAAGACATCTTATCATACATCCCCAGTTCCCCACGCATATCTACTACCATTATCAATGAAAAGATGGTGGTCAGAGTAGGGATGGGAGTCAGCAGGGGAAGCTAAGACCGCTGCAAATTCAGGCGCAAACATGCTTCATGATGTTATGAGCACACATAAGTTTGTATACGTATATTCTTTGCTAAAAAAACAGTTTAAAAGCATCTCGGCATCTACATTTAGACTAAACACTAGAAATTATAAAATGAATCCTACCTACAGCCTGCTGCAGCCCTAAAGCATGAACTGCTTTGCACTAACCTAAGTCAAGCTGTGGTATAGTGGTATCATGCGTTAGCATATTTTGTGTCAAAGGTGGATTTCACATCCTTGAAATCATGTTGATTTAGTGTTAGGGTGGGGGTCCAATGACTGCCTTTGAATTAAGAAGTCTAAATTAACACAGATAGCATTTTCACTCTGTTTCTGCTGGCAATTGATATTATTGTGAATTACAGACACACACAGACTGAATGAGGGTGAATTAATAAATGGTTTGGCATCCATTAATTAGACCCACAATAAGCAGCCCAATTATACACAGGAAACATGACTTTTTCTCTGGATCTTCTTGAGTAATGTCCTAAATTAGATCTTAACTGCATGTCACAAAAACTGATTGTGTTTCTACTTATTGAAACTTGAAAAATGTGTTAAAAATTGTGATTTACAGGATATTTATATTTTGGACATTTAATTAGCATAATTAATTAGTGAACAAAAGAGAACAAAATGTCAAATTTATTGGAAGAAAGTTTAAGGTCCCACATAAGACACATTCAATTGGCTCATGTTGCTGGCATGAAGAAAAAATTTCCAGTCATTTTCAAATGTCCTGTATGTTATGCTAATATTTAAATTTTATGCAAATGAGCTCTCTGTAAGTAACAAAATTTGGAAAATTTGAAAAGAAAAGTGTGGAAATAAGGAACTTCAACTATTCAGCTTTCAAATGATACCACATGCAAAGCGTTCCAATAGAGTTTACAAATTGCCTTCATGGGATAGAATAGCTTGTACCTGCCCAGTAGTGAAATATCTCATGCAAAATTGTAGCATTACTAAATATTGTTAAAAACATATAATTTATAATAATTTACACAACCAAATCAGCATTTTAGGAAGTGTTGAGAAAGTTGTGAAACTGTTCCTGCCTTTTGACCTTGACCTCGCTGCAGATGATTTCAATTTTAAACCATGATGTTGTTCACATCATTGACATAATATATGGACAAAACCTGTGATATTGCTTCACCAGTTCTCACATACATTTAGAAAGGTAGCCGTCGACTGCCGGGGACTGTCTAGTGCTCCTAGCCTAACAGTCATAAATCACAACTTTTGAAAGCTTATATTAGCAGATTGAAATAATGAAGCACCACCACTTTTTGTCATTTCTACACTAAGTCAATGGTGGGTGCACTTGACACCATGGGAATAGCTAATTTTGTTTTGGGCTGTTGTAAAGAAGGCAGAATAATTTCACCTTATGTGACACAATTTTTTTGGATGAGTACATCTTCATTTAAAGGGAAATAGGGCGTTTGTTTTAAGGAAAACATCCATGTTTTTGGACTTAGAATGATAGATTATTCAAAATAAGGAAGGGCAGTAGCCTTCTTTTCAAGAAATAAGCTCCTCAAAGATAGAAACTCAGTTATTTGTTACTCAACACTAATTTGTTCACCCAAACTTTTCAGAATTTAAATGATGCATCTTCCATTACTCATCACATGCATAATGTTTTGAGAAGATGAAACTTTGGTAGATGTTTATTGATGAGACTGAATGGTTTGACAACGATTACCGCTATTTTCTTTTGTATGTCATGTCGGTGTATTCTAAACGCCCTATTTGCCTATAAGTCAATACTAATTCGAAACAAAAAGGTCTCCCTTTTGTATGTGGAACTGTCACATTCCTGTAGATTTCCTTGACAGCATGTCCGAAGGTCATTCCATTTTACGTAGCAGGTCAACTTAGTAAGCACAGGCAGCAACGCTGAAAAGAAATGAAAATTGGGGGGTCTGCAATTGACCCCTTCAGTGTAACAACAATTATTGATTTGTGATTTTTTTTTTTTTTTAATTACATTAGCTTGTCACATGCAACAGTATCAACTTTATAGTTTACAATGTTTTACTTTTAAGTAGTAAAATTTACATGTAGATAAAGTAGTAATGTGACAGCCCTGCCATTGAAGAATAATTCTTCATTTCTTTTAAATCTTGATTTAATAAATAAGGTCTTTGTTAGATTTTAGGCACTTTTACACTGGTAAGAATCTATAGAACGTTCTCTTTGAAATTGTCTTTTTTTCCTTGAAATAGGTCTGTTAAATTACCAAAGTGAGCACTGCTGAGTTTCTGTTGAGGTACTGATAAGTTTCTGTCAGTTAAGTGTACTTTATTGTTTTGAAATTTGAGACCCATCATAATTGTGGCATAACACAATATGGCAAATTTTCAATGGTTTCATATTAAAGGGAACGATCCTTGTCTCTTTTTACATGATAGAGTCAGGTGTGCATTTATGCCCTCTGCCGTTCTTGAGGCTCCTGTCTCAGCTACATGTCATGATGTGGTTGCTGTCATCAGAAATTGTAAATACTCAAAGGTTCCAAAGCAATTGGAATAATTTTTGTGCCTCTTCACATGATGAGGCTATGTGTATGCCAAAAGCCATTTGATACTCCTGATTGGGGCCTGGTAAAGTACAGGATAAAAGTTTTGGATACCCAAAAAGTTGAAAGCACAGAAATCACCCTTGTGTTATTTCTCATTGTTACGTCCTGTGTGAGGCTGTTGTTTGTGGGCTGTGAACACAAGTTGCTGTCATTGTTGTTCTGGATACCCACATGTTCAATGTGTATGGAGTCATTCTGGTCTCCAGATATGAATAACATTATTATTGCTGGGTCTTTGGGACTACTACCTGGTGCCTAGCACAGGAAAAAAAAAGATACTGGGTTACTTTGTAACCAGTACTTACATGATATCAGTTATAGTCAAACATTTTGTATTTGTCTCTTTTGCTACATAGTTATTGAGTCTCCTTTTCTCAGTTCCCCAACCTCAAGGTGGTGTACAGGACATTACAGATAGCAACAGTTTGTTCTTGTATCATATCCATGTGCATAACCTTCCATTTAAACCTTGTTGCTTTTAACATCAATAAAGGCTCCTTGTCTATCTCTGAAGTACACTGTCAATGCAATATCTCAATTCAGCTGTTTACACTTAGATGAACATTGGGTATGACCAAGTGGCAGAGCTCTGGTCGGTTGAGGAGTCTTCTTGAAGACATTGTATGCCTACCTTTTTAGCGGTTACCTTAAACGTATTTTTCGTGTCCTTACAGTATTTAGGAGTTTTAGAGACTATATTTTCTCTAAAACTTTCCTACTATGTGGGGACTACAGTACCTCCCACAAGTCCTTCAACAAGTACTTTATACTGTAAGTGAAGTGAGCATGCCTTTGTGTGTTTATATCTTGCTCTTTAACAGGTCTACAATTCAGGCTGACCTGGAGGGAAGTTTGCTTCTTGGAAGACAGTCCATGACAGTCAGAGCAAAAAACACTCATAAACAGCATCGAGGGTGTGTTCAACAACATCAGAGTGAACCTGTCTCTATGACAGATGAGATTATGACACACTTAATGCAGTGTGAGGTTAACATCGCATTGTTTGAAGTGTTTCACATAGTACCCATGTGGTGGAAGGAACTCGAGACTGCTGAGCATTACTTGTGAACTCTTTCTCACACCAAAACTCTCTTAAAGGTAGTACTTAAGGTGAGAGAGAAGAAGAGAGACGTGGAGTATGACTACTCCAGGAAAGTTAAAAAAATTGAGCTGCAATATTAGCATCAATGACCCCGTCAGCTCTTCATCGGAGAGTGAACTTGTTGAAGATGACGATGACTTTGGGGTCAATTTCAACGGCCAGCTGACCTTTAATGACTCTCTTGGCGTGGATTACCCCATTGGTGAAGCCGTAGAGGACCAAGATGATGATGATGGTAGAGATGTCACAAGTTCTCACGGTGCTTCCTTTTCATCATTACCATCAGGTATCGTATTGCTTCATTACATTGACTATTCTCCTGTAGGTCTGTCAGTCCATTCTTTCAAGGAATAAAAGCCTCTGTAAAATAATACAATAAGACTCTTTTTGATTCATCAACTTTTCATTTGCATAACCAAATTATCACAAGTCATAGTTTTGTCCAACTAGTCTGCATCATAATTAACATATGGATCATATTTACTACAGACTCCAGTAAAACTATCTACATCATCAAAAGTAGTTTCCATTTTACCATAGATCATTCTGTCACTCACATTTGTTTGATATGAAAATTACAATTTATTTGTGAACCTCAAGGTATACTTTCGGTGTTAAAGTCCTAATCTTTGCTGTCATTTTGTATGTTGTGTGTGTTTGAATATGTTTCTGAGTTAATGTGCTGTGTGTGCATTGCTGGTTTCTACATTGTGGTGGTGTATCTCCACAATGGGAGTTTGGCAAAGTCTTCCTGTGCTATGGTGTTGGACCACATTATCCTGTTGTTTTGGTGTAGTTACATATAGGTTCAAGGTAATTTAGGTTAAAAGGGGGTCATACTGTGAAACTTTGTAAATATAGTATCACAAGAAGGGAATTATTGTGTTAAGTAGAAGAGTGTAATGTTGAGTAGCAGCTCCCCTTTGTTTTAGTGGAAATTGAAGTATAATTTTTGTGACTAGAATTTAGTGCGAACCTTCAAATGTTAAAATCAAAAAAAAAAAAAAAAAAAAAAAAAAATGGGAAGCATCATCCTATACTTTGGTTCTTAGGCACACAATATTGAGAAGAGGGCTTTTCTTTGTGAAAGTCATTTGAGGTCAACAGAGGTCAATGCTTGATTTAAAGTTTGCAGGTGACTTGTTGGGAAAAACATTTCTATCATATTTTATGGAAATCAAAGTCAGAATAGGGCCAATATTGTTGTGGTAACTTAAAAAAAGATAAAGTCAGCAGCACATCAAGTAGTGAGTTTAAAGGGACTGCAGTATTATTTATTTATAACGTCATTGTCGTCAGTGTTTTACTTCTCATGTTCTTACTTCTACCCAAAAATGTTGATCCACTCTTGTGCATTTTCTAATGTGTTTCAGAATTGGATGTCTAATTGTAAGAAAAGCAGTTATAGATGAAGTTTTTGCAGGGTTGATTCCTGACTGCAAACATACTGTAACTTACTAGAAACAGCCTCTACTCAGTGATGACTAAATAAAAATCATAAGGTGTATCAAAGTGCACACTTGAACAGCATACTGTATGTTTTTTTTTTATAGTAAGTGAATGGCATAACATGGAAATGAAGGCATTAGCAAAATGATAAATAATAAAACAAAGCGTTGTTGGGAATGTAAACTACTGGAGGTACTCAGGACTATTCTCACTTGGGTTATTTGGTGGCAAATTGGCAACAGAATAGATTTTGATGCTATACAGTGTAGATGGGTCAACAGAATCCCTTGCTATATTTGCTGCTGTGCTGCCTTATGTCATGCAGTGCTTGAGAGACTAGTAAATCTATTTTAACACTTAAATATGATAGTGTTCAGTAGATCAGAGGACATTGTAGTCTTGAATGAGATAAGCACAAGTTGCTTTTTAATTCTTGCCGAGAAAAATGGTCGTCTACCGGACAACCAGCTTTTAAATGTTTGAGTGTCCATACAGAATTAGTTGTTCCTGACAAGGAAAGAATCAAGAAAATCGAGCCCTGGTCCTACCAAGAAAATAACTATGTTGAAGGAGAGCTGTGGCAAATGTTTTGCAGTGATATACAGACGTACTGCATACTGTATCTGAAGCTTATGATATGAGATATGATTTATGATGAATACATTCAAGGATCTGAATTATTCAACTTTCAGTTCCAGATGTCAGATTGCTGTCAGTCCCTTTAAGTAAACAAATATTTGTTGACATGATTTTTCATAGTGGAGCTTCATCTCAGTATGAAGGTATTGTAATTGAAAACAGACCTCTCACTATGGCTGTATTTGATTTTGAGATTCTACTGGCTTCTGTGCATTATTTTGGTTTTCTTTGTCTGAATCTAAATATTTGAGGGAATGCAGTTTTTGCTCACAAGGATGAATCCTACACCATCTGTACAGGGAGTGTGTGTAGTAAAGATATGCACATAGGTTACAGTAGTGCAAGTAGGGTGAATGAACTTCGTACATTTACATGCAGTAGATTATAAATGCTAACTCTAGCAAAGTAGTTTGCTGTGTCAGCATTTTATACTCACGCAGGCTTTTTGTTCTGTTAATTCAGTTTTGGCTAACTGCATTTACTGCGTGTAATGTATGCCACGAATTCCATTGAACTATCACATTTTTGTATGCTTGTTACTGAGTTTCAACAATTTCCTTTTGTGGTTTGTAGAACAGTAGTCAGACTGTAATGGAATCTACCATGTATACTGCCTTGCACAGTTTCAGATAGCAAGTGTTGTGTATAGTACTGTATGTGTAGTATGCTATATGTTAGTGTTCATAATAAGTGTTAACTGTCCTCTCACTGGTAGGAAATTCTGCAGATATTTAGTGATTCATTACAGATCTTCACAAGGAGATATATGAGCAATAATTACATTGGAAGCTTGGTGTTTTTAGTGCTTTGGGAATGCTGAAGACTCCAGCATATATCTTTGGATTTTAGTCCTTTTGAGTTTAAGGTTGATGCCCTGTTGCAAGGCAAGATTGATCAAGTGAGCTTACAAGCCAAAGTACCAGCCATGACTTCTTTACTGACTGTATCAACTGGCAGCTGGGAGTCTATTTTGGACAAGAAATGTGTGTAGTGAAGTATATACACTTGTTTTCACTTGAAAATGTCATCCCCCCATTTGCAGTGTGTAGTGTTTTCCATGCAAGACTTAGAATTTATTTCCAACAAGCTCATTTGTGTTAATGTAATGTATGTCTCAATTATGTGTTATAGTTATACTTGCATGGAATATGTTGTTACTGTACAACTTACAGTACAAGTCAGGAGTTTCATTCTTTAAGCTAAATCCCTCTTTCAGAATACCTCCTTTGGGATAAAGTTCAATATACCTATAGATTTGGATACTGTCTTGCAGTATAATATATGTGCAGTATATATGGAAGTACAGTTACAACTAGTGGTAATGTCTACACCACTAGCTTTCATGTACTGTGCCTGATCTTATTATCATTGCTAATACATGTTGTTCATGATGAAATGTCCAATTTTTTGGACTAATTCAGGATCATGTACTCAGGTTACTATTCTCTTGAGTATCAAGCCATAGAGTTGTGGATTATCTTTGGTATTGGTTGAATCCATTTTTGTGATGTCTTTTTTTTATCCTTTTTTTTACATTCATGTTTTTGTCACTGTTGTCATTAGCAACATAGCTAAGTTAGACCAAACTGTATTTTGTCAAGTCTTTGAAATGTGTATTTGTTTTGCTCTTGTAAAGGTGAAGCTATTTCCATTGTCTTAAAGTTATGGAAACTGTTACATATAAGTTGGGTAATGGATTTACAGACAATGGAGGAACACAAGTACATGGATAAACCGTCACTAATGTATGTCATAAGCTGACCAGGGCTTAATTTAAAGACATTTCTAAGTGGGTATCACATTTCCTCGTAAACAATATGTAACAGAATGTTACAAGTAGTTACCAGAGACTTGATCTTTCTACTTTCCAGGGAGAAATTTCAAGATTTATGGAGATACGGAGGTTTGTAGGTGTGAGGACAGCACAACATCAATGTCTTCTAGCAAGCCAACGTTTTCTGTGATGTCAGCCAAGACGATGAAAGATGGCCACAAGAAATTTGTTGTAAGTACCTCATTTCAATGTAATGAAAATGGCTACTCTTAAAGATGAAGGTGGGGATTGACCTTAGGGTTACCATCTGTCATATTGCCCTGTTTTTGAAAGGAAAAATGAGCATATGGGCCAGTAAGACAGGAATTCATTTGCTTTGATATTTCCATTTCAAAGTAAAGTACTTCCCTCCAACAAGATGGTCTACACCAACACCTACAAAAAAGAAAAAACTTTAGTTGACGAGTATTTTTGATTCCTTGCCGAAGGCAGAAGGAATCTATGCGATGGTGATGTCGTGTGTGTGTGTGTGCGTGTGTATGTGACACTTCTTGTAAACACGATATCTCAAGAAGGGTAACCATTACTGACGTCATACTTGGTGTGTGCGTTGGTCATATTGAGTAGATGATCCCTATTGCTTTTGGTGGCGGTCAAAGGTCATTTGGGGTCACCAGAGGTCAAAATGTGAAAACCTTGTAAACACGATATCTCAAGAATGGTAACTGTGACTGATGTCATACTTAGTGTGTGGGTTGGTCATATGAAGTAGATGATCCCTATTGCTTTTGGTGGAGGTCAAAGGTCATTTGAGGTCACCAGAGGTCAAAATGTGAAAACCTTGTAAACACGATATCTCAAGAACGGTAACTGTGACTGATGTCATACTTGGTGTGTGAGTTGGTCATATTGAGTAGATGATCCCTATTGTTTTTGGTGGCGGCCAAAGGTCATTTGAGGTCGACGGAGGTCAAACTGGAAAAACCTTGTAAACACAATATCTCCAGAAGGGTCACTGTGGCTGATGTCATACTTACTGTGTGGGTTGATCATATCAAGTAGGTGATCCCTATTGCTTTTGGTGGAGGTCAAAGGTCATTTGAGGTCACCAGAGGTCAAAATGTGAAAACCTTGTAAACACGATATCTCAAGAACGGTAACTGTGTCTGATATTATACCTGGTGTGTGGGTTAGACATATTGAGTAGATGATCCCTATCGTTTTTGGTGGCGGTCAAAGGTCATTTGAGGTCAATGGAGGTCAAACTGGAAAAACCTTGTAAACACAGTATCTGCAGAAGAGTAACTGTGACTGATGTCATACTTACTGTGTGGGTTGGTCATATTAAGTAGATGATCCCTATTGCTTTTGGTGGCGGTCAAAGGTCATTTGAGGTCACCAGAGGTCAAAATGTGAAAACCTTGTAAACATGATATCTCAAGAACGGTTACTGCGACTGATGCCATACTTGGTGTGTTTGTTGGTCATATTGAGTAGATGATCCCTATTGTTTTTGGTGGAGATAAAGGTTACTTGAGGTCACCCTGAGTCAAACTTTAAACACATTGTTAACACAGTATCTCTAGAAGGGTAAGTGTGACTGATGTCATACTTGGTGTTTGGGTTAGTCATATTGAGTAGATGACTCCTATTGTTTTTGTGGAGGTCACAGGTCGTTTGAGGTCCCCTGAGGTGAAAATTTTCTAGCACATTATCTCCAGAAGAGTAATGTTGACTGATGTCATACTTGATGTGTAGGTTCCCCATACTGGGTAGGTGATCCCTATTGCTCTTAGTGGACGTCAAATGTCATTTGAGGTCACCAAAATAAAGGTTATTTGGGTTAAAGGCTTATTAATGTGGTGTTTCAAGACTAGTAACTGCAGTTGATCTCATACTTGTCATGTGAATAATTCATGCTTGTTATAATATAACCATGTGGCAAGGAATCACAAAGCCTTTTGGCTTTCTGGTTTAGTGCAGGAATTGTTCTTCTATTAATGATGCACTGCTTAGGCCTTGCATGCATAGCTATTTGCACTATTGTGTTGTTTAGTACTGTATGTTCAGTAAAAATGACACACCTGCAGGAATCTGTGGGCCTCATAGACAGGTTCTACACTGTATTTGACATATGTAGGCCAGTTTGCCTGCCATACTCACAACATGCATAGGCCTACTGCACCCCTTTCTAATGTAAGTCCCTGCAAGTAATATCCCTCATTTAATTTAAAGAAATGTATGGTAACCCTAGAGGGAGGGAGGAGAGAGGGAAGGAGAGGAAGGGAGGAGGTGAGGAGGTGGTAATGGAAGAGACTCAATGGAGAACTATCTGGTCAGGTAGCTGGTCTGCCAAAACTTTGATCCATTGTTATGTAATAAGTTTGGAAAACGGAGATGCTGTGAAGGGTTTGTAGTGGCTACTGTATGTTTTAATACTGGAGAAAACATGAACAAGGTTGAAGTATCTACATAACATGAAAGTAATTGTTAGATTTCAACTCAGAAGAATTCTCAATTGCTTGTATACAAGTTAATAAACCTGTGAGATAATCTAAGTCAAGATGTATCTTAAAAATAAGATTTTTGTTTGAAAGAGCTCCAATTTTAATTGTTTTATCCATCCACAAAGTCAGAAATGAGGATTGGTTCAGTACTGATGTTGCATACAGTATAATTTCCTCACAAAAACAAACTCCTGCCACACATCAGTATCAAAAAAATTCCACCAGTGCAAGAATTAGCCCAACATTCCATTCTCTCCTAGAATTAACTGTGGTAATTTTATATACCTCGTTAAATTGCCTGACCCTAGTGACCAGAATGAGCTACTGTCAAAGTGCTACACACATGGTAATACTTTGAAATGTAAATTGCAAATTTGTTTCTTTAGACTTCATCATAAGCTCAGCCTCGACCTTAAAGTGTAGCCACTATAGCCCTACAGTATTAGCCCATTACTGCTAACCTACCCATTATAAACGATAATAAGAGAGGAACATCTCCAGATGTGCATCATGTTAATTATAAAGGTAAAAGTGGTTTAATCTGGTCTTCATTTGGATTCAGTTCTACTTCCTTTGGATGTGACTTCACATCAATTACCTCTTAAAGTTAGTGTTTGTGTGGTATACACAGTACCCTGTTTGGTGTCATCAGAGGAATATAGCTGTTTGTGGTGAGAACAGGAAATTGATCAACATGTAACATCCTTATCCGCCCACTGTTTTAACGCTCATTGGAATGTGAAAGCTCAGCTTATCATGCTGTCATTCATAATGTTATTCTATATGTGCCATATTTAAGTACTTGTACTCTTTTGGTTACTGGTAACTACTGTAAGCAAAACATATGCAGTTCTTTCATCTGTAGTACTGCCATTCTCTTGACCTTGAGGAACATTTATAAAAGACAGAAAATTAAAAGGCAGAGACAAAAGATGGGGAAAAATGCTGGCAGAGTCTAGACTTTATCCTTGCTTAAATGGTAGAAAATTAATTTCATGCGTGCTTCGACATATAGCTCTTTTTGGTCAATGCCAAACTCTTTGCTCTTTTGGTTGTGAACTTGTTTACAGCGGTCAACTGTTCCTAAATTGTTGTGTTATTCTTCATCACAAGAAATGACTTGCCAGTAGGAAGTGATTATGTCCTTTTCACCGGTTAATTGTATGTGTTGTTTTAGGTCTTGGGTGTTCTCATCATCCCAATTTTTGTTTGTCCATGAATTTTGCATTAAGATCATTCCTGTTTCCCTTGTCTCAGTCCACTGATCGTCTCGAAACGTTCTAGTGTTGCTTTTCACAGTGTTTGGCAGATCACTTTGCCTTCTCATTCTGTCATCTTCCATATTTCCCGGCATGCATGGCAGGTTGTTTCTTTCCAGTGTGTTTTTATCTCAGTTTTCTGTGGTACAGTCGTTTAGGACATTTCCTCTCTTCCAAGACTAACCTGCAGTGCTGATGCCATGGGTGTGTGTATGTGTGCAGGTGCATATTCGGAGGGGGGGGGGGGGAGGACCCTGGTCAACTTAGGCCATTACTCCAGACATAACCACGACTCCTAGGTGTATTATGCTCTGTGGTGACTCAGTGAGCACTAACTTTGATTGCTAATTTTAGTGTATCACCAGGGAAACCAGGTCCATAGTTAACTGCTTTCCATTTTCAAGGGACTGCAACATATAATTTTCCACAATGAAACGCTTTTGTGCCCTCTCTCTCTGCAATGTTAGTGGCCTTACTTGAGTTTGTGCATTTGACATGGATGGAATTTACTGCAAATTCTGGGTAAACTGGACAAAAAAAGGGACCCATACAAGTATGTTGAGCCATCAATTTGAAATTTATCGTAGGAGAACTTCAACATCGTGTAACAGGAGTTGGCACACATAAAGTGAAAGAAAGCATTGTACACCTTTGTTATTCCTGAAAAAAAATTATCACAGAGATTATACTCTTTATTTGTAACAAACTCAGTAACAGATCATAAGTGTGAAAACTGAATATCCCATTCAACAATACTAGTACAGTATATCAGTTTCACTGTTTTCGGTTAGTCTTGAATACATGTCTAAATTTATGTATTTAGTATTCACTCTTGGTACATGCATTATCAACCTCCATAAACCCTCTGATGGTGACCTACCCAGAAATAATGTAGCAAAAAATTCTGACAATTTTCATTTTTTATCTTCACCAATGAAAAAGTACAAATACCTGCACCATTTTGCAAAAAGTGAGACCTCTTTGTTAAAAAAAGTTCTAAAGGAGATGGGATTCCCTCAACTTAGAAACCTCTCCTAAGACCAGTCTCTTATTCAAGTCACTGTGACACAGGCAGGGGTGTAGGTGGGATGTGGAGGATTCACTAGGAGAAAACCAATGAATTACCCTGGAAGGATCTATAAATGCCAGAAAATTACACCAGGGATGAAGGACGTAGTAACATCATCAGTGAGAAGACAAGAACTCATGAAGAAATATTCCAATTCAGATCTAGCATCAGATGTAGCCACCATTTTGCATGTAGCCTACCCTACATTAGCAAAGTCCCTCCACTTTGAACCCTCTTCCAAGATCAGTCTTTTATACAAATTAAAATGACCTGGCCACAGGTGTAGGCTGAGGTGCAGTTGCTGCATCAGGTGAAAAAAGTCTGAATTACACAGAAAAAGGTACGAGAATGAGCATTTCACTGCTCATTCATAGCATCGAATGTAACACCATTATGCAGGTCTGGCCCACCCTACATTAGCAAAAGTTTTCTTAAGTGAAGGGAACACGGTCCTCTCCCCAGGATGGCAATCAGTCATCCTGCTGGCTCCTCCAGCCAATCTATGGATCTGCCACTACTGTGTTAGTGTGTGTATTTGTGTATATTTGTGTTTGTGATACATGCTTGTAAACATATCTCATGAAGGGAAGGTGGACTAGGAGTGGTGAAACACATTGAGTGCAAGCAGCCTATGTTTTTGGTGGAGGTCAAAGTTCATCTGAAGTCAGTATTGCTCAAATTGATAAAACCATGATATCGCAAGAACAAAACCTTGGACCGATATCATACTTGATATGTGTGTGCATCATACTGAGTGCAAGATCCTTATAATTTTTGGTTAAAGTCAAAGAATATATGAGTTCATCAAAGGTCACAATGTGACTCCTAAACACAATATCTACTTGGTATGTGTATGTACCAGACAGAGTGCAAGAATCCTGTCGTTTTAGAAGGGGGTCAAAGGCCATTTGGGGAAAATAGAGTTGAAACTGTGAACAACTTGAAAGCACCAGATCTGGAGAACACAATGGACTGATATCATATATATGTGAAGTTGATAAACCACATTGAATGAAAGAACCATAGTATTTTTCAAGAAGGTCATTTGAGGCCATGAAATGTTGAACTGTGAAAACCTTGTATTCACAATATCTCATGAATTAAAACTGATCACATATATGTGGTTTGTTGTTGGTCCACATGTAATACTAGTATGCAAGAAAGCATTTTGATTTTGATGCTTTATCTAAATTTAATGTAATGTGGAACATTATACTGTATATTAACTTCATTTTCTGGAAAAAATAAAACCTGTCAACTTGTCAAGCATGAAATGTGTGCAATATTTCTGCCATGTACTTTTCTCCAGAGCGTAAATTATTTTGACCACATTATTTGCTGTACAATGATTTTATGACTTGCAGTGTTCCTCTATGTATGTACTCAAAACAAAGTCCACCATGAAAGTGATAACAGTTCAGGTGGTACCAATTCCTCTTGAGCTTTAAGTGGTCAGTAATGGTCAAAATGTGAAAAATTGTTATGAGAAAATCTCAATAATGCATGCTTGGACTAAGCTCATATGTCGTAAGTTCAATATCCTTCTGTTTTTGATGATGGACAAAGATCAAATGAAGTCAGCAGAGGTCAAAAAGTAAGAACCTTATTATGAACCTCTAAAACATGTAAGTTAGGACAGATCATCTCATAGGTGCAGTACAATGATGAACCACATTGATTATGTGACCAGGTACAATACTGTACTTGTACTATTGATCATGTATCCTAATTCCAAATCACTTACGTAAATATTGTGAGATGCATTATCGAAACCACACAGTATCATTGAATTCTCATTGCTAATTTTTATCAGTTGGTTCTCTTTTGTGTAGTTGTATACCATCGCCATTAACCGTAACATCGGAACAGACACCTCTCAGGCAACAATTGAAAAGAGATACTCTGACTTCTTGAATCTCCACAAGCAGCTCCTGAAGCTGTTTCCTCAAGTCATGGAGCAGGTCTACTTCCCACGTAAGGCGTTCACCGGGAATTTTCGCCATCAGTTCATTGCGGAGCGCAGTCGTGCCTTTGAGCAGTACCTCAGCCATATATTCGCTAATGAGGATATACGAATGTCAACGCCGTACCAGGACTTCTTCTATGCAATGGATATTCGCAGGGCTTACAAATATATGTCAGAAGGTAAATTCCAGGAAGCGATACCATTACTCCAAAATGCCTCTCACCTGCAGGCGAAACTTTTAGGTGAGGAATACCCAGATACCGTGGTAACATTCTGTGCTCTTGTGGTAGCGTACATGTCCATTGAGGAGGGGGAGGCCCACGCTTTGGGCTATGCTGAAGCAGCTTTCAGAATAATCCGAGAAGCTCAGAGCAGTCCTTTCAAAATCCCTTTGATTCAAACATTGATTGGAGTAAGGTGGAGACTGAACAAAGAAAAGCGTGATTTGGAGACATTGCTCGCCACTTACGTGCGACCGGGGATCGGCCCCGTAGATATGCCAACCCTTGAAGACCTGGTAATGCAGAGTCTTTCACACATATAGTAGACTCCTTAAGGGTATGAGATGAAAGTTCTCTACATTTAGGGTGTTTCGTTCACGAGTCCGCTGAATGGGAGAAAGCATGAAGGGCTTGTGCACTTATTTAATGATTTGTTTTTGGCATGTCTCAAGTTGTCTCTACAGAAATGGTTTGTGCATGGTGTTGTTTCAAAGTAAGCTCAGTACTAACATCGGTAATATCCCTAACTGATGTAACTTTGATACTGACAGTAAGAGTTAAAAGAAAAGTAACATGTGACTAATTCACAGGCCGGAAAGCTTGTATTGTTATAACCAACAGAACAGACAGGAAGCAGTTATTATAATAAAATGATAGTTCAGAACTATTAAGTATTCCTTTAAACTGCTCTTTCAGTATTAAAGGTTTAAATCCTAATGTTTAAAACACAGTGTAATTTGATTTTTTTCAAAGCAGTGAGCTATTATAGAGAAGAAAATTAATTGCAAGGTTTATGTGCATATTTTGTGCATATGTGCATATTTTGTTTCAAGTAAACACTCACATGGTACTATTTCTCAGCCTCACAATATCAAGGAGCTTTCTACTTTTCTAGTTAGAAGGTTCATATTTCATCACACAATTGATGATGACAGGTGAATTGTGTTTACAAGTTCGAATGTATGAAAAAAAAATTCCTTGATAACAAGTCGAAATGCCCAACCGAAGTAATTTCTTTTGCTGATTGGTAATAGCACCTATAATCACACGTAAACAATTATTTATAAATTTGCAATTTTGAAATTGTTTAAGAGTATTTTGAAGTATGAGGTCAAGTGAGTGAACATGTTTTGGTTTTACAGTATTTGAACACATCCTTTGGTTTTGTGATTGATGCAGGCCAATACTTATGGACTGCACAGAATCTTACTAAACTGCTTCAAGTGTTATTCAAAAACTAACCAAATTGCCTCTGTTTATGAAAAAAATCCAAATTGAATTTGGAAGGAAAGATCATTAGTGTTAGATCAATTATGAATTAACATCATTTCTTGAATGTCTCAGTAAAAACACTGAATTTTCATCTTGTGTGCTTTGAGTTTATCAGTTAGCAAAATTTGAAAGGGTCAATGATGAAAAATATTATGCCTGAATTGTAGGCACGGTAGCCGATAGTAGTAATTGATGTTAAAATGCTATTAAGTGAACTCATTGATATTGTGTGATGAAATGAAATGAGGGTATGGCATTTACCAATCTGCAATCAAATGTTTGGCTTTGTGTCTTTCTATTTAAGTACATCATAGGTGAGGTTGTTTGTGTAGGTAAAACTCATAACATAAATTAACAACAGAGCCATATGTGATGGTATTACATAAACAAGGTAACCCTTTTCCCTTAGAAAATCTGTGAATTATTTCAGTAATACAGTTTAGAGTGTCACTTTTAAGAGAAGAGTTAAATCTGTGAATTATTTCAGTAATACAGTTTAGAGTGTCACTTTTAAGAGAAGAGTTAAACCTTTTTGTGTTTAATTGAAACAAAAAAAGGAAAAAATGTTATTTACAAGGATCGTTCCTTGATAAGAATACTAACCCCCACCCCCACAAAATGGAACTCTTTAAGTATCTGAAATTATTTGCCATAGTTGAATGATCTCTTTCCCTGGTAAGAGTGCTAACCTCCAGTAAAATGCAACTCCTTTAGAATCTGAAATTATTTGACATTATAAAGTGATATCATTCATTTAAATCATCATTGTAGCAGCCTCTTAAAGTGTAGAGTTGTACTCAGATCTCCAACATTTTAAGGGTTTTCTCTTTTATTACAAGTTTTGCAGAAATTGAATAATAAAATAAACTAAAAGATTGGTGCTTTGACTTTAATCCCAAACAAACCTTTATTAAATATGATGATATTGTTCCTTGCTGACCAGCATCCGAGTGAGACATTGACTTTCAGTTTACTCTGTACAGAAAGCGTCCAGAATCTTACAGATTTGTTGCTTTAAAGTAATAGTTTCAATAGCAGAATAATAAAATGAATACAAACTAATACAAAATACAAATAATTACAAAACTATATATAATAAATTGTACAAACTTAGCAAACTAGATTTATTCTATATTGCTTGAATGAATAAATTGCAATAGGTGTATGAATCTGGGTTTGATCCATTCAAAAACATTGTCTTTTCTCTGACAAGTGAACATTTATCTGAAATCTCTCAACAGGAGTCATCACTAAAGGTGACACAAGAAAGAAGTTCCTCTTTCATAAGGTTACATTAATGAGACCAGATTAAGGTGGCCAGGAGTGGTTGGTCATGGTATACCTGTGGACCCTCTTGTCATAGGTGTTTTTCAGTTTCTTTTGGTACTAATATTTTTATGCACAAATGGTATCTACTTTGTTCTCATAGCATTTATTCCCCACATTTTCTGCCATTTCTGATGTACTGCCATTCTGTAGAGTACAAAAAATTAAGTCATCAATCTTGAAATCTGCTGTAACTTGTTTACATCAGTTCACATTGAGCAGACTGATAGCTAAGAATCGTATGAGCTTTTTCGCTCTTCACTTTTAGTAAACATTTTGACCTTTTTGTTTCTTTTTGGTACTAATTTTATGCACAAATGGTATCCTATTAGCTCTCAATTTTGTTCCCCTTATTTTCTGCCAGCTCTCATGGACTGCCGTTCTGTCGAGTCAAACTTCTCAAGTTGTCAAAGTTTATTTCTGCTGTTGCCTGTGTACATATTTAATATGGAACAGATCGATAGCTAAATGTAGTCATTACTGTTTCTTTTGTCTTTTGTCTCAGCTTTATCTATTGTTTCATGATCATTGGTTAACAGTTTGTATATAAGATCATGTTTTCTTTGATACACTTCTACTACCTTCTTGTAAGGTTCTTATTTGTCTATGGGTTATTTTTCCTTCTTTCCTCTGTTTTTTTTTTTATAATTTACGTACGTTTCTTGTATATTCTCATATTTTATGGTGTTCTATCGTACATGGCATACTTTTTGATAAGTTCCATCTATTATTGCAGCACCAAAGTCTATTTTTGTGCAGTCCTTTACTTTCAACTTTAATAATCATTTTCAGTGGTAGCATTCAAGTTAAACATATTTATAGTTTGTGAAGTGAGCTTTTCTAATTTCTATCAATGTGCAGTTGAAATGCTTTCATGCCCACTTATTGAGCATGTGTACAAGGCTAGTGTGGTGAAGGTGTTTTTGAATGTCACTACTCTTACTGCCTCGGTTAGGAAACCGGACCAGCAAGTTGTTGGTCCTGATAAGAGATGAGCACCAAAGTCTTCCTATTTTTCTAATTTGTGCACACAAGTAGTTGATAGCTTGTTTGTTAAAGAATCACTTTGGACACAGTTCACGCTATGATGATTCATTGATGTTTTACTATACTGTAGGTAATTTAGAACGTACGATGTCATTCTGACTCTTTTCTACTTTTCTCAAATCATCTCCATTTTAGTTGAAGGAGTCTCTTTGTGATTGTATCTTATGTAAGGTTGGATAGTCAATAGATTGGTCCTCACTCAGGTCACGCCATGAATTCTAAATTCAATGTGATTGAAATACTTTAAGGCAGGCCCTTTTATCAAAGAATGTCTAGAATATGAGTATTTGGGTAAGCTAATGTTTATTGATGTATGCATAATATGCAAATTAGTATTGTCATACTGTGGTTATATATTTGCTTTATTTTGTTTTCTGTTATGATTTTTAATCCCAGAGAAATGCTCAGTATTATGTATATATTGAATGTGTGGTGTCAAAAAGTTACATAGTTTAAACATCTGCCACAGTGTTTACTGTTAAGCATTAAGTACTCCTTACAGTACTTCATTTTTTTATTCTAAAGAATTTGTTTTTTTTTTACATCTCTCAATATACTATACCAATTATTTGACACTTTGTGGTCACATAGCTCCCATCGCAACTCTAAATATGTAACCATGCTTTATTTTTCCCTTTTTGTATAAATTTAGAGTCTAATATTTCAACAATGTAAAGCTCATGTATATGTTCAGTCACTGGGTGTATGTATGTATGTTAATGGTGCTATTTGCAGACAAATTAACTGCCATTAATATCTATATTTATGAATAGAATGTTGCCTCTTACTTTCTATTCAGTTTGTTTAATACATAATGAAATAAAACAATATTGTTTAATGATGATGTAATGTTAGGCTAAATCTGAATATCTGACATGATACCACCTCCCCCCCCCCTTCCCCAAACTTGAATGGTTGACCTGGTTTGGGTGAGGGGGTTATTTTAAGAGTGTAGTGTATAATGTAGTCCTAGCTATAGTTATGGCATACAGTGTATTTATATGGAATGTTTCCTGGCTATTGATGGTTTGTATACATTTGGTTGTCAGATTCTTCTGTTAACTTGTGCAGCTTTATTTAACTCTTTGAAATGTTCTTTGGGTGAACACTGCATTGCGTAGTCATGTGTTCTCCTGCCTACATAATTTGCATTCACACTTAACCTAAAGTAGTTGATCAAATGCAGTTCTTATTAAATGATCTAAAGCAAGTTAGTGCCCTGACAAATCATCTAATCACATGATGTTGATCCACCAATGGGTTTAATTACAGTTATTTTTTTGCTTGAACACTCAGTGGAAAAAAAACAGCATTGTAGGTAATCATATAGCAGAGCCAACAGATGGTGTGCAACCATCAAGAGAAACAAACCCATCAGATTATCAAATTTGCTTGAAAGCTGGCAAATTCAAGATGTCTTGAGATGTCATTGACCTCCAAGCTGTGTATACTTGAGCTCATTGTAAGGAGGAGACGGTTGTTATGACAACCAGTATTGTGACCCTACTTCCTACAGTGTTGTTGATCATCTGTGTTAGGTGTTTTAATACTATCACCGTGAAAGTCTCGATCTGGTTGATCAGATTCATATCTGATCAACTCTGAGTGAGAACTGGTTTGATATGTAGAGGTTGCCTTTGGAGGTATAGAAATTTCTGATATTTCTGATATTATTATATCTGATATAAGTGAGATAGTTATGTCATAGGCATTTAATATTATTGTGTTTGAGAATTCTCTCTTCGTCAGAAAAGCAGATCATTACTGTCATTACTTACATTTGACTTGAATATCACTTGAAATGCTTCCATAGATAGAATAGAGAGTCAAAGAACCTTGTGATTCCTTGCTAATGTTTATGAAAACCAAAAGGCAGCCTTCATAACAGTTTTAGTGACCAAAATATCTTCCGTAGTAGGTTTTCAGACTTTCCCCTTTAGTGACCTCGTATAACCTTTGACCTACCTGAAAAAGAATAGGGTTAATCTGCTAAAAATGGACTACCTGCATACCAACAGACTAACATTGAAGTTCAAGCAACTTTCTTACATTGAGATATCTCATTTACAAGCCAAGGCATCATACACACACACGCACGCACACACACACATGCCATCACCATGGCACAGATTTCGTTTCTGCCTCCAGCGAGGAATAAAAAGTGAGAAATTTTGACAGTGTTCCCCCCCCCTGTTTGGTTTGATGATGATGGTAACCTTTGCATTCATGATGGCATGTGTATGGTTTGTATATGTGTGTGTCTGACATGCCTTGCGTAAAAGCAGAACATCTTAAACTGGAATTGCTGTCATATTTGGTTTGATTACATTCCACTTTGAGTTTAAGGATGCAGTTGACTTTGATTCACCTCAAAGAACTGCTGACATCAAACTGTGAAAACATTGTTAACACAGTATCTCAAGAATAAAAAATTTGATCTCATATTTGCTTTGCTAATGGATCATATCGATTCAAAGAAGCTATACCTTTTTGTTTAGGTCAATAGTCTAGTGAGGTCAGCAGTGGTCAAAAGAAATCAAACTTGGACTGATCTCATACTTAATACTTTCATGAATTGCAATTTGAGGTCAGCAGAGGTCATACCATGAAAACTTTGAAAATACAACATCTCAAGAATGGAAGCTTGTTCACGTCATGCCTTTAGCCAGAAAGTGAAACCCTTTTTTTTGGGGGGGGGGGGGGGAGCACATCAGTGTTGAAGTTTTGCTGGTAGACTTATAAGGAAGGGAGAACCCCTTTCCTTTGAAAAATATTTCCCTTTTTCAAGGGTGCTAACTGCAAATGGTGCAAGGGTGCTATCTTTCCTCCCTGTATTTGTATTCCAAAAAAGCACATCATCCCCAACCCCCACGTCTTTATTTGTGTGGTTTGGCTTCTATTAAATAATTAAATATCAAAATCTTTTTCACAGAACTGAGAAGTTAAGCTGGTTATGCTCCAGGAAAGGTTGTCTGGTAACATTTTTTACGCTTGAAGATTATCAGAAAATTTTATTGAAAATCATGACTGTGTCACGATACAGTGTGTCAATGATACAGTAACTCCTTAATGAAGCATGGAGTATGGAAAAATGTCATATTTGGTATGTGTAATGCCTATTTTCTGTCTGTCAAATTCCAATTTGTTTTTCATATATGTTCTTGCTATTGCTGTGATCAGCTTTGCTATGTTACATCACTGAAACTGCAATGCATGCTACCCCCGAGAGCATCTCCTATGTACCATGCCTTTAGTAGTATGTGGCAGTATGTATGTCAATTCCAAGATATTTGTGACAAAGCATGATACAAGGCCACCACTTGCTTGAACTAGAAAATCAGGTTATGAAGATCTCAACCACTATAAACTATCTATGATTGTTCCTCTGCAGGTTATTTTTTAAAGTTCTAGATTACCCTGACAGCTCAATTGGTATCGGTACCATGTGGCAGTGGCGTGGTATTGTAGAGGTATATCATGCAGAGTGTCTGCAATCTCTCCAGTTGGCAGTGACCACGTACAGGGCAAGGAGGTGAAATAGAGGCTATGTGCTACCCGGGAGTGAGTGATTATCAGGCTTGCATGTATACAGTTGCAAATTGACTTACTACATTTATTGCAAAACAGTAAAATACATAACTGCCAAAAAAAAAACTGGTCTTATGAAGCCATACCCCACACAAAATTTACCACAAAATCTCATTCTGTCTGCATGATTCTTTCAACACAATGAGCTCAATTGTAGAGCAAACCACTCAGTGTGAATCAAGAAACAAAGAACTGCCTCTTGAAAATGAGAAGCATGCCTAGTACTGTCTATGATGTCATGGACAGTACAATAACCTTAATCCATGGTCCTATTGCTATATTTGTTTGTGCCAAGTAATTGTTTAGATTACACACAGTAAGCTGCCCAAACTCATGTAAACTTATTCAATGCCAGACAAGGAGGTTGATAAATCTAAAGAATTTTTTTTTGTTTCACTGCCATTTCTAGCTCACAACATCAGTAAATATCTCTGAAATATTACTGTACTAAGGAATTGCCTCTTTTTCAAATTTCATTGTTAAGTGAGAAGGGCTTTTTTTGTGAAGCAACTCCAGTTGTGTCAAAAGAAAGATGGTATTGTCCCCTTTTTTGTGAGTTTGTTGATTAAGTGTAATTTTCAGACATAAATCAAACCACAATCCTACATTAATCGAAGTCTACTCTCATTAGTGAGTCATTTGAATACTTGTTCAGGTATATCTAGTGACAGTCGTATTTGATCCTGGTGGTAAACTAACTCTAAACCTAACCTAAATTGTTCCGTACTATTTATGGATTAAAAAGAGTTTTTACTTCATAAATTTTTCCAGAAGAAAGTTGGTTTTGGACAAATTTGGGGCTTAAACATGTGACAAACCTGATATCATATATGACCCTGGCTATGCATCGATATGTTTGCAAGCTTGATGGAAATATGATAAGTGATGTGATATGGTGTTTAAAAAACAGTGAATGTTCCCATTTTTTATGTACAGTACATTGGGAATGTAAATCAATCGATACCAGCATGGTGACTCAAAGTTGGTTTGTGTGATGTTGAAACTTACCAAAGAAATGGTCCTGAATGCATAGTCCATGAAATCTCTTATTAGTGCAGTCATTGTTAGCTTTTAGTTTTCGGATACAAGGTTACCACATGTTTGAGAAAATGTGTTGTTTGATGTCAAGTTATGCTTTACATTCTCTTTGTTGCACCTTGCAATTGCAACAGTTCACTTGCCCTGCCCCCCCCCCCCTTTCGTCATTGTCCTGGTAGTGTCTTGTTAACAGGCTGTATATCCTCCCTGCTAATATTCACACCTGGTATTTGATTGAGTGAAAGCAACATGGAGTATGTATTACCCTTTGAAGAGCATTAAAAGAATATTTGGTGTTTCAAGGGATATAACATCCCACCAATGTTTTACCCATTTATGAAAAGTCACAAAATAGTATTTTCATTTTGGAGATGGGGATTTATGGGATTGCGTTTATTGCATTGCAGCCATATTAACTCAAAACCATGTATTTCCACAAATCTTAATGGGATTCAAGGAGGGTACAGGCAATGACTCTCTTGCTGTGATGATTACCAATGTACTTGTCATGAAAATATCACTTAAAAGTCTTGTGGTTGTCATATACGGTGTTAAATAAAATTTGGAATACACTGATTCTGTTCTGTCCTGACTTTTAGTTTTGTCATGGCTTGTATCTCTTTATGGAGTTGAATCATTAACAAACGCAAAATGAAGTAACTAGCACTATTGCATATTTTTGATACAGAGAACACAACGTACATGTTTTGGTAAGTGTGACATCTCGCTTTATCCAGTGTCGTTTATTTCAACCACAGCCCAGTTGTACCATTTATTGTCTTATATCGTACTTCTCAGTTCAGTTTTAGCTCTTTGTTTTGCTTTTCTTTCAGGATTTGCCTCATTGGTCTATTGTGCTTTAATATTATAGAACGTTATTGAAGAAAGCTTAATGCAGAGAATGAAGTAATGAGATCGAAACACAAACGTGTTTATTAATAGTTGTATAGGTATTCTAAATTTCACATTGAAGGAAGATAAAATGAGTGTTGTGGAAAGCATCAACGTAATGTTTCTGCAATGAACTTTTTTCTGCAATGAAGATTTCTTAATTTCTTGTTGCTGAACTGCTGAATAAAGATCTATCGCGTTGGTCCAAGAACTCAGTTATCCCGCTACGTTATAAAAGTACTGTAAGTCTTCTATGTATAGGAAAGACAACCACTGGTCGGCTCGTTATTCCGAAGGGTAACTATTAAAGAAAACAAGATTGTTTTTCCTTGTTATCCCGAAGGGCTGTTATTTCAAATCAATAGGGGAGGCTATTTTTCCGGAGGTTCGTTGTTCAAATTCGAACATAAGGGTCATTATTCCAAATGGTTAAATTGCCACTGTCTCACATTGTTTGAAACGCATGTCACACAGGTTTAACCTTAAGAATAATGAACGGTAAGATGAAATAGGAATATCAACCAATTCGGAATAATGGCCGCTATATTTGATTTGAAATAAAGACACTTCGGAAAACGTCCTAATGTTCAGTTTGGAAGAACAACCCTCATCAACATTTGGATTAATGACCATTCGAAAAGAAATTAGTCCTTTCAATTTGGAGTTATGGCCCTTCAGAATAATGGACCCTAACTACTCGCTTACACGCTGTTATCGAAGCAACCCTCCGGCTGGAGCGACTCCTGGTCAGGGTCGTCTCTATGGTGTCACATCTGTAGGGGTTGTGAAGGTAAAACAATTCTGTTTGGGTGTTTCTTCCAAATATGTGGCGACCCCACCTTGATGGTTTCAGACTTTAGGAATTACTTGGGGGGGGGGGGGGGTAGAATTAAAAGCGTGCAGTCTTCACGAAAAAGGCATTATCAGGCGAAACAAACAAATAATCGGGGAAACAAACAAAAGAGAAAGCTTGGAGGAAGGGCTGGGGGTGAGTAACGGCAGGACTATCTAAGTTGAGCGTCATCATTGGTTGGCCCGGAGAAAATTTTGACTTTTCAAACTTCCCCAGATAGCAGAAAATGAAATATGATGTCTCTTTAGAGCAGTTCTTAAACACTAAGACCCGAAAAACGAAAACCTACCGCTAACTTTTATCGGTATACTGTACGCGAAATCACTAGAAAATAGAGCTATGCATTCACTGAGTATGGATAGACATTATATTATCGATTGGAAGTACGTCTTTCGATATACTTCGTCGTTTATACCAGGGTCTTCGATCTTCGAAGAAGGATGGCCAAGGAAGGTCTTCGGTCTTCGTATTTAAAGTCTTCGTTTTTAACATCGCTGTGTGGGTGTGTTAAAAACGAAGACCCTCCGCTAACGTGTATTGGTACACACGAAATCAATAAAAAAAAATAGGGACGTCGGACAACAGGTACACTCTAGACGCCAGCGCTTGTGGAATTATAATACAGAGAAACGTACCTACCATCTTTGTCTACTGTTTAGCCTGTGTTGTCTCTGCGCGCACTCCATCCTCCCCTTTATTTCTCCATTTATTTCTCCCCTTTCCCGGCCTATCCCCATAGGAACCGACGTCCGAAGTGGTGTTACATAACCTTAAAAAGAAAATTTTTTCATGTTCAATTTTAAAAAGATACGAATTAGAATATGCCAATAATGTTATAAAATACATAAAAATTACCTCACTTGCCTGTACCTCATCACTGGATGTAAACTGTAACAAATTGTACTTGATGAAACCACGGGGAGGCTTAAGGGGAACTTACTAGAGTTCCTTCATCTCTATAAAGATATTTTAGAGCGTACTAGAGTGCCTTTGTAGAGCACTAGTTACGAACCCCTAGAGCTTACACTTGAATGGCGCTCTGAAATTTGGGTCATTTTTGGCACTGCCGCTACAGCAGGTGGGATTTTTCCATCATTGAATATAATTACAACAGACAACGTATGTAATACGATACTAAATTTGACTTTAGACAGATTGACCAATGTAAATGAATGAGTCAAAGGTCAATTTTCGGAGGCTGTTTGCTGAGTCTGTTCTTCGCCTCTCCTATCTTTTCATGCTTTGACCTTCGGTTCATGGACCTCTTTTGCTTTTCCTTTTTACACTGATAGAATATTTCAGAGTGCACTGCCTTCCATATATTTTCCCAGAGGCACATACCAAGCCTCTCCGCCAGCAGGCGGGGTTCTAGGGGTTTGAGACTGATTCACATTTTTCTATCTAAACGGAGAGCACCTATCATTGGTGCGTGCATAGCGTACCAAGAATTTTTTGTCAAAACATTGTCTCTCTGATCGCAGGCAATGACAATTCTCGGTCTCGGTAAAGGCATACATCCAAAACTTTATTTTGAGATATTGTTTTACAAAATATTAGTCTTTCAAAATTTTAAGCTGAATGATAATTAATAGGAATCACTTCCCTTTTTTTTTTGGGGGGGGGGGGGGGTTGGAAGAGTTAGTCCCTGTGTGGAACCGTCTGTATCCATAACATAAGTCCATGTTTGGTAGCAAGACCTTCGTTAAGTTGTAATACTGCCAAAAATTACGAATAATTCAGTGACGTCAGCACCCCTGCTCTTGTGTGTTTAGGTTTTCTGAGCTAGACCAGACTGTTCTTTCATTTTGTCTCTGAGAATATACTGGCAAACATCTTCGGAGGGAGGGGGGGGGGGTGGCTGGGTTCCTTTAGCCTCTCAAAACAGGTATTAATGAATTAATTAATGAGTGTTGTAATCATGAAATCGAATCCAATGTGTGCTGATGTATCTTTCACCAAAATTCTCCCTCCTTCACGGATTCAAGGAAAAGAAAATATAGTGTATGAAGGTCAAAAAAAAAAAAAAAAAACCTCACGGAGAAAAAAGGGAAACACAGCAGATGTGATTCTAAATAATTGCACTATCCACCTTTTTAGTGCTACAAAGAGCATGCCCCATTTTTCTAGGCTCAGCCAATCAAACCTGGCAGTGTTACAAGTTACTAGCTCAGAGCAGGCAGGATGTCAAAACCCTGAAGATACCAGTAAAATATAGAAACATAAACATAAAAGTAACAAAGCCTTAGACATTCAATCCAATGAAAGCTCAAAATTAGTTGATACTTAGTGGCTGCCATGATATAGGATGTACAGTAATGTCATGTAGACTATGACTGTCATCGGCGGAAGATGATATAGCAGGTAATGGCAGGCAATGCAGTGAGTGTTTGGCTGCAATGAAGGTACTTTGTGGTACATGCTAAATTACAACATAAATGTCTTCAATGTCTGCTTTATCATGCTAATGTAACACAGTATACTCAACCTATGGAAACATTTAACTAAGTGACTGGATATCTGCTAGCGTAACTTGCCTTACAGTGACAGTAGTCTCACGCAACGTTCAAAACCACCTCTATTGTATACTTCAAATGACTGCTGCTTCATGATAAGGCTCTTGTAATTGCAAACTTGCACATTCATCTTAGAGCTTAGAAAAACAGAAAGACTATTGAGTTACATGATGCACTTTAAGGGAGTGGCCAGACTTCTTTTCAGAGGGAGCAAGCTCCTGAACTTTCTTTTTTATTGTATGTGTGAGCAATACTACTTGACGGAACCTGCATCATGTGGGGTAGACCTGCTGTGTCAACCCGGTAGTCAACACCCCAATCAACATATTTTGTAAGAAAATTTATAGACACTATAGTTCGCTCAATTGCTCTGAAAATGATTTAAGGCATTTTCTACAAATAAAATATATCGCTTAACTTTGATCCGTCTTGCCTATGTACAAATTGCGTAGGAGAGTGTGCTCGTGCACCAGAGTGGACCTAGAGTCTCAGCCCCGTAATGACCACTCAATCAACATATAATGAAATTCATTGATTCTATAGTTGGAAATGTTTTCAATTATTCCAAAAGTGATTTAAGGCCTTTTATACATATACAAAATATTTCTTTACAAAACCAATAATATATACTATTACCTATAGATCTTGTCTTTGTGTAAATTATGTAGGCAGAGTGCTCCCGTGCATGCACGAGGGTGGCGCTACAGACTCGACCCCGAAGGGACCCCTCAATCAACACATATCGTAATGGAATTCATAGTTTGAAGTGTTATCAATTGTTGAAAATGATTTAAGGCCATTTCTACGGACAAAACGTTTCTTTTCTCCAGTACAGAACCAACTAGATACTCTATCATCTTGTTTTTGTAGTATAAACTGTGTAGGCAAGGTGCGCCCCTCAGCCAACATATGTGGTTATGAAATTCATAGCTATGCCACAATTTGAAGTGTTATCAATTGTTCTGTAGGGCCGTTTCTATAAATAAAATGCTTTTCCTTAGTACAGATCCAATTAGATATTCTATCACCTATCTTCTCTTTATGACAATTGCAGAGTGTGTGAGCGTGCACGTGAGGCTGTGTCTGTTTGTATGTTTGGGTGTGGGGGGGGGGGGTCTTAGTGTAGTAGAGAGCTATGGCCTTAACCCCTTAAGTTAAACCTCTTTCATTTTTTGAAACCCATAGATTGTATAGCTTTAGCTGTTATCTATTTTTGATATCAATTTCCCCCACCCTCTCACAGGAGTGAACCTACTACATTTCAAAGCCGAGATGACCAACTGAACGTTTACAGTATCTAAAACTTACCAATAATCTATACAAATAAGGTCCTGTTACTGCATGACCATGTGCTCTATATTTTTTATTTATTTTGTATGAAAATCATGCACAGAAATGTATATGAGATAATGTTCTGCTTTTATCCTTTCATGTTTATGAAGAGAGTATTAAATTTATTAGGCCCCCTTAATTGTCACGGTGTGCAATTGATTTGATTGTCAGGAATTTAGGGCTGCCTCAGCCATGAGATGTTCCATATAAATTTAGAGTGTCTTGTTAAGTTCCGTGTGGGACTCCGTAGTGAGATTTCCCAAGGGACACGGCCTTATGGTAGCATACCCTATATAGAAGTTGGAGGTCCCTCCGCATTTTGTTCACCTGTGTCGGTAAAAGTCCCAATCAGGGACATTTGGACAGGACAACTTTTTGGTACTTCATCCTTTGAAATGGGTTCTTTTGTGGATTGCATATTAAAGATGGCGAGTTGAAGTATACAAGGTGCGAAAACGGTGCCAATTAAAGCAATTATGGAAAAGTTACGGACTTTTGGGTGGCGGAGCAGTATCAATGGAGGCTATGTGTGATATGCTCCAGTGACACGGTATGGGTAACTTGGACGGCCTCTAGCAGAAAATCTAACCACCCAAACTACGGAAAATCGAAAAAGCCATGAATGGCCAATGTGTCAGCTTTCTAAAGAGTGGTAGCCTATATCTGTTGAAAACATCTACAAGGCTTTAGAGACCATATTATACTTTTGCGACTTAGTGTGTAAGCTAATGGGGAAATTAATAGGGGTATGCTACCTTATTGTCAGGGTTAGTGATTACGTGTGTACTGAAAAACCAAAAAGATAAGATTATGTTTGATCTTAACTTTATCTTAATATTTAAATATACACGCGAGGTTGTACATGAACGGACAATGTCTTTCAATGAAGGAAAATGACAGTAACTACTTCGAAAAGCAACGGGATTGGCATAAAAACAGTAAAAAACAGAAATCATAGTTGAAAATTAACGGTTCTTTCTATAACGGCCACATAATGAATATGCAACAGTACAGGTCTCACTAGTGTATCGAAAACATACTACTCAAGTCGTCGCTTCTTGGTAGGTATCGGGAATTGTAGTATTTGATGAAAGGAAACACTGTATTTACAAATAACCTACTAACTGAACACAACCTTGCCCGCGGCGTCAGTGAGCCTGAGTTGGTAACTGAATATTCAATACTAGTATACTTCCCATTGGCTTGCTCAAAGAAGCACACCATTGATTTGAATGAAAACTGTCAACCACTACATTATCGTATTCTACACTTTTTGTCGTTATGTTAGATGAATTTGAAATCATATGGCAAAATTAACCAATTGAAACCTATTTATTTTCCCAGATTGTCTGAATGGTGTAATTAAAAGCCTTACCGAAATTTTGGAGATGAAAATTTCAATGTTTTTACTTTTTGCCTACGCACGCAATCACTTTAAAGAAGCTGTTCACCCGATCGTCGGGCGGTAAGTGATGGCAGTATTGCTTATTTACCCGATCGTCGGTTAAATAAGAGTCGGCTCCATTAGCGTTTTGGGGGTTATTTACCCGATCGTCAGTCGGTTAAATAGATAAATCTGTAGGCATTCACCCACCAAATATTTTTCTTCCTCCATGCCCATGCCACTGTTAGGAAAAAAGTGTTGGCCGGATGTCGATCGCCCCACTCGCACTTTCAATAACAAATGAGCATTGTTACTGTCACATTTACCGATTGCTGATACAGTAGTACATAAAATGCAGAATCCCCCTACGGTTGAGGGGTAAAAATGACTAAAAGGGAACAACCTCTTACAGTTGGGGAATGAAATGTCTTCAAAATACGTGAGGAATATTGTCAGTAGTCTTTTTTTTTTGGTCAAACTGAAGGGGGATCTTCTGGAAAATAAGGCATATTCATCTGATCGTCGGCTACGTGAGGATTGGCGCTGCACCTAAGTATACTCGATCATCGGTGGCACTCTTAAAGGGTCTTTTCATCTTGAAATACAGTGCTATCTAAAATGTGCCATCATGGTACAAATAGCACCGCATTTTACTATTTTATAATGACTTCTGATTGTAGATTAATTCACACCGACTGCTCAGAACTTAATTAGGTGTCTTACATATTACACAATGCCTGCATTTATTTTCTTCTCCAGAAACTGCAAATGTATATAGTAGCAGCACGCAATGTGTGAATGTGTTCATACAGTAGAATATAATGACATCCACAAAAGAAAAATTACAAGTTACATGTAAACATTGTTTTGCCTTTTACGCAAAAGTCCCTTTTAAATAGTAAGGCACAATAAAAAACTACGCAGATCTTACACGAGGACCAGGAGTATAATGGTCTATATCAATTCTCACACACGTACTGACTGACCTTGATCGGATAAATAAACAAGAAAGCCATCCTTATTTACCCGACGATCGGGTAAATAGCCACAACTTTTATTTAAATCTCATTGATTGCACTGAAGTGGAGCTGTGCAAAGCTCCCACCACCCTTCTGTTTTTTGGCTGTTTGGAAGGCGAGGTCAAAATTTAAGCAGCGATCTACCCTCAGCTGGAAAGACGCAAAGCTGTACCTAGAAAATGTGGTTACGAATAGGCCTATATCCCAACCATTTACTGTCCATGATTGCTCCTGCCCCAGATTCACTTTGGAACGTTTTAGCAAGTTCCTTACGAAAGCGTAGGCGTGACATGCAAAAGTAAAAAGAACCATTCTCGGCAAAATGACAATTTTTGTAAAATTTACATTTTGACGACTTACTAAACTCCTAAAAATGACAAAAATCTGGAATTTGTCATTTGACGTTATTCAACATCTTTTTAAAAAGGCCAACATTAAGGGAAATTGTACGGAAGCGTAGAAGGGACATTGCATTGACGAGTTGCCAACTTGGCAAAACGTCAATTGTCTGCAAATTGACGAGTTGACAACAAGGTAACATATCAAAATTCAGAAAATTAATGTTTTGACGGGAAACGGCGTCTTGTAAATGAATCATTTTTTTGCAAGTTGACGTTTTGCCGAGTTACTAATATCTCGTCGAAGTAACAAAAATCAGAACATTTACGTTTTAATAAGAAACGGGATCTTTACAATGCATCATTTTCTGCAAATTAATATTTTGAGGAGTTATTATTAACCCATCAGAATGACAAAAATCAGAAAATTGACGTTATGACGAAAAATGGCATGTCGTCAATGCATCAATTTCTGTAATTCTAGGCCTGTAGCAAACCTACTATCAAAGTATATTACAAATAACTTACCAAAGTCAAGCGTCAAAATGTCGCCATTTCGTGTTTGCACAAGTTTCGAAGAATATGTCAAAGTTTAAGTCAGCCAGTGCCTACCCACACAAAAACTAACTAGTCCTGGTAATTGTGTTGCACCCAATCTTGAAAACTGAGACTTATTTTATATAGTTCTATGCCTATAGCAAACCGCAAAACTACTATGAAAGTATATTTTAAATAACTTACCAAAGTCAAGCCCAACATTTTTGACGAGTGTTTGATTAAATCGTTAAAAGGAAATTCTAGTTTCCGAACATACGGTAACAGTAAACACAGGACAAGTGTATGAGATATCCTATCACTCATACTTCTAGTAGCAATTCGTCAATTTGGCAGAAAAATGGTGGCGCATTGATGAGATGAAATTTCTGTCAAAAACGTCAATTTTCTAAAAAATGTCATTTTGACGAGATAGTGGTGACTCGGCAAAACATCAATTTGAAGAAAATGACGCAGTGACTAGATGCACTTTCTCGTCAAAACGTGAATTTTCTGAATTTTGACATGTTAACGGCAGGCCTACGTCTCTTACATCACACTTCACTTGAGCTGAGAAGATTAGGTGGAGATTTAATACAAGTCTACAAGATTTTTCATGGTTTTGATAATTTAACATTTTTTTATTTTTTTCAAGTTTGAAAAGTAGTAAAATTACTAGAGATGATTGTCTTAAACTCCAAAAGGTTCAAAGTAGGATCAATAGTCGTCATTACTTCTTTTCTGAGAGGGTAGTCAATGAGTGGAATGGGTTGCCGGAGGATGTAGTGATGGCAAGAAGTGTAAATATGGAACGCCAAAAGGGCAATGAATTTTGTTGTCTCATCGTAGTTTGTCTCAACTTATTTCGTTGTCTCATTTGATTTTGTCTCCTTTTTGGTTTGTCTCATTCAATTGTGTCGTCTCACTTAATTTTGTCTCCTTGTAGATTGTCTGATGTACGTTTGCTTCATTACAGGTTGTCTCATTAAAGTTTGCCTCATATTAGGTCGTCTCGTTTTAGTTTGCTTCAATAAAGTTCGTCTCCCAACAGTTCGTCTCACAGCAGTTTGCCTCACTGCAGTTTGCCTCACAGCAGTCCGTCTCACAGCAGTTCGTCTTACTGCAGTCCGGCTCAGCCGAGTTTGCCTCGTGTCAGTTTGCTTGGGCGAAGTTCGTCTCATGCCAGTTTGTCTCAAATCGGAGGCGCTATTCGTCAATTAAAACTTTAATCTAAGATAATTGATAACAAAATTGGCGCAAATCTTGACATTTTCCGTTTGAAGTATAGTTAGTACGTGTACGTGTATACACTGGACTCGACTAGACTTGGTTGTGACACAGTATGTACGTAAGCCGGCCTAGTACTTTAACGTAAGATCTGGTTCAAAATGACGGAAGAAAGTCAACTAGCTCGGCTTGTCAGTCTCGGCAATACTAACACAATTATAGCTGAGGTGATGGGAGTGTCACTCAGAACAGTGACGAACAAAAAAAAAAAAAAAAAAAAAAAAAAAAAAAAAAATTTTCTACGATGAGACAACAAAATTCATTGCCCTTTTGGCGTTCCATATTTTTCTACTAAACTTAACTATGTTGGAAACTCGTGAATTTGCAGTTAATTGACATTTTGCTAACTTGGTAACTCGTCAATGCAATGTCCCTTCTACGCTTCCGTAGGTATGTGATACGCTGTTGGAAGTTTGACTTACTCAAGTCTAAAATGAGAAATAAAATATGAAACTGCCAAAAGAAAAGCCCTTCCAATTAAGCCATATCAAAGCCAAAATTTACAAAGAAGTCTCGTTCCCGTCTGCATGAGCCGCTCAACTCAATGAGCTCAGTTGTAGAGCAAATCACTGAAAGTGGATCAAGAAACGTTGAACGAAAGAATTGCCCCTCAAAAATGAGAACTGTCCATGACGTCAAGGTACAACTCCTGTTGCAAAGAAATATAGTCGAGTACTAGTGCAATATTTGCTTATTTCGCAATAACGGGAAAATTCCCCTTGTAATGGCAGGGTGTACGTAGCTTAAATAAAATCAATTCTACACAATAACGTACAATACACAACACGGTGGTTGGCTTGCGTTACAACTTAACACGGACAGACTGCTGATGATCGCAGAGTTGAAATATTTCAAAGTTGGTTTCCATCGTACTTATACAAAAAAAAAAAACTTTAAACAGATAATGGGACATTGTTTGTGCAGAATACTGTTTAAATCGGACTTGTGACTTTGTAAGTGAATACGTTGTCTTTATGCGGGCTTTGGCTTAATCTTAGGTACCGTAAGTTAGGATAGCCTAAGCCTAACGTTCAACTTACCTAGGTCTTGGACCAAATTTAGCCTAGGCCCTAACTACTGTTTTTTCACCAGCTCATTGGCGAAATCCCCCAGGCTCCCATCCCTACTAGCGTGTACTTATTGGTCAAACCAACCTTCGTAAGTTGTTGATTAATCATGTGTTTGTCTTGAAGTTAGCCTAGTCTATCGTACTACTACAATCTTGGACAAAATACCTTGTAACACCCCGTGCCCCATTCAATCATGTTGGCTATACAGGGCTATAGGATTTCAGTTCAAAGGGTACATTCACTTCTACAGCGCAACATTGGAAAGGGGTATGGGGTTTCAGGTTATCCTCTCACCTAAAATTCAGTAAGAGACCCATATTTGCAACGTACGATAAAGTGTCCAAATAATTTTGTCCAAGATTGACTGAGAATTTCAACGGGCCAGAAGCATGCGCGGGGCACAGGAAAAAGCGTCAATTTGAAATAAGATAAACGGCAAAATGGGGGATGGGGGTTGATATTCCTTGCAACAAGAAACATCAGCAGTGCATGTTCGGCATGTTTGGGCCTATATTGAAGTTGGTTTACTGTAATATGTTATTACGGAGTAAAGGGAGGAATAAGTAAGTCAAATCCATGTATTTGCACTAAATGTGCTAAATAAAATGAAGTCATTGAAGAGGTAACATCATAAGCTCAATGTATCTTGTCGACCAGGAAACTACTTTAAGACATTTTGAATGATACAAATGACATACTTTCGGCTCAAACTCTGATATTGAGACAGGTACTAAAGAAACAAAACAAAAAATGAAGAAAAAAAATAGAATGTTAGTGGTCAGTTGAAGAAGATTGATGTATATGTGTTCTTTATTCAAATTGTTCACAGTGATGACGTGGTGTCTGGTATTCAGGTAACTAATATTGAGACAGGTACCAAAGAAACAAAACAAAAAATAAAGAAAAAAAATAGAATGTTTGTGGTCAGTTGAAGAAGATCGATGTATTTGTGTTTTTTTATTCAAATTGTTCACAGTGATGACGTGGTGTCTGGTATTCAAGTAGCTATGCTTAATGACTATTATGCCTGACTTGCAGGTTAATCTTAGTAAAAAAGTGTACTATCATTATACAAAAGAAACCCCCAAAATGCAAATGTAATGGATGGGACATTTGTTCATATTCATATAACAGTGACATTGTGACACCCATTCTCGTACTAATTTAGAATCCGTACCAATCGGACAAGGTATCAGATAACTAAAAGAGTTTGCATAGCGTCTGTGTGTTATTTACCTTTTTTTTTTACTTACGCTAGTTTTTTTTTTATCTTTTTTAGACATCCGAAATCACCGATTTTTTGTGCAGTGATCAACATGTATTGACACCTGTGGAAGAAGTGATAGATTATTGCTGAAAGAGAAGTATAGGTTAGAGGAGGATTCGAACCTAGAATATCATCATAACTGATGCATCATAAGTCTTACGCTTAACCCACTACGCTGCGAGAGCGGTTGTGGTGGTTGAGTGTTCAAAAATGCATACAATTCACAAACGCGTAATCCAACGTAGTCATATAACAGTATATATATATTCATATACTATACATAAGTATCAATCCCCTAACCCTATCCCCTAACCCTATTCCCTAACCCTGAATCATGACGCCTAACCCGATCCCCTGACCCGATCCCCAAGCCCTGTTTACCGACGCAATCCATTCATCATTCACTAGTCAAGGATGGCAGTGGACCGAATCGAACAATCGAATCGGAGCTAGCAAGCACGTTCATATGGTAGGGATTCTAAAGTTGCGCCCCCATTCTATTGTACCGTACAAGGTGCACTACAATAAGTTAGTCATTTTTAGCAGTTTCAATGGACTTCAGAATACATTTTTGTTGTTAGAGCTATATCATTATATTACCTTATGTTATATCAATGAAAAATGAGAAGTTAACAGACGTTTGAGTCTATAAACGGATAATTGAGCAGTGAAAAAGATTATGGTCATTCCCGTGAATCGAACCCCGGCCTCCCCATCCAAGCTGACTTAGACCTAACAATAACGTCCGACAGTATAGGTTAATGAAACCTACGTTCTACCAAATGTTTTGACAGGAAAATTTAAGCAACCCATGGGAAAATTGCATAGATTACAAGACTGAAGAATACATATGTTAACAGCTTCATGCAATGTACAAATTGCAGTCACAAATTTTGATTTAGCGGCAAGAAATGTTAAAAACCAGCGTTTACTAATGTTCTACCATTATTTTAATATTAAGCTGAATCAACAGTTCTGGCATATACGCTTTTGATAGAACGTGGAGCTACTTCAGAATATATTGTAACTGTAATTCCTACCAGCATTCTACAATTGCAGTAACCTTCCTCTTGCAACGCAATGCAAGGGCTGCCCATCAATGTTATTTCTAAACGCAACCATTTCTGTCTGCATACAAAACCAGGAAATAATCTATTCATTCATGATCACTCGTTTTCAACAAAACACATACAAATAAACCCCCAAATTAAAATTAAACTTGTTATGTTCATAGTGGAAATTCAGAACACTTTTATTTGTAAATCCCCAGACCCATAGGCCTTGATAACTTATTTATGTGATGCACCTTGTCCAAAAATGTTCAATTTTCTTGCAATTTTCTTTCACCCCAAAATTGCTCCTCAAAAAATCAGAGACTTGGTGGAGATCAAATGTCATTTGGGGTCAACAGGGATCAAATTGTGGAAACCTTGTCAATACAATATCTCAAGAAGGGAAGCTTGGGCAGTTCTCATATGTTGTATGTAGGTGTACCACATTAAATGAAAGAAACCTATTGTTTTTGGTTGAGGTCAATGGTCATTTGGGGTCTACAGGGGTCAATCTGTGAAAATGTTGCAACAACAGTATCTCAAGGGAAACCTGGACAGATCTCACATTTAGTATGTAAGTGTACCACATTGAGTAGTAGAAAGCTTTTATTGTTAGTGTAGGTCCATGGTCATTGGGGTCTCAATAGGGGTCAATTTGTGAAAACCTTGTAAAGACAGTATCTCAAGAAGGAATGCCTGGACAGATCTCACATTTAGTATATTTAGTATGTAGATGTACCACATTGAGTAGACGAACCCTTATTGTTTTTAGTGGCGATCGAAAGTCATTTGGGGTCAACATCTGGAAACCTTGTAGACACGATGTCTCAAGAAGGGAACCATAGACAGTTCTCACATTTAGTATGTACAGTAAGTGTACCACTTTGAGCAGGATAACTCTATGTTTTTGGAGGAAGTCAAAAGTCATTTGGGATCAACAGGGGTCAAACTGTGAAAACCTTGTGAACAGGATATATTAACGAGGGAAGCTTTGACAGAGCTCATAGTAATGTGTATTTGCATTACATTGAGAAGAAGAACCCAATTGGTTTTGGTGGAGTTCAAAGGTCATTTGGAGTCAAAAGGGTTGAAATTATGACAACCTAGTAAACGTGATAATTCAAGGAGGGTAGCTTGAAGCTATGATTTCATATGCTATTTGTAGGTGTTGAATCACTGTAACTTTAATATGCAATTGCGCATGTTGAGACATGATACATATTAGTCATCATATCTCAGATTTATAAATATCCTCATAATGAAATTGTTGGAATCACAATGCATTTGTGCATTCTTGTTTTCAATGCAACAATTGTAAGCACTTTTTAAGAAGTCAAAACAGTGAATAATTCAAATTTTGCATTATTTGTGTCTGTAGAAGTGGACCTTTGCAAGTCTTCCCTGGACTTATGAAGTCTGTAATCATGTACTTTTCCAGTTCTAGGCCTACTTATAATTTAGGTTACTTGTGACTAATATTTCTCTACAGCTGACTGTTTGCTTCAGGGAAGGTAAGTTCCACTTGAAGGCAGGTTTCTTGTAATTCTTGCAATAGGACCAATTACATTACAGTATAATGTCTGTGTATACTTTTAAGTTGTATGGATGTAGTAAGAACTTAGTGAATGTATTTCTATGTGGAACGACTAACCACCGTAGTTAATTTTGGGGATAAACACAAGATGTCTCAACTAAGCCAACAGACCCAGAAAGTTTTCATCACCATCATCTAATTATCTAACTTGGTATGGAGTGTATTGGGTGGAATAGGAGTTTCTGATCAATATTACAGAATATTGATTCCTAGCAATATCTTGGTGGAGCTACATTGTGCAATATCCTATCAGTGCACATGCCTAAGTAACATTGCCAGAAGTGGGCAACTGACAATTGGAAGTCAAACATTCTCACTTGCAGTTTAATCATCTTTTGAAAAATAGATAAACTAGGGTTGGGCGGTATCCTGGTACCCAAGTCAGTACTGGTATTTGCAGCACTGGTATATTTTGAATACTTTGTAGCACCTGGCAAAATTCTTGGTGATTGTGGTACCGGTATCGCCTCCAACAAATCAACAAAGATTAGTTTTTTTGAATGTAGTATTAATACTTACATATCAACATCAAAATGGACCAAAAGTAAATTCCAGATCCATTTTAAGACTTCATTTCAATATCTCCCAAAAACAAACCTCAAGGTGTCTGAAAGTAAATGTATTCATCGCTGTAAAAGATCGTGGTACACAGTACACAGTGGCGGTTACTGTCTTATGTCTAATAAAGTAACTATTTTCCATTTTGTTGGTAAAATCATGCAGACCATGCTGGCTAGGCCTACACATATTGCCTATTTTGTGAACACTAACTTACTGTAAACGAGTGTTTACAGAGGGAACTGTAAGACGAGTAAAGCATTCGCGTGTCACCCTAGGCAAAAGTGAACCGAAGAAGAACAACTCAGCTATGTAGAAGTGGAAACAGGAAAAGTTACGTTGATGTATAATTCCAGTGGTGTTCTTTTTTGCGTGCCCCCTGGGTGACTATCTTTGTTCTTAAGCCCCATGTAACCATCTACACTGTATGTATGAAGTGACTCATACGGTTACTCCAGCGAATTAGTGATGTTGATGTCACAGGTTCGATCCACGCTTTACACTGCTTTTGCAATGTGTTTTTTCTCTATTGTTAAATGCATTGGTTGGAAAACCTTGGTTCAAGGTAATACATAGTTGCAATCCCCATCCTTATTTTGTTAGTTATATAAACTGAGTCTGTATCAATTAGTAGCGATGATTGATGATGAAGCAACAAAAAAACAACAACAAAGAGAAGATGTTTTTTTCTTCAGCCACCCCTCATCTTATTCAAGGCATTTTTTTATGACCTTGAGATGGATCATGACTAAGAGTTGCCATTGGGGATAGATATTTACTTTTGTATGTAGGCTATAGATGCTCAAACATGCTACGGTGGCTTAAATTTACGGAAATGAGGTTGCTTGGAACTTAAAAAAAATGGAAACAAAAAGTTTGAAATGTTTGAAAATTGCGTTTTATGGTATTTGAGCACAACGTCAGCGACGTTTATATAGCTGAACTGCTGCTGATTGGTCTATACTAAACCATGGTCATTATCATAATGCCCCTGATGAACCATTTAGGACAATCCCAGCCAAAAATTTTACATCAGAAATGTGTTGTAAGAGATATTCATGGAAATGCTGCACATCATCATAACTCTGTGGAATTAAAACTCAGATTAATGAAGAAATTGCACCGATAGAAAGATCATATCAAGAATAATTTCCGAAATCCCCGCAACGAAAGGAAAATTCCGTATTTCCTTCCGTTTTCGAGTTATGAGCAGTTTTGTGTTTTAAAAGATTAACTTTAACTGCTTCCTAGGTCTTTGGTATAACTTTTGTAGGTTATCCTGCAGCTACTGTACAGCTATCCAATGTAATCCAGTTCCATTCATTACTCAATGGATGGGCTTATAGTGACTGTAACCAAGGTTGCCAGTTTGTGGGGTAACCTGCCAAATTTCCAGCCAAATCACCTGCAAAAAATGCCAAGGAAAACTAGCCCCTACTTGAGGAAACTTGACCCTATATTTTTGTACAGTGTAACACTTGTCGACATTTTCAACACACTGCAATATGATATACATTGTTACATACGCAATCTATGTTGCAAGTGGAAAGTAAATTGTTAACCTGTTGATGTCTCACTCGGATGACTACTAAATTGAGGAAGAAATTCTTGAAATTTCGGGATAAAGCGGGTGTTTCATAGTTATTTCACTTATGCCCCAAAAGCGCCAAAATGCGTGCACTTTTAATTTTTCCTGGCCTCACAAAGGTATAAAACTAACCAAATTTGCCTATTTGGGCACTTAAAATGCCAAACTGGCAACCCTGATTACAGCAATAGGCAGGTAGGCACACTCGGTGAAAGAGAAGATTTCCGGCACTAATAATGCAATGAATTGGGACAAACGGACATTTTACCTCACTCAATTGACGCCATTAATAATGGAAATTTCATTCACATCAGTGCGTAAGCTGGATTGGGAATTTCTGAGATTCATGATCATAAACAACGTTTCTGCCTTGCATCTAATTATAAATGTAAGTCCTGCCTGCCACTAGCATTTTAAACTCATGTTTGGCTGTCGAAAACTGCGGGAAGTAAAGTCTACAAATCTATCTACAAACTTGTACACAATATCTTTTAGTTCAAGACTCTCAGTCGTTTGACACTGAGGTCTTTAGGGAGGGGCATAGACAGCTTGATTAGCTTGGAATTGAAGAGGTGATTAACAGGTGAAAATGTCCCATTGAAATAGTACAGTGACTTGCTCGCCTCAAACAACAGTACTATACAGTTGTGTGGTTGTATCATGAAAGTTAATTGTTTGTATATATAACGGCAATAAAAGCGAATTTGTTTGTATTTCTGGAGAAAGTACAACAAAACAAGACAAGGTTTCAACAATTTTGTGTGACGAAATAATTTGTAAGTTACGTACAGTAATCAGATCACCTGACTTAAGAATTTCTAGGCCGCATAGGTATGTTGACACATGATCGCATTGACAAAATGTTGGTGGCTGATTTAGTTGCTGTATACAGTACTGCTCTCAAACCCTGTTGAAGCTGCACAAAAACTTTTTGCCCCGCCGTTTGATGTTTTTTGTCAGTGCATTTACATGAAGACATGAATACAAGCTACTGCATTACCACCACAGTGTATAGGGCTCAAAACCTGTTGTTTTTATCATGTTCAACAAGGTACAGAACCTCTTGTTTTTAACATGTTGAACACTTGATCACATGTTGAACACTTGGTCACATGTTGAACACTTGGTCACATGTTGAACACTTGGTCAAGATAGTACACAGTTTAATATAGTACACTGAGTTAAAGTCATCAGTGTTCCAGTATTGGATCATCTACCTCTTTTTGGAACAGAGATCTGTTTTTTTAACTTATTTCTTAACAGGTTTCCTCATCATGGACTAGTGTCATTGATGAATGCTGGTGGACAATAAGGAGTTGATATGGCTGTTCGTTCCAAGTTGTGCCCAGACTGGAGCAGAGATGATGTCAAGTGGTATATGCTCAGCAATGCTGAAGCTGTTGGAAGAATTGGCCTTAAAAAAAATGCACCTCCTGGAAGAATATTTGAAATTGCATATGAAGGTGATGAAAGAAATGACAATGACAGTGGCATTACACTGAAGAGCTGCTGTGATGATAAAATTAAAGTCAAGTGGAGGAGTGGGGTATTCTACGGTTTAGATGATGATGAGAAAGAGATTCTGCTGGCAGAGCAAGATTTTAAGGAGAGATTGAAGCTTTTTGAAGGTAGAGGCAGGTCTATCATTTCTGATATTGTTTAGGCACTGTGTCAAAAGTTGGCCGCTCGGCCGCTGGCACAGCTGCTGCAGTGGCTGTTCGTCAGTTTAGGAACAAAAGAGCACCTTAGCAACTAGACCTTGCTAGGCAGTGCAGCTGGCTGTGTTAACATTATGTTTGGTCGTGACACGCTTCATTGATTCCCGATGCCACTATGGCTGGGAGGCCGCTGCAGCCACTATTAACAGTATGTGAGTTGGAAAGTGGCTTCAGCCAGTGCAGCTAGTACAGCCACATGCTCTTTATTACTGAGTTTACCCTAGCTACACCCAGGGGCTGCAGCGGCCTTGCCAGCCCCTGCAGCGGCCTTGCCAGCCAACTTTTGACATGGTACCTTAGTTACATGCAACATTCACACTAATGAAGTCATAGCTACATGTAAAGTGTGTTAGCAATGTAAGAAATGTGTTCCATGTATATATAGCCTTCATTACTGTAGCTGTACTGTATGTTTTCAAGCAAAGGAGCATAGCCGTGTGTTGTTGTCTTGGGTTTAGATCAGCATCATAGACTGTATGTGTGTGTGCCATGCTTGTGAACATATCTCACTTCCAGAAGATTGGACTGATGTTATTTGCATACTTGGATTATAGTGAGTACACATATGATAGGTCACAACATTTGTACTGAAATCATGCCCAGGTGTATGTACTGTATGAGTGTGTTTGTGAAACCTACCTTGTAAACATGATATAGCAAGACGGGAAACTTGGACAGATCTAATATTTGGTATGTAGGTGTAAAGAGGTGCTAGCACCTAGAAAATGAAGATTAATGCATTACTTACCCTCAACTTCTTTAGGACGTTGTTCTCCTGGCCTGAACTGTAGACATGGTATGTCAAGAATGGAAACTCAAACAGATCTCATGTTAGGTAGGTAGGTAGGTAGGTGCATTACAGTGAGTAAAAGAATGTTATTGTTTTTGGTGGCAGTCATAGGTCATTTGCAGTTACCAGGGTCCAGTCGTGAAAACCTTGAAACTTGATATGTGGAGAAGTAAAGCAAGGACAAATAATATATATGTAGGTGTACCACATCAAGTACAAAAGCCCTATTGTTTTGGCAGAGGTTGAAGGTGATATGAGGTCAACAGACTTCAACGTGATAGTTAAAACCTGGCATACACAATATGTCAAGAAAGGAAGCTTTCGCTGTGATATTTGTTGTGAAGTGATGTACCATATTGAGTGCAAAAGTCTCTTGTGTTTGAAGAAGGACATTTGGGTAAGCAAGGATCAATATGGGAAATCATGTAACTGTGTGTTGAGTGCAGTACATCTATCAGTCATGTAACTTAGATCAACAGATGTCATTTTGTTTATACTAGTTTTACATTTTTATCGTTGACAACATACATTACTGATCTAATATTACAGAGAACAAGCTTATTACACAAATGTTATGATGTCAGATTAAGGAAAATAATGCTTTTAGTTTCATCATTGGAACCACAATTCAGTAGTGTTTTCTGATTGATGGAGGTCAAAGACCAGCTGAGGTCAACAGAGGTTAAAATGGGTAAACGTCATAAATAAACTATCTTGGGCTATGTCATTAGTTTTAGCATGTTAGTCGTATTGAGTACAAGATCCCTATTTGTTTCTGGTGGAAGTCAAAGATCACCTGAGCTCAGCGGAGGTCAAACTGTGAATTGAAAATGTCAAGAAGGCAAGTTAGCACAATCTCATGTAATGTGCTTAATGGAACACATTTTGTGCAAGAACATCATTGTTTTTGTTGGAGATCAAAGTTTTGTAAGATGAACAGCATATATACTATGCAAACCTTCTAAAGGCAATTATCTTGAGAAACATTCTTTTTATGATCTCCACATGTACAGTATGATACGTGATGTGTGAATACTACAGTATGTTGATAAATCACCTTGCGTGCAAGACACTGGTGTAATGAGTCACCCATGGTTTAAATTGCAAGGCAAGTCTAGATAATGTGGTCTAGTTGCAAGTCATGTCATTTCCTTCATTGCCCAAGTGAAGTTAAGTCAAGTGCTTGTTAGGTTAAGTCAGATACTGTATTTGCTTGGGTTAATGCAGAGTCTGATCCAATGAATAACAAGTCATCTTGAGTCACCGTATTTCATGCAGACCCATGTGGTAGCATTCAGATCCCTATGCTTCCATGCACAGTATTTTTATTTCCAATAACTTTTTGATATTGGTTAGTAATTAAATGCTCTTTTTCGTGCCAAATATATGTGTAATTTTTCACTCTTCTCTCTTTGTCATGGCGACAAGGGACAGGAAATGTGGCTTCAGGAATGTTCACCAATGAAAATGTGATGACATGCAAAATTGATAAAAGAACAAGGATTGTGTAGCCTTGTGGTAAAGGCATACATTTGGTCATCTATTGTCCAGTTGGTCTGGACTCAATTTTTAATTGATTCATCAGTAAGCAATTCTCATGCAAGATTTTGCCAGGAAGGGCTCAGGTTGGTTGGAAAGGCACTTGTCAGTCTTGAAAGTACACAACACTGAGCGGAGCTCCACCATTGGTTGGTGCGTAGACTAGACAATTTTGTATCAAAATACTGCTTAGAACACTGGAAAATACAGTTCCCATGCATGGAGAACATCCTAATTTTAATAATCTGATTCCCTCAATATGTTGTTTTAACATTTTTGTCAACAAACAAATTCCCTCCTGAGAGATAATCTTTGAAGTATAAACACTGGACCATGGAGCTATTACGAGGAAGAACGGTATTGTTTTTGTTGGATGTCAAATGCCGTTTGAGGCCACGAGTGGTCAAACACTGAAAATCTTGTTAACACAATATCTCAAGGTAGGAATCATGAATATTTCTCATACTTAGTGGGTAGGTTGTCCATATTGTGAAGAATATCGTATATACACAATATACTTTGAAAGACTTTATGTTTGTTGTGTTTGAGGTCTCATGCTAGAGAAAGTTACACATTGGAGTATAGATAAGCATTGAGGGCATGTTTAGCCAAACTAGAATGGTGGGAATGCATTGTCGGATTTACTTGTCAAACTGCGCATAGTGCAAATTGCGCCAAAGGAATGGAATTTAAATGTGGTTGAAGGTGCCACACAGAGTGAGCTTAAACACACTTAGAGAAGATAGTTTGACAAGGTTCAGTGAGTTGCAACAGTAAGACACGGAAAGACTTAATATTTTGACTATTTTGACTTTGAAAGACTTAACATTTCAAAGTATTTATCAGGACGTTTGATAGAGAAGCCCAGTTTGAATGGTAAGGGTGTGGGGGGGGGGGGTGAGAATAAGCCAGTGGAACAAAAAACGAAACACTCATATCTCTGTGGTATAGGACCCAAAACCAGCGTTGGTGTACATACTGCTGCCATGCTTAAAAAGGCTGATCAAAAGCTCAAGTAAATTTTAGTAGTTAAGGGAATGACATTTGACAGTGTAAGCAACACTGCTGCAAATAAACTTCACAAATTGAGGAAATTTTGAAGCTACTGTAGGCAACCTCGCAATCTTGGATAAAAGTGCTATAAACGTGTATACTTTCTTGTACTGTCATTAATATTGTCATCTAATTTTCAAATTTGCATGTACAGGTACAAGGTAGTTATTTTATTATCCACAAAACAACACATAGGGGCTGACTACCAAGTTTAATTGTCTGTCATATAATTATACCCTAAATAACAGTAACTAGAACTTCGCAAGTTTTTGAGCACAATATTTTGCCATAACAAAAAAAAAAAGAATAAATAAAAATCACATATATTCCTGTTTCATAAAGTCATTCATGCTGTTCAAAATAGCTGCAATTCTCTATCAGATAAACTGCTTTCAGTGTTGGGGGGGGGGGGGTGAGTCTACTTTGTTTCAAGTGTATGTGGAAGGGGAACACTAGTAACAGATTCAGCAATATCTGGCAGGCCACTGGAGGCTGTACGGCTGACAGAGACAGAGGCACACTGGAGGTCTGCTGGATGGACAAAACCTTGCTTGATAGGTTACAGTTTTATTAGTGTGTCACCACCATCATTGAACCTCTGTTGAACTGATGGCCACTTCTCAGGCTGACCACTGGAGTTGCAGGCAGAGGTCCGTTGTTGAGCTGACCAAATTTTGATATCAGGTTTTATCTCCTTGCTTACTGCTATTTTTTCTGGTCATTTTTTTAATGCCTTGCGGAAGGCAGGCAAGGAATCTATGCGATGGTGATTTTAGTTCAGTGTATGTGTGTGTGTAACAGCAATCTCGTTATCACTCTAGTTTTTGAAGGGAAGGTAGGAGATCGATAAAAATTGAGGTGTGGGTAGAAAGTATAGATCTTGGCTGGGATTGTTTTTGTTGTGGGTCAAAGTTCATATGAGGTCACCAGCAGCCAGAACATGCCTGTATGTGGCTTTTTCAGTGAGGGGGGGTTCGATTTCACCATAAGTGGAACATTTTACCCGACAATTGTGACTAGCAAAGTAAAACTCATTGTATAGATGTTGCTAACGCAGGCCTACTATCAAAGACTGAGCGGAACTCCAGATCTTGTAGGGGGATTCGTCCGAACCCCCTGAACCCCCCTGGATACGGGCCTGCAGAACATCAACAAAGTACTGTATGTTTGCCTTATCTCAGGAAGTATGTGTTGCATGAACTTCAAACTTACTCCCTTATGATTAAGTAACATTGTGATGATTTTCTTGGAAGTCAAAGGGCATATGTGGTCATTAGAGGTCATATTGTGAAAAGTTTTTGAACATTGTTTACGCTCTAGTTTTTGAAGGAAAAATTCAAGACACATCAAAGTTGGTGTGTGGGGAGGACATATAAAAATTTCGCCTGGGATTGTATTTAGAGCAGGTCAAAGGTCATCTGAGGTCACCAGTAGGCAAAATGTAGACAACCAATGTTTGCAGTATCTCAGGAATCACATGTTGCATGGGCTTTAAATTTAGAGAGTGTGTACTTCCTTTCAAGTAAATAACATTGTGGAGGTTTTTTTTTAAGGTCAAGTGTCATATGGAGATATCAGAGGTAATACATTGTAAAGCTTGTTGATACACTTTTTTCAATAGGGAAGTAATCCTGCACTTAACAGGTGGTGTTAAGGTGCAGTACGTAAAGACCTTTGTTGGGTTCGGTTTTGGTGTAAATTCAAGGTTATTTGGGTCATTAGGAGGTGCAAAATGTTAGCACTCAGATGGTACTTTTTCTTTTCTCATCTTGTGGGTAAACAAGTATTTGGTGACAAAGACCAGCAATATTTTGCAATATTTTATAAAGTCAGTTAGTATTTTTGGTCTCATAAATTTGAATTCTGTGACTTTTAATGCAGTTCACAAGAAAAAGCAATACATACCTTTATTATCCTTTTGTTAGGAATCTATTACTATTTACTGAGTTGTTTTGATAGTTATAAGCAGGCCTGGTTATAAGTAAAAAATTCACAAAAGACGTGCAATTGGTTTTTATTTTGTTTCACTTAGATAAAATTTCTTGCTTACAGAGAGAATGTTTTACCTCGATAAGTGACCATTGACCTCTGAGGTCATTGAAAAAGGTATTATCAATCCCAGAGGGATCTTTATCCAACAATTGACACTGCACATTCAGAGAGAAGTGATTTGTCATGTCCATTCGATTACCTATGAGTGATTTTTTACTGGAAGATATGATCAGCTAGTAGGTATGTTTTGGGATATATCCTGCAAGGGAAAGGCAGGTTGTAATGAACTGACTTCAGAGATACAATTGGTAACTGTAATATCAATATATACCATGTGCTGGCTGCAGAATTCTTGGCAATTAATTACAAATGTGGAAGGACATTGCAGGAAAACTTCTGCGAATAGTGTGAAATTTCTATTTCAAAATTTTACACTAGACTAGAAAACGGATAATATACAGTAGTTAAACCTGTCATACTGCTTTCATTACTTTCAAGTACTGTAGTTGTAATGATTCAGTTTTGCCACATCACATGGTATGCTGTATACAGAAAAGACTTGAATTAATTGAAATGGGGTGTCACACTGAATTTCTCTAGGGCACAGTATCTTAGGAGGGCATTCGGACATTCAAGTATAATTACAACAAGGAATCACCAAACCTCTTGGATTTCTGGTTTTATCAATAATGTATCTATTTTGTCACTGACACCATATGCATTTTTACTAAATAATTTACACCGCCAAAACACCCAGTGATTCCTTGCCTGTCAAATCACCAAAGGGCATGAAGGCATATACAGTATTCTCAGACAACTCCAAGTTTAGAGCCAAACAAGTAGGATTACGAACCAACTTATGAGAAAAATACAAACACAACATGTGCTGGCTACATGGCTGGATTTGTCTCTTTTGTGTCATAAATTGTACATTATTGTACTTGATGCAGTGTCTGATATTTACTGAGTGTACTGAGAAACTATTTTACTCTTACTTGCCTGTCCCATCCTTGGGAGTCTTGAGAGACTATTCAAGACTGCTGCCGTGACTTGAGTAGTTGAGTCTATCTTCTGACTCTAGTCATTACAGACTCACAGTCTGAGTCAGACCTTTTCAGTGGTGGCTCAAGTCATGTCATTTTATGGCTCCTCACTCAAGTCAACACAAAATGCAACTGGAGTTGACTTGAGTCCAAGTCAGTGACTTGATGTATTTCAGCACTGGTACAAGAAGGTAATTGTGTTTCATGAAGGTCATTTGAGTTCGGTAGATGTCAAACTGTGACACCATTTTAGACACATCCCAGAATTGCCAGCATAGTCTAATTGCATGTATATGTGTTTATTGATAAGTTCACATTGTTTTTCAGAACCATATTGTTTTTGGTTCATTTCAAGAGTCATTTGATGTTTGCAACTCATCTCTGTCAAACACAATACCTCAAGATGACAGTTCTGAACTTTTCACAATTATAGCACCTGTAGTATGTTGATCAACCATGATGAATGCATGAACCGTACTGCTTTTTTCTTGCCGAATGCAGGTAAGGTATCTGTGTGGTCATGATGGCGTGGGTGTGTACAGCTAGGTGTGTGTATGCGTGTATCATGCCTGGCAGTGGAAGCCCAATATCTCAAGATGGGGATGGTGCCTGAACATCAAAGTTGGTGTGCAGGTAGTCCATTGTGAGAAGATGATCCCTGGTGTTTTTCGTGGAGGTCAAAGGTCATTTGAGGTCACCAGCACTTACAGTATGAAAACCTACTAAGAGAGATACCTCAGTAACTGCATATTGCTGGAACTAGATACTAGTCTCATTGGTAGGCATTGATGAGAAGATAATTTCTGTGATTTTTTATGGCAGTCAAAGGTCATGTGAGGTCAATAGAGGTCATATTTTCAGAGCCATGTAAACACAGTATCTCAAGCAGGGAAACTGCTGGAACTTGAAGCTTAATGTGATGGTTGCTAATTGTAAGTAGGTGATCCCTATTGCTTTAGGTCAAAGGTCATTCGAGGTCACCAGAGTTGAAAATCGGAAAATTCACTAAATAAAATCCAAGCAACTGAATGTTGCTGAAACTGCATACTAGTCACATTGGTAGTCTTTGATAAGTAGATAACTTCTGTGATTTTCTATGGAGGTCAAAGGTTGTGTGACTTCAAAAGAGATCATAGTTTGAAAACCTTGTAAACATGGTATATCAATAAGGGGAAAGCTGCTATGTGAGTTGGTCATGTTAAGTAGATGATCCCTGGTATTTTTGGTTGAGGTTAAAGGGTTGTTTGAGGTCACAGAGGTCAAAATGTGAAAACCTTGTAAACACGATATCTCCAGAAGGGTAACTGACTGATGTCATACTTGGTGTGTTGATTGGTCATATTAAGTAGATGATCCCTGTCGTTTGTGGTGGAGGTTAAAGGTCATTTGAGGTCACCAGAGGTGAAATGGTAAAAACCTTGTAAACACAATATCTCCAGAAGGGTAACTGTGACTGATGTCATACTTAGTGTGTGGGTTGGTCATATTGTATAGATGATCCCTATTGTTTTTGGTGGAGTTCAGAGGTCATTTGAGGTCACCAAAGGTCAAACTGTAAAAACCTTGTAAATACAATGTCTCTAGAAGGGTAACTGTGACTAATGTCATATTTCATGTGTGGGTTGATCATATTGAGTCGGTTATCCCTATTGTTTTTGGTCGAGGTCAAAGGTCATTTGAGGTCACCAAAGGTCAAACTGTAAAAACCTTGTAAACACAATATCTCCAGAAGGGTAACTGTGACTGATGTCATACTTGATGTGTGGGTTGGTCGTATTGAGTAGATGATCCCTATTGTTTTTGGTGGAGGTCAAAGGTCATTTGAGGTCACCAAAGGTCAAACTGTAAAAACCTTGTAAACACAATATCTCCAGACGGGTAACCATGAATGATGTCATACTTAATGTGTGGGTTGGTCATATTGAGTAGATGATCCCTATTGTTTTTGGTGGAGGTCAAAGGTCATTTGAGGTCACCAAAGGTCAAACTGTAAAAACCTTGTAAACACAATATCTCCAGACGGGTAACCATGAATGATGTCATACTTAATGTGTGGGTTGGTCATATTGAGTAGATGATCCCTATTGTTTTTGGTGGAGGTCAAAGGTCATTTGAGGTCACCAAAGGTCAAACTGTAAAAACCTTGTAAACACAATATCTACAGACGGGTAACCATGAATGATGTCATACTTAATGTGTGGGTTGGTCATATTGAGTAGATGATCCCTATTGTTTTTGGTGGAGGTCAAAGGTCATTTGAGGTCACCAAAGGTCAAACTGTAAAAACCTTGTAAACACAATATCTCCAGACGGGTAACCATGAATGATGTCATACTTAATGTGTGGGTTGGTCATATTGAGTAGAGGATCCCTATTGTTTTTGGTGGAGGTCAAAGGTCATTTGAGGTCACCAAAGGTCAAACTGTAAAAGCCTTGTTAACACAATATCTCCAGATGGGTAACCATAAATGATGTCATACTTAATGTGTGGGTTGGTCATATTGAGTAGATGATCCCTATTGTTTTTGGTGGAGGTCAGAGGTCATTTGAGGTCACCAAAGGTCAAACTGTAAAAACCTTGTAAACACATTATCTCTAGAAGGGTATCTGTGACTGATGTCATACGTGGTGTGTGGGTTGGTCATATTGAGTAGATGATCCTTATTGTTTTTGGGTGGAGATCAAAGGTCATTTGAGGTCATGAGATGTCAAACTGTAAAAACCTTGTAAACGCAATATCTCCAGGAATCTAACCTTGACTGATGTCATACTTGATGTGTGGATTGTATATACTAAGTAGAAGACTCCTTTTGTTTGTGGTGTTTCAAGAAGAATAAATGCAGTTGATCTCAAACATGTCATGTGGGTAATTCATGTTTCTTACAATATAACCATGTTGCAAGGATTCACAAAGCCTTTTGGCTTTGTGGTGTTTTTCATTTTGACATAGTCCCTTCTCCACTGAGTTGCTTTTGTTGGTAAGTGATTGTGTGTGTGTGAAAAAATGAGATATCGGCAAGGAATCACTACGTCATGTGACTTTCTGGTTGTTTCAAACAAATTTGACTCTGTGGTTAAATCTGTCTGCTATGGTTTTTGTTGTATAATTTTAATTTTGGAACTGTCATTGAATCAAAAATACAAGTACTTTTTTGTCTATGAATAATTATGCTGTTTTGTCATCTTTTTTCAGAACTTCCTCAGCACCTTGCATTTGCCAAAAAACTGAAATTAGATGACAGTGTCACCGTCAGATTGAAGTACAAGAGGCGTATCCTTCATGTTGATGGAACTATAAGGTATATTGGAAAGGACGTAAAGACACCTGGAAGATTCTTTGGTGTGCAATTAGATGTAAGTGTTTATAATACCATAATCCTTCTGCAGTTACCAAAATAGATCAGACTCTAGGGTTGGGTGGTATCCCAGTACCCAAGTAACTAGTGGTATTTGCTGTAGTGCCTTTCGCAGCACTGACGGCTGATCTACTGTATATGTGCGAGTACCGGTACTGTTGAATGCTTCGCAATAATGCCTAAAAGTATCATCACCGGTACCAGGGAGCAAAGCCCCAGAAGATTTGTGGTTTCTTGCATATCAGAATGGCAAAGTAGGTACCACTGGGTAGGTACAATGAGACTAACCCTGATGTTAGTCCTCCATTTTTGTTTGTCACAAAAATGGTAAATATTCTTAAGTTTCACAATTTATCCACAACTTGTAACTGCAAACCCCCTTTCCTCATGCTGATTATAGCCAAGGCTATGTTTAATTTTGTCAGGAAAAAAGCTTATCTATAGCTAGGCCTAGGAGGAGTGGTTTGCAAGAGAGTGTGGCACCCTTACATTGATTGAATATCAAGACAATAAAAATGTTGTTAAATATCGAAATACATTTTACCTTTGGCATTTGGTGGAAGAAATGAAATAATCCAAATAATTTCACAAGTTCCAGTATTACATAGACTTAGTATAGAAAATGACGGTTAGGATTGCTGCTAAAGTTGCAGCCTTCACAAATTAACTGTGTGAATTGTAAAACACTTTGAACATGCAACCAAAGATTCTAGAATCTTTGATGCAATGAACAGTATTGGTTTTCCTTCTTTTTGGTTCCTTGTGTCAGCAAAGGAACCTATTCAGTCAGGTTGGCGTGTGCGCGTGTGTGTGTGCATCTGTGACACTTGCTTAGGTACGCTCTAACTCAATAGGGGAAAATCAGATGAAAGTCAAACTTGGTATGTAGGTTCGCCATATTGAAAAGGTGTGCCCTATTGCTTTTGGTGGAGGTCAAAGGTCATCTGGGGGAACTGGGGGCAAAAGTCTGTTTTGCTTGGGTACGCTCTAACTCAATAGGGGAATGTCAGATGAAAGTCAAACGTGGTATGTAGGTTTTCCATTTTGAGAAAGTGTGCCCTATTGTTTTTGATGGAGGTCAAAGATCATCTGGGGGAACTGGGGGAAAAAGTCTGAAAAACCTTGATATGCTATGGATGCTTATATGTTCCATCAGTCCCCCTCCAGTGCATCATGGAAGTACTGCTTTAGTTAGCAGTTTCTTGATCAAATATAAAAGCAGCAGTGCTGTTTGCAGTACTGTAGGGGGTCACACCAGACAAGTTTTGGCTGGATCAGTTTACCTCCTCGTGTCTGAGTGCTAATGTGTGCATTCATGTAAGTGTCTTTTCAATTAGTGAAGTTGGCAGGACACAATGAAAGAAAATAAGTCAGTTGGTGTTCTTACCAGTTTAAACTAGACTCCAGGAGTTCACTCCAGGGCATGCTATCAGTTTGATGGACTTTAAAGGGGCATAGATGTGATAAGCCTTATTGCAATTTGCAGAGCCCCTTCTTGAAATGAGAGATTCACAGCTGTTTGTGTTTTGAAAAATGAATGGGATATTGCTGTATATTGCAGAAATCAACATCTTCAATTCATTGCATTAATTGAAATGGCCTTTTTTGATATTAATGAACTCAGGCATATCATTTTACAGTATGTACATTTCAAGTACAAGGAACCATAGTGCCCATAGGCTGTTGTGAAATCATGCAAAATACTTCTTTTCATACAGATTGTATGTAACACTGTTGATGGTTGGTGACGTTAGTGCTATGGAAGTGGTTCCATGTGGGTGCATGTTGTCATGTTTGGGATCCAATGTCTGAAATGGGCCATTTTATAAAAGCATGAAATATGTTTCTGTCTCTACAGATTTTATGTTACAGTGAGAGTTCATGATCAGAAATGGGCCGTATGGACTATTGTACAATATGCTGCAATATGCTCCCTGTTACTTCATAATTTACATTATGCTCTCCATCTGTGCAAGGAACCACAGTGCCCTTGAGCTCTTGTTTTTTAGCAAGGCTGTTTGGTGCCAGTTGAATGCAGTAATGGTAATAAAGTTGGGATATCAAAGTAACTGATAACTATATCTCCACACAGTACTGTCTGACTCTGTTCAAGATAGTGCGACCAGAATTTTGTAAACGGGACCGCTAATGTCTGCTTTTAGATACTTGAGGGCTGAGCTCTGTGTGTATGATATATAACTGTAACAGACACCTTGTTTAGCTGTTGCATGTGTATTATTATCTTTGAAGCAACTGCATAAGAATTCTCAAGGACTAGGAAATTCGATTTATTGGCAATTCATGATTACTGTAAAAGACACTCATATATGGTACAAAGATGGACTTTTTCTCCTCAGAAAAATGTTCTGTTTGAGTAAGGTGTAGTCTCTGGAGTGCTGTTATCATGATTCCAAACTCATCACAAAATATTAACTGATTAAAAAGTAGTGAACTAATTACCCCAAAATTGTGTAGACATGCATGTGCAGTAGTGTTTTGAATGACCCATAGAGAGTTAACCTTGACTAATCTTATACTTGGTGTGCGTCATATTTAGTAGATGATCACTGTTGTTTTTGGTGGCAGTCAAAGGTCATATCTGAGGTCACCAGAGGTCAAATTGTGAAACCCTTGTTAACACTGTATAAGTACTTTATCTCAAGCAGTATAGCCATGACTAATGCAGTAGTTTGTGTGTGAGTTGGTCATATTAAGTATATGTTCCCTGCTATTTTTGGTTAAAGTCAAAGGGTTGTTTAAGGTCACCAGAGGTCAAAATGTGAGAACCTTGTAAGCAATATCTCAAGAAGGATAATTGTGACAAATTTCATACTCAGTGGTCATAGTGAGTAGATGATCCCTTTGTTTTTAGTGATGTCAAAGGTAATTTGAGGTCATCAAAGGTCAAACTGAATGCATTGTAGTCACGCTTTTTCATGAAGCGTAATCTTGACTAACATCATACTTACTGTTTTGGGTGAAGGTCAATGGTTATTTCAGGTCAGTAGAGGTCAAACTGAAAATCTTGTAAACCCAGTATCTCAAGATGTGTATGATCTTGACAAATTTCATACTTAGTTTGTGGATTGGTCATAGTGAGTAGATGATTCCCATTGATTTTGGTGGAGGTCAAATTTCATTTGTGGTCACCAGAGGTCAAATTGTGAAAATATGTAAAACTGCTTAGTAGACGTAGTGGTCAAAAGAGCTTAGTGTAGCATGCTTTCTCTAGGATGGTGAGGAGTTTGAATTTCAAATTGGTACGGTATGTACAGTACATTTTATACTGTGCTTTTTGTGAATATTAGCAAGGAATCACTACCTTTTGGCTTTCTTGTTTTTGCTGCCATTGGGTGAATTTTTGGCCGATGCATTCACTTGAAGACATGAATACAAGTTGCTGCACTACTACTGCAGTACGTAATAGATCACACAGATCTTCTTGTTTTTGTCACTTTGCACTTGTGGGCAGTACTGGTACTTGTTTAGTTGCTGGTACTGACATGCTGCGAGTATCAATACTGATTTTCTGGTGCCACCCAACCATGTCAGTCACGTTGTGTATATGCTGTTACCTAAAAAATTGGAAAGTGTCCATGTATAGAAATGTGCCATTCTTTAAGCTGCTTTTGCTACATGTTTTTGGTTTTGATGAAATCGTAACCCAAACATGCGGCAGTGTGTGTGTATGCATGTGTGTTTGTGATGCCTACCTTGTCAACATGATATCTCAAGAAGGGAAGCTTCAACAGATCTCACATTTCGTACATAGGTGTACCACATTGGGTACAAGAACCCTATTGTTTTTTGTGGAGTTCAGAGGTCATTTGGGGTCAGCAGGGGTCAAATTATGAAACCTTGTAAACACAATAGCTCAAGGAGGGAAGCTTGTACAAATCGCATATTTAGTGTATAGGTGTACTGCATTGAGTACAAGAACCCTATTGATCTTGGTGGAGTTTAAAGGTCATTTGAGGTCAACAGGGGTCAAATTGTGAAAACCTTGTAAACACAATATTTCAAGAAGGGAAGCTTGGAAAATGTCATATTGTTATTGCGAACCACATAGAGTAGAACAGTCCTATTGATTTTGGTGGAGGTCAAAGGTCATTTGAGAGGTCAAGAGGATCAAATTGTAAAAGCCTTGTAAACACAATATCTCAAGGAGGGTAGCTTGGACAGATGTCATATTAAGTATGTAGGTATGTATGCTATTGTTTTCAATGGAGGTCAAAGGTCATTTAAGGTCAACAAGGTTCAAACTGTGAAAATCTTGTAATTAATCTGCATCCATACACCTGGCATACCTGGGCATGGCATTCATACTGATACCGATGGAATCGAACTTAACAGCTAGCAAGTATACCGAAAATATTAGGTATACCCAGAAAAATGGATACGGTCTAGTAAAAGGTAAAGCTGTGTGAATTAAGAAACCAATGTTGATATCCGCCCGTTTGCTCAGGTAGTCGATCAGAGAGTATGTAACTGAACTGCCATCCTATTCTTACCTTTACCCAATGGCTTGTGCTTCATTGGCCAATCATATACTGTACACTGCTGGTTGCAATTTACTCACACTATATTCAGAAGATTGTGGTTGGAATAGTCCTTGATTGGGGGTTACAGAAAATTCCAAGCCACGTGCGTCAAGTGGTACACAAAAGCTGTGCACCTTGCAGGGCACATCAAACACAAATTAGCATTTTAGTAAACAAAAGAAAATTGGCAACAATGGAACATTAAAATAATAAAAATATTTGTCATACAGTACATAAAAACAAAGTAAGAAAATGAGGAATATCCCAAAATACTGTACACCTATCTAGATAAACAGTTGTGAGGCTGATATGGCTGCACAGGTTGCTCTGTAGGGTACATGGGAACAACAAAAAGAGGAGTGAATTTCATGCATGTTTTCTTCTTGTTGCTACAAGTTGGCAAACATGCATGTTGGTAAAAGAAAAAAGTTACATTTTCCCACATATTCCGCCAAAAAAAAATCGTCAGTGATAAGTGGGGGAAAAAATTAGCTAAATAAGGCTTTTACCAACAGTTTTGAACCCTTCCACCAAAACAAACGTCTAGAGTATCGAGAAATACCTCAATGGGTCAAGAATGCCAAAAACATTTACATGAAATATGCAAAAGACCCTAAAATAACAATCTGTAAACTAACAATCAATATTCCTGCAAACTTTAATTCAAAGGTTTCCTCAATGAGATAATTTCGTCCAGAGTGACTTGTGACATTTGCTGTGGCCTAACATACATAAACGTACAGTACATACTGAGATAGATCCTAGACAACACATGTATCACCAACTGCATATTAATTGTCCCTTGGATCTGGATCCCTCACTCTTAAAAGAAAAAATGCAAACAAATGCATTCTTTTTCAGGGTTGTTACGGAATCTTTCAGATCTTAACAGATGACACAGTAGGCCTATTAAGTGGATATTTTCCTGTCATTTGATGATGGTGCATATATCATATACCTATTATTTATGATGGTGATAAAAGTAATCATCTTAAAGATGCAGTAGTAAAATTTACCTCAGCAGAGGTAAAGCCATTTTAGTTCCGCATTTTTGATTCCTTGCCGAAGGCAGGCAAGGAATCTATGCGATGGTGATTTCATGTGTGCGTATGTATGTGCGTGTGTATGTGACGCCTTTGCGTGTAAACACGATATCTCAAGAAGGGTAACACTGAGGGATTTCATACTTGGCATGTGGAATGCCGATATGATATAGAAGGTCCCTATTGTTTTTGGTCAAGGTCAAAGGTCATTTGAGGTCACCAGAGGTCAGAATGTGAAAACCTTGTAAACACAATATCTCCAGAAGAGTAACCACGACTGATGTCATACTTGGTGTGTGGGTTGGACATATTGATTAGATGGTACCTATTGTTTTTGGTCAAGGTCAAAGGTCATTTGAGGTCACCAGGGGTCAAACTGTAAAACCCTTGTAAACACGATATCTCCAGAAGGATAACTGTGACTGATGTCATACTTGGTGTGATAGTTGGTCATATTGAGTAGATGATCCCTATTGTTTTTGGTCAAGGCAAAGGTCATTTTAGGTCATTAGAGGCCAAACTGTAAAAACCTTTTAAACAAAATATCTCTAGAAGGGTAACCATGACTGATGTCATACTTGGTGTGTGGATTGGTAATAATGAGCAGACGATCCCTATTGTTTTTGGTCGAGGTCAAAGGTAAGTTGAGGTCACCAGAGGTCAAACTGTGAAAACCTTGTTAACAAGATATCTCCAGAAGGGTAACTGGGACTGATGTCATACTTGGTTTGTAGATTGGTCATCTTGAGTAGATGATTCCTATTGTTTTTTGGCAAGGTCAAAGGTCATTTGAGGTCATCAGAGGCCAAACTGTAAAAACCTTTTGAACACAATAGCTCCAGAAGAGTAACCATGACTGATGTAATACTAGGTGTTTGGATTGGTCACATTGAGTAGGTTATCCTTATTGCTTTTGGTGGAAGTCAAATGTCATTTTAGGTGAAAAAAAAAGGTCATTTTGAGTTAAAGGCTTATTAATGTGGTGTTTCAAGAAACATAACTGTAGTTGATCTCATACTTGTCATGTGGATAATTCATGTTTGTTATAATATAACCATGTAGCAAGGAATCACAAAGCCTTTTGGCTTTCTGGTTATTTGTTGTAGCAACTTTTCTTACTCCAGAGTGCTGTGTGTGGTAACAACTTAATAGACATCGCGCATGTACACATGGAACGTGTCTGTGTGACAACATGTTGGCATTAATGCAGTAAGCAGTGATTTCACGAACTTTCAAGTTACTGCTGCTACAGGTATACCAGGTATTTCCATAGGCAAGGAATGTTCTAGCAAGTAGAATCAGGAATGAACATTAGTCTAACGTTTACTCAAAGGCATTGTAAACACATGAAACACATCAAAAGACATTTTTTTTCAAAATTTATTCTCATTCACAGCAGATCTTAGAGATATATTGACACTGCTTACACAGACATGTACATCTGTACTATACATTCCTACAGGACAACACTATGGTATACATGTACAAGTAACACAGTAAACAGTGATTCCATGAAACTTTCCAGTATACCAGGTATGGAGCAGCTTGTACAGCGATATCTGCTGTTGCTCATACCGACACAGCTTAACTGTCAACACAATATCTCAAGAAGGGAAGCCTGGACACATATTTGGTATGTAAGTGTATCACAGTCAGATCTTATGCCCAATTTTTGACCAGACTTAGCTCTTATCAAGGCTCAGACTGCTCAAGTTAGTGCAAAAGATTTCCACAAACCATCCTGTACATCAACCTGCATCAACCAAATCTGTAATTACTGCTGTAGCCTAACAAGTGTGCATTATTCTCTTTTCTGCGACGATGGTTTCTCTTCTTCTCTGTTGGCCTACCTCAAGCTCATTTACATGCATGTTTAGTAGAAATTCCTACAATTGAAATTATTACATCCCTATTATTGTAGACTTTTAGTTTTACAAGTGTAAGTAAAGTATGAGAACCTATTAACCCTTTCACAGCCAGTGGCCATTACTTAGACTCCACCCTTTAAGCGAATGACATTAGGTGGAACATTGAGATTTTATGTGATAGTTTAATATGTATGTTGTTAGCTGAAACTTCTTAGGATTTATGCTATTATGTAAGTGGCTGCAAAAGGGTTAAGGATGATACCTCACCAACTGAATGTTGTTGAAACTTCAATTTGTCTACTTTGGTAACTATTGATGAACAGATGATCTGTTATTTTATGGACATCAAAGGTCACATGAGGTTACTAGAGGTCATAGTTTGAAAACCATGTAGATTATAATGGAAAATTACTGGAACTTCAAACTTGATGTGTAGGTTTTCCATTGTTAGTAGGTAATCCCTATTTTTTGTCATGGAAGTAGAGTTCATCTATGGTCACCACATTAATAAAATATGACAACCAACTCATTAAGATATATCAGCAGGTGGCTGTTGCTTGAACTTCAAATGTAGCAGTCTATTCAAACCACCAAGTGAATTTAGGTCACATGACCCATTTTCTTACATTGTTGGCTACACTGGAAAGTCTCAGCAAGGGCATGTTGCTTAACTAGACTGACAAGTGATGGCCAACTGTTTGTTGAATAGTGCAAAATGGGGCTTTCTATTTTCCATTATAGCAAGGTATGTGGACATTTGATCTTGTATCTCTTTGGAAATGAAAGATATTTTAGGTACTATGTACGATATTAAAAACAAGTACAGTCAAAGAGAGGCTGTTATTTCCCACGTCTCAAACAGTGTCTTCCAACTTTGCAAGAACCTGACTCATTTAATGAATCAATTCGATATTTTTTAAATGATATTTTCAGATGACAATAGAAGCTTTCCGTCAAACCAAAAATGATGAAGTTTAATTAACACAATCGCCTTCAGTCAAAAACTTAGGACACATTGATTTTACTGTACATTTTGTATGTACTACTGTACATCTATCCTATGCACATATGAGTAGTCACCGGTGGTCGCCAACTTGTCATCGTTCATGTTGCGTAATTAGTCCTGACATGCACGTGTATATGGGGATGGAGCTGAGTCATCTTTATTTGCCGAGTACCTGACACATTTACAAATTTAATGGTACAAAACTGATATCAGAGGATAGGAGATAACATTTTCCTTCTATTTTGATAAAAACGGAGTGGTTTTACAACGTTTCGATGTTAAAATAGATAAGTTCTCGAGGTGTTGGAGAACACATTTGTAGACCTTTTAGAAGAAGGGTCAAATTCCTACTTTTACACATGCGTGCTTGTGGAAGTGGCCGTCAACAGTATTGTTTGTGTTTTAGCAAATAGTTTTCGTGATTTTAATCTTTTGATAGTTGCTACATGTTGAGATATTACAGTATGCTTGAAAAATCACCTCTTTTAGTTCATTAACATTTAAAACCCATAACATCACAAAACATGCGTAAAAGGAAAGAGAAGGAAGCTCTTTTTGCATGATTAGAGATAGACTGATAGTGTGTTGGTAGTCCATACTGAGTAGGTTATTTCTGTCATTTTTCAAGAAGGTCAAAGGTCATTTGAGATCCTTAAAGGCTAAAGTATGAAAACCTTTTAAAGAATACTGTACAGTATATCTCAGCAACTGAATGTTACTGGATGTTCAAACTGTTGGCGTTGGTAGCTTTTGGTAAGCAGATGGTCTCTTGTCATTTTTATGGAGGTCAAATATAAAGTCAGTAGGGATCTTAATTTGCAACCTAGTAGACACGCTATGTCACGAAGAGTAATTACCTGTATTGTCCTTTGTTTTCCATGATATCTGCAAGGAATCCTAAAGTCACTCCACTTCTGAGTAATTTGCTAGAAATAATTTGAACATGGTATTTTACATTAGGAAGCCTTGGATGGGTTTTAAACTTGGTGAGTAGATGCATTGTGTGAAGATATGATCAAAGGTCATCTTGGGTCATCATTTGAAGTATTGGTCCCATCATCTGAATGTATGAAGCTTTCAGATTTCATACTTGGTGTTCTTGTTAGGATGTCAATGGTCATTGCTGTCACCAGTGGTCAAATATTGGTAAGATATCTCAATATATGAAACTTGGTAGGTAGATGTTTTATGGAGTGAAGAGAATACTTCTTTGCTTTGATTTGGGTCAGTTTTAGTGTAGGGGTGACAGTGGTCAAGGACTAAGGACCTTGATCATCAATCAACATGTATGACAGGATGGCAAAATCAGGCCTTACAAATCTACATCCTGAATAATGTTAGAAAAATTGGGTCAAGGCAAAGGCCATTTCTAGGTTATCAGTGGTAGGGCGGTAACAAATAAAGGGTTAACCGAGTGATCCACCCATCACTTAATCATTCATCTTTTCCATTTTTTGGTTTCAATGAAATCGTAACCTTTGTAGTCATGCAGCAGTGTATGTGTGGGTGTGTGTGTATGTATGTTTGTCATGCCTACCTTGTAAACATGAAGAAGGGAAGCTTGGACTAGTCTCATATTTAGTTCATACTGTAGGTGTACCACATTGAGTACAAGAACACCATTGTTTTTGATGGTCAAAGGTCATTAGGGGTCAAATGTCCAATGTGGACCCCTTTTGGTTTCCATGAAGTTGAGACCTTTGTAATCACACGGCGGTGTGTGTATGTTTGCTGTGATACCTACCCTGTAAACACAATATCTCAGGAAGGGAAGCTTGGACAGATCTCATATTTAGTGCATACTGCAGGTGTAACACATGTTGTTTTTAAGTTGGGGCAAAGGTCATTTGTGGTCAACAGGGGTCAAATTGTGAAGCCCTTGTAAACACTGTATCTCAAGACGGAAAGCTTGGACACCTCTCATATTTGGTATGAAAGTGTACACAGTGATTAAAAGATCCCTATTGATTTTGGTGGGCTCAAATGTCATCTGAGGTCAGCAGGAGTCAACTTGTAAAAGTTTTGTAAAAGTAAAAGTCTCTAAAATTCTCAATAATCTCAGGAAAGGAAGCTTCCACGGACATTTTATATAGTAGGTGTACCAGAACCCTATTGTTTTTGATAGAGGTCGAAGTTAATTTGTGGTCAACAGGGGTCAAATTGTGGAAACATGGTAAACACATATCTCAAGAAGGGAAGCTTGGACAAAGGTTATATATGGTGTGTAGGTGTACCACATCAAGTTTAAGAATCCTATTGATCTTAGTTGTGGTCAATTTCATTTGAGCTCAACATTGGTCATATTGTGAAAATATTGTGAACACAATATCTCTAGAAGGGAAGCTTGGACAAATTTCATTTTTAGTATGTTGGTGTAGCACATTGAGTAAAACATCCCTATTGATTTTGGTGGATGTTAAAGGCTATATTAGTTCAAGAAGGTCAAGCTGTGAAAACCTTGTAAACACTATATTTCAAAAAGGGAAGCTTGGAAAAATGTCATATGTGGTATGCAATTGTACCACCTTGACTACAAAGATCACTTTTGACTTTGTTGGAGATCAAAATCATCCGAGGTCAACGGGTTAAATTGTGAAAATATTGTAAACAGGATATCTCAAGAAGGAAAACTTGGACAGATCTCACATCAAGAATGTATATATACATTTCATTGAGTGTGCAAAAATTCCATAGTCATTTGTGAAGGTCAAAGGTCATTTGAGGTCAACAGGGTCACATAAAAGTTTGCAAACATCATATCTCACAAAGGGAAGCTTTGACCGATGTCACATTCAGTATGTAGTTGTATCTTATTGAGTGCAAGGATGGTTTGGTCTGTAATGGACATCACAGGCCATTCGATGTCAGCAAGGATCAAATTGTGAAAAGCTTTTAGACATGATCTTAAGAAAGGAATCCTTTACAGATATCATATTTCAGACAAAGCACAGGTAGCCCTTAACATATGTTAAATAATACTATAATGTTAGGTTTCAGAAAAAATGCTTGTAATCAGATCATCAAAACAACAATGCATTCATGCATTGTGGTTATTGCTAACAGTTTTTGTCAAGCTAATTAATCAGTTGCCACAGCATGGCTTTGTCAATAAGTTGCCACAAAAACATCATGCCATAAAAAGTGCAAATTTCTTTGTAAAATGTTCACACAATGCCAGGAAAAATAAAACAGCATAGCCAGTGACATGCCTGATTTCTGAATCATCTAGCATAGTCGTTCTGAGTGAAACAGGTTTTAAAATCACCTTTTTTATCTCATAATCATGAGGGACATTGGCACACTTGTTGTTAAGTTCCTTGTCAGAAAAGTACTTTTCCGTAGCAAGAGAAAAGACTGACAGAATTTCTTGTAGAACAATCATCTAGCACCGATGACCACAACTAATATTATGGGCTAATGCTTACATTGACTTTGTCTTGCTTACAGTATTTGCTTTAAGACTGTAAAGCAAACCTGAAAGTCAATGTTTTGTTGCAGTCTAGCATATATGTACAAAAATCGTAATGCTAGGCCTTGTCAAATGTGGAATTTAACTTCAACTTGATATTTAACAACATCAGTCTATGCAAAAAAGATATGATAAGGTAACTGAGACACGTGTTTCTGGTATGCCAGGGGTTAGAAAGATTCCTGGTGTGCGTCCACACAAATCATTGTGGTCAGAATTGTTCGGACGGATATGTAGAATTAATTGGGGCAGATGGGCAATTTTCTCAAAAAGAAACAAAATGTGTAAAACATTGACTCCTACAAAACTGTGAATCCAAATGACTGAGGAGTGAGTTAGCAAAGGACTGACTTCTCTGTAAGCCAGCCCCAACTTTTAACTGTAATACTAATAGGCACAGTCACAAGATACTGTACATTATACTTCTGCAAGTGGTCTAAGAATTGTTGCAGTGTTTTACCAAAGTTCTTTTGAATCACAAATAGATAGAACTTTCATGTCAGAAAATATTTCTGTAAGTCATTTTAACCTGTTGCAATTTTTCAACTTCAACGCAGTCAGTTCAAAATACTGTGATGCTGTAAGCGGCCTGTTTCTGTTAAAACACATAGGCCCTAGCCTCTTGTAGCACTTTAGGTTTCTGTAATGTTGGTTATGCCTGCATACCTTCAAACCAGGCTATGTTGTGTTGCCAGCTTTTGGTAAAAATGGTTAGTATTAATGTAAAAGTAACCTCTCGGTGTAGAACATTAATACTGTTGTAGAATTTATTTCTAAAGACCTCTCTTCTGTGACATAGTAACGTTTACATATAAAGGCTAATTTCGCGAAGAGTTTGGTACGTTCCAATGTAAATTTGCAAATCTGTTTGCATATGCAGACCTAATGTTATATGATATTGAATGAAAGAGGGCACATACTGTAGAATCTTCTGGAAACATTATCATTTTTCTTCTCATAATTTATGAAAGTACTGAACATATAAGAGGAAATAACACAAAATGAGAAATTGATTCTCCTGGTTAGTAAAAATTGGTCATGGATGGACTTTTTTGATCCATGCTTAAATGGATGTATTGACTGGTTATTGTTGAACAAAACCTTTAAGAATCAGAAAGCCATGTGTTTGTTCACTGTCATCGTGCAAAAGGACAGCAGCAATGGTTGTGATGGAAGGATGATGCATACACCAATAATGTGCCGTTCTTTTGCCTTTTCCATTGAAAGTTTTTGTATGTTTGAAGTTTTCATTTAATATTTCAATGGAAAATTTGCTGTCAACATACAGTGTAGAGTGAGAACCATTTGCCGCAGCTATAAAGTTACACCTCCATGCCATTTTAATCAGTGATTGAAGCTAATGGAAGCAAAACTTCCATGTTTGAAATGGTGACACTCTTCCATTCCAAAATGTTATTGTCATGCCCATTTAACTATTAACCATTCTGTTAATAGAACCAGTTAAACTGATAGATTATTAACTGAAACTGCTCAGCCAAAATTAGTGGTCACTTGGATGTCAAGTCAGAGAAATAGAGGAAGTTGGCAGATGGAGTCAACAGTCACTGTCAGCAACTTTGAAATTCCCCAGCAATCACCAGTAGTTACTGGCCTGCACATGTCATATTAGCTAGTATTTTTTTGTGCTCTTAGTTCAGTTACATTACAGTACATTCAGCATGGAATCATAATGCTAATTGGGCTCTTGTTGCTGTGTGAATGGTCAAATGTCACATGGGGTCAGTGGTCAAACAGCTCACAGCCTTCTGCCTCATGCATTGGAAATATAGTCATGTCATATTAACATGGCATGTAAGGAAATATTTTTCCATCACTTTCATTTTTTTGTGCAAGTCAAAGTTCATTTGAAGAATATATGATCAGTATGTGGTATGAAAATCACAATTACTGTCCATGTTTGTTCCTGTGCCAAGACATTTAGAAATATACTAATCATTGTGATGTTATCCTTTCAACTTTGTTAGCCTATAGTCTAATTGCTTATGCCTAAAAATATTTTTGTACAGTAGGCTAGTTGTGGACTTAGTAGGAAAAAATGGGAAGAAATAACATTGATGAAGGCATGACATTTTATACTTTGGAGTAAACAGCATATAGCAGTGGTATTCAAAGCATGGTTTCTCTGAAATCAGGAAGGGCTGGTCTTTGTCAAAGTGTTTGAATAGTTCAGTGATGCATATTATGGATGCAGTAGTTGTAGTGTTTGACTAATTACCAAATAATGCTAATTGCTATTACAGATTAGTTTATATGATTGTTTATTTGATATGATTATTGTAAATATTTGATATGATTATTGATTCCTTGCCAAAGGCAGACAAGGAATCTATGCGATGGTGATGTTGTGTGTGTGGGTGTGTGTGTGCGTGTGCGTGCGTGTGTGTGTGTATGTGACGGCTTTGCTTGTTTACACGATGTCTCGAGAAGGAAAAGTTGGACAGTTCTCAAACTTAGTACATAGATGCCCCATATTGAGAGGAAGAACCCTATTGTTTTTGGTGGCGGTCAAAGGTCATCTGGGGTTACCAGGGGTCAAAACCTGAAAACGTTGTTTACACGATATCTCAAGAAGGGAAAGTTGGACAGTTCTCAAACTTAGTGCATAGATGCCCCATATTGAGAGGAAGAATCCTTTTGTTTTTGGTGGAGGTCAAAGGTCATCTGGTGTCACCGGGGTCGAAACCTGAAAACCTTGTTTACACGATATCTCAAGTTAGGAGGCTTGGATAGATTTCATACTTGGTATGTAGATGTGTTGTGGTGAGAGGAATAACCCTATTGCTTTTGGTGGCGGTCAAAGGTCATCTTGGGACACCGGGGGTCAAAACTTGAAAACCTTGTTTACACGATATCTCAAGAAGGGAAAGTTGAAAAGTTCTCAAACTTGGGACATAGATGCCCCATATTGAAAGGAAGAACGCTATTGTTTTTGGTGGAGGTCAATGGTCATCCGGGGCCACGGGGATCAAAACCTGAAAACCTTGTTTACATGATATCTCAAGAAGGGAAAGTTGGACAGTACTCAAACTTGGTATATACAGATGCCCCATATTGAGAGAAAGAATCCTATTGCTTTTGGTGGCGGTCAAAGGTCATCCAGGGTCACGGGGGTTAAAAACCTGAAAACCTTCTTTACACGATATTACCCTAAAATTTGTTTTCAAAAGGCAGCAAAGTCTTGCTAATTTCCTTCTGTTACAAGCTCCTCTAAAGACACTTTGAGCATAGCTATTACAAACAATAGGGAAAGCAAGTCGAAATTCTCCTTGGATTTCACAATTCACAAGAATATTACCACATAATCGAAATAGACCAATCATGAGCTAGAGTAACAGGGCATACTAACTCTGATTCGGGTGACTGCATTTTCCCTTGATTGGAAAGACAAACAACAATAAGTATCAACATGGTACCTGTGAGTTGATTGATGTTACCATCTCCCTGGCACTAATTTATCATATGGCACTTCACCGTCAAGAAAAATCATATCATTTCAGCACAAAGGAATGAGAGAATTTATCAGAACAAAAAGGGTTCATATTTTGGGTTTAAGAAACTAAACAAAGATGCACTTGGGAGCCCTTCTTCTTACAAGCGTGAATCAAACAGATGTCAGTTTTCAAACTACTGTGTTCAGAATGTATTTTATCAAGGCAAGGAATCACAAAGCCTTTTGGCTTTCTGGTGTAAATTTTAAGAAGGTTGCACTCCATCTTTTCTACTTTTATTGATGATACATTTATGTACATTTTAACTTAAGAAATGTAGGTAATAATATACAGTAACATTTCATGGAGCATTGAAGTGGTGAAGCAATAGCAATTAATTTTCATCCTAGCTACACTGTTGTACTATCCCAAGACCAACTGTGACTGCAAGTTGGGGAAAACTCCAAAAAGACATAATTACCTTTTCTATAGATCCTCAAATTTGATACTTAAGGAATTTTACGAAAATCGAGTTGCTTGAGAACGAAATACAAAATGAGCAATAAAAGGTTTAATTCTGAGTTTGGCCTAGTGGATGTGACAGAAAATACTACAGTACCTTCAATATTGACCGTGATTCATACTAGTGTGTGGGTGTTGGCAACGGTACCGTATGACATGAAAACAATTACATTATCTTCAATTCCACCTCACAAAATGTACAATAATTGCAAGAGCAAGTATTGTAAGTTTTGGTTGTTTTGTTTTCGTTCATTACATTTCATTTTATTACAAATTTCTGAGCTATTCTATAGATTGTGATTGTTCTGTTCTACTTGTTATGCATCATTTTAGAATTTAAGTGTTTCTTGGAGAACCGGTAAATGTACACATTATGCAGGCAGTATTATACACGACAATGAATATAGAAGTCCACTGGATTAGTTCAACAATTCCTACCCCAATAGTGGAAAATTCCCATAAATCATAATGTATGAAAAGGTGATACGAACGCACAATTGATTGGGCAATTATATTTATGGAGTCATCTTCCTTTCATTTAAGATAAATGGATTCTCTTCTAGTATGCATGTGTGTGTTATCACAATTACTGTACGAGCTCTAATACAAACACCATCCACTAATTGCCATACGGTAGTATTGCGTTGTGTACTGCTGAATCATTAATATCCTATGTTGTTAATGTTAGAGACTACTGTACTGTTCCCCTCGCTCATAATGTATAGTAGACTAGTAAAGAAAGTTTATAAATGAATCTCTGCAAGAGCCCATCAGAGGTTAACATTTCCACAGGTGGAAAATCTGTAAATTCCCTTTGCCTTGTATGAGTGCCACAGATCAATGTTTCTCTGTATGATATTATCACTGCATATTTTACTGCAGATGTACACAGTAGTATATAGCGCAGCGTGCGTTTGTCACTTCGTTTGGCCTGTGGTTGTACAAAGGAAAGCTTGTGCCTTACTGTATGTGGATCTGAGTGTCCTTAACTTTGCAGGAGGAATGTAGTTTGTTGAAGGCCATCAATGTCCACCTGCAGAGTCCCGGTAAACATCGATAATCCTCAAGGAAGCAACATTTCATGTTTAAGCTGGGGTGAGACATAAAATACATACAGTGTACTTATGGATATTATCTTGCAGGCCAACACAAGAAAATTGATACGATTTTTGGGGGTCTCTAACAAAACTTGTCATTGGTCGACCGTTTTTTACCACAAATTTGTTAAATAGGTATGATTCACAACTCGATTTGGAGAAAGAAAGTGCAAAAAGTTATGTCAGTCAGAAGTATTTCATAACTCCTTACCCTCCTTCTATAAGGTTGATTGATTGCCCATCTACACTGTCTTAAACACTGATTGTGTAACACTGTTTGATATATCGATGCAAGGATAAGGAAGACTGCATTCAAATCAGTTTTGCGGTATTTTGTAAAATTAGTCCCTTCACCATTCAGTCTATGTGTCATGACCTCTGAAAGTTAAAAATCATTGTGGGTGAATATTGTTCAAATTGTGAAACCTGTAGGAAAGCTTGAAACAGTTTATCTCAGGAAGGGAAACTTGGACAAGTTAATACTTAATAATGAAAACAACCATGAAATTGATTAGTTTCTCCCATAAAAATGTTCTAATATGTAACCTCTCTTATCTTTTTGGTTCTTCCTCAGTGTCCTTTGGACCCATCAGTTGATGACAAGTTTGATTGGTGTAAGAATGGAAGAGGTGTTTTGGTGTCAGTTAGCAGTCTTGGACCACCACCTTCCAAGCAAGGTGCAAAGAGGAATGCAAAAAGCAAAAGAGGAGGGCAGGATACACCTAAAGACAGCCACACTGATGATGATCCCTTGGGACTTAATGCTCCTCTGCCTTCTTATGTTGGTCATAAAGATGCAGTGCTCGTGAGAACCAGAATGGTAAAGGACACTGGCAAAGATGTGTGGGCTAGAGGCATTGTAGTTTTTATAAAGGAAAATAAAGTTGCTGTGGAAGTGGTAAGTTATGAAATGATTATAATTTGACCAGTAATTTTTCATCAGTTTAAGTCTATAGGAATCATCATACAACCTAGAAGGGTACACATATAACCTTGAAACAACTGCTGAAGATTTATTTTTGGTTTCAATGAAATTGCAACCTTTGTAGTCCACAGCCATGCATGTGGTATGTGCAGTATGTGTGATTGCGATCCCTACTTTGTAAACATGTGGTCTCAAGAAGGGAAGTTTGGACAGATCTCATAATTAGTGCATAGATGTACCACATTTAGTGAAAGTGCTCTTTTGTTTTTGGTGGAGGTCAAAGGTCATTTGGGGTCAACAGGTGTCAAAGTGTGAAAACCTCCTAAACACTATCTCAAGAAGCAAAGCTTGGAGAGATCTCATATTATGTGTAGGTGTACCACATAGAGGAAAAAACTATTAAAAGAAGTCAACAGGGATAAAATTGTGAAAACCTTGGGAACACAGTATCTCAAGGAGGGAATCTTGGACAGATGTCACATTTAATGTGTAGGTGTATCACATATTTAGTACATAGGTGTACCAAATTAAGTGCAAGAACTCTGTCGATTTTGGTGGAGGTTAAAGGTTGTAGGAGATCAACAGGTTTTAAAGTATGAAAACCTTGTAAACATAATATCTCAAGAAGGAAAGCTTGAACAGATATTTCATTTCATTGTCGGTGTACCACATACAGTGCAAAGCACGTATTGTTTTTGGTGGAGGTCAAAGGTCATGTCGGATCAAGAGAGGTAGAATTTCGAAACATTACGAAGATGTTCCCTTTAGAAGGGAAGCTTGGACAAACCCCATAGTTTGTTGGTGTACCTCATTTAGTATAAGATTCCCATTGACCTTTCCTGAAAGGCAAAGTCATTTGAGGTCAATATATGGCTTAAATTGTGAAAATCTTGTAAACATGATATGTCAAGAAGGAAAGCTTAACAGATCTCATATTTTATTGTCAGTGAACCACATTCAATGCAAAGCACCTATTGAGTTTTGTGGAAGTCAAAGGTCATTTCAGGTCAAGTGTGGTAAAATTTCAAAAACATTGTGAACACAATATTTCAAGCAGGAAATCTTGGACAAACCTCAGAGTTACTTTGTTGGTGTACCACATTGAGTACAAGATTCCAATTGATTTTGGTGGAATTGAAAGTCATTTGAGGTAAATAGGGGTCAAATTGTGAAAATCTTGTAAATGCACAGTGTCTCCAGAAGGGAAATTTGGATAGATCTCATACTTTGCCCATAGGTGTATCTCACTGAGGACAAGTGACAGATCCCTATGGTTTTAGTGAACCTGAAAGGTCATTTGAGGTCAACAAAGGTCAAATTTTGAAAACCTGGTAAACATGATTAGTCTCAAGAAAGGAAGATTGTACAGATTTCATATTTCATGTGAAGCATCCTGTAGTTTGTGACACATCCTGATGCTATAATGTGAGATTCAGAAAACATGCTCATAATAACATCATTGAAACCACAATGCATTTGTGCATTTAGATTCTGAATGGATTCCAGTTGAAGCACAAATTATAAGATAGCGGAAGAAACAACCTTTTCATGTCTAGAGGATAAGAAAAAAAGAAATTATTGCCACATCGTCATTTTTGAATAGCATTTGTGACTTTGATTTGTTCATACGTTACTCATGTGTAGTGATGATAATATTCTTTTTCACTTCAGGATCCTGCATGGTTTCAACACACTAATTATACTTTTCTGTCATTGTAGGATGTTTCAGAGGGACATGTGTGTACACCATGGAAGGGATACATACATGGTAATAAAGTTTTTCATAACTACAGCAGTCATACAGTGTTGGTTGATAGAGAAGATGTTAGTCCAATAGGTTCTACTCCTGTAGATTTGATTCAGCCAGCTACAGAGAAATATAGCCCAGGTGTTGGGTCTAACTCTTTGCACCAAAATCAATCTTCACAGAAAGGTAAGATTTAATTATCACTATTGCATCTAGATTATGTGCAAGACAAGTAATAAATGTCTGTGGCAAAGTTAATGAAACTCAATATGTCAGTGGCAATAAAATTTGGCTGCAAAAAGTTGATTTTCAAGCATATTGTAGGGCCTGTTCCAGAGACCTAAGAGAAGATTGGAAAACACTTACCAGAAAACAATGTCCACAGTGTATTACAAATTACTTTATCCTATCGACACGTTACTTTTTAGAATAAAAGCTAAGTATTGCTGTAAACAGGAAATACTTTGTTTTCTCTAACTTTGGAAGAGTTGTACAGTTTTAAAACCAAATAAAAGAGCAAATACCAACAAACTTCTTGAAAGACATTTTTAAATGCAAACATTTTCAAAGATATCACATCTTCCTCTTCAGGCAAATATATACAAAAGTTTGAATTTTTACAAAATATGCAATATATGCAACGAAGATGAACTCAGCTGTAAGGAGTGTAGAGGTTGCACTAATGATTTGTTCAACATTTTAGCATCTGGCAACTCTGACTTTGAAATTAAGATCAAAGAAGAATAGTTAGTCAAGGAATACAGACCTTCACTTGACACAAAGTTACTACAGCAATTCAGGGTTCCAGCCAGGTTTTTTGGCAAACCGGGGGCACATCGATGCAACTATTTTACTCGATGCAGCTACGCGATCGCACAACAATCGCCCATTGGTTGCGGAGTCAAGGCACCCGCCTTAGGACCCCTTTTGGGGTCCAAGGGCAAAGTCCCTGGTAAGGGTCCAGGGGGAGAAGCCCCCGGAAGCTCCGCAGTTTTACGCTTTTTAGGAGCTGTAAACTGCTTCAAATTCATGCTCTTTTGCGAATAATTTCGACGTGTAAACAGATTCTTTTGTATGACCGTACGTGACTGTCTCTTAGTACACAACTACTGCTACGATGCATGTTGCTCCTTACTGTAACAGTATGATATTTTGGTGGGAAGACTCGAAAGGTTGTGTCATGTTTTGGCACGGATCTTCAGTATAGTAGGGTACACTGTAAATAAGACTGTTTTGCTTGAAGTTTGGGAAGCAATTGACACTTACTGTACCCAAAAGTTAAAAAGATCCCCGATTTTTACAAGTAAACCCGCTTTCACTCACTAGACTGACGCAGCATTGTAATTGACTCTTAGCATTAGTGCAGTATACACACCTGGAAGGAATGCCAAAATCCGGGGGCAAGCCCCCAGAAGATTGGGGTTCCTAGCACATCGAAGGGGTAAAATTGTGCAGCTGAGCACAAAAAATATAACTGAAAACTCGTACAATATTTGAAAAATCTATCAGGAAAGCTTAACGTTACGCTATTTGTGTTGCTTCATTATACGGTACCTTTTAAAATGTGAAGAAGTGTCACTTACATTATGTCAGAAAGGAGTGAAACTTGAGCCAGATGTTATGCTTTATAGATATGCAATAGACCTAGAATAAATGTGTCGATTGTGACATTCTTCACTGAAAAGCTATACATCAGTCCCGTGGCAAATAATAAAATGAAACTTTCTTGTCATAACGTTGCACAAAATCATACACCACTATACACTGTCAACTACAAGCTGTACAAGTTATGAACAGTTCTGCGCATTTGACTTAGGAAAATCCTGGCATGTTTCTAAGAAAAGTTTTTAATGCAAAAATGTCAACACCTGACCCAAAATGGTAATGTCTGTATCTTACATAAAAAAGCTCATCTCAGTTTATTCAAACATAAATTTAAAGGAGGCAATTTCTTTGCATTCACGAATATTGCCACTCGGATATTCCCTTCCCCTTAGGCTTAAGTCTCTTTTTGGTCAGGTCGCTTCACTTTTCGAAACATCCATTTCTATGCTTTAACTCTTTCAGTATTGACCATTTTTCTCATTTATTTGACGCCTTGTAGTTTAGTGTCTGGATGTTAATCCTAGTCTGACCTCACACAAAACACCTGTGACATTTATCTCATTCATAATATTCAAATTCAGCCACCTGTTGTGGCTGCGACATTTGTACTGAACTTTTTTATTCTTGACTGTGACCATTAACAGGCAGTGGAAATTTGCAGCAAAAAAAAATGTGAAAAATAAAGTTATTTCCCCCATATTTCAAAATGGTTTAATTGAGGCAGTTTTTTTACTGTGTGTAATGCTACGTTTTCCAGAAAGCTGTTCGGCGCTACCATTGCATCTTGGTGTAAGACTGTAAACGTAAAGAAGGTACAAAGGTCAAGCCACTCAGTGTGGGTCTGTTTGCGCCTCTAGGTACTGTGAAAGAATTCCGTTCTCATTAATTTCTCAGAGAACCTGTTGTGCTGAGTTCAGAAAAAAAAAATAGCTAAAACCAACGTAGATGCACAAGCTCTGCGTGAATCATCCGTGGTCACTGGGGTTCATAGGGTATGTAGGGTGGCTGAAGTGTGCCTAAATGTGAACTGGAGATAATTTCTGGTAACTTGCGTGGTCGTTGTGGATATACTGGACATCGTGGTTAGGCATAGATGTAACCTGCGCTATTTGCCTATCTGAGTATAAGCAATAAAAATCAACAGAGCTTCTTTTAAATATTTGTTGAACAACATTTTCCATGTTCTCCCTCATTTATTTGTTTCTCTGAAGATTTCCCGGTTCCCCCCTCTATTTTTGTTCCCCCCTCTTTTTTTGTTAAAAAAAATGTGTCCCAACACACAGGAGTTCCAGTGGATGTTGCAGATTTCCCATGAACCAGGTTCGGGAAGGTTCGCAATAAGATGCAATAAGACTTCCAAAATCAAATCTGCACATTGCACAACCTTTTTAATGCAAAGGTATTACTTTACACGTTAGAACGGTCACCTCAAACCGATGGTGTTGTACATGTACCATTATGTATTAAACATCACAGTTGGATTGCCAAAGGCTTCTGTACATTGAACATGTCTAACACACTATATGTTGGTCATGTTGGTCAGAGGCTTACAAAAGCCCCTGTATAAAACCAACCAATCAAAGTTGTGTTCATAGCCGTGCCCACTGCTTCCAAGCTACACAGTAAAGGAAACCAGTACTATCGGCCTTGTGCGTTCCTTACATTGCATCATTTTGACTAGTATCCAAACTTCCCTGAGTGTGAAGTACAGTTGTATGTAGGTGTAGGCTATGCAGGCTAGGCACTGTTTACATGAAATGCTAGCCGTCATACATAGAGTCAGGAGGAATAGAAAGTATTTGTAACTGTCTTCTCCTGAATACTACACTCTAAGGTCAAGTTGATCTTCTTTGTATACATTGCACATTTTGTAAGATTTTTACTTTTGTATACAGTATATTGCCTGGAGAGGAAGATGTGATATCATCGAAAATGCTTGCATTTCAAAATGCCTCTCAAGAACTTTCTTGCTTGTATTTGCTTCTATTTTTAGATTCAAAATTTGACTCCTGTATCGCTGACACATTTCTTTGATCATTGTATTTTCCAACTTGAAGCTCAGTCAAACTACAGACTTTTTATTCAAAATTATTTCCCTTGAGTAATAATGATTTTTGGTAGTGCCATCTCCCATACTGAGAGCTCAGAGCAATGACATATACTCAGTGTGTGCTGTATAGAATTACAGTGTAATAAGTAATGACAAGATTTCAACCTTGAAAGTCATTAATCTTCGATTAAAGAATTTATTGCACTGAGAATATCTTATGCAGGTGATGTTTTCAAATTATAGTATTGTTCGAACCTACTGTACAGGTGGTCCAGAGACATGTGCATCTACAGCACTGGCTCAAGTGTGGCATCATTTTGTCTCAGTTATTATCGGTGATAAAATTTATACATTGTTCAATGGGCAACTTGCATCAAGAAAAGGCAGGTAATGATACTGTTGAATACTGAAATGAAATCCATTAAACTGTCAGTAATTACAAGCGTGATTTCTGAGAAACATTTCCTTCCATGTTTGGTTGTTTTTGGTGGAGGTTAATGGTCTATTGGAGCCAAGGGAAACTTACACTGATCTTGTATACATGTATATAGGTTTACCTATCTATAGGAGAAGTAGCCTATTTGCTTTTGATGGATGGCACAGTTCGTTTTGGGTCAAAAGGGATCAAATAGTGAAAACCTTGTAAACATGATACTCAAGAAAGGAAACTTGTGCAGACATTATATTTAGTATGTGGGTGTACATTCCCTAATAAATAAGCATACTGTAGTTTATTTGGAGGAGGTCAAAGGTCATTTTGGGTCAATAGGGATCAAATTGTGACAACATTGTAAACATCATGTCTCAAGAAGGGAACTTTATGCAGATCTAATATATAATATGAAGGTGCACCTTATTAAGGAAAAGAAGCCTACTTTTGCGAGCTTTTCAAAGGTAATTTTTAGGTCAACAGGGATCAAATAGTGAAAACCTTGCAAACATTATACTGTATCTCAAGAAAGGAAACATGTGCATATATCATATTTAGTGTGTAAATGTACATTTTTAATACCAAAAAGGTTGTTTTTGGTGGAGGTCAAAGGTGATTTTGGGTCAGTGGGATTGTAACTATTTTAATCATGAGGGTGTATGTATGTGTGCATGTGTATGTGTGTATGTTTGTTTGTAATGTCTATCTTGTAAACATGGTACCTCAAGACGGGAAGCTTGTGCAGCTTGTCAAATTTGTCTAGATCTCATATTTAATATGTGGGTGTCCTTTATCGAGGACAAAAAACCTGTTGTTTTTTGGTAGGGGTCAAAGGTCATTAGGAGTCAGCAGGGGTCAAATAGTGAAAACCTTGTGAACACAATATCTCAAGATGGGAAACTTGGACAGATTTCATATTTGGTGTGAGAATGAGCCTAATGAACTAGGAAAAACCTAGTTTTTGGTAAAGGTTACAGGTTCTTTGGAGTCAACATGGGTCAAATAGTGAAAATCTTGTTAACACAATGTCTCATGATGGGAAACTTGTACAGGTCTCATTTTTGGTATGTGGGTGAGCCTTATTAAGTACAAGAAACCTATTATTTTTGATTGAGGTCTAATGTAATTATGGGGGATCAATAGTAGTCAAATGGGAAAAATCCTGTAAACACGATATCTCAAGAAGGGAAACTTGTGTAGATCCCATATTTGGTATGTTGGTGAGCCTTATTGAGGATGTCGAGTCTAATGTTTTGGTGGTGTTCAAAGGTCATTGGGTTCAGTTCCGATCAAATAGTCAAAACCTTGTAAAAACAATATCTAAGTTGTCAGATTTGTATAGATCTCATATTTAATATGTGGGTGTCCTTTATTGAGGACAAAAAACCTGTTGTTTTTAAGTTGGGGCAAAGGTCATTTGGGGGTCAACAGGACTCAAATAGTGAAAACCTTGTAAACACAATATCTCAAGATGAGAAACTTGGAAAGATTTCATATTTGGTATGAAAATAAGCAGTTATTAAGTAGGATAAACCTAGTTTTTGGTAAAGGTTACAGGTTGTTTGGAGTCAGCGTGGGTCAGATAGTGAAAATCTTGTAAACACAATATCTCAAGATGGGAAACTTGTACAGATCTCATTTTTGGTGTGTGGGTGAGCCTTATTAATACAAGAAGCCAATTGTTTTTGGATGAGGTCTTATGCTCATTACGGGGGGTCAATAGGAGTCAAGTAGTGAAAATTCTGTTAAAACAATATCTCAAGATAGGAAGTTTGTACAGATCTCATACTTAGTTTGTGAGTGATCCTTAATAAGTACAAAAGGCCTATTGTTTTTGGTGAAGGTGAAGGTCATTTGGGGTCAATAGAGGTCAAATAGTGAAAATCTTGTAACCACAATTTCTCAGGAAGAGGATCTATGTTTATCATATTGGTTAGTGGGTGAACCTCATTGAGTGCAAAAAGCCCATCATGTTTGCGTGAGGTTAAAGGTCCTTTAGGGCCAATTGTTTCAAGTATTGAAAACCTTGTAAAGATAAAAATAAAAAGGGAAGCTTGTACAGATCTCATTTTTGTTATGTAGAGGTATACCCTATTGATTAGAAATAGCCTATTGGTTTGGTGAAGGTCAAAAGTTATTTAAGAGTCACTAGGGGTCTGATAGTGAAAACTTCCATTAGGTTTTTCATCCCAGGAGTCCTAGGTTCAGTGTATATTTTTATGTGGGGGTCCCAGCTCAAAAAAAGGGGTTCCTGACCTTCAGACTAAAAGAAGAGATTAGAAGGGATGATAGCTTTGTTTATGGATGTTTCAGCACTGCAGGATCACAGCCAGCAGAACTTTGTAACAGTGATCTTAAAAAGGTTACCCATTATCCATTACTCCTTCTGTTATGCAATCATGTAATTAGCAAAGCCAAAAAAAAAAAAGAAGAGGTAAGACAAGGGACTATCACTTTAACAATAATAAGCATCCAGTCTATTATGTGTACACAATTGTCTTTTTTTTTCTTCTTTTCTTTGATTTAACCATGTATGTTGAAATAAACAAAACAACACAGTGTGATGAATATAACATAGCACAACAATTTGATATTTTGTTTGAAACATTCATGCCTGCATGCATGGAGGCTATTTAACTGGACACTCATTCACCAGAAAAAATGAAATTTTCATGGAATGGTTTTTTTTTCACCTTTGTGATTGACTAATAGTTGCACTTGAGATGTGGTGTTCAAGAAATAGTGTCTGACATTGAAAACCAAACTAGCACCGCTGCCAAGATTACTCTGTGAACCTTTTGACCAATCAGCATCAGAGACATTGACTGTGCAATGAACAAGTGCACCTCACACATGGTTGGAATTAGTACCATCTTACCTTGTATAGATACACATACAGTAGTGTAAGCAGTAGTAATACACACACTTTCCAAAAGGAGAAATCTAGTGCAAATTTTTTATCTGATCAGCACCAGTAGTGCTGTCAGATACTATTTAATTTACTAAACATTCAAAAAGTTGAAAGAAAGGTTCGCATACCATTTAAATAATTTCAAAATGTATCATTTTGGCATACCAAGGTATGCCAAAATGATACATTTTGAAACTAAGGGGTATGCCAGTAAGCTTATGTATCAAGAACAGTAGAGATAATTTATGTTGTTTTTTAAATGGTTACATCCAAAAAATAACTGGTATTAAAGTAAATCCATTCAAATATTTATCTCAACTACTCCATCCACGTTCAGTCTTGGCCAGAAGTGAAGTAAAGCTCTGTTCTTGTAGAAAAAAGAAGCATGCATACACCATCTCCAAAAGTGATAGTGAGCATATCACTACACATAGAAATATGGACGTATATTCTTATGATCGAAACCATTCATGAAGCCGACATCCTGCTACTTCAGCCCTTCAATCTAAATGTTTTTAAGTGACTAGAATCAATCAGAACAAATAAAAAAGAATGCTACTTAAAATGCCTCTTGAAAAAATCTTAAGTCTGCAACTTGCAAAAAGTTGTTTGTACTTTACTACGGAACTACAAGTCACCAAGGTGGTCAAGCTATTAGCTGTACATCCACTACATTAGGATATCTTTACTTGAAATTTTTGAAGGGCTTGACACAATCTTACCTTTAATTTTTCATGAGAATTTTGGAGACAATTCCTAAATTGCATATAATACAGTCTGCTTTACACAACATGTGTAACGGTTCATGGGAGTTTTTAGTTTTGAAGCAGTATCAATGGTTTATCAAAGTTGCATGTTTCCACCTATGTACTGTGAAACTAACCATAAAAGGGACTTGGCAAAACCCCCACTGACAGATTTTGTGTAGTTTGATTTTGATAAAATGCTGGATAAAGAGGCTGTTTATTTCTCACGGCACTGCGGCTGGCACGAGTAGCCCTCACATACTGTACCTACAATCTTGGACAAAATACCTTGGGACACCTTGCGCCCCCGTTCAATGTTGGCTATAGGATTGCTGTTCAAAGGGAACATTCACTTCTATAGCGCAACATTGGAAAGGGGTGTGGGGTTTCATGTTATCCTCTCCCCTAAAATTCAGTATTATATTTGCAACGTACGGCAAAGTGTCCCAACACTTTTGTCCAAGATTGTCTGAGAATTTTGACGGTTTAGAGGCATGCGCGGGGCACAGGAAAAATCGTCAATTTGAAATAAGTTACATGGCCAAATGGGGGTGATATTCCTTGCAACAAGAAACATCAGCAGTGGAAGTTTGGCATGTTTTGGGCATATATTCAAGTTGGTTTACTGTAATAATATTATTGTGTGAATGTTGTCAATGTTATTACGGAGTAAAGGGAGGAATAAGTCAGTCAAATCCATGTATTTGCACTAAATGTGCTGAATAAAATGCAGTCATTGGGGAGGTAACATCATAACTAAAATGCATCTTGTCGACCAGGAAACTACTTTAAAACATTTTGTATGATACAAATGACGTACTTTCGGCTCAAACTCTGATATTGAGACAGGTACAGAAGAAAAACAAAACAAACAAAAACAAAAACAAAAAACACCCGCCCCCCAAAAAAACAACAACAACAACAACTAACATGTTAGTCACTGTGGTCCGTTGAAGAAGATCGATGTATACGTGTTATTTATTCAAATTGTTTACAGTGATGACGTGGTGTCTGGTATTAAAGTAACTACGCTTAATGACTGTTGTGACTGTCTTGCAGGTTAATCTGGGTAAAAAAGTGTACTATCATTATACAAAAGAAACCCCTAAAATGCAAATTTAATAAATGTGACGTTTGCTCATATTCACATAACAGTGACATTGTGGCACCCATTCTATTGTACCGTACATGGTGCACTGTAATATGTCAGTCATTTTAAGCAGTTTCAACGGACTTCAGAGTACATATTTGTTGTTAGAGCTATATCATTATATTAATATACATACATATATTACCTTACATTATATATGAATGAATGAAAAATGAGAAGTTGACAGATATTTGAGTTTATAAATGGATAATTGAGGAGTGAAAAACACTATGGTCATGCCGTGAATCGAACCCCGGCCTCCCCATCCGAGCTGACTTAGACCTACAGTAACAACAGCGTCCAACAGTATATTAGGTTAATGAAAGCCACGTTCTACCAAATGTTTTGACAGGAAAATTTAAGCAACCCAAGGGAAAATTGCATAGATCACAAGACTGAAGATTACATATGTTACCAGCTTCATGCAATGTAAAAATTGCAGCAACAATTCTTGATTTAGCGGCCAAAAATGTAAAAAGCCAGCCTTTACTAACGTTCTACCATTATTTTAATATTAAGCTGAATCTACAGTTCTGACTTTATCGCATTTTGGTAGATCGTGGAGCTACTTCAGAATATATTATAACCTGGATTCCTACCAGCATTCTACAATTGCAGTAACACTCCTGTTGCAACGCAATGCAACAGCTGCCCATCAATGTTATTTCTAAATGCAACTATTTCTGTCCGCATACAAAACCATAAAACAATCTGTCCATTCGTGATCACTCCTTTCCAACAAAACATACACGAATAAATCCTCAAAATTAAAATTGAACTTGTTATGTTCATAGTCGAAATTCAGAATACTTTCATTTGAAAATCCCCAGACCCATGGGCCCCGATAACTAATTTTTATGATGCACCTTGTCCAAAAATGTTCAATTTTCTTTCAAAATTTCGCTCCAAAATTGCTCCCAAAAACTCAGACAATCTTGGACAAAATACCTTGGGACACACCGCGCCTCCGTTCAATGTTGGTTATAGGATTGCTGTTCAAAGGGAACATTCACTTCTATAGCGCAACATTGGAAAGGGGCACGGGGTTTCATGTTGTCCTCTCACTTAAAATTCAGTATTATATTTGCAACGTACGGCAAAGTGTCCCAACAATTTTGTCCAAGATTGTAACCTAGCTAGATTTATATTTGTATCAAGAATTGAAGTTTTGCCAACAGTGCAAATCAACAGAAAAAGTTGTGATGTTTGGTATGTAGTGAAGCTCTTGGATAAATCTCTGTAGTGTATAGTGAGTGGTACGTGTACAGATGGATAGCTACAGTATCAGTCATGAACTTAGGTCAGCAGATGTCATGGTACATCTCAATTGGTGATATGATACATTACTATTGTATTACAATAACCAAGCTTATTACACTTACTTGCCTCATATGCATTATTTCAAATTCATGAAAAAAAATCCTCATAATGTTTTCATTGAAACAACAATGCATTTGTGCATTCAGGTTTATCTATTTGTTAAAAATTGCTATAATTATTCTTTCTAACACAGTTTTTGGTACAGTTTCTTGAAACTTGGTGTTAATGATCCTTGGATCCATCAGTAAGTGTACAGAAATTTTAGCATTGGCAGTCACGTGCGGGCCATGAAGTGGTCTAAAGGTTTACCTTTTGCAAGTACTGTGTGCCATTTTATGAAATTCTGCAATATGCTCCTCCTTCTACATATTCTCTTGCACAATGTTGATGATGTGTCATAATGATACTCCAATAGTGGTACCTTCAAGGTGCTCAGGAATTTGGGGTCCAAGGTCCCAAGTGGGCCCTTTGGCCCATTTTATGAAATTCTGCAAAATGCTTCTCCTCCTACAGATATCCTTGTAAAATGTTGATGGTTTGTCATATGATACTCCATCAGTGGTGCCTTCAGGGTGTTCAGGAATTTTGGGTCCAAGGTCCCATGTGGGCCCTTTGGCCCATTTTATGAAATTGTGCAAAATGCTTCTCCTGCTACAGATTCCCTTGTATAATGTTGATGGTTTGTGATAATGATGCTTCAATAATGGTACCCTCAGGTGTTCAGGACTTTTGGGCCCTTTGGCTCATTTTATCAAATTCTGTAAAATGCTTTTCTTCCCACAAATTCTCTTGTACAATGTTGATGGTTTGTCATAACAATACCCTGTCAGTGGTAGCTACAGTACATGGCATTCAGTGATTTTGGGTGTTCTAGGATTTCACATAACCTATGGACACTTGGTTGAAGGTATAAGCTTCTACACCATTGGTGCTCTAGTCTGCACATTTTGCTTTGCACTGTGGAAGGTTTGTCAAATTAGTATTGTGGTAGTGGAACATTTGCGGTATTCAACGTTTGTGGGTCCAACTTCAGAATTGGCCATATGGACAATAAATGATTACATTGTTGTGTAACAGGATCATTTTTCAACAGATTGTGTTACGATGTTGAGGGCTTTTCAGATTAGTGCTATGGCAGTCAAGTACCTTCAACTGATCAGCATACTTATGGTCAAAATGGGTCCCAGGCTTTTTTTTTTGATGTTATGACTTGTGGATTAATTTCGGTTAAAACTGACTCTACAGTTTAAGTATGCAACAAACCATAGTGCCCCGGGGTTCTTATAACTTGTCTTGAAAGTTCAGATGACTTCTAAGTTTAAATGTTGAATTATTTATGCATGGTTAACTATGTCAGTTAACAGGAATCTTGTAGAGAAATCAAGGATGGTAATTGCTGTTCTTAGTAAGTAGGGGTCCTACATTTGAGAACTTTGCAGTAGGAGAAAATAACTGAAACATTTCTTCCATTTGGCATTTAGTCCCCTCTTAAGATTTTGAAAACACTTTCCTGTAGAATCTGAGCTTTCAACAGATGCCTTGTACAGTATGTCAGGTACTGTAATCACTATAGCAGCCCTTTTCTTGTCTACTACTATGCAATATTCTCCTGAATATTAGTGTTATCTCTCATTCTAAAGGCAATTAAGTAATGTGTGATGACATAAAATTACTCTTATAAATGCTCCTTTTCCTTGGTCCTCCCTTTACTTTTCATCACATCGCATGACGGTGTAATTCATGAAAACACAGAGTAAAGTGAAACAGTCCTACCCAGTTGCCACAAAATCTTATCAAATCCTATACCCTGCCACAAAAGAAAGTTCCTGCAAAGGTTATGTAGATATCAATCATTTTACGTAAGCCTTCTGTGAATCTGTACTGCTTCGTTTGATAGTTGGAAGTTTGGTCACATATGGATGAACATGTAGGATGAACAAGAACATGTTGAGATTGCCACAGTCTTGGATAAAATACTGTACGTTGGGACACCCTGCTCCCCCTTTCAATGTTGTTGGCTGTAGGATTACTCTTCAAAGTGTACATTCACTCCTATAGCGCAATGTTGGAAAGGGGCGTGAGGTTTTCATGATATTTTATATCTGTGATTCCTACCACCATTCTACAACTGAAGTGACACTCCTCTTGCAATGCAATGCAACAGCTGCCCATTAAGGTAATTTCTAAGCACAACCATTTCTCTCTGCAAACAAAACTATGAAACAGTCTATTTATTCATGACCACTCATTTTCAGCAAAACATGTACAAATTAACCCCCAAATAAAAATTTCACTTCTTATGTTCATATTCAAATTTCAAAATACTTAAATTTGAAAATCCTCAGACCCATAGGCCTCGATAACTAATTTTTGTGATGCGCCTTGTCCAAAAATGTGCAATTTTCTTTCAACACTTCGCTCCAAAAAACTCAATACCTTGGGACACCCTGCTCCCCCCATTCAATGTTGGCTATAGGATTACTGTTCAAAGGGTACATTCACTTCTACAGTGCAACATTGGAAAGGGTTGCAGGGTTTCATGTCATCCTCTCACATAAAATTCAGTATTACTGTATATTTGCAATGTATGGCAAAGTGTCCCAACAATTTTGTCCAATATTCTAATTCTAAAATCAGCATAATTGAAAATTTGACTCCAAGAAATGCCCCCTTGATGAAATTTTTCACCTACAGGGCATTCATTGGAATAATGTCAGTCTATTGCTTGACAAGGTACAAAATAATGACAATTGTTATATTAATGTGCAAGTACCAAATAGTGGTTATCACTGCATAGAGGGCAGCATGGAACATGCTCAAACTGAACAGAGACTGGAGATGAGGGTGACTATATCGCAAAACACAGAGTAGTTATGATCTGGTTAATATGCTTTGTAAAATATATTTTCAATGATATTACAGGAAAGGAAGGCTTTGGTACTGGTATGAAAAACACTCCTGGTAGTGCAGTTAGGACTAATCCCTTAGCTGGTAGGAATCAGTCTAAAAAAAAAGAAGGTACAGAATCCAAGAGAAAGGCAGATGTGAAGTCACCAAATGGAGATGGATTAAAACAGTTTGGATCCTTCCCAGTGAATCCCAACTACCCACAATCTCATGAAAGGGTATCTTCTACACCAGGATTGACATCAAGCATGAAAAACCTCAAAGAAGATAACTGCTCTGCTGATGTTGATGAAGATGGGGAAAGGTTTTCAAGTTGTCAGTCAGCTTTGAGTATGAGTGGTGATGGAGAAAAAAGTTTGGTAATTGAAGAAACAAAGAAATCTCTGCCTTCTAAAATAGTCAGCCTATTGATGAGGCCAGGTAAGTATCAACTGCTCATTGGTCACTGGTTTTTTACTTGATAACTCCTTGCAGAAGGCCTCTGGCCAAAGAAGTATGCGTCATGGTATTCGTGCTGACTTTAAACACATTACTTAGGGTGTATACAGCACAACTCAAGTGTAACATCCCATAGTTGCACAATTATGCTTGTTTATACTTTATACTTGTTTACATATTTTTGATTCCTTGCCAAAAACGTAAGGAATCCTTGCGATGGTGATGTCTTGTGTTAATAGTTTAATACTTTGCTTGTAAATGCAGCATCTCAAGAAGGGTAACCTTGACTGATCTCATACTTGGCGTGTGGGTTGGTCATAGAGAGCAGATTATCCCTGTTGTTTTCGATGTAGGTTAAAAGTCATTTGAGATCACCAGAGGTCAAACTGCAAAAACCTTGCAAAGGCAATATCTCCAGGTGGGTAGTCAGGAATGATCAGGAGTTCAAAAATATTCAGGAGTTCACCATGTGGTTCAAAGTCCTCAGCTTTTTGTTTGACCCTTTTTACATGAGGGTCTGCTTTTTGTTACAGATTGCAAGGTCTCTGCAACATCGTTTTTGTTTGTGGTAGTTATCATAACCTATGTAATTATGCACGCATGTGTATGTGTGTGTTTGTCTGCACACTTTCTTGGTATGCGCTAACTCAATAGGGGAAAGTGGGATAAAAGTCAAACTTGGTATGTATGTAGGTATGCCACATTGAGAATAAGGGTGGGCATTACAGTTTTGGTAGAGGTCAAAGTTCATCTGAGGAGAAAAAACTGACTGCCTTTTTAGCTTGATATCTCAAAGTAGAAAGCTTGAACAAACTGTACACTTTGTATCTGGATGCATTATTGTTAGAAGATAAATTTTATTTTTGATGGGGTAAAGCCAGAGACAATGGTAAGGGCCTATTTTAGCCTTAAACAATAATACTATCCCAATCTTGGGCTATGGTGCATTCTTTACAGAAACTTTTAACATTCAGTAGTGTGTGGCAACAAAAAACCAATTTTTAGTCTGACCTCCAAAGGCAATCTAACAGGAATTTGGTTGTTGTTGATACCTTTAACCATTTAGTAAGTTAATATATTGAACTTAATGCTCTTTGAATGTGATATATTAAGCTTAATGCTCTTTGAATGTAAGTTTTATTTCTCACCTTCCAAGAGACTATATTTCCACATGCAACCAACATGACTTTTGATCCAGATGTGTGAGCTTCAACAGCATTGCTGTGGTAGTTCTACTTTGTCACTTAGAGACGCATCCTGTTTTCTCTGTTATTGTTACATGCACAAATTCTGTATTTTGTATTCCAGTTTAATAATTGTGTGATATTTTCATTTCTCCTTAGATCCACCACCTTATCCATTCAGTGACTATGAAGTTTTTGCCATTGCTCATGATGGTGTTCTTTGTAAGAATTTGGTTGCTGATCTCATGCTAGAGAGAAAGTGGAAACAGATTGTGGAGAAGGAGAAAGAAAAGTATTTCCGGATGGAGAGACTGCTACAGCATTGGTGGAAAGAAATTAATGAAGGACATAAAGAACAGCTGTGTAATTTCAAAACCATTCTTTCAAAGTCTGGTGGAGATGATATAAGGGATCATATTGATAAAGGTAATAAAATGGTGAATGTTTCTAGTGGTGGAGGAGTCATGTGTAGTAGATAGGAGATATTTATTGTGTGATTTTGATAGTTTTGTGGAATTTTGGCAAATGCTGGTTACTTGACGCAATTAATTCAACACTGACCAAAGATTGATTACTTAAGCTGCCAGTGTTGAAAGAATCTTCGCTATTCATGAAACCAATGTTATGGCTGCAACTAGATGGCTGGATTTGACTTGCCTATGGGCCCTCTGTGGCACCCGCTAAAAATCATGCCTTCAATAAGTTTATGGAACACTTTGCGTCAGGATCATGGTTAAAATTTATGTTTACTTAGGGTGTTAAGGTGCATTATATTGTACTTGGAGTAGGATGTAGTAGTTGTAAAAACAGGAAATTTTTGTTCGATGACAATCGTAACCTTTGTAATCATGCATATGTGTGTGTGTGTGTGTGTGTATGTATATACGTCTGTGATGCCCTACCTTGTAAACATGATATCGCAAGAAGGGAAGCTTGGACAGATCTCACATTTGGTATGTAGATGAACCACATTGCGTGGAGGAGCAATATGGTTTTTGTTGGAGGTCAAAGGGTCATTTGGGGTCAACAGGGGTCAAATTGTGAAAAACTTGTTAACACTATATCTCAAGAAGGGAAGCTTGGCCAGATCTCATATGTGGTACGTAGGTGTACCACATTGAGTAGAAGAATCACATTGTTTTTGGTGGAGGTCAAAGGTCATTTGTGGTGAACAGGGGTCAAATTGTGAAAACCTTGGAAACATGATATCTCAAGGAGGGAAGCTTGGACAGATCTCATATTTGCAATGTAAGTGAACCACATTGAGTAGCAGAACCCTGTTGTTTTTGTTGAGGTCAAAGGTCATTTAGGGTCAACAGGGGTCAAATTGGGAAAACATTGTAAACATGATATAACTCAAGAAGTTAAACTTGGACAAATGTCATACATGGTATGTTGGTGTACCACAAGATCACTTTTGATGTTGGTGGAGGTCAAAGGTCATTTTAGGTCAAAAGGGGTCAAATTGTGGAAATATTACAAACACAATATCTCAAGAAGGAAAACTTGGACTGATCTCCCATTAAGAATCAAGATGTATCTCATTGATTATACAAGAATTCCATTGTCTTTAGTGAAGGTCAAAGGTCATTTGAGGTCAACAGGGTCACATGAAATTCTTATAAACATCATATCTCTAGAGGGGAAGCTTCGATAGATGTCATGCTTAGTATTTAGTTGTATCTCATTGAGTACAAGAACCATTTGGTCTTTACTGGAGGTCAAAGATCATTCGATGTCAGAAAGAGTCAAATTTTTTTATACCTTGTAGACATGATCTCAAGGAAGGAAGCTTGCACAGCTTTCATATTTCATACAAAGCATAGGCAGCCTTTGACACATACTGATTCAGAAAAAAAATGCTCATAATCAGAACATGGAAACCATAATGCATTTGTGCATTCAGGCTCAACTCTTATCTTACAGCCTAAATGGCCCACTCCACAACCTCCATGTTTTCCTAAGACGAAAGCTTAAAGTGGTCCTAAAGTTACAAATTTCAAAAATATATTTTATAAAGCTTGAAAAAAGCATCAAAATTTTCCAACTCCCATCTTCACAGGGCATTCCTGAGCTGAGATATAAAATGTTGAAGCCAATTCACTAAATTCAAAATGGTAGATTGCACAATAATTTGTGATGTCATTCTTGTACTACTCAAATTGCCATCTTTGTTTTACTTTGTTTCTTCGAACGCCATCACACATTGTTCCAAAATGGGATCATTGTTTTATGGTTATAGGGTGACTGGGCTATAAAAGCCCTCTCCTTACAACATGCTTACAAAGAAACAGTAATTGTGTCAAGGTCAAACAAACATTTTAATTTCAAAAGGAAACAAAAGCAGGTAATGTGAGATGTACAAGAAGGCCATCACAGGCTATTATGCAATCAATGATTCCAAATTGAGTGAATAAATTTCAACATTTTATATCTCAGCTCAGGAATGTCCAATAAAGATGGGAGTTGGAACATTTTGATGCATTTTTCATGTTTTGTAACATATATTTTTGACAATTTTGACTTTAGGTCCACTTTAAGTTATTCCAATGTGTACATCTCTGTATAAAGTCCACAAGAAAGCACAAAGTGCTATGCAGCTCTCTACTATGGCTGCAGTACAATACAGTCTTATGTTCGTAAGTTTCTGTGACATTTGCTCAAGGCAGTATTATTTTGCACTTGTGTAGCCAGCTGATTATGCTAACTTCTGATTGCAGATTTCCATTCATAAAAACTCCCCTTACTACTACTAGTCTGTAGGCCACAATGGGAAATTAAGACAAGGGACCATCTCGAAGCTTTACCAATTAGCGTGTGGTACTGCTGTTAGCTTCAATAGCAGGTAGCGGTCAATGGTCGTGAATTTGTGATGAAGGTGATAATTGTGATAAGGTATACACTGCATAATGGCAAAAATCACTTCCTACCATGCAATCCACTGACTAATTTTACATTTATATCAACTCACAGTAACATACATTTACCGCCTTCTATGGCGAGTTTCCACAAATGTGGTAGTAGTTGTTAGGCTAATCCCGTGGCCTCCCTTTAGTCTCATTTTCTTGCACAATACTTAATACAGTATGTAATGTGTAGTTTTAACTGTTGTCTGTCGTAATAGCTGTCTCTCTTACATTTATCAGATTTAAAGGTTAGTACTCTCAATTTAAGATGACTGGAAAAATAATGTTAAGTATTGAGATTTTTTTGGTGATAGTCTTTGGAATCTGAGAAAATGTTTGAAACATTTTGCAGTCCTAGAAGTAAGAGATATTAGCCCTGAGAAACGCACAAGTTTTATTGTTGTACACTTTGTACTGTTCAGACTTATCTTCTAATCAGGTGGGCAACATTACTCATAGAAAGTATTACAAGAACCCCAATTGGTCAAGAATGCCAAACTTTTTCACTTGCAAAAGACCCTAACCTTACAATCTGTGATGTATTCACAACCTTTAATTCCAAGGTGTTCTTCTGCTAGGGTGTATTTCTTTGCAATGACAAAAGGTGATGTCCCTACTGAAGAACTATATGATCTGAGATTTTCAAACAAATTTTTATCCAAAGTGTTCATAACTATTCTATAAGTTTTTCTACTGCTTAAAATTTTATAAGCTTATAATGGTCAATATCAACAAGTTTTTCAAAATTATGCACATTTAATGAGGAATTCCTTGTAAAAGTTTTTATCATACATAATGTTGTTATGAGAAATCAGTACAAGCTCATAACATGATGTCTATCCAAACCTTATTGGAGTTGAAATGAATTTTAATCATACATTTGCCCATTCGCAAAATCCTGGCCGAACCACTTTGAAAATTTCTAGGGGCTTAAATTTGGCTTGTTAAGTAAAGCTGTTTACAGTCATACTGAGGAGTCGGGTTATTTGAGTTCCTGTTGTCCTATTTAGGTCTTGTCAACTTCGTGGTGCTCGTTACAGCTGACGGGCTACTGAACTGGGCAGGTTCTCTACCCCACTCAACCTTTGGGAAAGTGGCTTAAGACTGGGGGACACATTTTCGTCCATTGGATGGGGATGTCAAATGGCAGTCCCAGGAGTAGGCTTGGGTTTGCATTGGTGATTGCCTGGTTTCACCCCACCTCAATATCTGCTGGACACTTATCAAAAAGAGGAGGCGCATCTCGCTGGTGTTCTTCCTCGATCAACATGGTTTAGGGTTCTTGCTGAGCCCATATGGAGCTTCCTGATCCTCAACTATCAAATTAAAAAAATTTTGACCTTATTTTTAGAGATTCCAAGAGAAGAGATTCTGACCGAAAGTTTTCAAAAAGGCTTTTGTTTTTTACTTTGTAAGACCAACACAACCGTAACATACTGTAGATTCACGTTTATGTATAATGCTGCATTTTGGAATACTGAGTTGGTCACCAAAGAAACAGCGTCCCACTTAAACAAAATCGCCATTTTACATAGCACTGGCGAAGATCGTCTTTTTTACATACTAATTTCCCATTAAGATTTGATGCAGAACAAAAGTTTGTGTCAAGACCTTTGAACTTGCCCAAGTTCACCAACATTTTTTAATGTCAGTGTCATAGTAACGTGAGCAGACGCAACATTTACTGCATGGCAGAAGTATATTTGAGCCATGAGCAAGGCAAATGCGATGGCCAAGCTAGCCTCAGTGAAGTGGAGTGTATGACCTATCCAGTTCACTGCTCCACTGTGTACACACTGACATTCCTAAAAGAATATTGCTACACTGTTTACAACTTACGTTGATGACACTTGTCTAAATGGTGAAATTCCCAAACCCTTATGATGGTCTTACTGCTGTTTAAATTTCAAAAGTAAACCTTGCCAGTCCTGATCAAAAATGTGGTACCAACTCCCTAGCGGTAATGTTCCTTTTGTGAGCAATGATCAACAATACATTTAACACTGCAATTGTGCAACTATTTGTAATCCACGCAATTTAAGCTGGGTAGGCGGTGAATGATTAGGAAATGTTGAAAAGAATACAGTTGGTTGATAATTTAGCCATAGGCTATAGGCTAGCTGCTTCATATTTAGTTAGACCTGTTGGGACTGGGCTCACCTTCAATAAATGGAAGATATCATCACATGATTGAATCGAAAGCCCAACAAAAAATGCACTAACGAAAGAAAAAAAAAAACACTAACTAGAAAAAATAAGACAGCGTGCAAGTCGGAATGAGGATACAACACAATTTATAGAGTGCAACAGCATGCAAACAAATGTTAACGAATTTACAACATGTTTTCATTTAAAATAAAGGAATTGAAGAACGAACGTAACTGAAAAGAACATCTCATACATGTTGGCTATTGCTAGTTACAGAAAACCTTGTCTAAAATTCGCCTCTCATGCACAGTATCGCAGGTTGCACGTTAGAAATACCACCCTGTGTTGTGCAAGTTAACTGCAGAAGCCGATGCAGTTGTTTGCCGTCTGGAATGAACGCTAGTAGCGACGTAATCGCTCCTTACTTGTAAACCGCGTGCCAGGGAAAGCTCTAACGCAAACTATCGATCTGTTGGAAATGAAAGTATCGATAGATGCATTACCATATCTTCGATACTCACACAACTAGCGATAAAACGACAAAGCTGTTACACATAACGGAAGTAACATCAAAATTATTCTAAGCTATACTGTAGTGTCATTAAAATAAATTAGGACAGGAAAAATGGCCAAGTTTCATAAATATGGTACACAAGTTAATATTGAAGTTTAAGCAAATACTTGGTGATTTAATATAGAAGTTACAGGAAAAGTGGGGTTGTACTTTCCCAGTTTAAGTGTTCTTTTAAAATAGGAAGTTGTAAATACAATTAGCTTTTCTAGGGTGGTACTCATTTTGGATTGGACATGGCTGTATTGTGTGCCAGTTTATTATTTACTTTGCAGACAATTCAAGTATGACAAATGCATTCAATGAGCCAGGTTGTGCGAAGGACATTCCCTGGAGATTTGGTTGTTTCAGAAGTATAAAGCAATATTTCACTGACAAGTGAATTGGTTCTTAAATGGAAAGAATAATTTTTCATCGCAAGCATTTTAAACCCCATGCCAGTATCTTGTTCATACAGTACCTCAAGATGTTGGTGTTTGCAGAAAGACCTACAGTTACAAAAGATTTCCAGTTGCCCCAAGGTTTACAAAAACACCATGTGACAGTGGAAAATTATTGCAAGAAATCATTGTTTTTCTTTGAAATTGAGACACTTATTTCACCCTGACATTTGACACCATAGTGAAAACAAAGATTGGGAGCAATGTAGGTTTACCTTTAACGTGTCTGGAAATCAAGTTAACATCTCTTAAAGAATTGTCATGTTTCTCATAAGTCAATCAGAATTACAAAGAAATACAAACAATAGTCAAGTAGTTGTGCCTGGGTGAAATCGTGTATTTGCAATAATGCAATGTCCCATTTTGAAGTTTAAAATATCTTTATTGGTTTTTACCAATAAAGAGGAAAATATTTCGAATTTTTATTACAAAACAATTTTCTTTTGTTTAGTTGCTACAAATAAAACATTACAAGAATGACCCAGGCATCCCTGGTTGCTTCAATTTTCCCAATCACAACCTATCTGATTTCAAGTTTGTACCTGTGCCATTTTAACTTCAGTAGTGCAAGGAGACGACCTATTACGTGAAAAACAATTGTTCTCCAAGAAAATGAACCCATTGCTGATCAATTTGTTCACACACAAGAACATTTCACAGTCTGGTTGCATTTATTTTCTCAACAAACATAGAATTATCCATTACTTGAAATATATGCAGCAAACTTACACATTGTCAAAGTTGAGAAATATATTTAAATAAAAATATAAAGTTTGATTTCCTCTTTAACAGTCTGTCTATATGTCTGTCCATGTGTCTGAGGATGTTTATCATCTAAATATATATCTATTCAGATAGCAATTTGTATAGACGGGGATATGTAGTTGGATTATTGTTTATAGAATGACAATACCATAATGTAATAAATAGTTCAGTTACACTTATTATTCTTATGTGGATTACAATATTCACTGTATTTTTTTTTTTTTTGGTCACAGCTCCTGATCGTGGGACCTTTCATGAAACCGTTCTGAACACTCTTTTGGTATCAGCAAGCAAATGCTGGAGAAACTTTGTCAGTGAACTGGGTTTGGAGCAACGTGATTTAAATCCAAACATCAAACGTGGTATGAGTGATTCTGATTGTCTTGAGATAGCTATTCGAATCTGGTACAGAAAAGAAGAAGGCTGCAGCAAGCTCAGTAAACTGGTTAGAGCCTGTCATCATATAGAACAGTATACTGTTGCTGATGAGATTGAACAAGGTATGTTTCAAGAATATATGTCACTGCAGTGCATATGAGAATAGAAGCTGAGATTCCAAGATTTTGAACCCTAGCCATAAACTCATATTTGTATCAATAGTATATTCTGCTCATGTTGCTTATGAAAAGAAATGTAATCTATGCTGCAGAGAATATTCTGAAACATTGTGGTAGGGAGAAAAGTGTCACAGAAAATATAAGATAGTGTACCTAACTTTCATTGTCTTCCATTCTGTGATTAGTTGTTATACTTTATAGAAGTTGTCCTACCACCAGCACCACTTCCATATCATTTTTGACAATTTCATATAAAAATCACAATTTCAATTTGAGAAGAAAGTTGAGAAGAAACTGTCTCTCAGATTTACATAAGAGAGATGATGCTGTATTGTTATTTGGTAGAAACTTCACATTTTACACAACCATCACAAAAAAAAGCAATGTTTGTATGTTACATTTAGCAAGGGATAGTTGTGCAAGGATCATCAAATAAATAATTTTGATGATAATTGCAAAACATTGTACTTATTCTGTTACAGCATGTGTTTGTGATATCAGACTTGTTAACACAGGCCTTAAGGATGGAACCGAGAATAACATCATGCTTTTGTATCTACAGTCACGAAATCGGGCATAGACAGGCTGTTATTTTGTTGAGGCAGTTTGTCACTTGAAATTAGCAGGGTCAACCCCAACCCTTTTGCACTAAGTCTGAAGTTCGGTGAGATATATTTCAGCGTTGTCAGATATGTAGTTTGGAAAAGGTTCTATATTTAATCTTCCAAGCAGCTGGAGGGTCGTTGTTGCCATGATGATGGAATGGCTTATGGCCGTAGTAGTTGCAGAGAAAGTGCACAGACAACAGATAGAGAGAGAGATATCCGAGAGCGAGATCAACTGACGTTGGTGATCAAAGTTCTAATTATCATTGATTTCATTCCTACATTAAAGTGATTGCATGCATAGGCAAAAAGTGAAAACATTGAAATTTCATCTCCAAAAGTTTGGTAACGCTTTTAATTGTGCCATTGAGACAATCTACGAAAATAAATAAGTTTCAGTTGGTTAATTCTGCCATGTGATTTCAAATTCTTCTTACATAAAAAAAACTGTAGAACATGATAATGTAGTGGTTGACAGTTTTCATTCAAATCAAGCGTGTGCTTCTTTGAACAAGCCGATGGGAAGTATACTAGTGTTGGATATTCAGTCAGTGAAAACAACTCAAGGTCACTGAGGGTGCAATGTTGGGATTTGTTCGTAGGTTTGAGTAGTATGTTTTTGATACACCAGTGAGACCTGTACTGTTGCATATTTATTATGTAGGCGCTTTTAGTAAGAACCGTTATTTTTCAAATATGATATCTGTTTTTTAATGTTTTTATGCCAATCCCATTTCTCTCAGAGTAGTTACTGTCATTTTCCTTCATTGAAAGACGTAGTCCGTCCATAATCAACCTCGCATACAGTACATTTAAAAATAAAGAAAAAGTTAAGATCAAACATAATCTTATCTTTCTGGTTTTTCAGTACACATGCAATCACTTTAAGTTTATGAATTGTGATGATGATGATGATGATGATGATGATGATGATGATGATGATGATGATGATGATGATGATGATGATGATAGATGAGGATGGTGATGATGATGATGATGATAGATGAGGATGATGAGTATGATAATGATGATGGTAGATGATGATGATTGTGATGATGGTGATGATAGATGATGATGATGATGATGATTGAATACAACAGGAGACATTGATGAGAAGAGGGATGATAAAAAAAGGAAAGATGCCAATGTATTTTTGTGCTCTGTGGATATCAATGTGCAATTGGGGTAGCTTCACTATCCTCAACCTTTGGATGCTTGTTAAAACCTGAAACCCTCAAAAATAGAGTTGGGGCTAAGGGGTCACTTGACTGTGTTAACCAATGAGAGGATGCAAAACTATGAACATTTTATCTCCATCCCCCACTACAGCTGTCACATTAATAATTGTAGGTGTTATTGAAATTTTTGAGCTTGGAGAGTCAGACAGATGCTTTGTAATCTTACGTAAAGTACTATGAGGAAAAGATGCAAAATGAAGCTAAGGTTAGTAAATTCTAGTTCTTTGACTATTTTAAGAGACCCTTTTCATTAAAAAATACAAGATGTGGCTCTTCATGCTAAAAGAAAGATTGCATCTTCAAACTTTAATCAATTTGATCACTCTTCTTTGAAATAAGATACTCTACATCTATACATATAGCTCAAAATGAAATCTTTAGTTTAAAACTGAAGCATCCGGAACAATGTTGTTTACTTTCATATCAAGAAAGAAATGCTTAGCATATAGTAACAAAAACTTAGTTGGATGATTGGTATCTTCATACTAGCCAATGCAGATGTGTCTAGAGAAATTATCGTTACTTCTTGTACTGAGTACGAGGACCTATTTCCAAAAATTAATATATGGACACTAGCAAAAAGGATGAGTCAGAGTATCTTCACCCATGCCACAGAATGGACAAAGGTGAGAATCAACAATTTTATATCACAAGTAATTGAAAAATGGAAAACAGAGCTGCAAATAAGACACCTTTGTATAAATTACTAACAGCATGATAATGTAAAAGAAATATGGGGTCCAGTTTGATTCCAGACCAATGCAAAAGGTAGGGGAATTCCCTTTGCTAATAGAGGATGGTAGAGTGCCAATGTTTTGAATAAGACAGTTGTATAACTTTAGTAATTTTTAGCTTTGTGAAGTAGAGCTAGATAAATTTGTTCAATATTGGAAGTACTGTGGGTTGTTGGAAAATTGTGACAATTTGCATGAAAAGAAGCAAGTAAGCCAAAACTACTATGAAGCGAAAATTACGGATCTGATGCAGTTCCTGGGAGCAATTACAAGACAAACCATGGCCATTTTCATCAAACATAGATCAGTTTCTATTGCATCAGACCAAGGTGGAAGGAAGATCTGTTATTAATCTTTAAAGTACCAACTTTAACTACGATATTTTCTCCACCATTGATAGTGTTACAAAAATTAAATTTGGTCCATGCTTCACAAACTTAGAATTTAGTTCAACTGTCATTATTGTAGTGCACCGCACTACAATCTTGTTATTACTGGTCAACCAGCAATTTCTTTTGTTGAGCCTTGTATGACTCATAACACCTCACCTGCGGGTGATGTAACTTAGTTCATACAAATATGCATGCGCGACCTTAGTTATAGCAGTAAGTGCGACCTATGGCCGTCTCCAAACCAAAATCTACTAAGGAAAAGCAAATGCCATGACTACAAGAATGATTTAAGGAGTTAAAGTGATGAGAAAGCCCTGCGGATAAATTTCCAGAAAACGTGATGAAATGTGGTTCGGCCTTTTCCCAATGAGGTGCTAAATGTGGAGTGTCAATCTTGTTTCCAAATTGGTGTGCAATACAGTGCCATTGTGTTTAAATATGATGTCACAGAATCGTGTGCTGCTTCACTGCTTTTTGGTGGTGACAACATGATGTCCTTCTACAGAATCATGTACTGCTTTCTTGTTCTATTTCAGTGGTGAAACAGAAAGACAGTTTTGACATATATACAGCTAGTACTAGAGTATTCTTTAAAACTCAGAGCAGTACAGGCTTGTACGACATACGGTATATAGTAACGATAAGCGTCGGCAACTTTACAAAATTATGAGAGAGATCCAATGGAATTTTTGTTTCGACCAGCGTGAAATAAAAAACAAAAGAATGGATTGGCAAGGGGGTCGACAGGAAACGGCATTGCTTTCCCCAAAAAATGCTAACTCAAGTATGAGGAGTGGGTCCACAGAGACTGGCTTACTCACAACAACAAGGACTTAGCCTACCACGCACTACAATTCTGCCTATTTGTGGGCAAATGCAGTTCTAGTTTTCAGATTGGTTTTGCTACCTGGCAAAAAGTATGCAGATGCCTTGAATGAACATCACATACAAAAACAGTATGTTTGTGTTCAGTATCAAACATGATGACCTTCTGGGTGGGGTAGTTGATTACATTGTTTTCCCTGTATACACATTTGTGGGACACTACTAAAGTGTAATTTATGAATAAAATCACTTCCAGAATTGTTTTAGTTGAGTCAATAATGGAGTAATGCCATGAACAAATTTTAGGTATAAAGTGCTACTTAATTCTGTACAGCACTGTCACTGTTATGTAACGTTCATCAGGAAATTCTTTGACTCAGATAAACTGAGAACTGGTAGATATTTGGGGGCGAAACGACTTTCACTTTGGTGAGAACTTACACGGGGGCAAAACAAACAGTAAGCTGTCCTCTGCCTAGCTCCATTCATGCGGTGGGCTGATTACCTGTAATAGAATTTCACATGTAATTATATTTTTCTTTGCCATATATTTTTTAAATCCTTAAAGGCCCACAGTAGGTGACAGTTTTTGCGTTATCTAAAAGATTTGACATCTTTATGTGGAGTTTACAAGCACAGGGTCTCATCAAAAGTAAGGGAAAAGATCGTGCGAACAACTCCAGAAAATAGAACTGATAGCCTAACATGATGATTAGCCTAACTACCCTGGCGATTGTGTTTTATCGTCACAGTTAACAGTCGACTATTTGTGAATTTGTGAAGTTCAGGCTATTTATAATAACAAAAGATATTTTATTGTTTGTTTGTTTGTTTATTTATTTATTTATTGTAGTGATTTAAAGATCTGTGCAGTTGATGTGTTGGTTGAGATTGTAGAAAAGTGGCTTCGTTAGTAAGCTGGGCCATTGTGGATTAAGATTAAGGGACATTGACTATGTGTCTCTAGTATGTGTTTTGCTCTCCATGTGTTTCCATGGTGAGTCACAAAGTCGTCGCTCATGAGGTATATTCCTGTTGGCTTGATGTGTACTTTACAGGCATCTATCTGAGCACTATTTATCTCACCCATCTTCAGAACATCTTTGAATGTTGGTTGTAACTTGGCAACTTGACCCAATTAAGTTCTAGACAGGTGACAAAGCAACTTAGGGGAGGAATTCTCTTGGCAATATGCCAAAACCTCCCAGTCATGAATACCACTAACAGGTTTTGACTGTAGCTAAACTGCTAAACTCCCTGTTAATTTTTTTTTTTTGATATGGGACTCTGAGATAAGTATGATTTTTCCTGGTTTCAATGAAATGCTAAGCTTTGTAATCACAATGGCATGTCTGTGTGACACACTATGCTGGTAAACCAATAAACAATATTTTAATGTACCTTGGATCTACGTCATATTTGGTATATCTACTGTATGTAGGGTTGTGTGTGTGTGTGTGTACTACATGTATCTCAAGAAAAGCAGGGATTATATCTCATATTTGGTACATAGGTGTATCCACAAGAAACGGATTGTTTTATGTGGAGGCCAAAGGTCCATTAAAATCAACAGGGTCACATGGAGTAAAGCTTGTAGACAGTTAATCTTAAGATGAAAAGCTTGGAAAGATTCTTTTGTTGTTGTATAGGTGAACCATGTTCAGTATAAGAATTCCGTTGTTTTTGTTGGAGCTCCATTGGTCATTTAAGGTAAAACAACTTGTGAAAGTATTGTCAACATCATCTTCCATGAAAGGAGAGAAATTTCTTATTTGATACATAGTTGTACCTTATCAAGTACAAGTAGCCTTTTAGTTTAGGTTGAGGTTAAACGTCATTTGGGGTCAAGTGGGGTCAGATAGTGGACACATTGTTAACTTGATATCTTTAGAAGAGATGCTTGGTCAGGTCTCATATTCAGTGTGTATGTGTACGTTTTGAGTACCTAAAGGCTATTGTTCATGGCAGAGGTCAAAAGTCATTTGGGGTCAACACGGGTCAGATAGTAAAAAACATTTTAAACGCGTTATCACAAGGTAACGAGGCTTGTCCTGATGTCATGTTTGTTATGTAAAGGAAAGTGGCAAGTGTAATATTGATTGTAAATGCATAAACTACATCTGGCAGCTCAGACAATTTGACTCAAACAAGAGTCAATCATTAAACACCATGTGTACTTGGAATTCCATTAACAGGAACCTTGAACATATCTCTCATTTGGTATACATGTAGATGTGCTTGTTGAGTTATGATAGACCTACCTAATCATTGTTGCTATTGTAACATTAAAATTTTGACTCATTACTGAAACATTTTAATGACCTAGCACATTGCACATCCTCCCCATGTCAGATTCAAAATACTGTACTTGTAATTGAATCATCAAAACCACAATGCCTTTGGACTTTCTGGTTTAGGTTTCAGTGATCTTGAATTAAAGAAAATAGCCCGTTTAATTGAGGCAAAGTCTTTGGTATCACTTGGAAACCAACTACAAGTGTCTCCAGTTCGTCAGCATGCCTTTAAGGAGAAGTTTCCATCACTACAAGACAGAGTGTACAACATGTTGTGCTATTGGAGCATGATACAGCCATATGACACAGACAAAGAGGAGAAGCTGGCCTCTGCACTGCGAAGAATCAATCTGGGACATGTAGCAGATACTGTGTTGTACAAAGGTAAATGTTGACAATTTCTTAGAACTTTGCATCTAGCCACTTGTTTGCAAAATTCAAGTGAAAGCTCCATATATTTATAATGTAAATGGTTTTCTGTTTGTTGAATTTTGTAAAGTGATTAGTTTCACAGAAATCATGTGCTCTGGCTCTGAACCAACATAGGGATCATCTGTCATAAATTGATGTGGTTTATATGAAATTAGTTTCATGTAAGAATTTGTGCAGAATTAATGGACATGGATGATGGAATGCTAAGTGGCATTGCTTAGCTTTGTGAATCTGTTTTGGAAGATACCAACCAGCCTGAGTATGTCTCTGATTTTGTGGAGATCTTAATTTGTTTTTACTATATATATTTTGTCTTGCAATATGAAAGACATGCAAAGAAATTCATGTCTTTGTATAGTAAAGCATCCTGTCATTATGCATAAAGAATAACAAGTAATCACAGCAGCTATTCAATGCTTTCCTCATATTTATCATAATTGTTACATGTCATTGCATTAGAAGAAACAAAGCAAGATTTCGAAAGTTTCACTGAAACAACATATGCTTTGAATTGTCTGAGAAACTTTGACATTTTTATAGTGTTTGATTTTCTACTCACTGACAAGAACCTGACCATTGAGAGTGCTGTGTTGTTAGTGCATTGTACAGCTTAGCTTGTTATTTCCTTCAAAGTTTGTGTTTCCAATTGATAGTGTAGTCATTTTCCATAATTTGTAGCATAGCTGAAAAATTTCTTGCTATATTTTTAAATGTACTGTAAAACATGTCATCAAAGGTTTTGTTAGATTTTTTTTTTGAAGACTGGGTTAAGCAAGGAAAAGTTAAGAAAAAGATCCAGAAAGCATGACAGTTTCCGCATAATGTGAGGGTGTTTAGAGCACACTTCTAGAAATTGACCATGTTAATGTGTAACAGCAAAAGAGGCTCATATTGAAAGTGGTTGCACATCTATACCACTGGACTAAAGAGTGCCATTATATTTTTCTCCACAAAATATGCTGCAGTCCCCTTGCTTGACACAGGTCGCATCATAGCTCTTACATAGGACTCCCCATGTGTGTGTGTTGTGATCCTTGAAGTACTTGCTAGCAATAAATTTGTTGCTTGTCTTTGTAGTTCCTTCACTTGATTGCTTTGTTAAAGTGGAACAGAACAGAAACAGGCATTACCGATTTGGTTTTTAAGTTTTTTAGTTTTTTCAGTTTTTTAGTTTTTACTGGTTTTAAAGTGGCTGTGTTGTACCTTGTTCATCATGCAGTTGTATAAATAGACCTCTATTTTATTCAGCCTCTGTTCTCACGAAAATTGACTGCCACCAGAGCAAACAACAACAACTGAAGAAAGTCTGAAAACCTTGATATTGTATTAATAGTGGGTATGTGTGTATATGTGCAACATACAGTATGTGTGTGACTCTTGTCTACTGGCAATCAATAATGGTAGTCCTGAGGGATCTCATACTTGGGGTGTGGATGCCCCTCATTGAGTAGGTCATTCCTTTTATTTGTTGAAGGTGAAAGGTCCCATTGGGGTTGCCAGAGGTCACATTGAGACAGGAAGTGTAAATACCATATCTTATTGAGTGAAACTTGGATGAATAAAATACTGTACATGTGGGTCATACATTTTGAGTAAAAAATGTTATCAATTTCGGTAGAGGTCAAAGGTCATTTAGGGTCATCAGAGATCAGTTAGTGGAAACCTTGACAACTGGTTGTAAACACAATATTTAAAGAAATACAACCTGTAGAGGTTTTGTACTTGACATGTGGATGCATCATATTGAATAGAGATTTTTATTCATTTTGATGTAGGTTCAAAAAGTCCATTTAAGGTCCCCAGAGATAGAAGTCTGAAAACATCATCAAATTATCTTAAAAATTGAATGTTGGTGGAAATTCATATTGAAAAGTGTGGCAGCTTTTGATGAGTGCATGGCTCTTGATGTTTTTTTTGTGAAGTTCAGTGGTCATTTAAGGTCAGTAGACATCAAAGTCTGAAAAACTGGTAAACACAGTGTCTCAAGAAAGGAAAGTTGCTGGAACTTAAAACTTGGTGTGTAGGTTTTCCTTGTGAGAAGATAATCCATATTTTTCATTAACATCAAAATTAATGAGGTCGCCAGAAGTTGAAGTTTGAAAACTTTTTATGGGAAGATGACCCAAGACATGAACATTGGCAGAACTTCGCTCTCAGAACATAAGCAATTCTTAATGAGTAGGTCTTCTCCACCTAGTCCACACAGAATTTCCATAATGTGCTAAAATCATGTCTCCAGAAAACCCTTTTCTGAATGTTAGAACATGAGGAGATATCGAGTCTTACCATCACAGTAGGGGTTTTTTCCTTCGATGAGACCTTATCATTTATGATATTATGTGAGGATTGGCTGGCCTTCTCTGTTATTTGTGTGAAGGTGAAAGGTCATTTGGGGTCAGTAGATTTCATAGTTTGAAAACATTTGAAACGATGTATCTCAAGAGGGGACAGTTACTGGAAGTTCAAACTTGATATGTAGGTTGCCCACTGTTTGTTCATGATCATTATTGTTTTTCATGGAGATCAAGCAGTCTTCGAGGTCACCAGACTTTAAATCCGAAAACATATTCAGATAAAGATAAAACCAAGATATCTCCAGAAGTGACTTTTGGTGGATGAGTAGATCATCTCTGTGATATTTTATAGTGGTCAAATTTCTTTTGAGTCTGACAGAGGTCACAGTCTCAAAAAATGAAACACAATATCTAAAGTGTGTTTAAGTGAACTTGCTCTGATCTTTACTTGGTATGTAGGGAAGCCATGGTCAGTAGAATATTCGTGACCATGTCTCTGAGATCAGTTACAGGTTACAGTCTGAATGTGTCTCATCAATGTGAAAAGTTGGTCGAGATCATCGCAAAGCTTTGTATGCAAACTATCTCCATGAGTAGGTGTGGAATCACTATAGTCCTTTGACTAAACGCTTAAAATTCTTATTGTTTTGTGCTAACTGTGACACAAATATAACAAAAACTGCTGACACGTTGCAAATTGAAATAAATCATAATTGTTTGTGTCCTACTAAAGGTTCTATTGAATAACCCAAAATATGAGAACCGTGTAACTTATTGTGAAATATTTTTTTGGATTTGAGACATGTAATTGTCAGTGTCATGAGAAAACTTTTCTCATGGTTACCCTCCTAACCCACCCTGCTCGGTTTTTGTCTGCTCAATTCTGCCAATACCACATTTCTTTTTGCTTGCTGTTTTATACTGTGTCTTCACTTTTGACCCTTCAAGTTACAGTTATTTATTGAGAAAAGTCCTTGGTAGTTCCAGTTGCATGTTTCCTGTATGCAGTAAATTCGGGTAGTGCTGCAGTACAATATCCTTCATTACTCAAATCATGACTGTTATTTCAGATGATATGTATTGCCCTAACTTGCACCTGTAAGGTACATATGATACCAGTTTTCAGGTCTTTGATTCACAAAACTTAAACACTATTAACTTTGTTAGCAACCTTCACATCATCTGAAGAAGTCAGAATTGTAATAATTGATAAGTATATTTCTGTATCTATTGTTTTAGGTCTACAGCAACATGAACTTGAAACCATAGCTGCTTACCTTGGTGACAGTTGGCAGAAACTAGCTGCAATTTGTTTGAATGCTCAAGATATTGATTACATCATGAGCACACATGGAGACTCAACACAGCGTGCCTTCAAATGTCTAAAGCTGTGGAAAAGACGCCTGTCATCAGACACTGAAGATGCAAAGGAATCCCTTTACATAATGCTCATTCAACAGGAGTTGAATCGTGAAGCCAGACAATTGTATAACGGTAAGGTTCAGTTATTCTCGGTCACATACCAGTCACAAGAGCATTTATTTCTTTGCAAGTGTTGCAAGAAATGCAATTTGTAACAATGTATGGATACATGTTTGTTTGGCGGAACACAAGATGCCAATTGAGGATTGTGAGAAGAGTGAATATGGATTAAAGATGACAAATGTGTGAAGGTCTCTTTATTCCTACATGTGATTGGTGGGGATATGGTCCAAAAAGAGTGTCATGCTTTTTGGTGAGGTATCGATTGTACTCGATTGTTTCTTGAGAGGACAAACAATGTATTGTCTCATTTTCAGCTGACAGAGGTTCATGAAGTTCTTCAACATTTCAAATTCTTACAGTGAGGTCATTTTCGCTAATTAGTGTGCTTTGTCCAGAAATGCTGCAATTCTAAATAACCATTCCAGTTTCTCTTAAGAGATGTTTATATATCTGTACCAACCATTGTACAATCATAAATGTCTGATGTTACATGAATGGGATATGGGCTAATTTCTGAATTTGCAGTGTTTATCATTGCACAAACTTTAGCCATACAGAATGGACAGATACATTGCATAATTCAAATTAGTTGTTCTTGGTATACACAATTTGCTTTCACCTTACTTTTATACAGGTTTAGATCCTTACACGCTTATGGAGTTATCAAAGAAACTCATATTTGATTGGCCATTGCTTGCTAACTACTTCCAGTACAAGAAAGTGGAAATTGCAGATCGACTCAGGGAGAAGGATCAGATTGCAGAGTGTCTTAAAGTTTTACAGGAATGGTTGCATGCAAATAGGCATGGGGATCAGACAGAAATTAAAGCAAAACTTCTGGAGGGTTTTGTTATTATTGGAAGGGAAGATATTGTAGACTGGTTGCAAAACAGAGAGAACGGGGAACCTGAAGTTGCGAGCAAGAGTCAGATGATGCAGAGAGGTACAGTTATGAGATTTATTCAAACACATTTTGAAGAACTGCGTTTTCAATATTTGGGCCCTATGGCTGATTTTGATTTCTTGCTGACGGCAGGCGAGGAATCTATGCTGTGATGATGATGTGTGTGTGCATGTGTCCGTGTCTGTGTCCTTATCTTGTACACATGATATCTCAAGAAAGGAAGCATGTGCAGATCTCAAATTTAGTGTGTGGGTGAGCCATATTGAGTAGAAGAGAGCTACTGTTTTTGGTGGAGGTCAAGCATCATTTGGGGTTAACAGGGTTCAAATAGTGAAAAACCTTGTAAAGGTGATATCTTAAAAAGTAGACTTTTACAGATCTCATATTTCGTATGTGGGTGTACCATATTGAGTTCAAGAAGCCTATTGATTTTGGTAAAGGTCAAAGGTCATTTGCGGTCAAAAGGGGTCAGGTAGTGAAAACCTTGCAAACACGATATCTGAAGAAGGGAAACTTGCACAGAGCTTACATTTGTGGTATGTTGGTTAGCCTTTTGAAGAAAAATAAGCCTGTGTTTTTGATGGAGGTCAAAGGTTATTGAAAGTCACGGGGCTCAAGACGTCAAAACCTTGTAGACATGATATCTCAAGAAGTCAAACTTGTACAGATCTTGCCTGAATAAGGACAATCAGCCTGTTGTTTTAGTTTGTGGTCAAAGGTCATTTGCTGTCAACAGGGGTCAAAAATTGGAAATCTTGTAAACATGATATCTCAAGAAGGGAAGCTTGGATAAATCTCATATTTGGTTTGTGAGTGAACCATAATAAAGTGAAAGAATGATATTGTTTTTGGTGAAGGTCAAAGGTCATTTTGGATCAACATGGCCGCCCCAAAAAAGGTATTAAAAACTTGTAAACAATATCCCAAGTGGGAAAACCGCTGCAGATCTCATATGTTGATGGTTTGTTACAATGATACTTTGTTAGTGGTACCTTCAGTGTATTCAGGAATTTTTAGCCCAAGGCCCAAGAACAATGCAAGAGTCCATTTGTTGAAAACATGCAAAATGATTAACCTCTTTGTTGTGTCTCATTTTATGAAATTCTGCAAAAAGCTTCTCCAACAAGTTCTCGTATAAGATGTTGATGGTTTGTCATAATGTTTTATGTCAATGACCTACAGGGTATTCAGTTATTTGGGTGTTTTAGGATTTCACATAACCTACAGACACTCAGTTAAAGGTATGAGTTTCTGCATCATGGATGCTCTAGTTATTCATTGGGCCAGTTGAGGTCATTGGAGGTTAAAGAATGAAAATTTATCAAGGAAAATATCTCTACAACTTAAAAGTTGCTTGCAACTTCAAACTGTTAGCATTGCAGCTGTTGATGAGTGTACAATCTTTGTCATTTCTATGGAGGTCAAAGGTTAAATGAGGTCAGTAAAGGTCATAGTCTGAAAATCTTGTAAACATGGTATATCAGTAAGGGAACTTTAATGGAACTTCAAACTTCATGTTAAGGCTGGTCATTTTAAGTACATGATTCCCTTCTGTTTTTCATGAATTTCAAAGGTCATTTGCGGTCATCGCCAGTTACAGTGTATGGACCTATTAAAGTAGATATTTCTGCAACTAAATTTTGAGCTTCAAACTTTAAGTGATTGCGTGTGTACTGAAAAACCAAAGAGATAATATTATGTTTGATTGTAACTTTTTCTTTATTTTTTAATGTACTCGTGAGGTTGTACATGAACGGACTATGTCTTGCAATGAAGGAAAATGACAGTAACTACTTCAAAAAGCAACAGGATTGGCATAAAAAAAAGTAAAAAACAGAAATCATATTTGAAAATTAACGGTTCTTTCTATAACCGCCTACGTACTGAATATGCAACAGCACAGGTCTCACTGGTGTATCAAAAACATACACGTCAAGTCGTCGCTCCTTGGTAGGTATCGGGTATTGTAGTATTTGGTGAAAGGAAACACTGTATTTACATATAACATACGAACTGAACACAACCTTGCCCTCGGCGTCAATGATCCTGAGTTGGTAACTGAATATTCAATACTAGTATACTTCCCATTGGCTTGCTCAAAGAAGTACACCGTTGATTTGAATGAAAACTGTCAACCACTTCATTATCGTATTCTACACTTTTTGTCATTATGTTAGAATAATTTGAAATCATAGGGCAAAATTAACCAACTGAAACCTATTTATTTTCCCAGATTGTCTGAATGGTGTAATTAAAAGCCTTACCAAAATTTTGGAGATGAAATTTCAATGTTTTTACTTTTTGCCTACGCACGCAATCACTTTAAGATTGGTAGCCATTGTTAGAACATCTCTACCCTGTGTCATTTTTTATGAAGGTTCAATATCATGTGAGGTTACTAGAAATTATAGTTTGGAACTTGTGAAACACTACAGTACAGCTTTCATATAACTGGACATTAATGCGCTCGGAAAAATGCATAGAAATGTTGAAACAAGTATAAAGAAGTACAGTCTTGAAGACAAGAAAACACTGTGTATACACCTCATATGGTGTAATTCCTATACACATTTATGCTTGATATTTTTGGTTGGCTTTGCTCATTATCCACCATAATGATAGGTTCGGTTTTGCAGATTTTCTACAGTCATTTTGAGGAGATAGTAAAGTATCAGACACAGGAAAAATGACAAAAAGAGTTGTTAATGGCAGGAGTGAGTAAGAGAGGCCAAAACATTGACAAACATATGCATGTGACCATTGGAATGTGAGCAATATAGGCCTAAGTAGTAATAAGGTTGATCACACAGGAATTTGAACATGTGGGCATGGTGTGAGTGTACGTAACTTTCGATAACACAACTCGGTATTGTTTTCTTTTTTTTTTAGAAATGTCTGACAAATAGTTACCCCAGCCGTTCCTGCACAATAGGTAGTGGATAGACAATACGTGCAACCTAAAGTCATAACAGTAGTGATTTAGAATTTCTAAGGAAAAGTTTGTTGGCACTAAGAAGGATTAGCCAAACTTTTTTGCATAGTGGTCAAAATGGGTTGTACAGCTCTAAGTTTAAAATAGTGAGATGCAAGGATTGAATTTGCCAGAAGATGGCTTCCTTAGAGTTGTAATTTAGCATTACAGCACTATAAGTTTTACTCCTGTGTTTTCATGGTTATGTATACTGTAGTGCTGATCAGTTTGAGATTATATGGGAAATAGTTGGTTCATGAAGCAAAGCCAGGTGATTGTCTTTTTACTGCAGTACTGCACCACACTTGTGTACCCCTGTATACCATACTTCAGTCTTTTATCTTTGCACTACATATCTGTTTTTTCTTTTGAAAGACTTTGAAGAAGCAATAAATGAATGGATGTGTTTAGAGGATGGTCAAATAGTGGAAACATTGTAACACAATACCTCAAGTAGGGAACTTGGACAGATCTCATAGTTGGTTTAGAGGTATATCACAGTGAGTGCAAGAACCCAATTGTTTGTGCTGAAAGTGAAAGGTCAATTTAGGGTCTACACAAGTCAACTTGTGAAAGCCTTCTAAAGCAAATCTCAAGAAGAAAAGCTTGGCATCTCATATTTGATATGTAGGTGTCCCATATTGAGAACAAGAACACTATTGTTTTAATGGAGATCAAAGGTCATTTGTGGTCAACATATTTCATATTGTAAAACCTTATAAACATCAAATCACAAGAATGAAAGCTCAGATAGCCTCATATTTGGTAAGGAAGGTGTACCACATCAAGTGCATTAACCCTATTCTTTTTGGTGGAGGTCAAATTTCATTTGGGTCAACAGGGATTAGTTAGTTATAACCTTGTGATAAAGATACTGCAAGAAGGGAAATTCAGATGAATCTTGTATTTACAGTAGTACATAGCTACACCACATTGAGAACAAAAGTCATTTTTGGTTGGGGTCAAATGTCAGTTGGGGTCAACAGGGGTTAAAAAGTGAAAAACTTGTAAATATGATGTTTTAAGAAGGAAAGTATAGATCTCATATTTGGATTGTAGGTGTACCACATACAGTGCTTTTGGTGGAGGTAAAAGGTCATTTGGCATCAACATTGATCAGAATGATGAAATGTTGTAGACACACTATATCATGAATTGAAAATTCATATACATATTTCATAGTCAGTATGTTGGTGAATCACATTGAGTAGTGTTTTTGGTTTTGGTGTAGTTCTAAGGTTATTTGAGGTCCACAGGGGTCATTTATAAAAATGTTGTAAGCAGGATATCACAAGAAGGAAAGTTTGCACAGATCTCATATTTAGTGTGTACATTTACATTGAGAGCAACAGTCCAATTGCTTTTTGGTTCCTTGCGTCAGCAAAGGAACCTATGCAGTCAGGTTGGCGTGTGTGCGTGTGTATGTGTGTGTGCATCTGTGACACTTGCTTAGGTACGCTCTAACTCAATAGGGGAAAGTCCGATGAAAGTCAAACTTGGTATGTAGGTTCACCATATTGAGAAGGTGTGCCCTATGGTTTTTGGTGGAGGTCAAAGGTCATCTGGGGGAACTGGGGGCAAAAGTCTGTTTTGCTTGGGTACGCTCTAACTCAATTGGGGAAAGTTAGATGGAAGTCAAACTTGGTATGTATATTTGCCATATTGAGAAGATGTACCTTGTCGCTTGTGGTGGAGGTCAAAGGTCGCCTGGAGGAACTGGGGGCAAAAGTTTGTTTTGCTTGGGTACGCTCTAATTCAATAGGGGAAAGTCCGATGAAAGGCAAACTTGGTATGTAGGTTCATCATATTGAGAAGGTGTGCCCTATCGCTCTTGGTGGAGGTCAAAGGTTATCTGGGGGAACTGGGGGCAAAAGTCTGAAAACCTTGTTATGCCATGGATGCTTATATGTTCCATCAGTCCCCCTCCAGTGTATCATGGAAGTACTGCTTGAGTTAGCAGTTTCTTGATCGAATGAAAAAGAAGCAGTGTTGTTTGCACTACCGTAGGTGGTCACACCAGACAAGTTTTGGCTGGATCAGTTTACCTCCTAGTGCCTGAGTGCTAATGTGTGCATTCATGTAAGTGTCTTTTCAATTAGTGAGGTGAGCAGGACACAGTGAAAGAAAATAAGTCAGTTGGTGTTCTTACCAGTTTAAATTAGACCCCAGTAGTTCCCTCCAGGGCATGCTATCAGTTTATTGGACTTTAAAGGGGCATAGATGAGATAAACCATATTGCAATTTGCTGAGCCCTTTCTTTAAATGAGAGATTCACAGCTGTTTGTGTTTTGTAAAATGAATGGGATATTGCTGTATATTGCAGAAATCAACATCTGCAATTCATTGCATTAATTGAAATGACTTTTTTGATATTTATGAACTCAATCATATCATTTTACAGTATGTACATTTCAGGTGCAAGGAACCATAGTGCTCATAGGCTGTTGTGAAATCATGCAAAATACTTCTTCTCTTACAGATTGTATGTAACAATGTTGATGGTTGGTCACATTAGTGCTATGGAAGTGGTTCCATGTGGGTGCATGTTTGTCATGTTTGGGGTCCAATGTCTGAAATGGGCCATTTTATAAAAGCTTGAAATATGTTTCTCTCTCTACAGATTTTATGTTACAAAAGTGAGAGTTCATGGTCAGAAATGGACCATATAGGCTATCGTACAAAATAATGCAATGTGCTCCCTTTTACTTCATAATTTACATTATGCTGTCCATCTGTGCAAGGAACCAGAGTGCCCTGGGCTCTTGTTAGGAGGTCAAAGGTCATTTGGGGTCAGTAGGGGTCAAATTGTTGAAACTTTGTAGCCACAATATTTCAAGAAGGGTTGCTTGGACAGATCTCATATTTTATGTGTAGCTTTAGGAGATTGAGTTAAAGAATACTATTGTTTGTGTTTGCATTCAAAGGTTATCTGGGATGACCAATGGTCAAACAGTAAAAGCCGTGTAAACATAATTTCTCTGATAAGGATGCTTAAACATACCTTATGTATGGTATGCAAATGTACCATATTTTGAGTGCAAGAACTGTGTTTGTTTTTGTGGAGGTCAAAGTTCATTTCTGGTCAAGAGGTGTCAATTGTGGAAATAATATCTCAAGAAGTCAAACTTGCATTGATTTCACATTTGTAATATAGATGAAGCGGTGTACCCATATTGAGTGCAGAAGCCTCTTTGTATTTTGGTGGAGGCTCATGCCATTTGGTCAACAAGTGTCAATTTGTGAACTCCATTTAGACATGGAATCTCAAGGCAGGAAGCTTGATCAGATTTTTATTTGATATGCAGGTGTGTATGTTAAGTCATGATGCCTATTAGTCATTATCTTCAGTCAGCAGATTTCATTTTGTATATATCGTTTGTTGCATTTCAAATATTTGTAAGAAATCATTGCAACAAGATGCGTTTTTGCGTTCTGGATAAAACTTGGACCTCACAAGCTATGCAGTATAGTACTCACACAGGCATTCCAAGGACTGGTTTTAAGCACAAGCTCTCTCCTTGACTCTTTGACATGATGGATTTACATGCTGTTGCTGGGAAAAAATTGATTACATCATATTTTTGTGTGATTAGAATATACATAGCCTAATCACAAATTTGACCTTATTGCAAACTTTGCATTGCATTTTTTTCAGCATCTACATCACAGACAAAGAAACTAGATAGACTTAACTTGGGGAAGATTGCCAGCAAACTCCACAGAGATCACCATGGTCTCATGGACATGTTGTCATTGAACCAGGAAGACCTTCAAGGCCTTGCTGATATTATCAAACAAAGTCCCATGTTAAGTCCCCTAGTTGCTTGGAAGAAAAAGCAAAAGAGAGAATATTTTGGAGAGGCAGAAATGTATGACCAACTGATGGAACTTCTTAAATTATATGATGAACAAGAGGCTCTAAGTGTGCTGTCAGGTAGGTATTACGATATCTGTTAGGTATGTCAGGTTGTCAGGTAGGATTATAGTGCAGTGACTTAGTACAGAACACGTTTTAAGTAGTAACCTATTCGTAGCCATGCAGAGAACATTGCATTGTTGCAATAGAGGTGTTTGCGTGTTTCTGCACAATAACTTAAGTTGTATAAAGTTTGTGGTTTTTTTAATTGTTGAGTCAGAAACTTCAAGTACTTTAAAAAGACAATTTGATAGCTGACTTGTAGAATTACCATACAATCATATGTTAGGTATAACAATGACTGTAGCACAACCTGTGGTCTGGCATAGGCATAACTGTAATACTATATGTCCAGTGGTTTCTCTCACCTGGGCACATGGATCAATGACGCACAACTTTTGTGTTTTGATACACAGACAAACTGATGCACGACTTTTCACTCCAAAATTCTGTCAACCAAGTAGATGCAGCAAATGCGCCAATACCTCAATTGTGCAGTAACTCTAAATGGTTGCACATGTGTGTGTCTGCAAAGAATTTTAAATCACAGATATAAGTGTGCATAGATTATTCGAGTATTTTTGTTGTCATTCAGTTTCAGTTGCATACATAAAGTTATGCTAGGACAAACGTATGATAGCCAAACATGACCAGCTGTAGATGTCTCATAAGATATAAGTAATGCAAGGCATATGTTGCCTATCTCTGCACATGATGTCTGTTGCATCAAACAAAATCTGATTTGCTATGCTAGCATTTCACATTGTGTGATAACTGCTGTGTGAAATCTGCCTCACACACTGGAGTTTTTGCCTTTGATACAACATAAGGCAATGTCTTTGAAAGTCTCAAACTTAGGCATGTTACTGTATTGTGGACTATTGTTCAATTGTCGGCCTCACACACCAAGATCTTGTGCATTTCTCATACGATGATTCTGCCAGTAGTGCAACATACACCTATATCTAGCATTATAAAAATTTTCTGTTGAAAAAAGGATGTTGGTTTCACAGTACCACAAATACTTCCACTCTGCAGGAGGTCTGTAACAACTTTCTACTTCCATAATATGATGCTATTGTCTAGTGACTGCACTCTGACGTGCCGGGACTGAATTTTTTTGAACATGTTAAAAAATCTATGCTTTGATACAATAAGACGCCTTAGCTGGAAATCGCATTGAATGGTATAAATCCTCAGACTCTGCTGTTCTCTCTGATTGTTGTGTTGTATTGTATCTCATATTTGAAATGTAGGTATGTCATATTCAGTACCTGAAGTCTTCACTATCGTTGTTGGTAGAGGGCAAAGTCCCAACAAAAATATTCATCATGAAATCATGGAAACCAAATGCATTTGTGCATTCTGGTTAAAAAAAAAAAATGTGAACCTTGGCAGTCTGGTTTGCATGTGGATGCTTGTTTGCAAAAGAAAGTGTCACAATCTCTTCTTAGACAGTAAACCGGATAACTTTCAAACTTGGTGGGTAGGTTCCTGGACATGATTTGAAGTGTCAGTCCTGTCTGATGACATCATAGGTCAAGGGTCACAGGTTTTGAAAACAAAACTACATTTTTAGCATAATTTTCTCTGTGTATGAAACCATCATATATGGACAGAAGATTTTTTAATATTATGATGACGCCACAAGCTCAAAGGTCACAAAGGTCACTCAGAGGTTATGAGATAAAAAGGCAAAAAATGCTCTTACAACACGTGTCACGGTCTCCTCCTAGATGGTAAGTTGGATGATTTTCAAACTTGGTGGGTAGGTGTATGGGTATGAGACATACTCTCCACCCTACTGATAATGTTGTAGATCAAGGTCAAACGTCTTGATTACTACCATGCATAATACAGTGTATAAGGTGCTGGTAATGCATGGTGTCAATGTGACGTTTACATTTTACGTTTCCATGAATGTGAAATGGTAATTCAACTTAAGTAACCATGTTCTGGGCTGAATGATTATGTCTGGTGGCAAATGTCATTTCCCATGCATTGGTAATACCTTCACTCAGTGTATCTTTAGAGCATATATAAAGGCCTGCTATACACAGTTGTACAAGAAAACTTGAGATGTTTGCACCCTGTGAAAATAAAATGGAAGCACACAATGCACTTTTCAGGGCATTCAAAATGTCCAGAGTGATGGTGCATGCAGATCTGAGGAATACTTTGCTGCACACACATTTCAAGGAATAATTTTGAAGCACGCTTAGTTTGTATGCACATGTGTAAGTGCATGCAGGTATTTGTAACATTCGTTGCTTACACAGTGTATTGCAGTATAAGATCACAATGTGGCATTTCTATTGGGTGTGCATGTTTGTGTTTACAGCATCTAAAGCCAAGGGTGGTCCTTTGTTATTTATTATAAAGTGTACAAAACCCTAATTCTTTCGTTGATGGTCGGCTGTCATTTGAGGTCAACAGGGGTCTTAGCTTATCAGACAAGGCTTGATATCTTTCTTCCTTGTTGCGCTTACTTAGTACCAAGGTTTGAATGTATTTTCTATTGTAGTTTTATGTCCTCATTACATTTCTAGATGTTGGTGTTGCATTGGGTGTTAATGCAGGAATAAACAACAACTTTTTGATAAATTAATTTACTCGAATGTCATTGGGAGGCTTTCTCTAGAGTAACAATTTTTATCAAAATAGAGCTTAGAAAATGCTGATGGTAAACTTGAATGCAAAACTGTGTTGATACGTACACACAGTGTAGTGAGAATACATGTATTGTGCATGTTGTCGTACATATGTGCTGCATGATAACAAAGCGATGGGGAACGTCAGGCCTACCTGTAATTGGTAGAATTCAGCTGCATCAATTCTATCAAAATTTGCCCCCAAAAAGCTGAGAAACTTTTGTAAGATGACCAACATTCTAGTGGAGCAAATTTCCCTTGAAAATAACAAGTATCTTGTCAAATCCTGCTAGATGTCATGACTACTTGAATCTGACACTTACAGCAGGACCAAGCTAACCCTAATATTCTGTTTACAAGAGTTTACCAGCAAGACAAACAAGTGCTACCAAGAGGCTATGTTGACAAGAAAGGTAATCCATGACCTATTGTTAGTCCTGTTTTTAGGCCTTTAATTATCCTAGGTGGCTAGATCAACAAGTGAAATTTTCTACAGGGAAAAAAATGACAATATATTTATTGGCTGACTTGAACGTCATACCAGCACTAACAGTACAACTAGCCCAGTGTTACTAGCAATAGACCATAGGCATACAGTAGGCCTCCATAATGCACTTAGTACTATGACGAATATTAATATTGTCATGAGGTACTGAATCAAGGACTATGTCTGTATTTATGATACATTTATTTGTCATGGAAAACGAATGAAATCATCAACACAAACATGGGAACATGGGATATAACAGTTTCTCACGCATCACAAAATGGTACATAAAATAATCACACCATATTGGAGCTTGAATGCAGCACTGGTGGATAGTGATTAGGAATTGTGGCATCTTGTTAAAGTTTATTCCTTTCCTAGTTTTGGAAACAATACTTTTATATTCATGACTTTTTGCAAGAATACAGGACACGTTATTAGCTTACAAAAGAACAGACACTTTACTTGTTTCAACCTGAAGTCGTTTCATATTCCAGAACTACATTTATGTGAAAAAAAGATTGGTTGGTTGTGCAGTTGTTGAAAGAAAATTTCTGTTAATATTTGAAAGTGTGTGATTACATTTTTCCAGTGACTACAAGATTGGGAATCTCCTCGATTGTATATCAACATTCCTTATTTGCAACTTGACAACATACTAAAGTCTAGCCAACTTTGCTTGAAACTATTCCATTTTTCAGGCATGAGCAGCCTAAGTGTGTAAAAATGTCAATGGTTTGTGCCTTTCAGACCTATATTTCATAGAGACAGTATGTAGATTAGACACTATATACACCTGTTGGCCAGACAAACTCACCCTGGATCAGAGTTATTATGGGGGCCAGTATAACATACATAAAAGTCACATACACAAAATGTGATATTGATGTGACAGGGAGCTAGTAAGAGTTATGTCCTCTTGCCCCACTTGCAGGACAGTGACCAGATTAACCAATTTGGGGAGCATTATACTGGAGTTTTGCCAGCCTGGGATAGGGTCTAAGGGGAGGGGGTGTCCTCCTTCCTTTTGAAAAAAATCCGCATTTCAAAGTTTGTAGATGCAAAATGGTGCAAAAGTTCCTTCCATTCTCCATATATTTGTATTCCAAAAATGCAGGAATTTTCACAGAAAGTTTTTGGGAAATACCCTCTCCTCAAAGGACCTTATTGTTATAGCTGGATTACGATATCAGTTTACAACGTTACATGTTTCCTTCTTGATTGCACTGACCAACTTTTACAGAGTGTGGATCCAGTGTGCACAGTTTAGTTCAAATGATGTGAACCACAGTCTTATAAGTTATCAGCAATAACATATTAGAAACTACTATTATCCTCAAGATTTCCTTTCTCCCTGTTTGGTTTCGATAATAATCGTAACCTTTGTAATCATGCATATGAGTGCGTGTACAGTATGTGTGTGTATTGCCGTTACCTCTACTTTGTAAACACAATATCTCAAGAAGGGAAGCTTGAACAGATCTCATATTTAGAATGTGGGTGTAGCACATTGAGTAGAAAGACCCTGTTGATTTTGGCCTAGGTCAAAGGTCATTTGGGGTCAACAGCGGTGAAATTGTGAGAACCTTGTAAACACGATATCTCAAGAAGGGAAACTTGGACAATTGTAATATTTGTCATGTAGATGTAGCACATTGAGTAGAAATACCTTACTGTTTATAGTGGAGGTCAAAGGTCGTTAGCGGTCAACAGGGGTCTTTTGTGAAAATGGTGTAAACAATATCTCAATGAGGGAAGCTTGGACAATTGTCATATGTAGTATGTAGGTATTCCACATTGAGTAGAAGAACCCTATCGGTTTTGGTGGAGGTTAAAGGTCATTTGGGGTCATCAGGGGTCAAATTGTGAAAATCTTGTAAACATGATATCTCCAGGTTTAGTTTGTATCCTTATTACAAATACAGCATCCCAAATGAAGATTTTTTATGTTCCCTAATCGTGGTACATGTAGGATGGGTGACATGTTGGTATGGATCACCACCAAGGCGATAATGCACACCATGGAAGTATTGTTGTATATTCACTAGCACTCTGCTGAGACTAAACGTGCTATTTAACCTTCTTATTGACACCTCTCTTACGCTGCCATTTGCATGCATGTTCAGCATCAGTGAGTGACAAACCATCTTGTGTACATGCTGCAGGAGCTACAGTAGCACGAGAGGGCTTTTTACCATATCCTGTGCATTTTTAGTCTAGATATACTGTACTGTGACTGTTATGTAAACGTTCATCAGGCAAATTCATTGACTCCATGTGACATATCAGAAGCGTAAGTTATTTCGCTTCAGTTAGATCTTCAAATGAAAGGCCACTTTGTGTGAAAAATGAACGTGATGCCTCTCTCTACGTATGGCTTTGGTATACTTTAGGCTTTAGGCTAGCCTAAGTATAGCCATTTTCCTTTGAGTCACCATCTGGATGCTCATAATTGAATCATCAAAATCCACATTGTCTCTTGGCTTTCTGGTTGTGTTTGTTGCAGGTGATGATGTTGGACTATCAGCAACAAAGGAGAAGCAATTCCGTCGTGAAAGGGGTACTTTCTGTGTCTGTTTCATTGTGCTAACTCCGCTAGGACCTGAGGGAAAACTGGTTTGGCATTTGCTTCCTCTTCTGATTTAAACAAGACAAATGTGAAAGAAACAAATCACATTTTGAAAGTACCGGAATCAAGCAAGCTTCCAAAACTAGTACATCTTGCAACACTCGATATTGCCACCATGTATACCAACACTCGGCCGTCAAGAAGACCCACTCAATGTCTGTCAGGAAAGTCTTTGCAAAGCCTACATGCAATGTAAAAAAAAGAATATCTTCGACCTTCGTGTGATTTAATGGAACTCCTCATTAAAGGAAACTAAGTTGAATAAAGAGTTTTACTGACATGGAATTTTAGTGAGCATTATACTTGGACAGTATCAAATCGAATGTTGCTTTTTAAATGCTCCCACATGGTGTACAAAGAAACTTTAATCATTGTTACACCATTCAGTCTCACCAATAACCATCAGCCATATCTTCATTTCCTCAAAACAGTATTCCTAACATGAGTTATGGAAGATGCATTATTTGAATCTTTGAACAAATTATTCTTGAGCAACAAATAGACAAATTTCTATCTGTCAGAAACTTCCTTAATATAATGATACCATCTTGCCTTATTTTGAATAACATATAAATGTTTGTCTATTACTATTTGATTTTAAATTCTGTAAGACAAACACAATGTTTTCATTTTTGTTTCAAGGATTATAAGTGTATTTAAATCAAGGGGTTGCAATTTAAAATTACACCTCTGTTGAAATTTTTTTTTCAGGGGCTTTCACAGGTCACAAATTAATAACATTGAGTGAAATTTCATGGTTGTTGCTTGCCAAGAACATACTTCAAAGCTTACCAAGACACCTAGTGAAAAATCATTGATATGTGGCACTGTTTATATTGACCTTTTGTTTGCTGCTGCTTTTTTTTTGGGGGGGGGGATGGGCACTTATAGCTACTAGGAGCATTGAACCTCTCCTAAACTGTTCTTGGAATATCTCTGAATACTTTCAACCAGAGAACCTTGGTATAAAAAGGGTGAACTAGCAATTAAATAGCATATCTGTTGTTGTGAATAAAAGTCGATAATTTGTGTATCTTTTATCGTTTGAAAGAAGTGACATTATTTGTTCGTTGTTTAACATCTCTCCAATCATCCAATATCTCACAAACTTTCTCAATACATTCCTTTACATCCTCCAAATAAAAAACCTTTGATTTTCAAACTATAGGTGCAGCGAGATTAACACACTAGGGTCATGTGATAATTCATTTCTATGTTGATGTGTTGTTCCATGTATTATTTGTGATGATGTTTTGTATTGTGTACTTTTAAAATTGCTTTCCAAGCATTTCAATTCTCCTAAATATTTCCCAGGGCTTTCTTTTATAACCTTCAACAAAAAATCCTTTATTTTAAATAGTTTCAGCAACATGTAATATTGCTGCACTTAGATGTGGGCAGATCTGTTTAGAGTGACATCGTTTGTTTATTGCTTATTCATGTAGTAACACCTTTCTAAGCATTAAACCTCTCCCAAACTGTTCATAGGATATGCTGATATATCTCAAACAATGTGGATATAAATAAAGGTAGCAATAAAATACATTATCCTATTGTTGTGAATAGCAGGTGTTTTAAATAATGTACATTGATAAACAGTGACATGATTTGTTTATTGTTTAATCGTTAATAGCACCTCTTTGATAGTTCAACATTGCTAAAAATGTTCTCAGGAAATTACAACTACCAAATCTTGGTTTTATTAAAATAGTTTGGCATTTAGTCATTTGCATGTTTGAACTTGGTCACACTAGTATGATGACGTCATTTCTTTGTTACTTACTTGTACAATAACACTGCTTCAAGCATTGACACTCCCCTAAACTGTTCATAGGATATCCTGATGTATCTTGAAACCAAACAACATGGGTATAAATAGGGTACAGCAGCAATAAGAAAAATATCTTGTTGCTGTGAGTAGTACAGGTAAAGCATTTGTGTGTGTTATTTGCTACTAAAAGAACACCTTCAAGCGTCCAACATCGCGAAAAATGTTCTGGGGACATTCCTCTACAACTTCCAACTAACAAACCTTGTTTTTAAGTAGTTTCTGTGACATTTATTGTTGTGTTAAAACATGGGCATACTGGTATAATGACAAAAATGTATATTTGTTGTTTACAGTACGTGTAGAATAACACCTCTCCAAGCATTGAACCTCCCCTGTTCTGGTCTCAGAATATTAAATGCTTTATACCCCTCAACCAACCAATCTGGTTACTTGTAGGGTACAGCAACAGTTAGAAACATTATCCTGTTGCTATGAAAAGTAAATGCTCTTTCAAATGTTACATTCAATAAAAAGTGACATCATTTTTTGTTGTTTACCTATAAAGTAACACCGCTCTGATCGTCCAACATCACGAAAAATGTTCTCCAGATACTCCTCTAACAACCTCCACCTAACAAACCTTTGTACTAAATAGGTGAAATAAAAATTGTTTTCTGAGCACTTTTTGAGGCCTTTTTTGTTTGTAATGCAGCAATTGAAAATGTTCCCAGAAACTTGCGCTTTCATCCGAAATGGTGGCACTCGTCTGGAATATTTCCAGACTTGCACTAAATTTTCATAAATATCAGTGTGTGATACATATTACATACAGTTTTTGCTACTATATATTGATGTATCTATATGTTGAGCAAAAATCGATGTGGATATTATGGATATGTGGTGCAATACTGGATACATCAAAAATATCGATATATCAACAGACCTTATCCCTGTCCTAATGTTGTCCTTCACAATGGTGCAAAAAAGAGTGGGTACAAACTGTAACCTGTATTCATATAGCCGACATTGACAAGGGGAGCAGGGTGTTCCAAGGAGATTGTCCAAGATTCTAGCTCGAAGGATTAATCACTGTAGTACAGAATGCAATATTTATTTCTTTGTGCTGAATGTAGGCTCTGGATTAATAAGATGGAACTCCTGAGCTGGAATCCTGTGCTAGCTTCAGACTGGTAGTGTTCAGTGTGGGAGATGGAAAGGACTTTGTGCACTCTGTCAAATCCCAGATTTTCTCTGCATTTAAGTAACACTAAGATAAAATTCAAAGGATATTGCAAGCAGACTAAAATGGTGATTAATTAGCACTTGATAAAACAATACATATGTCTGCATTAGTTGTTCACCTTCACAGTGAATCTGCACTTACCTTGTATGTGCACAAAAAGGTATAACATACCTATTCTTGGGCATCAATGGAGATGAAAATGAGGAGGAAAAAACACATGAACAGGGGAGTGAATCCAAGAATCAAAACTTTGGGCTTTGATGGAAATTAAGAAGGTGGATGACAAATATGCCTGATGAACAGTGTACCTGAAATGTAACAGAAGATAAAGGTTTCCAGGCTGCTGGCTGAATTAAGGATCACCTCTAATGGGATGCCCTTGTTAAGTGCGATACAACTCACATCTGCCCTGATACCATATGCCCATGGTCTTGTGAAGACCTCCGGCACTGCTTTAGGATGAGGAAATACAGCAGGGTATTCTATCCTTAGTTTTGGGAGTGTCAGTTTAGGGACTGCTGGAAGCAGTGTTCATGCTAAGGTGTGCAACTGCACAATTCCCGTACCTGGCTCCTTAAAATCCCGAACAGTTGCAATTTTTATTAATGAAATTCTCACAATGTTTTCCAGCATTGTTTTTCTTTCCTAATGTGTTCAGGTTGTTGTCAAAATGAACCTAATTGCACTGTTCATCATGCAAACAGAAATTCTTGCAAAATGAGTAGAAAAAAATGCTCTTTTGAAACCTTTGTTGTGATTGGCTAGTATTCATGCTACTACTCTGAAAAGAATGACATCTAAACAAAAGGAAATTCCATTTTTATATGTGCACTTGTCTATTACAAAGACCAAGTTCTCTAGATAGCCATGCATATGCAAAGTGCATACTCCATACATAGTTCATTGAATTAACAAAATATGCAATCGCTAACTGCATGATACATACTGCAAATTAATCTAGGCCGGTCAGAGTAACATACTCACTACTGTAGTACGTCATGAAAATTTTGTGGTAATGCTTGTTTAGTTTTGGACTGCCCAAAGAAACAGATTTCAGGCTCAAAAAACTTTGTATGATCTCACAAATTATACTGCTCCCTGCATACCCTTTGTACTGAAGCAATCCCTATTCAGCTTGGTAGAAAAATCCTTCCTCAAAAGTATCACAAAATACTCCAGTCAATCAAGAAAGCCAAAAATTTACCTGGCATGTGTAAAAGACTCAAAACTAACAATCTGAAATATATTCACAAACTTTCAGTTGAATGTTTTCAACTATGTGATGTTTTTCGTCACGATGTCTTTGTACTTTCCCTGTTAACATACATATGTACACACAAAGAGCCCAGCCTACACACTGCTGAGCAACAAGCCTAAGATTTTCAAAAATGTCTTATCCAGAAATTTTGAAAACTCTTTTAATTGTTGTCTAATGCATCACTAAGCATTAAATGCTTCATTATGAACAGGGTGGGTTATTTTTATCAAAATTTTATACATTTAGAGTATGAAATATTTGAAAAGTATTTTACCATATATAGCAGTGGTGCCATAAACCAACACAAACTCATAACAACTCGTTCAATGTATAGTGAGTTGGAACCAGCCTATATCATTTATTTCACATATTTTTATTTTTATCATATATAGCCATAGGGGATAGGTGAAATTCCCACAAAAGTTGTATTCAAGATTTTGTAGAACTGCCCCTCCTCATCAAGACACCCCCCTCCCCCCTTACAGCAAATTTTCAAAGCTATCGTCTCATTGAAAACTTAACTGTGTTCCAGTCTTACCGAACGTCTTTAAAAATCCCTCCTTTAAAATTGAAATTCCCTCCTAATTTTTGGAAGGAGGGCATTTCTTTCCTTAATATTGAAGCTTAGCGTACACTGGCTGGATGTAATGGCAGTGCTGTACAACCACCCCTGACTGTATGCATTTCATGTAAAATAGCCAACAAAAAGACTGTGTCCTTATTATCAGGAGAAAGCGAATATGGACAACAAGAAGTCGGCATGGGTCAAGTCGTAAAGAAGACATGGGTCTTCATCAAGAAGATTGGGTCTGGAAAAAGGCATTCCCCATGGTGTTCAAAGGTTGGCTGGTACTAAAGATGGGCAAGATGTGTTCACTGCTTCAAATGCCTGGTCGAAGTAGCTGTCACCATGATGACAGTCTCCAACAAAAGAATTCAAAGGGCAGGGAACCAAGCATATGTAGATCAACCAGGATGTTCCCTGAAGGCATAATTGAGCAAACATGGGCCATTTAAAGATCATTGCATGAAACAGGAGATCCACGGTCTTGATGAAGCTACTGTATGTTCCCCAGAAAAATGGCCAGAAGTGCAAAGGTGTGAGGCCCATAGCCATTTTATGTGCCAAGATTGTACCTGTTATGCCAAGAAAAACAAATTTGATTTGTTTTTTGTGTGTTGGTATTTCACATCCTCCAACAGGTACTGTAGACAAAGAAACCTGGTGACAATTGCACATTCTTGATACAAAAGGAAGCTGTGACAGAGCAAACCGCAGGTGAAAGGGCACCTCTTGTAGGCAGCCTGTGTGGCTGTGACTGATATGGAAATGCAAAACTATGCATCCTGTAGATAGACTGGATAGGTCCACGAGATGAGGAATCAAAAAGAAGTTATGTTGCCATATTTACTGATTGGGTGGCCTAAGTTGAGGATTCATACCTTCCATAAATTCTTGGGCTCAAAACAAGTCTACAGAAAACTCTGCAGAAATGTCCACATCCACAAGAAAAAAGGCGCCTTGGATTCAGGAAAGTAATTCAACCCTTACCAAATCAGAAGTCAAGAGAACTTCATGTCATCAGATATAGTGTTTACATGATATTACAATTTGAACTCTGTTGAACTCAAATGACTTCTGACAAATAGCTTCCAGCACACAATGCACATAACAAATATGAACTCAAGCCAATTTTTGTTCTTGAGATTTACTAACAAGTTTTCCAAAAAATATCAAGAAACTCATGTACACTCACTTAGCAACTTCTTCAATTGCAGTAACCAATATTATGTACACAAAATATGCCAAACATGCTAACTTCACAGAAGATTACTTGGAGGATAACTTAACGGGACGTTCTACCATTTGTCCTCAAAGAATTGTCAACCAAATATCAAAATACTTCTTCCATTATAAGTAGTTATATAAGCCTTATGCATGACAAAATTCATCTGTTAATGGAGTAGTGAGATTCTTTTATCCATGGATGAAATTGCCTTGTTTATTGTATTTATGGTAATTGAATGTATCGTAGCAATCAACTTTCAGAACATTTTCTCCATACCATTCCATGAGCAGCCTATGCTTCAATGAAAGGATTCGTTTTGTAAGTGAACAATATTCCATCTAAATAAAATGAAATGAGATATGTAAACACATTTCTGGGATATCGGCATCAAGTGTTTTGTGCAAACACAGCCCTTTTCTTTAAAATGTTATTGTAGAGCAGATAATGATAATGGAAACGATATCGATTTTTGTTGAGGCAGCGCCATATAGTTCTGATTGACAAGTTCAAGAAATTTTGTCCAATGCCTTCCATCGACCAATAAGAGGAAATTCTCCTGACATTTTGTATTAAATTTCGTTCTTGGCGATATGTAAGGCTTTGTTTGAGACTCCTGTTGATTAGCTTTTTTGAGATGCTGCTGACTGGCGTATGACAAATTCTATGAACAGAACTTTAGGATACACTACTTGTTCAAGATATTTCTCATACTTATAGGCCTTGTTGCCTTACTGATACTGATAGGCCTTGTGGCACAAATGCTCTCTGTTATGGGTCCATGAGTTTTGTTAACACCATATTAAATGTAATATTAGCTGTTGCCAAGGGACCGCTTCTACTCAGCGTGATATGTACTCTGCCGTCGAAGTTTCTTACAACTGAATGACTTTTAATATACAGCAGTATACACCTATGTAGTTGATCAATTTTCTTTTTATCTTACATGTTGCTATATCTGGCTTAAACATTTCAGAAGACCTCTAATACTTCTAAGTTTTGTTTAATTCTCTAACAATACCTAACAACAGCTGCTTTTAAAGGGAACATAAACAACCTGTCTGATATTTACTTCAAACATAGCAAAAATCTATTTCTTACAACACCTTTTGGTTTAACACCTAGAGTAACAAATTTAGAATCATCCTTTGGAGAAACAAAAAGAAGCAACAATTTTAACTTCTATGCTGCAATTAATTTACTCAATGATTCTGTGTGGACACTGATCAATTTTCCACCCATTCTCTGCTCATAAATAGTTCACTTAAAAGTCAGTCTTGGACAATAGTCCTTGGAACACCCTGCTCCCCTTTTCAGTCTTGGCTGCAGGAATATAGTTGACAGTATACATTCACTCATTTTGTGCGACATTGGGGCGGGCAACACTGGGACGAGTAGCAGCGTCTCATGATTGCATCTGATATTGAATTAAACCGTACTGATGTTGCATATATTGACTCTAATGACCAACCACAGTGAAGAAGTCATTTGGTGTCATTTTTCTCTCATTTTATGTCCTTCTACTCATTCGAATTGTTAGTCGGCATGAGCAATTGAAGAGCTAGTAGAGGTACCTTTACTGTGACAAACTTTGCTTCCAAAGTATATTAGGCCTAATGATATCAGTACTGTTAAAATTTTTACATGCATGGTCATAGGTAACTCAAGTTGGAGGTTCACTTGAGTATTTGAGTTTTCTATTACCATGGCGATCTTTATGTGTGTTATCATCTAAGCATGAAGGCCTGTGTTGTACATATCCTGCAAGTTCATGTTCCTGTTATCGGCGGCAGTTCATCAATATTACTGTCAAATTGGTCTCATCGCCTAGGCCATACGTAAGTGTTACTGAGCAGGTCAGTGCAACCAGGGGATGCAACAGACATGACCAAGGGACTTAGGTGTACTTGCCTGCAAGTTCAATTCTTGTAGTTTTTTATTTACTTGTACACAGACCAGCTCTTGTGTCTTTGGCTTTGGTTTTAGAGATTCTAACTGGTGTTGTCATAAGGTTATTATGTTTGGTATATATGGTAATGAAAAACTGCATGCAAGTAAGTTGTCCGTAGGATAAAGGGCCTGTAGTCAATTACTTCAACTTAGTGGCAATACATCTGAGAGGAACATGCATGTTTGTCCAGAAGGAAAGCTCATCCCTAGCAAGTAATGTATCTTACGCTTTGTGGTGGCGATGTCAAAAAAGAAGAAATTTATTGAATTCATATTAGATATGGAGGTGTATTATGTTGAGTACAAGGAGCCTGTTTTGTTGGAGATAGTAAGCCATTTTTAAGTTTATTTCAGTATCTAAGGAAGAAATACTTGGTATGTGTGTGTACTTTGTCAAGTACAAAGAGTTTATTCATTGTGGGTTCATATGGAAGAAGTCTCTGGTAGCATGGAGCTTCTATGAATGGAGTGATTGCAGAGTCTCTGTGACATGATGCTATTATTCAACCCCAATGTTACCTTGAATCACATTCTCATCACCTCTTTACAAATCCATTCAGTAATTTCAGTACCTAATTCCTTTGTACCCTTGTTCTAAATCATCCCTTTTAACTTCCTTCATCTCTTCTGACAAACAGGAGTCCAAAACTTTGATTGCATGAAATGAATGACTGTTATAAAAGTTTTCTTGTTCGAAAATGCAGAAGAGGCTCTCAAAAGACTATGTGTAGTTTCTTAATTAACAGTAGGCTATATTTTGCAGTAATAAATATGCAGTTTTGCAGTCCATGCAACTGCTCAGTATACTGGGATAACACCATGCATGGCTTTGGCTTTTATTCGTTACTTATTGTGAGAAATGTATTCTTGAGTTGCCTCCTAAAATTCTACAACTCCCAAAAGGATATGTCATTATAATTTTTTTCTTTAGATGGGAGCTCAGTTGACCCTCCATCATATGGGAATGCACCTAGGGGAGCTGTTGGTGGTTCACCAGTTCATGAGGAGCCTGCTTACCCTGATGTAAATGTGGATTCGATGGTGGAGGTAACCTATGGTGCACAGACTTTAACTGGAGTCATCAGATGGATTGGTGACATCAAGGGAATAGATGGACATGGGAAACTCGCTGGTGTGGAGCTTGTAAGTCACAAAGGAATCACTTGTAAAAGTTTAAATTGATCAATGTAGATATAAAAGTATATTCAATTAACCAGTTACCTGCGTCAGACATACATATCTGTCCTACGTTAACTACATGCTGCTGCGTGAGATGGATATATAAGTCCTATAATATACTCACAAAACTATGTCACATAACCCCTAACCAATCAACAATACAGCTTTGAACAATCATTGCTGTGCACAGCAAAAATTCTAGCACATGTTCTAGTCCTACTATGTGTTCGTTCATTGCCACAAGATGTGGTAATTTTGTCTTCAAATTTTATGTTGATCATTTGAGAAGAAACTGGAAGTGTCCTTGAGCTGGTGGCTGATCTTCTTTCTCTAAAGGACCATGTATTTTCTGTATAGGAACCCTAATTTCTGTTTTGCAATTGCCCCCTCTATTCAAGAAGAGCATTTTTTTTCGACCTAAGAAGCTTTGCAGGGTTTATGTGACTATGATTTTGTGTCCAATGTTGACTCAGAAAATGAGGAAGAGGAGGAGTGGTGACTCAGAAAATGAATAAGGGCAGGAGTTTTGAGCGGGACTTATGATTTAGAAGAAAAAAAACCTACAAATAAGATAAAGACACTGTCTTTGATATGTTCTTGCTTCAAAAGAGGAGAAAAATAGTGTGATTACATGTTTTCATGTTAAATATTTACACTGTAGTATTTTTTTTAAGTGAAGTTAAAAATTTACAAAAAATGACACTTTTGCCAAAACTGATTCCTCAGTGTGATGACAGATATGATATTTTTGCAGTTAATTTAGTTAACTGGTTAACATGATGTGACGTATGGTCAGTACAGCTAAGGTGAATGATAGTAAGCTTTATTCAGACTTAAATCCAAGATGACTGTCGAAATGTCCAACACTTATTTGTACCAACATAGATAATTAGCAGGTTGGGCATCTGAATGGAGATATGGTGGGATTTTACTGTTTGTGAGTAGCTACTAGAGCATACTTTCCTGAAACAGCAAAGTGTTTTTTTAGATTGAAACAAAAATATGTTGAACGACATAATTCTGACTCAAGACTACAGTGTATTATACAAGTATAAAATAGAATTCTTTGTATGTTTCATAAGTGCTTCAGAAGCTCTGTGGTGGTGCCACTCCATTTTGGTTGATATAAGGTTTCCTCTCTAATGGATTTTGGAGGACTTTGGATATGTTGTCCAATGGCATATGCTTCAGTTCTCGTGTCAGGTCACATCCAGATTTAATCTTCAGTGCTTAGACTACATGTTGAAAGTAGCAAGGATGAATGAAGCATTTGCATCTTAAATACTCAGGTCAACAAAAACAATGAAGACTGTGAATGAGAAACATGTAATATTGAATTCCCATGTCTGAGTTAATTTGCACAATGGCTATATTTCTGTCTTAACTGTGGTCTACTTTGTACATCTAAGAGGGGGAAACGTCTGCTATAGATTGTCTACCACAGAATTCATTCCATTTTTTTTTCAGTTGCACCACAGAAATCACCTCTTGCGTGTATATCATGATGCATGTAGCAAACATGTCTCACATTAAGCTAAGTCAATTGCCTACCTAAAAAGTTTGTGGGAGAACTTATTCCAGGTTTATTTCACAAGATGTGGACGATATAGTTTTTCTCTTCATGATCGGTCACACGCCTGATATTTTGGTCATTAACTGGCAGTTTATCTCTCTCCCAAAGGATGATTTTCTTGACATTGGAGGAATTGATGGAAGTTTCAATGGCAGGAGCTTCTTTCACTGTCAGTATGGCAGAGGGCTGTTTTTGCCTCTTACCAGGTGCAAGCCAGATTCAAGGTTCCTAACAGAGACAGAAACGTTTACCAAGAAGGACAAACTAACCAAAGAAGGTAATGTAAAGAAATTAGAGTTGGATGATGTGTATGCACTTGACGTGTGTGAAATCCCAGTATCTAGCTGTCGTGCAAATTAGATTGATATATGTTCCATACAGTTTTGAATTATTTTCCAGTGTATAGAATTGTTCAAATCGTGTGCTAATATTTTTCTTATTTTTAAAGTGACAAGTCAACAGCAAGTTTAAGTCAAATTGAGTGTCAAGTATACTCATCAATAATGTTTAATGTAAAGTTGGGCTTATTTTGGTATTTACCAATAAAGAAAACTTTGATCATTACTCACAAAAAAAAAAGTTAATGGAAGTATCATTTAAATCTGTGCAAAAAACTGAATAGATTCTCAGTTGTTTTCACTTTCAATATTTAGAATTAATATTGAAATGATGAGTAAAAGTTAATGTTACATTAGCACATAGCATAATTACAATGTCATCTTTAAGTGTCTGTTTATACTTAGCAGCAAAGTCTGAACTAAAGTTATTGCTGAACTTCTAAACATACTAGAATGCCATATCAATGAAAGATGTGTTTTTGTTGTTTCCTCATACCTTTATTTTGGGAGAAATGGGGGCATCATTTGACACTAAACTTCTTTAGTTGAAGTTCTTTATGTTACCACTTCGCCATGACTAATGTATACAGCCAAGAGATGTTGCTTTATATCAAGTGATTTCACACAAGTGATCATGCCTAAATTTTAGCCCACCTCACACTTCTTGCGGTATTCACCTGAAACTTGATGGGTATTTGCCTGGTTAGAGATTGCAGAGGGGGTGGGGGAGGAAGGTGATATTTTGTAAATGGATGTGATAGAAAAGTGTATGTCACAATCTCCTAGATCATAACTCCAGGTATGAAATGTTGTGCCTGCCCAGTCGATTGCTTCAAAGTTCAAAACCCCAAAATTAAAATTTCTTTAGCATTGTCTTCACTTGCAGATTTCCAAATGTATATGATGAGAGATCAAAGATCTAGTAAAAGCTTTAGAAGTGTTTGTAAGGATAATAGGTCACAAGATCAAAAGTCAAATTGGCAAATATGGTGTGAGAAGCGAGTAGGGTTGGGCGGTACCAGAAAAATCAGTACCGGTATTTGCAGAAACACAAACAAATTCTCTGTCATTGCCCCTTATATACGCAAATAATGTATTAACTCTCATGATACAAGCACACAACTGTATGTGCATCGTATAGTACTGTTGTTCGAAGCGAGCAAGTCACTGTCAACTGGAAATTTTCACCTGTTGGTCAGGAAATTTCAGTTCCAAGCTGAGCAAGCTCTTTATGCCCCACCCTAAAAACCTCCTGAGTGTCAAATGACTGACAGCTTTGAAATGAAAGATATTGTGTACAAGTTTGTAGATCAATTCGTTGACTTGACTTCGTGCAATTTTTCACAGCCAGTCATGAGTTTAAAATGCTAGTGTCAGGCAGGACTTACGTTCGTAATTAGATGCAAGGCAGGGACGTTGCTTATAATCATGTATCATGGAAATTCCCAATCCAGCTTATGCAGTGATGTGAATGAAATTTTCATTATAAATGGCGTCAATTCAGTGAAGTAAAAATGTCCCCGTTTGTCTCAATTCATAGCATAATTAGTGTGGAAATAATCTCTTCCCTGCCTGCCTATTGTTGTAGTTAGGGTTGCCAGCTTAACATTGTAAACACCAAAATATGCAAATTTGGTTTGTTTTTACCTTTGTGGACTGGTAATAAGTAAAACGGCACCCATGTTGGCACTTTTGGGGCGTAATTGAAATAATGATAAAACACCCATTTTATCACAAAATTTCAAGATTTTTTTCCCCCTGATTTAGTAGTCACCCAAGTGAGACGTTAACGAGTTTACAATTTACTCTCCACTTGTAGTAACATAGATTGAATTTGAAATGTATATCATATAACAGTGTGTTGAAAAAGTCAACAAGTGTTACACTGTACAAAAATACAGGGTTAAGTTCCCTCAAGTAGGAGCTAGTTTTGCATGGCCTTTTTTTTTCAGGTGATTTGGCCAGAAATTTGGCGGGTTACCCCATAAACCAACTGGCAACTTTGATTATAGTCACTATAAGCCCATGGATTGAGTAATGAATGAAACTGGATTACATTAGATAGCTCTAGCAGCAGGGTAACCTAAGAAAGTAATGTCACAGACATAGGAGGCAGTTAAAGTTAATATTTTAAAACACAAAATTGTTCATAACTGGAAAAAGAAGGAGATATAGACCCTTTCCTTTGTTTGAGGAGATTTCAAAAAGTATTTTAAGTACGATCTTTCTATCTGTGCAATTTCTGTGTTAATTGGAGTTAATCCGACAGAGTTATGATGATGTGTACCAGTTCCACGAAATTCTCTTGTAACACATTTCTGATGTAAAATTTTTGGCTGGGATTGTCCTAAATGGTTCATCGAGGACATTACAATAATGAACATGGTTTAATATAGACCAATCAGCAGCAGTTCAGCTTTTTTTTATCGTCACTGACTTTGTGCTTAAATACCGTAAAAAGCAATTTTCAAACATTTCAAACTTTTTGTGTCTGTTTTTTTTTTTAAATTTCCAAGCAAACTGATTCCTGTAAAGTTAGGCCTCTTAGTATGTTTGAGCATCCCTAGCCTACATACGATAGTAAATATCATTATATGTATCCCCAACAGCAACTCAGTCACGAGCCTTCTCAAGGTCATAAAAAATGTCTAAATAAGACTAAGGGCTGCTGCAGAAAAACAGCTTATCTTGGTTGTTGTTATTTTTTTTTTTTTTGTTGCTTCATCATCGCTCATAATTGATGCGGACTCAATTATAACCAGCAAAATAAGGATGGTGTTTGCAGCTATGAGCCGAGCTGGGATCGAACCTGTGACCTCAACATCACAAATCCTCTGGAGTAACTGAATGAGCCACTTCATATGTAGATGATTATATAGGGCTAAAGAGATATACGAAAATAGGCACCCAGAGGAAGGCATGCAAAAAAAAAAAAAAAAAAACACTGCTGGATTATACCTAAACGTAACTTTTTCTGTTTCCACTTCTACATTGCTGAATTCTTCAGGTCACTTTTGTTTACTTTGTTTACAGTAAGTTAGTGTTAACAAAATAGGCAATATGTGTAGGCTGAGCCGATAATTTTAAGTAATGGAAAATCGCTGCTTTAACAGCCATAAGACAGTAACCACCACAGTGTACCAGGTTAACCATGATTATTTATGGCGATGAATACAGTTACTTTCAGACGCCTTGAGGTTTGTTTTTGTGAGGTATTGAAATGGAATGTTTTAAAATGGATCTGGAATTTATTTTTGGTCCATTTTGATGTTGATATGTAAGTATTAATGCTACATTCAAAAAAACAAATTTTTGTTGATTTGTTGGATGCAGTACCAGTACAACCACCACCAAGAATTTTCCCTGATACTGCGCAGTATTCAAAAGTACCGGCAGTCACAGGAAATTTTTTGTTCCGGTGAACACTGCGAATACCGGTACAGCGAATACCGGTACTGACTTGGGTACCGGGTACCGCCCAACCCTAGTAGTCTGTCAGAATCTCCTCCCAGCCAGTAGCAATAAAATCCCAACTTGGTGAGTGGTTTGGCAATGTACTAGATGTAGTGTTAGCTGGACCGATGACATCAAAAGTCTAGGGTAGAAATCACAAAGTAGCTGTTGTTTCCAAATATTGTATACGAGAAGTAAGCAAAGCCGTAAATTTACCTAGAAGTGCCCGTAAATGAAAACATCAAAGATCACTGTGTCAAGCTTTAAAAAAATCTGCAACTATACTCTAAATAAGGATGTCGTAATTGTGCAAATGTCAACTCTATATGTCCACAATTTTTAAAAATTTACACTTTTTGATGACATGCTATTAGAAAGAAAAGCATGGATGTGATATGTGCTTTTCAGATCCAAATCCACATTTTATTGTAAGATCATAGCACATATTACAGTGTTTGAAATATGTGTCCTAGATGATGGTAGTACTGTATGTAGGTATGCAAATTTCCATGGTATCAGTCATGTAACATATTTTAGATCTCTGCTTCCCCATCGATTAAAGACAGTTTAAAAGACATTGTTTTAACCTATGCACACATATATCTGGGTGGGTGTTTGTCTATCAGCAACATTTTACATAAGAAGAACTGAATCCATTCTTGACATCCTTTGTAGATCATATTCCAAACCCCCTCCCCCAGTGGTGGTGCATATCGATGTTGGATAATTTGATGTTTTGCTAATCACTGACCACACAGTCAAGAAATTGTTCTGTTCCTCAGTGACGATAGGTCGTACTCAATAATTTGAATATGCAACATTTTATTTTAGAAGAAACTGAGTCATATGCAAGTCATTCTGCTTTGTGGAGTACATGCCACACACCAGAATCCACATCGCTCATAAATCAGCGATACTTTGAGGTGCATATGTCAGAGATGCCACTGTCATACTGTAGTTTTAGTCACAAATCCAGATTTTCTGAATGCCTGTTAAAAATTCTAACTTTTTATAACTTTGGAATTAAGACCAGTTACAGAATCTGCCAATCATAACATAGTTTACTAGTTACACAGCAACCACCAAACATGTTAATAGCAGTAGTATGATAAAGTCTACAGTATGTTTTGTGTTTGTTTCTTCTAAGATGATAAAACAAAGTCTCATTGGCTGGTAGTCAGCTGCCAATGCTTGGAAACATTCTTTGTTCTTTTCCTTTCAATGCCATTTGAAGTTACGCAAAGTTTCAGGATTATATGCTCTTATAATACTGTGTATTTGCAAAGAGTGCTTGTTTGTGTATAGCTGCAACATGTTGTACACAAGTCATAATGCTAGGCCCATATCACTATTTTTGATCATAATCTTTCTCATGAGGACATTATTATATAAACATGAAATCCTTTTTGTGACAAGTTTTGGTAAGCATCTTATCTCTCATTTTATGTTTTTATATCAGCAAGTGTAAAGACCTTAATATTACTCTAGGATAGGGCTTTCTTAATTATTTTTTTCAGTGGTCCACATGAGGTTTATTGCTTATCATTGCAAGCCAGTGATGCCACACAACATAACCATAAGCAGGTGATATAAAGACAAAAACGCTGTTGCGACCTGCTCGTAAACAAAACGACACGCCATTTATTTGTAAACATCAAAAGAGAAACACAGGTTAACTGTTTGAGGAAATGAAACACATGAATAGTGGTGAAATTTAAAGGCCTGTGTTGGATGTCATATTAGTAGCTGCTCTTTTCAGTGAATGAATTTGAAGATAATCAAAGTTTGAAATATTGTCAAAGTTTTCAGAGTCAAGTGTGAACTCTTCCACAGTTCTATTGATGCACTGCCACCACAAAATGTGTGTCTAAATAACTGAATGGGAGCTGATGTCAGCTAGAGTAGATTTTGGCTATAGGGCATTGACACTATAAGGTAGACTTATTTTCTGTTTAATTTTTTTAGTTAATGATCAATGGTTGGAAGATGTTTGTAAAGGTAGTCGCAATGTAAGCTAATGTATTGTTTTCTTGTTTTGGCCAAAGGCACTTTGTATGCATACACTGTACCACTGTCTGCATATATTGTAGCAAATAGGATGTATATTGCAGGTAAATATGTCATAATTTTTTCACATGTATTGCTGAAGGAAATCTCTTGTGGGATGCAAACTTTTCTAGGGTGTGCTTCTCTAGGACTCAAGTTTTCAAATTTTGAGAAAGTGTGTAGAGATAATGAATGGTCAAAACTTAAATTTCATCAGCAAGACAAGTAAGTGTGATGCCTTGTGTGCAATATCGTGAAGTATTTTCTTCATGCAGTTCTGCTCTGTATGCAATGGATGATAGAGTAGCAGATTACCTCCTTTTGTTGCTGTCATATTTTCATTTTAAAGTCAATTTTCTAATATCTACTAGGTTGTAAAAATGTGAGAATTCTCTCGCCTCAGTCCCAGTCATGGGCTGTGATCATCTCTCCATCTGTTTGACACCTTCTAGAAAATTTTCCCCTTTTTTTTGTTTTTTGTTAATGCTGGTGGCATCTGATATGTGCACATAGCCAAGTTGGTCGTAATGATATTTAGGAGTACATTTAGCAGATTCTTGCTCGCTATGCTGTTGATAATGGTGGGGGGGGGGGGGGGTTGAGGGGGAGGAATAGGGGCTCTCACATTGTGTGGTCACAAAAGAATTTTAAACAGACAACTGGAAAACTGTTAGTGCATCCTGCTTGCATGTTCCTTTATTTACTGCCCATGTACATAGTGTTTGCCAATTAGGATGACAATAATAAAGCGTGTATGAGTGAAGAAATAGATTCTGTAAGTGATCGCTGTGAAATTTAAAACTCTGTGGATTGCCTCTTCTTTTAGGTATGTATTGGTTGAGCTACAGTCTATCATGATTGCTGTGAGATATTGTGTGCAATTTTCTTCATTTTTGCAGATATAGTTTTCTACCCATTGTATGGCAATGATTCATTTTGTTTCTGCAGCAAGAGATAAACATTCAAATCTTTTTCTGTATTTATCTCTTCCCTGAACAATTAGCATTTCTTGAATTGTTCAGCATCATTTAACATATACAGTAGCTTAAAGGGGCTCATTGAGTTGATATCATGGCAATACTTATAACTGGCACAATTACTCAAGTTGCACATCTAATAGTTATGAAACCTTTTTGAATTTTTTACCCTCTCTTGCACTGGCTGTGTGCGTGTGAATAGACCTAAGTACTCATATGAAAAGTGTCTGGTCACAAATTTTCAACAAAAAAAAAAATGAATTGTTAATTATTCACTCATTAATGTTCAGTTGTATATGTCATAAATATATGCTGCTTGAATTATTCTCTGTTCTTGAAATATTTCAAGAGCAGAGAATAATTCAAGCAGCTATCATCTTAGCATCTTACAACTGACCCTTTTTTTTCCATGTACAGTAGTCTCTTTACTGCAAGTGGTGGCAGTAAAATTAAATTTCTGAAATGGAAGTATGGTACAGTTTTGCATGTTTTTAGTCCTAAATTCTTTCAAATACTCTATCCAACATTTTTTTTTTAGATTTTGGCGGCATGGATTGTGATCCAATTGAAGGGTATGTTGTTCCACCAAACATCGTACACCGTTCTCACGTAGGACTATTCAAGGGTATCCAAGGAGATCACAATTCCTGTTACATGGATGTTACTCTCTTCAGTATGTTTGCATACAACAGTGTCTTTGATGCTATCTTGTCCTATGATGACTCTACCAAGGAAGACATCAGACTTATCAAAGATGCCCTTCGTAAGACAATTGTGAACCCTCTGAGAAGGTTTGTTAGGTCTCCCTATTAAAATGGCTTTGGTGTGTTTTTGTTATGAAAGTCAAGGTAGCAAATGATCTCACTGAAAGTCACAATGTACATTGCATTAATTGAATCTACATGAAGTTTAAAATGTGAATCAGTTTAACAAAGAAACATGTAAACTATATTTTTTTTCATGTGAATGGTGTGCAAGGACTAAAAATTCATCTGATAATTTAGCTACTATTTGTATTGCTGAATACGATGTTGTCAATGTAAACCATACTATCATTGATGTAACACAGTAAGAGACAATATCAGTACAAACATCTTGAAGAAAATGTAGAGTAATAGGAGATGAAAAGCACAGTTGTAAGAAATAATATTCTTTGTATGGAATGATCACTTTCAAGTTTCAAAGAAAAGATGTGCAGTGATAATTGTGGAAGAGTAATTTTAATGGACAAAAACATAAATGTAGCTGCTATGCCAGTAATTACAGTTCAGAATCACACATACCAATAATTGCTTTAGAATAGATTGCAGGTGTATACAGTCAAGTAAGTGGTTACATTACATGAGGTGAGTACATTCCTGGTTCATTCCCAAACCAGATGTCATCCCAGCACCTTTTCAACCTTTTAAAAATTATAAGAAAGAGTAACTTGATGAGAGTACATAACTTACGTTGTCAACTCTCGATATTCATGCATATATTGCTATATCATGCTATATTTTGCTTGATTGGTTGTGTTTGTAAGTCGTGAAGTCGTAAGCTTTGTATTTTATGATCAGATTTTGTTTTAATTCCTCCATGTTCATGTAACCTTGTTTCAATTTTTTCTCACCTTTTCTACGTATGATTGAATAGCTATGAAGTCTATATTTGTCTTGACACATAGAGAGTATGAGTAGAATTCTTTGAATTTTTGTTACAATATTGTTGGTTTTATTCAGCATTGGCTATGTACGGGCTGATTATGTCCTGGCTTTCCGTGACCTGCTGAGTGGTTTGAGTAGCATGCAAGGTTTAAGGACAGAGGAGAAGGATCCAGAAGAGTTCATACATGCACTCCTCCAGGAATTGCTGAGTACAAAGCCATTCCTTAATATCAGGTTTGAATGTTTAATCTCTTTTCATTTCTCTTCATCTTTGTGAGGTAATCGTTCTCCATCTCACAAAGAGTTGTTATGTGATGACATTGTCTTTGTAAGTAAAATGTATGTTTGTATAATAATTTGAGAAATCAGATGACTTTTAATATTCATATCGTAAACTTATACTTACACCTTGGTTACTTATGCATCAGTTTGACCTTGCTGAAAATGCCACTGAAAGCAATTCTGACACTTTGCCCACTAGACCAAGGCTCACCCTCATTTGGATTTCACTTTAGCCGTGGACAACTTGTCTTTGCTAAGGAATGCCTCTTTTTTCTAACAGCCCGTAATTGGCGGTCGCTGTTGCTATCCTCTTTAATGAACTTGACAACCAACACTTAATGAGCCACACTTGAATGCACTCACTCCCTGAACCTCCTCCCTGTGTGTACCATTACATTCTAGGGTGCATGTCTCTACAGAGTAAATCCTATTGCACACAAAAGAGTGGTTACAATAGAACTCTGGCCTGAAAAGAACGGCTTAGCACATTGTGTAGGCAGAGTTTCCAGATTGTCTTTTATTATTTACGATTTGTATAGTACACACCAAATTTACATTATAATCCGTGTCACATACGATGCTGACGAGTAGGAAGGATAGGCCCACTGGTAGACTGTACTGTACGCTATACCAGTATATAGGCAAAAACGTGAATGAAAATACAGAATGAAAATACACAACTCACAATCGCACCTTGCAGAGCAAACTTGTGTCCGTACGACCACAGCGAGAGTGGAACTTGAAGATCTAGTGTTTATTTCATTTGATAAATGAAAATACACTTCTAATAGAGAAGACTACGATATCTCGTATACCATGTGTCGTTTGTTTACAGTTTGATTGGAGTATATATGTTTTGATCCTACAGGAAGTTTTCAAAAAATAAAATCAACCATGTGAAGCTGTGTGTGTCTTTATTTAATTTTACACTGAACTGCACATTTTATCAGCATTGTTTCTGTTTATTTCCATTCTTTAACTCTCCGTCCAAACAATGGTTTCACTGTCTTGCTCGTAAATACTTTTGTATCCCGATATCTTTAAAACCCCGACTCCCCTAGCTGTCCCGACTCCCTGTAAATTTTCTGTCTGCCATGGGTAAAGAGTGGCAGGCCTAGGTCGGGAGAGATGACTTCTTAATTAGCTGGCTGCAGGGTTATTTTCTTCGGACGGGGATATTTAGAAACGTGTCATTTGTGTAGACATTTTAAAATTGTGGCCTAAACAAAACTATTCACGGATGTCAAAAACAAAACTAAACCGGGTAAAAGTAAAGTAGACCTCAGGCCCATATCCAGGAAGGTTCAGGGGGTTCGGACGAACCCCCTCACAAGATCTGGAGTTCCGCTCAGCCTATGACAATAGGCCTACATTAGTAACATATACAATGAGTTTTAATTTGTTGGTCATAATTGTCTGGTAAAATGTTCCACTTGTGGTAAAATCGAACCCCCTCACTGAAAAAGCTGCATACTGGCCTGGACCTATCACAAATTACCAAATAAATCAAAGGAGTAACAACATTGTTATTCTAAACTCTTGGTTAGTTCACATTCCCAAAATTATTTCACCAATCCCCACTCCGTTAGTCCAAGATCTCTGGAATATCCCTGGAAAAGCGCTAACCGACATCGGCGCGATTACAATTTACTTCGGGGTATAGGCTTCGTAGAATGTACATATAGCCTAACGCTTCTATGCCTTTTTCATTTACGGAGCATGCTGTTTCGACAAAAATATTGGAGACGGATTTTGCATCGAAAATGAGCTCTGTTTGAAAAGTGCACTTATTACTATGTGTGAAATGTTTAAAAATTACCTTCCACATAAATCGATTTTGAAAATGTGCACAATATTGTCACTTTTTGATGCAACTAAATTTCGCCAAAATGGCGATTGCGGTCTCTGAAAGTTTATGCTTGGTCCTTCCGGGTATAGGTCAGCATAGAAAGTGCCTCAAGTACTACTAGCCTAACAGTACATTTGAACTTTGTCATAACGGATCATGCCGACTTGACAAAAATATCGGACACGTGAATTTGTAGGGAAAATAAACACTGTATACAAAATGCACCCATTACCATGTGTCGTATGGTTAAAACTAAACCTTCCCGTTAACAATTCTGAAAAGGTACCCAATAAGAACTTTTTCGCGCAAATTACTTTTTGTCAAAATGGCGACCGCAACCTCCGATAGTTGTTCATTTTGCAGTAACGTGATGCCTCCGTCGCTGTCTTTTTGTGCGTTCAATTCATTGAATGTCATGCGCATAACCTGGTTTTGTTTCATTCAATGAGGGAATTTTACTTCAAATAATGTAGCGATAAATTCTTGGTTTGTAAACAAAACGACCATGGTCACGGTCCAGTTTTTCTTTCAACATATAGAAGCAAATAATTAAAAAAAAACAAAGTAATTAAGATTGCAAAGCATGGTAATTTTTAAAAGGACAGAATTCTTAAAAGAAGTCTAGTAGAAGAAAAGACACACACACAAACGCACGAATTTATTTTGGTTCAAATAACGTAAGGACGCAATTGGTCTTAACTGTGTAAACTGTTTTGAAAGGGGCAGACAATACGTACGAACAAAAGGAGGGACACAGATCTTGACAGAAATTGGTCGATGTCTGGTCATTGTTTGCGCACAATGCACAGCTTAGCGTTGCCTCGTGGCTTTGCTCATTAACTGGGCTGCTTGTTGCTAGAGAGCCTTTCATGCATGAAAGGTTTATGCACATGCATAATGGGCACAGGAAGAGTGAAAGTCGCCGGGGAAGAACTGCCGGTTAGAAACCCGAGGCTCTCCTAAGTGCTCATATTTCGCATCTTGCGAGAGCTGCTTTGAATCAAAAACCTTGTGTATTCTCTTTTCTTTACTGTTAGGTTTCATTAGTATTCTTATATATGTAAATTATCGTTTGTTCCTCGTTTCTTCAAGTATTTCTAGGTGAAATTTTACATTTTTATTTCGCATAATGACCCTAGGCCAGTTAGCCTATTGTGCCATTGGACTATAGCCTATCCTCCCTTTGTTGTTTAATTCTGTTGGCATATTGAGCAAAGGTTTCGTAGTTATTGTTAATGTTTACTATTTATATATTCCCTGTCTTTGTTTACAGGGGTCCTTCTGGTTACTTTCATTCATTTATCATTAAGCAACAAGTTGCATATTTCTTTGCATGTTTTTCCAGTTGTTTCACTGTATTTTTGGCCATAATTAGGTGTTTTTTTCCATCAGGGTTAGACAGGTCTAAGTTACGTTTTGTACACCACGCTTGGGCTTGAGTATGTCTTCCCTACCTGCCGATCTGCATTGCAGTATCTGCAACCAGTTAGAACCTAGAAGGGGCTGGAACCCACACTCAGTGTGCTCACTGTGCCGTTCTTGTGCACAAAGTAACCTTGTGCGAATGGTGTGTGCCCTTTACCCTAGTCCAGTTGTCCAAGATCCACTCTTGGCTGCAGAGCTGATGGGCAAGGCTTATGGGGCGATTGGATGCGGTGCCTGCTTTGGGATCTCAATTCCCCCTAGACCCCCGACCATGGGAGGCAAAGGAAATTCATGGAAGTCCAAGCCCAAGGGGAGGAAGGATGGGCCAGCTGAGAAGGGGAGCACTGTCCCACGGCTTCAAGCTTCGTGCGCTGGCATGTCAAAGACTGTGGGGAGTGCGCCTCCTTTGGGAGCCAGCGCTTGCCCAGCTCAGGGATCCATGTCTCTGGCCGCGCAGCCGAATTCTGTCCTTCGGGATGTCAAGCAGGCGCTGCGATCTGCCATTGATCCCTGGGAGGTCACCAAGCAAACTAAGCAAACTATGCACCTCCATCCCTCAGTGAGCAATCAACAGTCCCCATCACCTACACCCAGCCAAACTGACGTCCCAGTGGTCCAGAGTGCAGTTGCTGAAGCCCACCATCCTGACTCTCTCGAACTTCTCACCAGGGACAAGTCTAATGAAGAGTTTGAGGAGATGGAGGAGCTGATGGAGGAGACTGCATCTCCTGCGACAGCGGAGAAAGATAGTTCCCAAGTGGAACTGATCTTCCCTTGTCCCTCTTGGCCTCTGTTTTGAAGATATTCATATCTCCAAGCTGGGCTATGAGGTTCCCACCTGTAGCAAGGGAGGAACTTTGAGTTCATGCCCATCAGCTATGAAGGAGAAGGTTATCTCTGGCCTGTCAGAGTTTCCTGTTGATGAGCACTGTCTCTGGCAACTGGAAGCCCTCGATGGGAAGCAAACCTGGTATGTATTTTCTGCCCTGCAGGAGCAAGTGGTCAGGGTGGCAACGGGTCTTTGGGAGACCCTGTTTAAACCCCTGGGTAGGAATTCTGGTAGGGGCCTAGGAGGCAGGGGCTGTACCTCGAGGGCAAGGTTAGTGGGTTTCTGGTGCCCATCCCAAATACTGTCAGCAGTTATGACACAGTTCCCTTTCCGCCCCTAGGGGTGCCCACCCTACTGCGGGACTTCCAGCAGTAGGTAGAGTTTGAGTAAATGTTATGGTTTCTGGGGGTCATTCTGCCAATATGGGTGGGTGCTAAAAGTGGTTAACTATGTTAACCACATTGAGTTAAAGGCAGTGCTACCTCTTTAGGGGAATGGGGTTGCCACCCACACAGGACAACCCACTCCATGGCCTCCTCCAAAATGAGTCGTTGATGAGGGTGGGGGAAGAGGACGAACCTCTCTTCCGGTTGTCCTTCATGGCTCCCAAAGAGAATGGCTCCTAGAGACCTATCATCAATCTCGGCCACTAAACCCTGCTTATGTAAGGCCAAGGAGGTTCGGCATGGAGACTATGCCCGTCATCATCCCCACTCTATGGAGGGGGATGTGGGCGGTGTCACTGGACCTGAAGGATGCATACTTGCCCATTCACATTGCTCTGGCCTCTTTAAGATTTCTTGCGTTTGAGTACCTTAGGAAGAGGGACAGGCTTGTGGCTCTTCCCTTTGGGCTCTCAGCATCCCCAAGGGTATTCACCCTGGTTGTGGTGGTGGTCATCACGGAGATATGGTGCCGCGGCATATTGCTCTTTGCGTAATGAGATGATTGGTTAATCCAAAGGAAACTTGGCTCCAGGCTGAGGCCAATTTCAGGGCAACGTTTACCCTTCATGAGCAATCCGCTTGAGTGATCAACTGCAAAAAGTTGCATCCCACCCCTTCAAAGACACTGGTCAATCTAGGGGCGCAACTCACCCTGCAGGAGGGCCAAGCCTCTCCGACTCAGAAAAGGCGTAAGGCACTCCGAGGAGCCTTTTTGCAACTTCTGCAGGCTCCTGGGAGCTCCCTGGGAAGTTAACTCCAGGTCCCAGGGCTGCTCGTCAGCCTTGTAGACATTGTGTCCTTTTGCTGTCTGCTCATGAGACCTCTGTAGTTTCAACTGCTAACCATTTGGAGACCAGCGTCCAGGGACCTTGGGGTCCCAGTGCCTATGTCCCTGGTGTCTGTACCCACCTTCTATGGTGGATGGAAGACTTCAATCTTCTGAAATAGGTGTCCTTTTGGACCCAGTGCCCCACGTTGCATGTCACTACAGACACTCAGTGGCTGGGGAGGGGCTCTTTGCTAAAGCAGAACCCTTGCATGGGAATGGACAGCAGACGAAGCCAAAGCTCATGGCTGTTGTGAGGGCCATCCAGGACCTACTATCAGGTGCGAAGGGCACGAGCTTTACACAAACTTGGATCTATTTGCAACGTTGGAGAATGCCAAGTCTTCCATCTTCTGTTCCAGGTCCCATCTGAAGGCTTGGGTAGTAGACGCTCTGTTCCTGCCCTAGGACGGATTGAATGCTTACGCGTTCCTGCCGTTGGGATTATCCGCTGGGTCCTGCTCAAGATGGGAGCATCCAGGCCCCGGGTGTTGCTGAAGGCCCTGTCAACTATGGTTTTCACAATTCCTCCATCTGCTTGTGGATCATCTGGAGGAGCTGCCCACCTTCCTCCAACCCTAGTTTCTCAGAATAGGGGCAGGGTATGGCACCCGAGGATCAAGGACCTTCACCTGACTGCTTTGAGGCTGTCAGGAATTCCGTAAAAGCACAGGGAATTCATGAAAAAATTGTTTCCATGGTCGCATCAGTGAGGAGATCCATCAAGCTATGCACTTACAATTCTTGACTTGCCAAGTTCTGAGGGTGGTGTGCAGACCACAAGACTTCTCCATCCATGAACCAAGTCTCCCAGTTCTTGATGGACCTGTTTGATGAGGGCACACAGGTCAACACCATTAAGAACTACTGCTCTGCCATTGCAGCGATTCATTAAGGGTTTCCGGATGGGTCCACGATGGGTTCAAGTGGGGTCCTAACCCACCTGCTCTGGGAGATGGCTAACTCTACACTGGTTGCTCACTGCCTGGCGCCATCCTGGTCTATCAACGGGGTCTTGCGGGTGCTCACTCCGGCCGCTTTTGGGCCTATGCATTCTTGCCCCCATGAGTACTTGACTCGCAAGACTTTTTTCCTCATTGTGGCTGCATTGGCGAGATGGCGAAATTGCCTCCAGGCTTTGTCTGTCAATCCTGGCTACCTTAGTTCGAGAACCATTGGTTTTGCAAGGTTCCCAACCGTTCATTTCGGGCTAAGACCTAGACACTCATATTCGTGCTGAGGGATATCTTCATCCTTCATCCTTGAGATCTCCTTGGCGTCTTTGGTCAACGAGCACAGAAAGTGGTGTCCAGTCAGTGCTCTGAAATGTTCTCTACATCCGACATCCATTTGTCTTATCACCATTTTGTTCTCCCAAGACGCCTGTATCTGTGGAGTCCAGGGATACCATTTTGCTTTAGCTGACCAAGGTCATCAATTTGCATACCCAGGGACAAGTCACGGCTTATGAGGTCAGTTGGGCAAGCGATGTGGAAGGTATTGTTTCCTTGGGTGCCTATTGAGGACATCCTCAACACAGCAGCCTGGAAAACACCTACCCCGTTTCGTCACTTGTTACCTTCTGGATTTTCTAAGCGCAAAGCGACATTTGGCCGTGCTGGGCCTTGATATCTCCCAGTGACCTCCCACCAATTTGTACTTTAGGTAAGCAAGGGGTCAGTATATCTTTACAATGTGAATTCCCCCACAACTCTGTGGTGTGAGTATTCACAAATGACAATACTTACCCCTTGATGCCTCCCTCCCCCTTCACCTCAGAGACAGTGGCAATCTATTGCTTTTCTTTGGACTTTGTACATAGTGTCCTCCATTTTCCCTGGAAGGAGCAAGGGGCTTCTTGGGGATAAATTCCTTTTCTTTAGTTCAAATTTTTTCTTCAAAAGAAAGACAAAAAAAGGGGGACCCCGAAAAAAGAGCCTTTAAGTTCGGTTCTGAGGAGCTTTAAGGGACTGCTTCGGGAGGCAGACACAGGAGATGGATGCCTTCAAGCCTCCTAGGGCATATCTCAGACATAAGGTGAATGTTCAAGGTTTTTTCGTTCACCTGCTGTGCTCAGCCCTACAACGACAAGCCTACGCCTTGAGGGCGGGGTGTCAGAATTGTTTTCGGTGGCATTTTGAGCTAGGAAAAACTGATGCATAAGTAAGCAAGGGGTAAGTATTGCCACTTGCGAATACCCGCACTAGAGAGTTGTGGGGAGTACACTTCACTTGCAGTATTATAGTTGATACAATTCCTCCACATTAAAGAGTAGTACAGTATAAGTATAAGTATATTTGTATTTTTATTAAGCATTTATTAAGCCACAGTATTTGCTGGGGGTAAAATCCAGTCCACATAAAATGGATTATTAAGTAGGATGTAGACTCAGATTTCATACACAATACAGAGAATATGGATGATAAATACTTTAGATGACATTAAATTCCTCAAATGTGACTTATAACACTGTTAGCTTTGTTCTCTTCCACAGTCAAGGCAAAAATGCTACCATGGAATCTTATGTTTACCAGATATTTCTGGACAAGACAGACAATGCAGATACATCAACAGTATCAGATCTTCTCCACATGTCATTCCGGCAATCAGATTTGAAGTTGTCTGAGGTGATTTATTTTTTATTACTAGCTGTCCTTGCCACTTACTTCCAACCATTTGTGTAAATGTTTGTTGATATTGTCCCTCTTGAAGTTGTCTGCTCTGGATAACTGCAATGCTTGCGATGAGTAACACTGGTCAGCCTTCATCTGTTGTAATGCTTGTGAATATATCAACTTCATCATTACTCCCCCACCTTTCTCCTCTTTCACCACATCAGCTGTTTCTACTCTATTAGTATCGACTGGTAACATTTGATACTGCTTTTAACAGATCTGACTAGCCACCAACTTTAAGTAGTACACCAAACTGTGGATTAGCTCTTCCTCATTGTACTTAAATGTGTTTTCTTTGGAGTTTCAAGTTTACCAGAAACTTACTTGTAATACTAGAACAGGAAAGTTTGGGACTATATTGACGAATCGCTAATACAACTGCACGTTTCTTGCCCATGTCTTGTGGAATATGTTTAAAGTTTTGTAATATTTGTAAGAGTCAAATTATGATCAAATGGCATGCTGATAGTATTGGATGCTATGAGTACAGGATATATTACCTTCCTTCAGTAGATTGGTGCTGACATTGCTGTTGCTACTGTGGTTTTGCTGGTGATTGATGGGTAATTGTTACTGTGCAATTGGATTCATTTTACTGGATATGAGGTGCTGTTCAGGAATGTGTGATGGTCTTTTTGAAAAAGTGCTGTTTAATTTGTTTGTTCACTTTTTCTTGGCTTTAGGTGCCAGAATGCCTAATCATCCAGTTGCCTAGATATGGGAAGAAGTACAAACTTTATGACTGGATAATACCAAGTCTGGAAATGGATATCAGCCTGCTTATCCATGAAAGTGAGTAAATATTGCAATTAATCTCCATTTTTAGACAAATGACTTTCTTTGGCAAATGGCATTCTTCGCAAAGTTGTGTAGAAAGTTATGATCCTCATGCTTTTGATGTAAATCAAAGGTCATTTTAGCTCAAACTCTGAAAACCTCGTTAACACGATATCTTGAGGTAGGAAACTTGGATGAATGGTATACTTAGTGTGTCGATGCATTATCATCAGAGGGAGAACCCTATTGTTATTGGTTGAGGTCAAAGGTCATTTGAGGTCAACAGGGGTCAGACCCGAAAACTTCGTTAACACAATATCTTGAGATAGGAAACTTGGATGAATGTCATAGTTGGTACATGGATGTGTTATTGTCAGAGAAAGAACCCTATCATTTTTGGTGGGTGTCAAAGGTCATTTGAGGTCACCCGAGGTCATACCCTGAAAACATTGTTGACACAATATCTTTAGCTAAGAAACTTGGATACATGTCATACTTGGTAGGTAGGTGCAGTAGGGTCAAAGGAAAAATGGAATTGTTTTCTGTAGGGGTCAAAGGTCATCTGCGGTCACCAGGGATCAAACTCCAAAAGCCTTGTAAATATGATATTTGGAAGCAGAAACCTTGAGCATATTTCAAACTTGGAATATTGATGTATCAAAGTGCGAGGAAGAACCCTAATGTTTTTTGGTGGGGTCAAAGGTCATCTGGGGTCCATATGTTGACAAACAAGCTTGAAACCTTGTTAACTCAATATGCTGGATGTAGCAATCTTGGATGCATTTTAAAACTTGGATCATTGATACATTATGATGAGGGGGAGAAGCTTATCATTTTAATTGGGTTCAGAGATGATCTGGGGTCACTGGGGGTGGAACTCAAAAAATTAGTTTGTTATGACAATATCTAGCTCATTGAAGGAAAATCACATTTATTTGAAACTTGGCATGTGCTTGCATAATGACGAGACAAAGAATCATACTGATTTTAGACCTTTCCTCCTCCCCATGGATTTGATCTGACCCGGCCTATAGGCTCCCTGATCTGACACTGCCTGTTTAATCAAGGCGCGACCTATGCCAGATAGGATGATAATTATAGCCCAAAAGACCTTTCAGTTATTTCTCTGCATGTACCTTGCGTTGACATATGTGCCACAGTGGGCTGTAGCGGATGAGTTGGTCATATTTTATGTAGATGCTCACCATCAAGCATACTGTGCAGTACCCCTCACTGTGTCTAGTGAGTCAAGCTATACATGCACATACGTACATCCACGTATGTGTTTCCTTGCTTTGTGCTCTCAGGAAATGCTACTAAACCACATAGACTGTGGGACATGGCCGTCTTTTCTTCAGTTTAGTGACCCACCTAAGGGGGGAACCTAATGTTATCACAGAGGAGTTTCATAATTACAAACATAGACGAATCTGGCTGATCTGGCCTGCAGATGTTGAACATTTTGCAGAAAAGTGAGAAAATTTGCCCATTTTTTCACTGAAAAATTTGCGTATTTTAACCAGTCACATTCTTTGCCTCAGAGCGTTTCCGTAAGTTGCACTTTTTTCAACTAATCAAAGAGCGTGTATTGTAATACAGGATGTAAACCTTGGTTTGTCAGCATAGAAAGCAGAGCTCCTGGAGGCAGATGAAGTGTTTTGCCCATATTTGTGGGATTTCTGGCAATATTAGACCAATTCTAACGAGATGGGCGGTTGAAATGTATCTCTTCAGTTAATTTGTGGAAAGATTCAGAAGGAAATCAGCTGAAGATACCGAGAAATTTCATTAATGAATTTGCCAAAGTTGTCGATAGAACAACACTAACGATTAACATTAATACTTATGTTAGGCGAAACAGTAACGATATCCTAACCATACCACAGCCTGGAAAGTGTCACAGATTAGATTTTTGCCTATGATGATGCAGACATCTCAAAAACAGAGAAGCTGTTTAAGGGGGAAAGAGGAACTGGGGATATACTATTGCTTTTCAAAGCCTAGACTAGGCATAGCCTAGGCTGATCACTATTACTGGGGTGAAGGCAGCACAATGACATCTCAACAGCTGAGTCAGCACTACTGCATGATTTAAATGAGACCAGATGTATCTTGACACCTTGTGAATATTGACTAACATTCAACCAGTCTCAACACCACATGTCTCTTTCAATATTCAAAAGATTTGTTCAGTTTTCATTTTGGTAGGAATTATGGATAGTAACAATATAACTTATCAAGGAATATGCAGTCACAGTGACATAGAGACAGGGGGTGTTCCCCCACCCTTAGTCTCTCTCATGCCTTTCCTGCAATAGTATTCCTCCTCCCCTCTGGGAACATTGCCTGTTAACTCCCCAGTTGTATTCTTCCTGGAAATTGCTACAGAGATGCCAATGGGAGATTAGTTGGCTCAGTGTTGGGCCATAAGGGCCTTGCTTCAATATTTTAATAAAGTGGAGGGAAAAAAACAGCAGAAAAGGCTTGACTTGTGCACTAGAGCTGCACCAATCACAGTGAGAAAATTAATATTTATTGCTATGCCTTATGGCTTACCACTTATGCATTGTGGTCAAGGCAAGAATCTATTTGTTTCATGTGTGGGTCAAAGGTAATCTTGGGTTTCCAGGACTCAACCACCAAAACATTGTTAACACAATATCTTGATATTCGAAGCTTGGATTAATATCATACTTTTTAGATAGATTTATCAAGATCAAAGGAAGAACGGAATTGTTTTAAAGGGGTCACCTGGGGTGGAATCCCAAAAACGACATTAACACAATATCTTCAAGTAGGAAACTTTGCTGAATGTCATACTTCAAATGTAGATGTATTTTCATCACAGGAGGCAACCTTACTGTTTTCAGTGGGGGTCAAGGTCATCTGAGTAACTAGAGTCAAAACCTCAAACCTCATTAACATGATGTCTTTAGATATAGAAAGCAGAAATGAAAGTCAAATACCTTGCTAACATAATATTTTGAGGCAGGAACCTTGGGATGAATGTTATACCTAATATAAAGTAGATGTGCAATGATTTCCATGATCAAGACAAAACTATATTTTGCCAATATGTTCAGATTTACCTGTGCACAAAGAAATAAGATAACATTTTGTTATTCAGAACCATCGGAACCACAATGCATTTTGGCATTCTGGTTAGTATTTGAAGTGGCTCAACCACTCAGACATTTCTTCACACAGTAAGAAAAAGAGTCAAAAGGAAGTCTGATAGAACTAACTTATGTTGTTTTCCTTTATTTCAAAAATGTCTAGTACAACCAAATTCATTTAAACACATTACGTCCTGTAGAATGAGCTTTTGGCAGTGTCTGGTAGTTCATAACAAAATGCTATGTATTGGTTAAATAATATAGAACAATCACGGTAGTCTTCAGTGTTCCAAAGCGTGGATTTGAACTTTGTACCATGTTATCCAGTTTGATACTTGTCAGTCAATTATGGCTTTCCAATTTAACTCAAAATTGCTGCACATGAAAGATGAATCTGGGAATTACGTAACTTTATTCAATTCCGCTCCATGGAGGTAAATGATGATCCCTGCAAAGATGTTAATGGTAGCCTGTATTTTTGTCCACTGATTGTGTAAATGTTGCATTCTGACTTATGGTGCTGCACAGTAAGTTTGAAATTGTACTTAGTCACACCTCAAATGTAGGGAAAGTATGTTTCATTATGCCGTTGATTAAAACAATTGTTACGTTCTGTTTTTTTTTTTCAGATCCCCGACAATGTGTTGTCTGTGGCAAACTGGCCTTAACAGAGTGTAAAGATTGTGAGCCTCAGACAGGAGATGACAGCATTATTCAAAGTTTCTGTACACATTGCTTCAATGAAATACATGTGAGACGCAAATGCGATATATCACAGATACCCTATTTCAGTCAGCGCAATTTGGAGAAAATTATTGTGTCATGCACACCTGAAAATAAGAGCAATAAATGTTGTGAAGGAGAAAATGAGAGTGCTGTCATTGTTGTGAGGCACTACCAGTGTTTGGAGTTGTTGCCATTGTTTGGCAGAGCTTCTATTGTTGGGAGGAACCACCAGTCACCACTGCTGGGGGACATTGAGTGTCTCTCTCAGTAAGATTTGTCCAAGATTGCTTATGTGATAGAACAATGCTAACACGGGTTGGAAAACCTTGCGAACCTTCCGAACCTGGTTCGCGGGAAATCTGGCAACACTCAGCGGGAAATCCTGCGTGTCTGGACACATTTTTTTTTTTCTTTAAATAAAGAAACGGGAAATCTTCAGAGAAACAAAATATATAAGGGAGAAGAGAGAAAATGCTGTTAAACAAATATTTAAAAGAAGCTCTGTTGATTGCTGTTGCTTACGATACTCTCAAAGGCAAATAGCGCATGTTATGCCAATAAACCACGATGTCCAGTGTATCCCCCACAACCACCCAATTAACCAGAAATTATCGCCAGTTTGCTCTTAGGCACACTTCAGCCGCCCTACATACCCTATGAATCCCAGTGCCTAAGGATGATTCGCACAGAACTCGCGCACAATTTCATCTCCGTCGGTTTTAGTGTTTTTTTATTTTTTCCAAACTCAGCCCAAGATTCTCTGTGCAATTAATGAGAATGGAGTGCTTTCATGCAGCAGGTACGTACACAGCATACACACAGTACATAGCAGTGCAACAGACCCACGTGGCATGGCTTGACCTTTGTACCCTCTTTACGTTTACAGTCTTCACACAGATGCAATGGTAGCACCAAGCACCTTTCTGGAAAACGAAATGTTTCAAGCAGTAAAACAATTGCCTCGGTTAAACCATTTTGAAATATGGGGGCCAACTTTTATTTTTAACTTTTTTTTCTGCAAATTTCTGCTGCCTGTTAATGGTCACAGTTATTGGGGATAAAAAAAGTCCGGTACAAATGTCGTAGCTGCAACAGTTGACTGAATTTGAGTATTATGAATGTGATAAACGTCCATTTTGTGACAGGTGTTGACATTTTTGCAGCTAAAAACTTTTCTTGGAAACATGCCAGGATTTTTTTAGTCAAACTTGCAGAGCTGTTTGTAAGTAGCACAGCTTGAAGTAGTTGACAATGTATAGTGGTCTATGATCAAGACATTTATTCTAGGCCTGTTGCATATCTATATAGCGTAGTATCGGGCTCACTCATTTCACCCGTTTCTGACATTTTGTTAGTGACACTTCTTCCCATTTAAAAAGGTACGTTAAATTGCAACAACGCAAATAGCCTAACGTTAAGCTTTCGTGATTGATTTTTCAAATATTGTGCAAGTTTGCAGTTACATTTTTTGTGCTCAGCTGCACAATTTTACCCCTTCGATGTGCTAGGAAGCCCAATATTCTGGGAGCTTGCCCGTGAACCCTCCCACCAGGGGTTCCACCCCTACACAAATGTCAGCAGGAAATTGGTGGATTTTCTACTGTGTTCTCGGGAAATTCAGCAAGGTTTTCCAACCCTGCAATGTAAATGCACCTTTGCATTGAATAGTGTTACACAATTTATAAATTTTCCATTTTTGTGCATACAAGATAGTGCCTTTACTTTGGAAGTGTTAGCAAATGACCCTCAAACACTGGAATCTACAGAGTGAAACAATTACCTTCAAATGTGATAAATTTGGCAGCTGAAGCATTGTCTGTTGTTACAGTTCTTTAACCAGTCTTCTTTTATTTTGTCTGTTACAGTCATCAAAACCTCATCATAGTGTTCCTTTGACAGTTTCTCAGAAAGTTATGCAAGAATTTCAAAAGTTATCAAAAGAAGTTCATGAAGATGATCTTGCTTATGAAACACAACATCTGTACCCAGAGCACAGAATGGAACTTTTTTCTGTGGTCTGCATCGAAACCAGTCACTATGTTGCCTTTGTGAAGACCGGCAGTGGACGTGAAGAAGAATGGATATTCTTTGATAGCATGGCTGATAGAAAAGGTAATAGTGGGTCTTAAATAACACATTCTATCCATGTGCTGAAACTCGGGTATAATGTCCAGCAGTCATTAAGGGAACACATCATAATCAAAGGGGTACCTCACTTTTCGTCATTAAATTGTTTAAGCTAAAATTAGCAAAAAAATATTCTTGAAGAAGATCCTCACAGCATGTTGTGATTGAAATGATATAATTTGAAGAAAGGCTTAACAGTTGGCCATTTTTGGTTCCTCGCATCAGCAAAAGGTACCTATGCATTCAAGTTGGCATGTGTGGGTGCATGTGTGTGTGTGTCTGTGACACACAATGGGTACGCTCTAACTCATTATGGGCAAGTTGGATAAAACTTATACTTGGTGTACAGGTCCGTCATAGTGCGTAGAAGTGCCCAATCGTTTTAGGTGTCCATATCTTGCATATTAATGAGTTTATGGGGTCAAACATAAAAATCTTAGAACTGCCATATTTCCATAAGCGTGGGTCAAATTTGTATTAAACTTGATAAGGTTGTCTGTTGTTGACAGGTTCACGACTCTGTGAAATTTCATACTTATTAATAGAGGAGAAGGGTAAATTTTTCACTCTAAAACAATAATATTAGCCCTAAGACCAATATTGTGGTTACTATAGGCTACCATACAAATTAGTTGAAACCCTTATGGGCTACAGTGTTTAAAATTTCCATTGGCAGTTTGTGGTTTTAGTGACACAGTTAACTCAATGGGATTTTGGTCATTGGAAAATTTTGGCCTTGTTTTAAAGCTCTGGTAGCCTTGGAGGACCATCAGTGAATGTAGTCATGTTTGAAATTGCATTATCTTTACAGGTTCTCATAGGATGGTGTACAGGTCTGTCATAGTGGGTATTAGTGCCCTATTTGGTGTCCATATCTTGCATCTTAATGGGGTTATGGGGTCAAACATAAAAATCATAAAACTACCCTATTTCCATAACTGTGGGTCAAATTTGTTTTGAACTTGATATGGTTGTCTGTTATTGACAGATTCAAATCCCTGTGAAACTTAATGCTTATTGATAGAGGGGGAAAATTTTGTGGTTTTAGTGATCAGGTAATAGGATTTTGGTCATTGGAAAGTAATTGCTCTGTTTCAGTGCTGTGGTAGCCTAGAAGACCATCACTTAATGTATGCAATGGTTGAATTTGCATTATCTTTATAGATTTCATTGGGCTGGGAAACAGTTTTAGTCACTGTGTCTAAATATGGTATAGTGAGTTATTAGTTTAGTAATTGGTACACAACTACAGTATGGTAGCCGGTATAGTCAATGTGTGTACCAATTGAATTTGCATTATTCTTAAATTTAAAAACAATGGGGAACTGTTTAATTCATTGCATCTGACCATGTTTAGTTGTTTGTTCATTTAATGGTTGTACATGGGCCCAAAATGTTTGGGACCCAGTTTGAGCTCATGTTTTGTTCCCCAATTTTTTTAATTCATTTTCTAAACATTTGGTATATTTGTTAATTCAATGGGGACACTGTTCAGATGGGCCTGCATTTTTGGATCTGAATTGGACTCCATTTTGGGCCCCATTCTTCATGGCCCAAAGTTTTTTGTCTCCAGTTTTGAGGACCCAACTTTTCACTTTCCCTAATTTCTTTGCAAGGAACCACAGTGCTCATTAGGCTCTTGTTTCTGATGTAAGTTGTGTTCTTGTATTTCCACTTAAGAAGGGTTTAGAATGAACTTGCCAATATTTATCCAAGATGCACTTACAAAGATGGCAATTGTAGTGGTCCATCTTCTGAAGAGCTATGTCTCATGTAGTTTCTCTTTTTGGTGTGATTAGAGGTGATGGTGATTAAAGCAGAGGTGTAAACAGTCAATGTTAATTATTCATAACCATCTACAGGGACACTATCAATTGTTTTGTATAATTCACTAAACTTTTTAATCTGTCAAGTTCCCCCCCCCCCATACTTATGACAAATGATCAAACTAAGAGGATTCGCATGTGTCTTATACAAATAAACATGAATGAGTGAGTAATGAATGATTCAATGTCATCTCTAGAATACATGACCAGACATCTTTCCACATTAGTACTAATTCATATGGCCACAGGCAGTGGCAATCCAAGGTAAAAAGTTCACAAAATTTTGCTAATATTGCTTGCTGCGAGCATTGCCATGTGATTGCACTTTTCAGAATCCTCACAAATTTATTGATACCAACTCAAAGTGCAGCTTTGAAGCTCAACCTTGTATGTTGCGGATAATGATGACATATATGGCAACATATGTGGTAGTATTGCATTAGTAATGTATGAAGAAAACTTTTTCAGTGGTCACTTAAGGATCACTCAACTTTAAAATATTGAAGATTCCACAAAAACGTGTGTCTTTCTGTCTTCTACATTTGATTCGTTAGTACAACATACTTCATTTGTTAGTTTACTTCCAAACCAGAGAATATTTGGAAAATGTGATATTTCAGTATTATTATTGAGTTCAAAATTATTGTTTTGAGTGTAAGCACTAACTTCTAATAGCTGAGATTAAGTACATTGGTATTGGTTAAGATAGCCATGTTGGTCATTTGATGAATCTATTCCAAACAAGCAACACAGTATTGCATCAGAAAATGAACTGAGTTCATTGAAATTAGGGAGGTTTGCTCACTCCCCTTCTTTGTCATTTTCTATTTTTATGTGTTTATGTGTCTGCTTCTCAACATGAGATTAACTGCTACTTTTTGCAGCTCGGTCATGAGGGAATGATAAGTTTGTTTACATTGACCTCAGATGAAGGGAAGTGCAGATTGTGTGATTTTGTTGTTAGAGTTATACTCCTATGTTGATACTATTGTGTATTTGTTATGCTTGTAGGTGACCAACATGGTTACAACATTCCTGAAGTGACTCATTTGAAAGATTTCAGAAAGAAAATGGAAAGTGAAAGTCTCAGAGCAGATGTGAAAATACCGAGCTTTTCAAAGTACTTAAAGAGACTTCTGTCGGATGCTTACATATGCTTTTACAGACCTGTCAAAAAGGATAATGAACATAATCTTGGATCTAAAGGAGATCAGTTCATTAGATCAGTCTCCCACCAGCCTAGTTTTAGGCAGGAAGAGCATGAAGACCAAAGTCAACCATCTAGATCTAACAGAGACCAAGGTATTGTACAGTCTCGCTACGGTGAAAATCATCAAGGAAAAAGTAGACACCAAACCAGAGGCCTTGATCAGTATCACGCCACTGGTGGTAAACAGGATTATGGATCATGCTACCATGGAATGCAGTTAAACTCCCCAGGTAAAGTGTCAGGTAGACAGACACATCAATATAATAACAAAATGGATCAACCAGGGACCGTTCAGACTGGCACTTCCGAGAGATTCTGCCAGCGCAATAACCAACAAGGATATGCCAGTCAGCAGTATGACAATAATCTATATCATGGTGGGAGTTTTCAAGAGAAATCTTACTATAAAGGCAGCTTCACCAACACCTGGCAACCAGAAACTGAATCAGAAGGGAAAATGGATTGGCAAGTTACAGATAGCAGAGGCAATAACATATCAGAGCAATTTGATGTTAATTGCCAAAAGGAGAAATTTGGTCAGCAAATGCCAACGGAAATTACAAGTAATTCCAAAACAAGGCCCCGAGAAGAATCTATTGCCAGTAACCAGTATCACCAATTTATATCTAAAGAAAGGTTACCAGACATGACATGTAGATCAGACTATGAGGGAAACAGTACGTACGATGAGCAACATAGTTATCCTGGGAGTAGCTTTGAGTTTGTTAACATTCCTTATGGTAGCCCCGGGATGCCAAAAGGTGAAGAATATGAAGGACAATCAGGACATAAAACAGCTCATGACAATAATCAAGAAAGTCTCATCTTAAAGCCAGAGGAAAATGGCTTCACTAATGTCATTCGTCACCGACCAAATAATGAAGCAAGGGAACGACGTCGCCATCACCAGCACCCCTCCCTGTATGATAAACCTGCTGATCCTCTTATTCAACAATCAAGAATAGAAGATTCTCAACCCCAGAAGAACAAGAAGAAATTTCCATTATCATCTGAATCTGAAGCTACATCTTCTGCATCAAAAAGAAGAATGAAAATACCAGGTGATTTCACATCATCAACTCCAGAAGCACCCAGAAGAGTATCTGATGAACTCAGTAGCATGGATAGTAGTAGAATCATTTCCTCCCAAAATCAAGATGGAAGCTATAATTCCATTGCAAGTAATGATGGTGGCTGTAAACTATATCGCCGTCCTGCTGACACTTCCATGACCTTTTCTGAAGATACAGGTTAAGTAGATCCAGCAGTTGTCAATAATTTTTCACTCCGAACTATTTTTTGTTCCTCATGGAAATCAGAAGATGTTCCACAAGGCTTTAATCCAACAAGACTTCTTGGCAATGTGGAAATGCTTCAAATGCAGCTTGTGTCTTGTTGTAATATTTGCCAGTGAAGATGTTATTTAAATTAAAGTGTCATTTTATATCTATGATGTAATTAAGCTAGCTAAGGTTTGATTGTTTTAATGACATTACATTTCCCTTTCATTTCTTGTTACTCTTCTTTTTCAAGCAAGTTTTTACATCTGTCTTATCAGTAATTCCTATGAGTAATAAGAGATAATGGCAGTGATAAATTTGCAAAGATCTTAAAGAAATTAGATCCATACTAGTTAGAATGATTTTACACTTAATATTAGTACTGCTGAGAGACCATAAGGTTACTTTGATCCCTACTGTTGTTTGGGATCTTTTTAGGACCTTTTTCAAAAAAGATGGTAAGTATGCAACTAAAAATGAAGATAACTAAGAGCTCTGTATCTATATCTACTAGACTTATCAGATTGAATAGGTTAGTTGTTACTTTAACAGTGACTCTGTGTAAACCAAATAATACATGAAAATTTGCACTCAAGGATTACAAATCTCCAACTGAACTAGGTGTTGTTTTTTTAAACTTTCTTAAGAGAACTTGCAATTATCATTTTATTCAATGCAACCATACTCACTTGATTTAATTTCCAGAGTTACAGAACTCTGAAAGGTTTGTCAAATCCAAGTTTTTAGTGAAAAACAGATATTTGTGATATTATATGAAATTAAGTTTGTCTATCAAACTCTCTGAAGTTTCATTCTAAATGTTGCACTTTTGCAGTGCCTGCTTAGTGAGTATCTCTATACAGATGAAATTCCTTTGTATTTATCAATGCTCAGAACTTTTGACAAAGATAGGAATACTCACTTGTCTGTTTTTAAAATTTTACTTACACGTGAATTTATGAAATTTAAAATATGCAGATGCAGTTAGCTGTTACAAAAATAAACACTCCTACCACTTTCCTTTTTTTTTCATGCTCGGAACTTATGCTTGGAATAAGCTCAAAGTTGGCTTGAATTTTATCATTTTTGTCACAAATTTTGTGTTATACTCAGTATCTGTAGAAAAAGTAATTTCATTATATTCTTCAATATAATGAATATGAGGAAGTGTATGAAGATTAGGATAAATAAAATGTGTGATAAGTCTTTTGTTTTTTTTTTAAAGCATAGTTACAGGAGTAAGAAGCAATGTTTCACTGACAGTGAAGTGATGTCTCAAGTTTGCTTTTCATTTTAAAGTTTTGTTTCTTCGGAGCTATCAGAAAGCAAAGAAGTCTCTGTGTTGACTTCCTTATAAGCTTTCATCAATGTGACATACAGCAGAAGTGACAGAGAATAACAGAGATTGGTCTCCACTTGTCAACTTAAATTTATAATACATGCTACTATACTTAAAGACTATAACAATATCTCTACTTTAATTTGCTTCTGGTCCAGTCTGCAATTGCTCTTATTTAGAATGTAAAAACGTTATGTGAAAATGTGTTACTGGCTTAACATTCACGTATGGAAAATTTGTTATTGGGTAAACTTGAAAACATTATGACATTGTACTGACATACAGTTGTAGCCGTTAAAAGCTAAGGTTGCATAAATGTTGTGGAGAGTATACCTGATTTTGAGTTTATATTGATGTATAAGTTGCTGCCTCACCAACTGATAATTATATCCTGATACAGCTTTAATTGACCGAATGGCTTGCGATCCTTACAAATTTGTTGAGATACATACTGCCAAATGAATTCTTCCCTATGTTTCAAGTTATAATATACCCAGTGAAGTGAATAGACAATATAACTGAGGCATGTTAAATCCTAGCAGTAGAATTGTCTCATATCAATCATAAAGTTCTTACTTACTATTGTTTTCTTTTGAATGGCTATCCTTTCGTACTAAACCAGCCTTTAAACTGTCATTCTGCTTTCAAGTTAAGAGGTTCCTAAGTGAATGAGAGTACATTAGTCACTGCTGACTCTGTATAAACTCAAAATGAACATCTTCTCAACTCAAGATATTGCTGTTTGAAGAAAGACTTTTGTAGTCAAGAAAGATTTTTAATTGTCCCAAGATCACAAACTTAATCATTCTTTGTTGTTCTTCAAAGTTGAATATTTAACCTTTAAATTTGACAGTAGTATAATATTTGATTGAGTTATTGCAGGTTGTGAAAAGAAAGGTCACAACTCATAAACTATAGTATTAAATGGTTCTTTTATGCCAGCTAAGTTTATAGAGAAATAAATAGGATATTCAATTAGTTGGTTAGTTGTGATGTCACAGATTCAAATAATGCAATGTACCACTGTTAAACAGACATTTTTTTAAATCCATAACTAAAATGAAACAAGCTATTGTGGTAGGGTATTAACCAGTAAGAAGAGAACTTTTTTTTGAAGTACCAGTCTTTTTTCATCACAATTGGTGAATTCATTTTTAGTGACTGTAATGCAGTATGACACAAAGCAAATTAGGATGGAATTGTCATTGCTGACAATTTTACAAGGTGGTTATCTTGTTATTTTGTTTTCTTATTGTACTTGTTCTCTTATATCTCTCATTTTAATGTAACTGTCGTGTTTATTGACAAATTGTGTAAAGGATTCACAATTTGCAACCTGTAATCTTGGTCCTTCAAGCACTGATGCACTTATAAACTGTAATACAATGAAGTCCACATTATTTGAGTCCAAAAGTCAGTCTGATGAATTGGAGCTCAAGACTGAGCGCAAGTCAAGATTGAGTCCAACAACATTTGGAGGAATTTTAATCAAGTGTTTATATCTGAACCTGTGGACTCATCGTAAGTGTTGACCTACATAGAATCGCACCATTTTCAAATACAGGATGCGAAAGATGTAGACATTCATTATGATACCTTGTCGGAAGCTATAACAAAGAAGCTAGTTAACCACATTGTTTTCATTTCTTTCTATTTTTTGTAGATTAAAAAGTGTGGTAAAAGGACATCTTCACTTTTCTGATTTTCTTCTATTTTGTAATATATTAACTATCATGGAATTTCTAAGCAAAATGATTTAAAGTTCAAATTAATCAGAAAGGAAACATTGTTCAGTTTTCTTGTGTCCTGTTTGCTCTCAGCTGAAATTCTACATCATCTTCTCCAGAGTCGATGTTATGTCCGGAGTTGTCTGGAAGCCATCTGCTGTTGAGGAACTTCTTGCCAATAAACGAAATAGACTAAGATAAAAACAATAACAATGTAGCTAAATCTTCACATAACAGCAATAATTACATCAAATTAAAATCAAGCACTTTGCTTATGAATCTCTTTGAAGTTGGGGTGTATTTCAAATCATGTAGTTGGTTTTGTTATAAGATTTACCTCCACTGATGCAGTAGCTCTGTGCTTGTGCTTGGGTAGCTGTTGTATAATCTCAGATCAGGGATCTAATTGGAGGGGAAGACTTCTAGAAAGCTCCCTGCTATATTTTACATTCATATTATAAGAACTTTAATAACTTTACATTCCAACAATTCAGAACCCCACCTCAGATGATGATCGGTTGTAGCACTAGAACAAAATGCGAATTTTTCTTTATTTATGGGTCGTTTTATGGATGTTGAGGTAATTGTTGACCGCGCATTTACTACTCCAAAACATACTGTAAATTAAGGAACTGCGCATTATCTTTTGAGAACAACTGTTGGACTTTTAGATCTATAAACTATGATGACAGTTGTTCTTCTCACACAATCCAAGTTTGCACTCTGTTTGTCAGAACAAATGAAGGAAGGGATTACGTGGAACAATGGGTCAAAGCAGTGAAAATTTGATTCAAGGTAACATTGGGATTAAACAATGTCACAAAGGCTCTGTTGTGACATGGCTGCTACGACAAACGTAGTAAACTGCATTGTAGTGGTGCCATGATAATCCGTACTCCAGCCAATAGGCCTATTCCCATGATAATCGATGCACACAGAGTACAGTAAAAGCAGGCAATGACTACAGGAAAGAAGACTTGACTAACGATTCATAAAGCCTTTAAATTTTATGAGGTTTGTTGGCGGGCCAACAGATCAAAGCTATAAATACTATACAGTTTCCGTAAATATGTGTACTTTTTTTCCTACGGGTGCTCTAAGCATTCCAAGTACCATATATATGGTAAAGAAAATAGTAGCAATTGCTTCCAGGAGACTCAACAAAGCAACGAACAACTGTCAGTTGCACAGTTCATCTGTGGTTGAACGTATCTACGAAAACCATGTAGACCGCGTGGCTGCTAATACGGCAGTCATGTTTGTAGTCGTTGACGAACTTTCTCACTTGGCAATCTATGGCCCACAGTTTTTACCTCACCTACATCACCTTAGATTTTCCTCACGGAAACCAAAATAGAAGAATAAAAATGAAATGCAAAATAAAAAGAAAAGGCACATCTGTTCATTCTACCACAGAATACTCAAAACAAAAAAAAAGGACAAAGGAAATTGTTATTCCAAATCTAGGGAACACTAAACATTTATGTTAGCCACTGCATGTAAGAGATGGAGGATTAACCCACAGCTCAGCAGATGAATAAGCGGACTGTAACTAAAAACAACTAACAAGGCAGTGGGACACCTGATCTTGTAAAATGAGGCATAAATTAAAATTATTAAGCACCCAAACGTGACCAGGAAGTTCTTCTAGTGTGAACTTCCAGTATACAGACTACACAAAGAGCATTCTGCACTATAAATGTTATCAGGGGCGTCAATCCAAATTGAAACTGTGTGCGTGTGTGTAGGGGGGGGGGGGGCACGTGTAAGTTGACTAACAGGTTTGAATGATTAAAGCTGCCCCAGCAGGGGTCTACGCACTCAGCACTTTTTTTTATGGCTTTGGGTACATTGGACAGGTCCAACAGGTTTTCCCTTCTCCGGGTCTGGGACACCCTCTATTAAAGTCATCGAAGAAAAAGTTAGGAAGCTATGAGGTATTTGCAGATTTGTGAGCATTTCAATGGAGGACTCTGTATCTTTGTAGGGTTCTTATCTTTGAATGGTACTGAAAAGGCAAAACTGGTCAGAAATTGTATATGCCCATGTTAAGACAAATGATCAATATGAATGATGATTGACAGGCTTGGCAGCGCAGGGTCTAGTGATTGAAGGCACATATATTGTCAAAGTCTATGAAAGGACAATTCAGGGGCGCGTGTCCAGGGGTTTTTACCGGGGACGGTAGCTGACCTGAGGGCATGTGTGACAGGACTATCTACGCGGAGCGCCACCATCAGTTAGCGCGGAGCGACCGGGAAATTTTGGGCTTTTCAAACCTCCCAGATGGCCGGAAATGACATTTCCCGACAGTCCTAAGCTGCATACACCCAACCTTGAAATTAAGATATCATGTCTGCAATTCCTCAATTTATGTAAAAAAATCAATCTATGAAAATGGTTCGGCAAATACATATCAGATGAGGGGGTTGAGGTGACAGAAGAATCATAATGAAATACTCATCCTCTTTCATGATTTTCTTCCAGCACTTTGCCAATATTTGGGACTGCGCGCATGGCGTAGGGACTCCTTAATTTTTTTTTTTTTTGGTGGGGGAGGTGATTTTTGCACGATTGTGTTTTTTAATAATTACTATCAAAGCGTCATCGACATCACATATGAAGCGTCTATATCCAGAGTTTTTAGGAGGGGTCTGGACCTGTCCTGAGGGACAAATGCCCTCTGGTTCCTGGTACTAATTTGGACTGCTTTTATTTAGGATATTATGCAATCGTAATTTCCTTAACAGTTCATTAAAGAGTTTTCACTTTCTAACGATGATAGGTTTTTTTTTTCTTTTTCAAATTTTCAGCTAGCAAGTGACCTTAAACAAACTCTGGTGCAATGTTTTGCATCTACTGCAGTCATTTTTTCCCGGAGAAATTATAGTTTCAGAAAAGTTATTCCAATAATTTTTACTCTCATTGCTGGTGTCTATTAGTTTTGCTACAACCGTCAATGATTGCGTGACAAAGTAGAACTCGTACCGATAACTTGAAAATGACAGCCACATTGAAAACGTTGCCACTCAATAATATTTCGATAGATGGGGAAGGATGAGAAGAGTGATAGTTGGTCTAGATCTGTGGGAGGGTTGTAAGGGAAGAGGTGTCCCCACCCCCAAACTTAGTTGCAATACTTGGCTTCTTTTGAAGTCATAAAATGTGCTAGATTGAAATATGAAAAGTTTCAACTGGTACATCAGACTTTCTGACTATCCTCATTCCTAGACTGAAATATGAGGAGTTCATATGAAATTTCAGATTTAATGAATTTTTTTTCAACTACCAGGTAACCTCACAATCTGGTACAATGTTTGGCATCTATAAGATGTGCTAGACTGAAATATGGAAAATTATAGCTGTAGACCATGGGGCATGTTCTAATATAGCTACTAAAGATTAAGCTTTGTTCTCTCCATGTTGGCAGGGAATAAAAATTCGCTTTTCTTGCAGAAAAATGGTATTCCTAAATGAAGTCATGCGATCCCACTCCGAGTCGGGTCACAGTGGCCAGAAAAACAGGATTGAAAATTCTATAAAATATGCTAATTTCAGTAAAAATCCACATGAAGATAAATGTTCAAATTACTGTTTGTGAGTGTATGGAAACCTTGAAATGAAACGAAATACATGATATTAAAATTCGTAGAAACGAATTTAAATCTAGCAAGGGAAGGGTAGCGAGTAGGGGGTCATTATCTGAAAATTGTGTTAGCGCCCTCACTTGGTGTGCTTCTCAGATTTTCACTGAACTACTTAACTTAAGTCAATTCACATAAAAAGCCATCTGATATTGCTAAATGCATTGCAGGGGTGGCTCGGGTGTTATATATTGTCGTTTTTAGGATATATTATTTGCTTAAAATTAAAAAGAAAATTGGAAACTGTAAATAACGAGTCTGCTATGTATGTCTACAAAATTCCGCTCTTGAATTGAGGTCGATATTTAAATTAAAAATTCAGAACTAGCCCCTGAGCACATACACTAACAACCCTCCACACTTTTGACTTTTTAGGTAGTAGTCACTTGATCGAAAATTTGGTCTTTTATGTGAAAAGAGCAGTATTGAAGCAATGACCTCCCCCTTCCCTCCACAAGAAAAATCCTGCGTCTGATTTGTGCACTTTACGTAAGAAATGGTATTTTTTCAAAAGTATCATTTTATAGTTAAAAACTAAATGGTCATCGCTACGGAGGTATATGCATGGAATCAGATGCGCGCAAAGCACGTTTTGGTGGCATTTCAGAATTCAGGAATTTCAGTAGAAAATTCGGGCAACATTTTCCCTTTTGCCTCTTCCATGCCGTAATTAGTATGCATCAAGAGATCATGGTGAGAATGGTAAAGACTAGGGCTCAAGAATATCTAGAGTGAGTCTTTAGGGCACATTTGCTACTCGGGAAAAAAAGTGGGGGGCACGTGCCCCCGTTCCCCCCGGTTCCTACCCCCCTGATTGGCCCAATAACCAAAATCCCTTTTCAACATCATGTGATATAGGATTAACTTAAACGATATGACTCCTAAAATCACTGACATTGAGAAACATTTCCTAAATACGTAAAATCAGGCCAAAACTATTTACTTGCCAGTCCCACCGTTTATTTTTTTTACATATATATATATTTTTTAACTGATTACTCATAAAAACGCCTGGCTGTGGGAGTCAGGAGTGTACGCCATTTTTCTGGGAATTTCCGCTGCGGCTTTGGGCGAAACAGAAAACAGTTTGGTCGTTGATCTTAGCCTTCCCAAAGGCTGTTAGTGTATCTTCCCATTTTGTAAACTTTTCATGCCTTCTTTTAAGCAAAATTACCCCCAAAAAATAGCGAATAAAAGACCTATCTCACAATGTTTATGAAAATGGCCGGCTGCCTTAAAAGGTTTGGTGAGGAAAGACGAGAAAAGATTTGCCCCGGAAAAAAAAAAGTTTGAACGAGGTGGGACTCGAAACACATTTTTGTCCAAAACTGTCTAGGCGAACGGCTTACCACTACACCATCGTGATCTTTTTTACGAAATGCTTTTGCAATACTATTTGAATGTATCACGCTATAATACTGCAATATTACTGCAACTTAATTTAACTGTAATTTTATTTAAATATTGGAGGGTGGCGTTTGTGCTTATAATTTTAAATTTGACTTATACAAGCGGGCTGGACTGGAATGAAGCTGATGGCTAGGCTATAGCCTGGGCCTGTTACGTTAATTAACGTCTTAGCTATAAAAAAAAAATATATATATATATAGCCTAGGCCTATATATATAGCCTATAGGCCTATGTGCGAAGGCCCCTAGGCCTAATGCATTAGGCCTATTGCTTGTGTGGTTTGGTTATTGGTTATAACAATAAAATGAAAATATTTTTAAAAGACAATCTCATTTTCAGCGTTTGGCATTACAAGCACTTGTTTCCAACCATTTTCACCGCAAATGTTTGGGCCCTAGGCCTAAGCGGGGGACATTCATTTGTTTCAAGCTTCAGAAGAACTATTGTAGATCAGGAGTTAGAAATAGCTTCTTTTCACAAAGATCGAGTTATCGATGAGTGGAATGCTCTTCCTGATTCCATTGTTTCCACTTCTAGTGTTAATGCTTTTAAAAATGCTGTTGATCGTTACTTTGCTGCTTGTGGGAGAGTTTAGGGTTTTCGGTGGTTCAGGGTCTTTTATGAGGACTTAAGTCCTTCCTGACCCTTACTCTACTAAACTAAACTAAGCGGCGGTGCGCCTTTGGGCGGCTGCAAACCGTGAGTGTTGCTCAAACGCTTAGCTTTATTTTTAGCTCCATTAGTCTAGGCCTAGCAAATATAACCGAGACAGAAGTAGTACTACAGGTAGCAGAAGAATCTTCCCGTTTTTCATGAGCAACCCTCTTCACAGCCCGTTTCTGTTTGGAAATATCTGTAAAATAATGGTAGCATTTACGGTGGCATCCTCCGTTTTCCGGTATTAGTAAGACGTACAAATCATCACACGAATTGTTTTCAAGAAAACACCTGGATACTTCGGCCATCAAAATTCTCCCATACTTGTACACCATGCAAAAAAGTTCTCCAAGTTTTTTCGTTAAATGGCCTAATTTCCTCATTTGTTTCAAAAACATGTGCATAACAGACACTTTGAGACATTTTACTTTCGATTTTGATCTTTTTGGATACGCGGGAAGTATTACTGTGTGTATACTGCGCACACCTAGGCCTAAATTGCACAAGCGGACGACACTCCGTTCAGACAATTCCTAGACGAAATTTGATTGGTTGAAAAGTAATTTATGACCTACGTACATCTGACGTCAGTGGCTCCTCGTTCGTGGCGTTATCACAGAAAAGTGGGGATCTTTTCTTCATTATTTTTTTCATTTGTGACCACCTCCATGCGGGATTGATTAAGTTTCTATATGAAAGATATTTTATCTTCATATTCAACATTTTTCCTTCCCTCGCCGTTTGCGGGAGAACAAGACAAGACATTAGAGGCGAACGCCCCATAGTCTACTGGCTTTCTTAGATTTTCGTTGCTATCGTGGCTCTGACTTTTGTATCGTTGATACAGCGGAGGAGGGGGGGGGGGACCTTCCCTTGAGTGTATATCAACAATTCATTCAAACACACGTTCACAAACAGAATTATTACATAAGTTCTCTTTTCGGGTAATTTGAAATTTTTTTGGTGTATTTATGGGTAAGGAACGTGCGTCAATCCGTTACCTTCTTTTGTCCATTGACATATCACCGCAATGAAACCACTGTGCACGAAGCGGATGTGGGCATGTGGGATTTGTAAATGAGTCTAACCTTGGTACATGAACACCTAAACTGCATGGTCACACAGCCAGCGATTACATCAGTCACTAACCAAAACTGTGGGCGATATTCGTTACAATGTCCCCCTACCATTCAAAAAGTAAGCCGAAACATTTCTCTTAACGAAAGGTGGGGGGGACATTTGATATTATGTCCCTCTCCTATCAAAATTTGAGGGGACCCCCCAGGACTGACGCTCATGGATGTGATAAATGGTTTTCTACATATTCACTAGAAGCTTTCAAGTTTGAAAACTACTAATTTATGACTTCGAAGTATTTCGTCGTGCAAATATCTCCGAATTCACTCGGGAATTTTTTTTTTTTTCATTTCTATTGAATATTCGACAGCATACCACAAACACATCGTTGGAGGGTTCGTAACGTTAGAGTTCAAAAAACTCTCTCGATTTTATCTGTCACGTTTCTGCCTAAAAAAAGTTCGATCAAACTAATAAAGTTGCTTTTAAGTTAAGAATGTATTTTTCTACCCCCTACACTACCTCATTTCATATTTTCATCAAATTTGTGTCTAAGGTACCAGGTAAACTTAGACACAATCTAGTGCAATACATGGCATCTTTTATGTCATAAATTATACTACAATTAAATATGAAACATTCCAAATGGTATTCAGATTTTCCAACAATAATCGCTGGAGACTGAAATATGAGAAATTGAAATGGTATTTCAGATTTATTGAGACATATTTCAATTGACAGGTAACCTTAGACACAATCTAGTAATCTGGTGCAATATTTGGCATATGCATTGTCTTAAAATAGGCTAGATTGAGCTATCAACAGTTCCAAATGGTACCTCCGATTTTCCAACTATCGTCACATGTGACATTTCTTTTTTTCCTTTTCTTTTTGGGTGGGGGGGGGGGGAGGAATTGAGACTTAAATCATAAATAGAGAAATACATCAGTGGCGGTATGGTGGTATAATGGCCTGTGTTACGTTGTCTACAGTATCAACAACAGCCATGTCGATAGCCTGAGACCAGGTTGAAAGCCGTACTAACCACCTAAAAAAATAGTATGATCATCTAAAATACGTACTACATAGTCTATTGCACACAAAACGTTCTTGAAGTTTGTAGAAACAGGGTAAGGTCGAATTCTATTTATATTTAACAAAACAATTGGGATCACCTTTTAAATATCGGAACAACTTTGGCAATTGTTAAATTATCGCTAACGATCCCAGTCGAGTTAAAACTAAAGTTAACTAAGTTAACATTAAAAGTCAGTTGTTTACAAATAAGATAGATAACCTTAGTTACCGACAGAAGACCTTATGTCATCACAGACCGCAGACTTGTTCTGGCTTGAGGCAGAATTTAATACGCTAACCATGAACCATTTTCACTTATTGGGATATTAAATAGTTTTAAATAATTTGAAGCTATTGTTTTTCAGCAATCCAGGGAACTTTATTAACGGAAAAGCCACAGGCCATTAGTAATAGCACCTAGTAAGTTACTCACCATCCTTTGCACAATAATCGGGATGTTCTGACTTGTTTGTTTTTTAGTACTAATCGAAGACCAAGTTATCATTGAATCATGGTTACAATTGTTGAACAGATTACGGTAATTTTTCTTGGAAATGAGAATGATACGAGTTAGTTGGGGTTTCTGAAAATTTTCCGCTCAGACCTACTATGATCAGAAGAGTGTTTCCACAAATCGGCCATCATAGTTTTATAAAGCTTGCTGGTTGAGGTCAATGAGATCAGAACTGAAGCAATGCTATTGGTTGTTACAGTAAGTCAACATTAGTGAGAATGCTGTCGATAAACAAACACGACCTCTCAGTAACTCAGGTGGTTTTCGAACATTTTGGGTAAAAGCCATAAGAAAACCCAAAAGAAAATAAGTAAATCATTCTCTTGATTGATCATTTCGATATTAAAATCAACCATAATGTAGCAAGAGCTACTCTCGCCGTTAATTTTGTGTAACGTAGCTCAGATGATCTTTAATCAAAAGGGAAACTACTGCCAGTGGTCTGCAGGTAATACCAATAACATTTTTTTCTTCTGATATGGGACGGTGGTGTCAATGATAATGGGCTCTATGCATTCATTAAAAAGGTGAGATCAGCGCGGACACAAAATATTAAAAAAAAAATAAAAAAATACTCTAATATACTTCCATTTCCCCTTATAGTTACTTTTAGAAAATGCTTACCTTACCAAGTTACAAGGAATATGCATAATTCATTTTTGAGAGTCAAATATTCACTTAGGAAAACGCCGGATACCATCTGGACACCAAATGGTGTCCCACTTTAAAATGATTTTCCAAGTGTCTTCAAATCTCCACATTATTAAATTAAGGTCATCCAAAGTACCATCTAAAATGTTGCACACCTTCTTTTTAGGAAAATGAGTCATAGGCCAAGTTTTGAAAGTTTAAAGAAAATCTGAGTTTGGTGTCCCGTTTACATTGTGAAAATTGAAATCTTTACTGAAACACAACATTTTCCGTTGAATTTTTTTTTTCAACTTTTGACATGATTTGCATGCATGTTTCAAGTAGTCATACATGATCTGAAAGAAGACCATTTGTTGTTAACCTTTCATTTCTTGAATAGGAATGTAGGTAAAATGTCATAAGTTGGCCCCCTTATTTATGGAATCACCCTTATGCACAGGTTCAGTGTTGATTAACCTTGTTCATTCATACACAAGAAGATTATTGTGAGAAACAAGACAAAAGTTCGTGCATTATACTGTGCTTAATGCACGGTCTAGTGTAACCTTCCCAGCAGATGTTGGTATTTACGGCCGTTGGCCGTAGGCCTACAAACCTAAACACCTGCAGACACCTATGAGACAAATCTCTAAAGATCCAAGGTCTCTATATTAAGTCTTTCTTAACGTCTGATGATTGGCGATTGGCTCAAAACAGCATGTATAATCATAGTCATAGGAAAAAAAGTATTGAGTGCTACTGGGTGTAATTGATTACGCCGGCATACATGAATTTTTAATAGCTTACAGTCTGTACGAGCGCTACATTCAGTTGGAATCTAAGCGATGGGTCTCGGACGTTGGTATTACGAATGCAGTCACAAGCTGATGAATGAGTAATACGGTACATGTCAGTCGTGTGGGCTAGGTCTAGCGTTGATTATGCTTTCATTCATACATTTTTTGTTAACCAACTTAACTTCGAACAGAATGTTTTCAGTGTCTTCGCGAGTGTGGGGATGTCTCACCCCCACCACCCCCAAGAAAATAGTAATAGTTGACAAAGGGACGATGGTAGGGAACTCTGAAATACTGGTTGGAATTGGCTTCATTTCAGTCTAGCACCAGGGCCAAACAGAGAGAAACTGCTTCTTAGCAAATCAGAAAGTTGGCCAGGAAGAGAGAGCCGCTACATACTCCGGTCAAGTGTAAACACTCAAAACCTGTATCCACAGCAGCCACGACTAAAGATACAGATGTACCTCTGGAAGATTCATTGAACACCTCAACAAAAGTAAGGCAACCGAAGAAGCTCCAAATAGGAATTATCTTTAAGCAAAATGCAACATTTCAATTGCCACGAAAGCAACTGTTACTAATGTGTATTGCTTGGTACCAATGATTTGTCCTTCATTTTTGTTAGACTTACAGATATGCTCTCTGCACAGTATGTGCAAAAAAAAGAATCTCGAAACAGTATTGCGAGCTTACGCTTATGTTTAAGGTAAGCGACCTGCATGAAAACAGAATATGCTTAAGAACTCAGGTGAAAGCTCCATCGTACCAATCACTTAGCTTATTTATAGCTTCTTGACTCAGCATTCCTCTTAAGCAATGTTACACTTGTCTCTTTATAGCCTACAACATGAGAAAAATAGACTATTAATAGCCTACGACACATTATAAAATAGAGTGGTCATAGTCTACAACATATAATAAATTAAGTGGTCATAACCTATATGAGCCTATGTAACATCCGAGAAAAATGTCAAGAATGTACAACACCTTTTCAATTGGAAGCAGTGTAAGGGACCAAAATATAGGACTACTGTACGAATGAACATGAAAATTAAAAGTCACCGAATGACGTCAGAACGTCAGAATTTACTCAAGACTCCAAATTCAACCCAGAGGTGAATATGTTACTTGCATGCGAAAACTGCTATTATTCGCTCAGATTTCTTGTTAATATCGAAAAAATTTTTTTTTTTTTATAGAAAATTGACAAAAAGGAAATGCACACCAAATGATGGAAGCAAGCTGTGATACTGCATACACGTCTTCACCATAATCCATTTAAGGACATCACGTTAGAACATCAGTGTGTACCACAACGGTGTACACCGAGAAGTCCTAATGGACAATGTGGTCGTTACCACTATCGTGCTTTGTAATAAATGTGGTACGACAAAGCTTCCTAACAAATAACTGACATATAGTATCATCTCAGGACCACCAAGAGTCTCTTTTACGTACATTTTCGATTTAGATTGCCTGGAATTACGACTATTGGTTCATATTTTCAGGCCTTGGTCTGCATCTGGGCCCTTAATATAAAACGGTAACTCGCTAATGCAGTGATGGTGACTCACTGAAAGGGGAAGTGTAAAAACAAACAACAGCAGCAAGAAACTTGTCATAAGTTTGTATAACTTTGTTTCAAAACTTTGTCTATAGTACTGACGGGAAGTGAAACCTATGGAAATTGTAACACATTCGCAAAAATGAAAACTTGGGCCAGTTTCTTTATTTCTCATGAGGTCTGCATTTTTGTCTCTAGTTTTGATGAGATTGTGGTCCTACATCCATTTAAAGTCTAATATGTTCCTTCTTGTGCTCTTTACCTTGTGTGTTCGCAGTGCATAATTCCACTAGTTTATAATACTTGGCTATAGCCATGGTATACTCTGCTTGAAGGAGTGATCTCCTAAAATGTATATGATGATGAAGCAGGGGTGGATCCAGGTTTTCTCTAAGTGGGGGACGGGGGTGACAGTGGGTTTGACGATGTCTTGCGCATGGGTGATGCTCGTCCTGGGGAGTCTAAGGGGAGTGGGTGCACCTACCCTTTATAAAATGTTTTCTTACGTAGGATGATCATCCAAATAGGACTACATTTGATGCTAGATTTTGAATGTGATCTCCAGAATTTCTATTTTTTCAGTGATTATTATATTTCGTTCAACTTGTTTGATGACATATTTATTCTTAGAGCTAACCTCGGTGATTAAGAATGAAATTGTGAGAGATTGGTGCACAGTATAGAAATGATCTATAAACCACATTGTCCCACTTCTGTACCCTCTGTGTCACAGGAAAAGAAATGCTAGTCGAAATTTCAGCTTATGCTCATGCTAAGTACATGCAGAGCCGTAGCTGGGAGCATATCTTTAGGCGGGGGTGTGAAGGTTTCAACTTTCATAGCTGGTTGTATCTTTTTGTTTTCAACTGAGTGACGTCGCCACCACAACAGTTGTCAGCAGGGGACCCAGAAGTTTATAGACTGGAGGTGGTGCAGTCTTCACAAAAAGGGCACTCTCAGGTTCATGTTCGACGCAACAAAACAAAAATATATGGTGGGCAGAGTAACGACAGGACTATCTAAGCTGAGCGCCACCATTAGTTGGCGCGAGAGTGCAAGAAAACTTAGACTTTTCAAACCCCCAACCCATGGACGGAAACAGCATTTTTCGGTACTTCAGCTGCATATACCATATCAAATTGCTAAAATAACTCCGTCAAAACTCTCATTTTGAAGTAAAAGGTTTTACCAACGACAGACCCAGGGAAATGGGTAACAAAGAGTCTAGTTTTCTTCATAGGTTACAGCGTTGAGGCGCACACGAACAAATCGCATGCTGATGAAAGATTCTACTTACGTACGTGATGAGCGTCCGACCCTTTTCTTTGATTGGCCCATTCCCCCCCCCACCCCCCCTGAAAATCCCTTTTGCCATAGGCTCCAGAGTGGAGGCACACAGACAGTCTTGGTGCCAATACCGGCAGTTGGTGCGGAAGGCAATTTAACCCCTCCACTTGTTGTGACTGTGCTGTAATATCGGATCTGTAAATGCAAAGTGACCATCAGTTTTATATAATCCAAAATTTTGAACCTGAGAAATCTGAACCTGAGAAAATGTGTACTAATTCTCCAGATTTAATTAATTGGGATTTTAAAGGGAATAGCCTATTATAGCCAAATAACATAACCCTGAAAAAAAAGATTAATTAAAAAAACATCTGAAAACTCAAAGGGGTTAAACCATTCCCCCCCCCCCCACCCCTTCAACTTGATCCGCCAATATGAAGTATGAGATGGAAGGGGAGAATAAACAAATTTTGAAAATTATCAATGTATATTTTTCTAAGGTCTTGATCTGTTCTTTCATTGATCCAGGGACGTCGATCCTGTAGGGCAATGAGGGGGGGGGGTGGACAGCAATCCCACCAAAAAAAATATTGGAGTCAAACGTTTTTTCCCCCTCCCCCTTCATAATTCAGGTAGAAAGATAAAAATTGGAGTAAAACAATGTGTAAAAGTTTGTGGTATAAAGATGACTTAAGAGCTTCGAGAAAACACCATTTTAATTAAGTTTATGTAAATTATTATTTTTTAGTTTGTTAAATTATTAAAGGTGACTGATCATCTTATTAATAGCTCATGTAGCATTGCTCTTTTTATGATAACTGTCTGCAACCGTTACTAGTTACCGTAACTAGTGTTATGTTTCTCTTTTCACGTACTCGGGTACAACTAATAATACTATTATGATATTAATGCCGTATAAACATACAAGGTCGTCCAGTGTTTCATTGCTACTTGCAAACAGTATCGTTAATTCGTGACGTAAGCAGAGTGTTATCAAGAATAGAATGACGTCACATGTGTTTTCGACAGGAAAGTATATCTCCATTTCCCATATGGAGTTTTTTTTTTCAACAGTTCAGATAACTATTTACACATTTCTCATGTGAAATTAGGGACTCCACATCCACTAAAGACTCCTCTAAATATTATTACTGTAATGGACATAATTCGTTTTTCTTATATTACATATTACCAAATGTACTGTATCTTTGATAATCGCTGAACGGTGGTTCAGTACCATGGTAGCAGGATTACTTGAAATGTATTGTTATGTTAGGCTATAATTAATGTCGCCTCTATGATTCGATAATGTTTCAAAAGCCTTTTTAATAACTTTTAAATAATTCTGGAGAAGTTTGTTAATTACTTTAATTTGTATAATGTTCAGTCTGCAAGTGAACAAATATCTGACGTACATCCCCCCTCGAGAAGAAACACGAGTGGAAATGCTCTTTTAAAGTGTGATATGGAAGTTTGAGCGTGCCTTGTATGCATGAAGGAACCTATAATTTAGGGCTTCCCTGTGAGAGAATGTCCTTTCCATAGATTTCATCAAAACCCATATTGTGTCATATTATGACATAAAGGTAAGTGGGTTTTAATATATTTTTTTCACGTTTAAAGTTGAATCTTGTTTCTATGGGTGCATGAAACAACTATTCATGTTTATCCAGGCTTCTTAAAGCAATTTCAATCCGATTCTGGGTTGCTTTGTTACCTAAGACAGTGTTCGCGTTCCACATACTTTCATTTTCAAAATTCGGAGGCCACGAAAGTTCCTTAAGAGAATAATATATGTGTCTATATATGAGTATGAACACAAGTAATTTTTCTAACGAAAGGGTTTTTCGCAAGCACAAAGGCAGGGACACCCACTTTTATGAACATGTTTGCTCCCCCCCCCCCCCTTCCCACGCTGACATGAAAAACCCCACCTATGTTCAGTTGGAAACGCATTTATTTTTTTTCTTTTATTCGTTTTTCAGAGTCCTTGACTCCTCATTGTCAATCTGAAGAAAACACTGAAAGGGAAAATAATTAAACTAAAAAAAAAGCAAACGTTATGATTAATTGTGTAACTGTATGTTGTGTAGGAAACCCATGTGCATGTGCGTGTACATGTATGGCATGCCATATGTGTGCCCTTGTTTTCGGATGGGATCGAGGACCGAAAAAATAGATTTTAGGTCGTCTTTAGAAAATTCAATAGATTTCTTCTCAATATCAACAATAGACAGTGCATTGTTAAGATTAGGGTTGAAAAATGGAAAACAAAGTTGTGTCTGTGTGTGTTCATGTGTATGTGTGCGCTTGCTTTCGTGTGCAGGAATTTCTGAGTCCGTTTCGGGACACGCACCAGGGTTCCGACTACATATCGGAAAATTTTTGTCCCCCTTCCCAAAATAATGCACCTGCACTAATCACGTGCTGGCTACATTATATTGCATATGCTGTTTTTCAATATAATATTGAGTGCAACCCTTGTCGGTGATCAGGAATGACACAATCCACCTGAGTTGCAGAAATATTAACTAAACAGAAAGTTGCAAGGAGTAGCCTCTTGGATTCCAACTCAGAACTTCACACTTTCTACTATGGGTCAATCTCTATTCAGTCCGGAATGGTAAGAAAAATTAATAAAAGTCTTTCCTAATATTATAATGCATCACAATTAATTATGAATGAAACGTTATTTATTCAACTATATGTCGCTATGATCCAAACTTGTTTGATGGAGTTCATAACTTCGCCTACGAGTACGAGGTCCTGAATACAAGTAAGACCACAAAGTGTTGACTACGAATACCTGATTGTCAAATCCACGATTGCGATCTCATCAGTGCAATCAGTACAATCACAGAACCACGCAAAACCGTCAGTTAAAAAAAAAAAGTCAGTAACAAGAATCAATTAGAAAAAGATATTGAACGAAATTTGACAACCATTAATTTCTTGCACTTTTGACGGCAATGTGACTAAGGAACCGAAAGCACGATTCTTGTCTGAGATTTATGAATTTAAGTTTAAATTAAATTTGCTTACCGCATACAAGGGTCATTAATAGATACAAAATAGCATGCACGTCACAAACCCAGAGTACGAAGAACACCAAGTCAAGTGCTAGCACTAAGTACTGTAACATTTGTACTTAGCTAATATTACGTAACGTTGACAGAATTATTAACGGCTGTAAAACAAAGGTAGCATTCTAGAAAAACAATCATATGTTTGTAGGGATACATCCTTCATTATTACTTTACAAGTGTCAAGCTTCTTACCTACATTTAGTTTGTTATTGCTTTTGGATTCAATTATGTTTGTTAGATCGACAATAACAGCTGTTGTTTTGGGTTTCTCGGTACTGCCTAATCCATAAATGTTTAGATAGGATAAACGCAATAACAGTCACGACAATCTATTAATAGGAAATAATTTTCACATTTAATATCGATAACAGTAAACAATACATCTCACGCTCTATCAAACTTGTTTGTATTTTTTGGGGAGAGCTAATATGAGTTATTGGATTAACCGAATATCAATTCTAATATTGTGCCAAAATGATCACAGGTGTTTCTGAATGAAACTCAGCTGTTTAAGGTTTTCTTGCTTACCGGAATAAAAACTAGTTTTGATTTGTTTAATGCTTTAAGGGAAATACTATCGCAAATTGATTGGAACATAACTACACTTAAAACTGCAGGAACTAAATGCCTGTACATCTCAACGCTAAGGACTTGAAGTTATTTTCTTTTTTTCATAGTACACACATTGTTGTTACTCCTGAAAAATACTTCCAAAGTTAAAGGCTTTTAAGCCAGTAAATGAAACTGCTCTGTAAGGGTTTGGAATACTAGAAAGTAGATTCATGCAAGAAAGAAATATGTATAATATTAGTAAATTAGCAAGGATAAAGATTTCTTACTCAGAGAAAGTTATAAGAACACGTGTGAGAAAGAGAACTCCTTGAGAAAAGTAACATATCTAAACACATGTCACAATATAAACAGAGTAACACAACATATATACATAAAAAGACATGAACTGAAGAAGAGCTACCAATCAGAAACAATAACAACTGCATTAGTATGTACTCCTTTATTTCAACGTACCGTACAGAAGCGACTACAGCCAGAGCTGATGCGTGACTAATACACGTCCATTTTATGGGATAGACTGTTAAAGACGTAAACCTACGTAAGTACCACAGCATATGTTACACTGGATGTATCCATGAATGCTGCCCGATATGAGTTCCAGGTTTTTACACTGTAGACGACCTGTCCTAGGAAACACAAAATAGATTCTACCATGCTTGTTTTTTTTTTGGCTAGTCAGCTTGAACTGTGTTGTTCTGAAACTTAGTGCACTTTTTATTTCTTGTTTTTTAAATTCCTCATACTTTAAGATTTTACCGTTTTACCGCTTTCTTTACATCTTATTTTTCTTGACCATTGACTCTAATAATATTTTCCGATCGTTGCTACAACATCCTGTGTGTCCTGTTGTCACTGAACATTTCCTGTTTATTTCTACTTAGATAACATGTTATGTGCTTGGCAACCATCAATCAGCCATTTCCACCATCAATCAACCATTTCAATCTTATTACTCATCTGGTGCTAATTCCACAGTAACTCGTTTAGTCAGTATATTTTCCAAAGCATTATCAAATTCTTTAAAAGAATTTTGTAAGTCAATTATTTGAGGATAAAACATTTAGAAGGATATATACAAAGCATGGGTAATCTAGTGGTCACATTAGCTAGGGGTAGGCTCTATTGCGTTATGACGTAGATGCTCTTGCCAATCTATTAAAAAAAAGGAATCGGCAATGGAAAGGAGGTCAATGTTACTCAACCCTTTGTACACAAAAATACAAATTCCTGCATAGAGCCTTCAGTATTTGTTTTCAGTTCATAACAAGTCTGAAGGTTGCGCAAACTGATTGTGATGTAACTTCATATTAATACGTCATACTTTCATAGGCTACTTAAAGAGGGAGGCTATTGTTTTTTCCCCTCCCTGTGTATTAGGCAGAGAAAATTCATTGTAGTGCGGTATTGATATCCGTGTGTATGTGATATCTTATATCTCAAGCTAGATAACCATGCGAAGTGTCACACTTGGCACCCATTATTGCAGTTGTTTTAAGTATTAGTAGCCTTGCTTTAATGCATGTCATTTTGGGTCACCAGAAGTCAAACTGAACACCTTGTAAAACCGTATACTGTATCTGCAGGAGGGAAGTGAAACTTGATATAGTGTAATAGTTAATTTAGTAGCTAAGTGTTATTTAGTTTGTGTGATTGTGGTAGTCCATGTTGAGAAAGAAGAGCAACATATTGAGTTAGGTCCTCAAGCAGTGTAAACAATTTGTGTGAATGTGAGACATCAAGTGTAAAACATGTTGGATTTTCAGGTACATGTATCTAATATCACGATGTGACAGAGAGAAGCTGATTTATGACCATGTGAACAGCATACAGTATCAATCGGTGTGAGCAATGCCTGTCAATTGTCAACTTTCTACACATACAGGTCGTGTGACATGAAAACGGCAGTTTGGAGTATTGGGTGCATTCAGCATTGAAAATATTAAAGATAGCCACAAATTCCATCAAAACCCGTGAAAGATTGACCATTTTACAGGAAAATTAGTGTCTCACAGCTGTATCATGAATAAACATTGGCTAAGTTTGAAAATTTGTGACGTCAAGAGTTGGACTGCTACGATATGTCTTATATTAATCCTTTGTTTATGTAACCTTTATTTCAAGGACATTTGAGAAGTTTATATGCCTGGAGGGCTTTATTTAGGAAGTCCATATTTTCTTCTTCAAAAATATCGATATCACTTACCAATGTGAAACTCAGTAATTTAGTAACGTTCACTCCACGTCATCTGTTTTGTATTTTTCTCAAACTTTGAAAGAGTCATGTCTCAAAAACGGTAAAAGATGTAAACAAAATTCTAACTGATTTTCAGGGTTTTGCTTTGCAGCTTCTAAATGAAGAGTGCTCTTTTCTAGAAGCATGTCACACAACCTTTAACCACAGCAACTTCATATTGAAAGTGGGCTAGTTTTAATTAAACCATAGTACCGAAATTACTTTCCAGCAGCAATGAATCAGGAAGCCACATATATCCTACTGTGCGTACGCTAATTCTTAGAATATTATGGACATATTGGTATTTCTTGAAGTGAATGTGAATAGCTTATGAAAGGGTAGTCAGTATCCTAATTACCATTTATTGTTGGCTTATAATTGCTGCATGCACTCACATTGTGTTTTTTGCATTCTCTTCTTTGCTATAATCAAGGTATTAGTATCACATTGGGCTGATATAGCCTTATATTCTGATTAAGTGGATGTTAGAAAAACTACACGCTCATGGTCTTGTGTTCATGTATGATAGTAGTAGTAATGTACCTATGTCTTCTTTTACATCCAGGATGCGTTACCATTAAATCAGGTTGTAGTGTGAACATGGACAATCAATCTACATCGATAATTCATGACAACAGATGAAACAGCAGCATGAAGTACAACTACATTCGGTAAGAAATCAACAAAAGTGTTCACAGCGGAGCTAATCCATACCCTTCACAACCATTTGTCGTCACCACACCACCAGTGTTACTCTAAGTTTACTTACCTTAGGCAACCTTTGACACCATTGGCATACACATAGTAGTTAGCAGTTTTCCTACAAAACCACCCAATACATGGACCATCAATGTATCAAGTTTAATTGATAATTACATTGGAGACCAGGATGAGGCAAAGCATTTATTAAAGAGGGGATTTAAGCTAAACCTATTTTTCATATGTAATTATATGTGGATATTAAATGTGGATATTGTGATCCAATTCAATATTGTGGGTCGTTATGATTTGTAAATATTAGTAATTATAGTAATATATATTAATAGTTTTCTTTGTTACTTTATTTTTTTTAAATGACAGATCTATGTGTGTCTCTTGTGAAGATCAAAACTTATGTAAATTTCCCATGCATGTCAAACAATCACAATACAAAAAAATTACGATATAGAAACAAAAGAGGTTTATGTGAAGTTGAAACAGAATTAAAATATTATTCATCAATGTGAGCCTTGTGCAGTCATAACCGGCATATACTCTTGCTGCGCAATTGGACTGAAGTGTGATAACTTCAAATGCTTAAATATCTCAACAGTCACAAACAACAATTTAATGCAAATTTCATCAGAATGATTACACAAACATTACATCACACCAAGATTAATTCTAAAGAAATAACATACTTCAATATGTTAGTCGTCACAAACAGAAAAAAAATGTGATGATTGATATTACATTGTTTCAAATTTGATATCTGTTGACCTAACTTGAACCTGCGCCAGATACAACACTTACTTCCTAAATTTAAAATGGAGCATCTACACTCAAACAAGAAATCATGTGAAAAACCAAGCCTATGATTATAATCACATTTCAAAATGAAATTGTGCGGTATTGATGAAACATCAGTGATATGTGCGGCATTCTAACATAATGCCTTTGCATTGATGAATTTAAATTATAACTTGATAAATAAATCCCGTATTGCGAATAACACCTCTAATGGTTACCTGATTTCCTTTGGAATGTTAGACGAAAAAATTACTTGTAATTATTTCTAAACTAAATGGTACTTGTGTGCATCACATCAGTTGTCTTCCTTCCAACATGTGTATGTGCGTGTATATGAAATACAGTATCTCAAGAGCGACATATTTGATTAGTGTAATATTATTCATAGACAGAAATAATTACGTTTCTATTTCATTACAGAAAATCAAATCAAAGAGACTCAAGTATGTAGAATGTATATTTGAGGGAGACGTCTTTATGTTTTCAGTCCTGTCGGTGAAAGTGACAATGATGACGACCTCTTGAAAGATGCCCATCACCAGAATTACTGAAGAAGGAACTTCTTCATTTACCAACTTCATTCATGTGCTTCTGTAATTATTGTTGCCTCCATTACTGTTTTGCTCTATGGATGTCTGTTGTTCTCAGTTTGCTACACTGTTGAAAACGAACTTTTTTTGGAACAATGCATGCCATGTTGCATGGCTGTTTAATATCAGTAAAGTTAGTTTGCAAGATTACTCCTAACCCCTGACTTTTACCATCACCATCTGACGAACAAGACAGTGCCCTCAAAGTTTAACCAATGCCCATAGGTTCGAAGCGCTGCGTGACCGCACAGGTGAACCTGCCACAATTCTGAAACGGCGACCTTAGAAAGTGTTGAATAATACCGTCGATTGAGTGACAGCTCAAGCAGGAGAAAATGCCTTCCCAGCTAACAAAGTTACGTTGTGGTTACGTTATGAAATTACGTTGTAGTTACGAAATTTTGTAGACTCCACCCAACGTAATTATAACGTTATTTCAAAACCAAGATATAACGTTTTATTTACTTTGTTTTTACGTTATTTTACGACGTTTCTTTTTTACGTTAAAATAACGTTTATTCTGTACGTTTTAGTTACGTTGTGAAGTTACGTAATTATAACCAATTCATGAAAGGGCAATGTACTTCTTGAAAAAAAAATGAGGCAACGAATTTTTAATGATACACAGTCATCAATATTTTACTGCTATCTCGGAAAATAAACAATATATGTCATAATAAAATAGGCGATGATTGCATGCATGCTTCTTAATCATCACACATGGCAGCTTCAAATCAAGTTTATAAATTATTTAAATTACAGCTAATTAGCCTACAATGATATTCAATTATTCAGACAAGTACATCTTAACACTTTGAAGGATTTTTCATTTCTATGATCTTTCTAATGTCCAATACCAGAAAGCAGTGATCAACCAACCAAACACCAACAAATTTACCAGTCACTGCTATTGCGCAAACGAATAAAAGTTACTTTAAAATTTTACATATAAAACTTTTAAAGTAATTTCACATTTAAAAATACACACGGAAGACTAATGTGGAAAGGCGGAAAAAATCGAAACCATAAATACACTCAAGATAAAGTTTAAAAACGAGAGCAAAAAATGTGCCTTTCAACACAAAAATAATACAAAATATTGAAAACAAACAAAAGTTGCTCTAAAAATTATTCACAAGAAAACCCATGAAAGTCCATGATCAATGAGATTTCACCTTGAAACTTCCCTATGACCCAAGGCCCTAAGACTTCCTATGTCCTAAATACAATTATGTTCTAAATTTCGAGGAACTGTAAGGCTAAATGCCTCTACGTGAAGGAGCATAGAAGCTCAAGGTGGTCAGCTTTGCCAATTTTATCCCCATTTGCAACAGTATGGGCCAAGTGAAATCATTTCAAGGATCATGGGCTATGTCTATTTCTCAATGCAGATATCTCGATTAGTGTATACAAAAAAATGTTTTTACAATTCCTTCTTTTAAATTTGTGGATTCAATTTTTTTTTCCGTTTTCAAAATTTTCGTTATAAAAATTAGGTCCTCTCAAAAAAAGAAAAAACACTTTTTCTTTTACGAATATATTACTGTTATGCCACTGTAAGTATGTAACAAACATACTGTGCACCAGGTTTCCTAAATTGAACTTGTTTTAGCCAGTAGGGTAGCAACAACATTTTAAGTGGGGGAGGGGAAAACATGGGATAAAAAGCAAATTTATGCTCTAAAAATTTCAGCCGACCACATAAGGGAAGGAATTTGGCATGGGATATTGTAACATTATAAACTACAGTCAGATTTGGGTGAATTTTAGGGGGGCAATGCCTCCATTTGTGATACTACCTAGGTGAGTCCCCCTCCCCAGTTCCTACACCTACTGTATGGTTTTAATGCCACATGAATTATTTCTGTACAATGCCCCACTTATCTCTGTCCTGGTGAGGGGTGTATGTGGAGAAACTGTTGCTAATTTTTGTATTAGAAGGGGATCAGATGCAAAAATTGTAACAGCCTGGAAGTTAGGAAGTAACAGCCTATCTACCTATTTTCGTGACAACATAATTTTTGTCAGCATAAAAAAATGTTTAACTACTCAATATTCTTCCAGTTCTTTTGCTTGCCACTCATATACACGTCACACTCCACAACTGGTGCAACGGGAAACCTGCTGTACACACACCCAAAATAATCCACACATGCTGACTTGACTGCAGAGGTTATGATTAATTAGTTTATATCAATGAGATAAAAAAGATTGATATATTGCATTAACTTCATTGTTACCTTCTTAAAAAAATTATGCCTTTATGGTTACTACATATTTGGCAGGTGAAAGAAAGATCACAATTAGCTAGTAGTGTCCATTATTACAATTCCCTGCTGTCAGTCACTCACACAGATCAGACATCTGTTACATTTGAACTCTCGTCACTGCTAACAACACCGTGCTGCAGCTGCTGTACTTAAAGACAGTCACTGCATTACTACTGGCACTAACAGTAATGCAGTGACTGCATGTAAGTACAAAAGAGTGTAAAGAAAGATATACGGTAATCTAGTTTACAATTACAGATTCAGAGTTTCCTCTGTAGGTCACCTGTTACCACTGACAGGGGTACAATCCATATTTTGGTAGCACACACATGACTGGCATTGGTGTACAAGGTTTGTGGTGCATATGAGGATATAGAAACTCCAAAGCTCTTTTATTAATCTCATGTTTAGAGAACATGTTCAACAACATTTCTTGGACCAGCTGCAATATTTGAGAGCTACACATCAGGTTTCTGTCACATACAGGAAAAAATAGATTTTTCTTTTTCACCGGAATATTTATGCAAATTTCAATTGTGTGTTGCTTGCCCACGCATACTGACGAAAAACATGTATAGTAGATGAAAAGCATGAACTTCAACTGCTCTAGACATTCCAAAATTGCAGTAGCTAAGCATACACCTTAAAACTGACCACTATCTTTACAATACTTAACTACTACCAAATCGACAATCTGATTTTTTGCTGTGGTAAAAGTTGGGACGCTCCTCAACTATCTTCAACTATATGTACTGTAAATCAACAAACAGGCCAACCGTGAGTGATCGGTAAATAAATAACTGTAATAAATACCTGGGAAAGTCACGGTCAATGTTTTTTCATGCCTTCTTGATTCTCTTTCAAGAACCAGTGATCTCAATCTTACAGTAGTGCAGACACTTGTGCAAGCTGACTAAGACCCATTCCCAGTTACCCAGTAAAAGAATGTCTGACTGTGACCCAAGCACAGTGCCAAGAGATTGCCCATGATACAATAAGGAATAATCAAAATACAGCACAGTGACTATAGTATGTACCCATGTTCAGTTTTCATTCGCTGACTTCCTACTATCCATGTCCACTAGATTTCCCCCCATGTACAGTGGAAAACAGCATTTGCTGTATAATTGCCACATGAATCTCCATAGGAATTTTATCGAACTAGTAAAAAGAACATAATGGTTTGATCACTGGAAGGTGTGCAGTACATTCAAAATGAAAAAAAAAAAAAAAAATTGGCAGGTGTACAATGAGAGAGTGCTGCAATATGAGATAAGTCGAGAACAAACATCATAATCACGGCAGGTGGAGGACTGTATTCCATAAAAACAGTTTTCTCAGGAATCTTCTGTTGTAGCCCTACTGACTGTGAGGCGGCTGTCTTCACATAAATCCATAATCAGTTTCCATACAAATACACTATCCTGAAGCTGGCTTTGTGTGTCTAGAAAAATACTGTTATTTCATACCACACACTTAGTGAAAAGTGCAAACAATGATTTCTTCCAGATGGACTGCTGTTTAATATTTTGCTTTGGCTGTATACGTGCAATAATTAGTAAATATTTCCAAACCGAAGAGATTTACATTACTTGATAGTGTTACGTACAATCAGGCTGACAAATGTCTACATGATTCTGCATCTACAGCATACATCTTTTTGAGATAAACTTTTGTCTTGATGCAATCCAAACTCATCCAAGACTTGGGGTTAATTATCCAGAAATGAAGTACATACTGTATACGGACACATATTACTGAAAACTGGTTGAAAAGAAATTAGCAGTAATGCACTGGACTCAACGATTCTCAAACGATAGGTCGCAAACCAACTGTGTGGGCTGGCGGATGTTTTCAGCTGTGTTGCAAAAAACTACAACGGTTGCTTAAGCCGAAAACGACTTCCAGACTAGAAGAGCTATCGTAGTCGCCTCTCACATCAGTCCATCCCAGCTCACCTTCTTGTAATGCTGTGTAGGCTCACAGTATGTCTCTTGCTGTAGCTAAGCTTTTAGATTTTATCCATGTGTACTTGATAGTAGAGCCACCGGTGACATTACAGTAGATGTAGTCAAAAAGGTTTAAAACAGAAAAGGTGTGAGAACAGGTTCAATTCAGGTCGAAGTTTACATATACCCTCCTTGAGTGCTACTGTACATGCTCCTGCCAAACATGTGCAACCTGCCATGCTGTGATAGAAAAATAACAAACCTTAGTTTATAACTGAATTCAATCAAAGGCCTACCATGCGGTACACTAGGCTAGCGTCATAGCCGATTGTACAATACTTTAAATAACTTTATTCTCATGTGAAGCCTAATGATTCCCTTCATCTTGCACTCAAACAAGTTGTGAGCTGCTGGACAATATTGGTGGTTCATCTTTACCACGCAATGCTGTCTTACAGACTTTCCTGGCCATAACAGAGAACTGTTCCATTATCTCAAAACATCCTTTGCATAGGAAAGGTATATCAACAACACATTAATGTACAGTAGGACTATACTATACTGCAATTGTCTGTTAATTTGTTCTTAAAATCAAAGGTGGAACACAACTGCGTGTTTGAAATGAACGTAATATTTGGCACTTAGAAGTCAGGCCTGTGAAGGTCTACAACATATATTCACATTAATAATAACTTGTAAATCATAACTTGGAACTGTTGTCCGAGTCCTAATCCAAGGTCAATGTAAAGTAATGAAATCACACTCACGACAGTACTCAAAAAATAACAATGCCCCTTCAGTTTCACAACTGTTCCAATATTGTGCCCAATATACTTACACAATTTTTTTTTTTGTAAGTGCAAGTGTACTCAGAGCGGAACACCAAATAGTAAGTTCAAAACTGCTCCAAATTACACGACGCGAATACCAACTTTTGGAATCCAAGGCCCTAACTCTTGGGAATTGAGACCATAATTTCCAGGTGTAAGTTACTGTACAACTACATACTTGCATCATTCATTGACTATATATGTACAGTACCCCGAAATTGGCGCACTTAAGGAATCCATCGCCGATATTTTAAATGTCACAAACGAGCCCTTGTTTAGAGGAAACGTACCTGAAATGGGTTCATAATCGTGAAATAGTAACGTTGCAACAGTGATAGCGAGTAATTTTTGGAGGAAGCGCCAAATTTGGGGTACTGTATATACCATTCTACTTCAACATTCACTACATGAAATTCAAGAACTTTTCCGAAGTTTGGGCTACTACTACAGTAGGCCATAAATCATAATACTGTAAAATTTAGGCTTAGTCAGTACAGTGTATTGTAGTGTAGGCTACGCTGAGTTACGGTACTCAATGTGTGACGTTAATTGATGTACAGGCCTCCATTTCACACTCAGTGCACACGGCAGCACACGGTACACCGTACAGTACTTAGTCTAACCGCAGCTCAACCGGTTTATACAACAAAGTCCCCTTGTTGAACAAAACGCACAGATTATCAGGACAATTATCAGCTATAAACGTCGAACTGTTTCCGAATAACGATGAATGAATCTCATCATAATCATACGGCTATTAATTGCTGTAAATGCGAGGCATTACTTGCAAACTTACACGTACAGTAAGTATCAATCGAACGATGAGACTTCAGCAGCAGAACAGCTTCGTTCGAGCACGAGTTTCTTCTGTTGCAAATTCAGACAGCCGTACGTACGTACGCGTTAGCAACGAGATTTTCAAACTGCAGTTCGCGCGCTTTTGTTAGTGGATTTTGAAATCCAAAGTGCAAGTGTATTACATATTATCCGCGCATTTTACGCAAGGATTTGCCAACGGTTGGCAACATTTTTGCAGCCAGTGAATACTCAGAGTTTTAAAATTGTAAGCATTTGCACAAGTTTAGCTGTTTGCCAAAGTAGCGAAGTAGAAGTAAGGTAATGAAAATGAGTAAAGGCCGGTAAAAAACAAAACTGGGCTAGCTACTATTTGACGGCGACGGAAAGGGGCCGGGCGAGGGTTAGTAGGCCCTATGTCACATTTACGTTTTATTAACGTCTGTCTAACACCGATGTAATCAATCAAAGTATAACGTTGTAGAAACGTTAGTTTGAAAACGTTGTAAGAACGTTGGGATTTTACGTAACTTTGATTCGTTATAATTACGTAATATTTACGTATCTCCGAGACCAACGTAATTATAACCAAAATGAAACGTTGTCAGATCGTTGTTAGGCAACGTTGTACAAACGTTGTGACTTTACGTAACTTGGATACGTTGCATTTACGTTATATTTACGTACCACTGACACCAAGGTAATTATAACCAAAATGAAACGTTGTCAGATCGTTGGTAGGAAACGTTGTGAGAACGTTGTGATTTTACGTAACTTGGATACGTTGTATTTACGTTATATTTACGTACCACGGACACCAACATAATTGCAACCAAACATAACGTTATTAAAACTTTTTATTTTAAAACGTTGTATATATACGTTGTATTTACGTTACACCAACGTAACCACAACCAAAATATAACGTTGTAGTTACGTAGTGTGTTAGCTGGGTTTAAATTTCGTTTGGAATCCTCACAAACTTTTAACAGGCAATCCTGTGTTTTAGGGAATGTCATCTGAATACCTCTGATACCAGACTCATAAACAGTTGTAGTTACTATTTTGGTAACCACAATTTCTGGTGTTTTCAAGTGTTTGTTATAACTACTGAAAGCTGGTACCATCAAAGAGACTGAACTTGAAATTCTCTTTTCAGTCACATGCAGGTCCACGTACGTATGTCAAATTACTTCTCATTGCTTGTATGAAAATATTTCAGTAGATGTCTTTCTCCTGATTATACTTATTCAAATAGCATGTTGTAGCAGTCTTTATGTGAGTTTAAAGAGGCTCATTGAGTTGTTTTGTGAAATTCACTCAATTTTTCTAAACCGGTCAAGTTTCCTTCACATACTAATGACAAAAAGTCAAACTAAAAGGATCCCAAAGTTTTACATACGTTGGAACATATATGAGTGAGTAACCAACGATTAAATTTGGTTTTTGAAACTTTGTGACCAGATATTTTCACATTAGTACATTCACATGCACACAATCAGAGCAAGTAACGGTCAAAAATTTAAAAAAATTGACAGTTTCCATATAACTACTGGATGTGAAACTTGATTAATTATGCTGATTGTGAGTATTGTCGTGTGTTTGTATACTTAAAAATCACCTCAATCTTTACTGATATCAACTCAATGAGTCCCTTTAAATATGCTTTACGAGACCCCTAATTAGTGCGACAACCATGCAAATACTCTGATAGGCCTATCGAGATTTACTGGTTTCAGTTCAGTTCAGGTTATAACATGCATGCGAGTTATTGGATTGAGAATCTCAGTTCATGTTAACCATTGCAAACACTCGTTTAAGTCGTCGCTATAGTTGGCAGGCAAAATGTTACAAATTTGAAAAGTTATTACCACTGGAAAGTCCTTGGCACTGTGTGTGATTATCATGACTGGATATATTTACAACAACTTTAGTTTTCAAAAGAAAATGATGAAGTAATAGATTTTTGCACAATTATTGATCAATCTGCTCATGCGCATGTTGGTATGATTGTCAGTGCACGCCACAGGAGTGTAATTGACATCAAACCAGGAAGCTCAGTGTATATCTGTCCCTGCGGTGGCTGCGTGACTAGAAGGAATAAGATCATCCAAGTGAAATCAGCTAACTCTCAAGATGATGTACATGTTGATCGCCATATTGATGACTTGTCTGGTTACAGGTTCTGCCGCTCAGGGTGGTAAGTTCAACTTAATTACACTTTTTGAGTGACTTTCACGTAATTTTGTAACACCTTTTCTAATAATCTCCCATGATATCCTGTGGCAACTTCGTCAATGGATGCTGCAAGAAACTTCAACCAGTGTAAAAAACCTATTTCAGTTTTCCAGAAAAAAAAATATATATAATATATTTTCTCTGAGCGCTTTCTAAAATGCCTCATCTCATAATTGTATGTTACATGTAGGCAGTCGCGTCCGTAGGGTGCGATGGGCAGAGGGACCAGCTTTGTAGAGTATCAATTTTCCTCGACTTACATGGGGAGGGGTCAGAGGGGAGAGCTCCACTTCCCCTTTGGACAATTGTTAGCATTATATAGTAGTAAGGTGGTAAATCGTGCACTTTTTGGCTATTTTTCACCGAGTAGAATGTTTACGTTTTGGAAACTAACTCAATTAAGCCTATTATTTCGTCACATGTTGAATTTTTAACATCCATAGGCAAACAAACTGTCAAAGATACAAAAACGTTTGAGGAATGATCATGCAGCTGGTGCGTTCTTTACCGCGTAATACTCATAGGTATGCAGGACCAAGGGAATGGCTACGATTTGGTTTTTAAGGGGAGGGGCAACAAATGAATGGGGGATTAGCAAGATTATCAAAACCGAAGAGAACGTTTTATTATCTCTCTAAGTATTACCTGGATGTTGAGTCTTCAGACTGTTCTGACTTTGCCGTTTGTGGAGAGATTTTGTCCCTGCGTCAATTAGGTGGAGGGATGGAAGTTGAGAATTCAAAGGAAAAACTGTCAAAGAGGACCGATACCACCCTTTGGCGGGAAGTGTACAAGAAATGTTTGGATAAAAATACCCCCTAGATAGATGAAATTCATGGAATAGACGGAAACTTCACAAGCAAGCTCCTGATGATGATGATGATGCTGATGTCAGTATTTTCATATCCGATACACAAGTTTTATTCACCTCTTTAATCCACGATTACGTGTATTCCCAAGGGTTGTCCACTTTCTCCCGAATATTCGCGTAGGTAGGGGAATTGTCCCCCTCCCCCTCCCTTCTAACACGCCAATGTGTGTAAACCTAAGTATTTCAATGAGAGGCAGAGGATTCAATTTGCAATTTGCGTGATCAATGTAGTGTTAGAAGCAATAATGCATCAGAATTAAAGTTACGTCATTGAAGTTATTAGGCTTTTAAGAATTATTCAGTTCCAGCTTCAAATTCATAGATCAGTGGCGAATCCAGGATTTGGCGGATCCAGGATTTGGCGGAAAAAGGGGAGGGGAGGGTGGGGCAGCAGGACGATGGCTGATCGCCGTCCAAGGGGAGGTATCAAAAAGGAGGAGGTGTACCTGTCAACTTTGAGAAATTTTTGCTAACGTATATAACGGTGGGCTAGATGCAAAAGGGTTCTACATTTAATTCTAGATTTGAATTGAACATATCTTCAGGAATTCTTACTTTTTGAGTAATAATTTCATTTTTTCATTTTTCTGGGTGAAATATTAATTAGTGATCATTTTCTGGGTAATTGAGATTTTTTCCACCTGGTACAGCCCTTGCAATCAGCCCACACCTCTGCCCAGGTCATAGTGATTCGTGAAAAGACTGATCTTGCGGCAGGGTTAAAGAGGAGGAAGGGAAAACTTTTGTTAACATGGCGTGGGCTGGATGCAAAATCGTGTGACATTTGATGCTAAATTTAAATGGAACAGTTCCTTTAAATTCCATTTTTGGGTAAGAAAAAAAAGAATTCCTTTTTGTTTCAGCCATAGTTTTTTTATCTTTCTTTGTGATTCTGGCATTCGTGGACCCGTTTTCTTTTTTTTTCACATAGTACATCCTCCGCATCCCAGCTTAGACCCCTGAGCAGGTCATAGTGATTTGAAGAAACAACTGATATTGAGGGAGGTCTCTACACTGAGGGGGTTTTCCTTCCCCTTTAGAGTTTTCTTTAACAAAAAAATCTCACTTTATACAAAATGATGCAATTTTTTGTGCTTTTTCGTATGGGTGACTGATAAAAATATAAACAGTGGTGGAGCTGGCAGTTTCAGTCAGAGGGGGCAAGCAAGCTGTTTAATGGGAAGTAGAACTATAATTAGTGTTCCTTATTGAGAGGGTTGCAGCTCTTTAGTCACCATTTTGCCTCCAACCGTGTAAGAATTGTATGCACATCCATGTAGGATACATGATTTGAACAAACATGTAAAACGGGCCATTTATTGCTTATCATGAATCAGAAAGAATCAATAAGGTCGCACAGTTTAATTCAAAATGGCGCCACATAACCAATTGTCGCACCCCTCTCTATACAGGAACCATAATGACAATCTAAGCGGAGCCACCATCAGTTAACGCAGAGCGTAAAAGAAAATTTGGGTTTCAAACTCCCAAGATGGTCTGAAATAACACTTTTTGGGTGTAAAAAACTGCATATGCACAGTCTTGAAACACCAATCAAATGTTTGTAATTTCTCAAATTAACGAGAACAAAAGTAAATCTATGAAAACACTAATACATATCAGATGGAATGAGATACTGTCATAATCATAAATTATGTATCCTCTTTCATATATTCCTGGAGCACATGTGGAATATTTGATTAGGCATGCGCATATCTTTATACATCTATCCTCTACATTGCCTTCACAGGCTTAGCAAGTAAGTTCCAAAAGTGATATTGTCAGTATTTCCGCTGAAAAGTCTGATCAAATTTGCACATTTGATGATGAATACTGCGCTTGCTTAAATTGAAGGCAGACAATTCGCAACACTATCATTATTTCCTGGATGCAGAGGGCGCTGATCTACTCTAACTTACATTTTCTTTACCACCAGTTTTAAATATTTTTTCATTCTCTATCCTTTTTCTCTTTTTTTTTTGAGAATTTCTTTCTGCTCTCCTTTTATTTGATTACTTGTTTCTTTGATACCTTTTTATCATTTTATCTCTTTTATGAGAAAAGCTGAAAAGGTAGCCATTTGAGTAGCTCCCCACTGAATGAAACTTGTCTCAGTTTTGTGGTTACATTTTATTTCTTGGTATGTTGTCATCAGAGGGTATTGAGAGGTTGATAATGATACCATGGGGGTATTGTTCAAACAGCTTAAACTTTAGACGTTTCATAGTACATGACAAACTGATACCAGTGTTTTAGTATGGGCTGTTCTTCAAACTATGTGTCTGTGTCACTTAGTTTGTCGCAAATAAAGCAATCTAGAGAATGAAATCTCTGCGACAGTTTTAGTTTGTATCAAAGGTATAAGTGTATGATATGTTTTTCTCTCACTTTATGTACGTCAACTGCAGTCAAGCTATATTGAAGTTTTCCATAGAATAGGTTCCAACTTGATGGTTCCACATAGCAGGATGATAATTTCTTGTACGAGTTAGTTCTTTTCAGATCACCCAGAATTTCCATCCAAATCACAGGATTGCTTAACCTCGAGCAAGACACTAACGGCGCAAAGAGTTATGGCACAAATGCCTGGGATTGTGTAAAATCATAGTTGAAGTCTCTTGAAAGTGGAAAGCCGTTTTCCGTGGGCCTGCTCGGCCGCCCTAAATCCGCCCCTGGAGATACCATAACCTAAGAAATGTCACAGTTTACGCTGTGAGTGATCTCAATGCATTATATTTCCCATGAAATGTAGAATTATGTTCTGAAATATACAAAATAAGTTTGAAATAATGAGCATGGAGATTGTTTCATTACAATTGAAAAGAGAACCGTCCATAGTTCCTACGCAGCATCGTTCGCAATTTTCGATGGGTGTTGGGGGGTGGTCAGATTTTGTATAGTCTTCATTTCCTAGAAAAACATGAGACGGTGTCTTACTAAAGGAAGTATTTTTGAAATAAAATAATTCTGAGAGACAATCTATGACTAATTTTTACTACATATATAGTATTGGTAGCTTATATTGCCTTTTCACAAATTTTGAATTTTGAAAAGTAGATCATGTACAACTGATCTCTCAAATTCTCTGATTGACCCCCCGAATTGCCTCGTGGGTAACGGTATTACCCAGTCCCAGACAGCTTCGTCTGGGGAAGCCACTGTCAAGTCTGCGATTGCCGGGCTTCCCCTCCCCCCCCCCCCCATGATTGTATGAGTTACGTAATCGTACTTGCCGGATTTGCACATTCGGGACATCCAGTAACCCAAAAGAACGTACGATATCGTATAGGCTGAAGTTAGTACCTCAAAGAAAAATGCCATTTTCGGCCATCTGGAGGGTTTGTGAAGTCAAAAATTTTCTTGTACGCTCTGGGATGACCCTAACCCTAGCCCCGTTGTTCTGTTTGGATATTCCTGGTGCACATTTCCTCAGGCCAGTCCGCCGCTCTAAAAAGCCTAGACACGCGCCTGATACTCCTTTCACAGACGTGTGTGAAGCATTAATTTGCTTGTTAAGTAATATTGTTATGAACCGTGAAATGTCTTATCATTCCTGCACACATTCACAATGCAATTGTAAGACACAGATATGCTTCGTTCCCACAATTCTGCAAGTAGGGGCCTACCTCAGAACCTCCGGTTTCTCTTCTCGTAATGTTAATGAGCGTTACTGCAGAACCGAAGGGGAAACCTATGGCAAATGGGCCCCAGGTCATCAAAAATTGCAATGCGTGCTTTGATAAGTCAAACCTATAAGTTAGTCATATATGTCCCCCATGCATCCATTTCAAGTTGGATTCACCCCTCCCCCCCCCCCCCCCGCACAACTGCAATAAATTCGCCCAAAAAAGTACTTCAGTAATTTCTTTGAAAACCTCAGCGGTGATTCTACTCAGCTTTGAAAAGTCATTACCGGAATTCTCCACAAGAAACATAATAGTGACTCAAATAAGCCTTTTGTAGCTGAAAACATGTGGCTGATGCAATACTACTAACTCCACATGCTCATTTTATCAATCTCTCTTACTCAAATGGAATATTCCCGTCTGAACTGAAAATCAGCAATTTAGATAGTGTCAATTTTCAAATCTGGTGACCAGAAATGTTTCTCAAATTATAGACCAATCTCTAGTTTGCTTTCCATTTTAAAAAATTGTGAACGTCCATGCATTGATCTACTCTATATCATTTCACTTCAAAAGATAGAATTCTTTATGGATACCACTACGGATTTAGCAGACATCGCTCTTCGTATATGGTAGCCTTAAAGGGAAATAGGAAGATCAGAATGTAACAACACAGCATAGGCCTACAAAGAAATAGTTTTACTCATTTTTAAGCCATTCAGTGTCATCAATAAACATCTGCAAAACTTTTATCTCCTCAAAACATTATGCATCTGATGAGTATGGAAGATTCATCATTTGAATTGTGAAAGTTTGGGTGAAAAAATTATTGTTGAGCAAAAATAAAAATAACTGAATTTCTATCTGTAGGAAAGTTATTTCTTGAAAAGCAGGCCTACTGTTCTTCCTCATTTTGAATAATCTATCATTCTATGTCCACAAACATTACTTTTAAAGTTGTGGTTGTTTTCTGTAAAGCAAACGCCTTATTTCCTTTAAGCTCATTGATTAAACTGCACAAGGTCTGGATAATAAATTTACTACAGCTGGTATTTTTTCGACCTTTCTAAAACCCTTGACACCATTGACTATCACATAAAATTCTTTAGTTGTTTTGTGTACGAGATATAGCACCTAACTGGTTTAGTAGTTATTTTCACGATTGATGCTAATACGTTCATTTTAATAATTCCTCCACAAATTACACATTGTCTGATATTAGTGTACTACAATTTTGCATAGACTTGTAGTACTCTTAATTACTCTTCATGTGAATGATATTTGTAGGTCTTCGATCAAATCAAAGTTTATTTATTTCCTGACGATAGTACTGTCTTCAAAATAGTGACTCTCTTGCTGAAGTAGCTTTTGAATTTTCTCATAAGCTATCTCAAATCGGCTTAGATAATTTTATTGTGAAAACTAAATTAATGATTTCTCATAATAGGGTTACTGATTCAAGTCAAATTATTACATTTCTGGTGGTCATTTTATTACTTCTTCACCTCATGAATTTTTTTTTCGAATCACAACGGTTGAAATTTTTAATCCTCAGGAACATATCTCGGAGGTTGGCAAAATAGTCTCTAAATTAAATGGTGTTATCAATAGACCCAAACATTTTGGCCAAGGAGTACACTTTTATCTCATTTGTAATGTACTTGTGCAGTACCTCATTTTTTGTTTGTTGTAATACACATACCTGACTGTGCTCAATGATGAGAATAGGCCAAGCAATATTGGAAATATTCTTGTTAAGTCCATAAACGTATGAAACTAAATGTCGACAACTTCTTTCAATCTGCTCAGATTCTTCGTATTTATATAGATACGGATCATCTGAAACCGCCTAAAATTATTGATTAGGACCACGAAGCCTACGACGTAGAAGTCGCACATGTACATAAACATTGTGGGCTTTTAATTCATCATGTCGTGATAATGAATTATTCATGAGGCTGTCTCGAAGGTTATTTATTGTAAAATGCTTTACTATTTAAAAATATCGTTGTGGACCAAGTGGGTGTACTTTATGGGAAACTGGCTAATTATTCTTGAATATTCTCCGTTTGTCACATGTAATTTGGGATGGTTTGGAATATATTTTACTTACAACCAACACAGCTATCACACTTATAACACTAGGTCCAAAAACCTTCTACACCATGCTCTAAAACAAGCCTAAACTCTTCCTTCCCAAATCCGAAGAACAGGTTTTTATTTCTGGAATTCTCTCAGCACTGATATTAGAAGTATCACTTCTTTACACTAAATGCATTCAAACCCAGGTTAAATTTTTTCTCCTAGATAACGAACAAATGTACCTGCATAAATAGCTTTTAACCCCTCCTTTTATTTTCGTTCGTTTCTACTCTTGAACTTTCTTCCAGTTTCGTTCTTCTTTCTTTTTTATTTTTCTTTCTGTAAGGGGACTAGGATAGGAAAGCTTAAACTCATTTCTGGTTGTCTCTACTTCCACATTTTACTCATCTTTCATTAATGTGTTAATTTTTGTGCTATTCTCTGTATATTCATGTTTAATATTATCAATCACATAACTATTTTTATGTACAAAGCTCTTTATACGTGGATTGTTGGAAAAAACCTTGAAACTCCTTAATTCCATTACTTATGATGAAGTCCACACGGAACTAATCTCACGGTATCCATCCAAGTATTTTCAAACGCATGTTCTGACTAAATTTTATTACACTTGTCAAAATTTGAGGCATGGCACGACTGTATAAACCTTATGGTCTAGGTAAAATTTGGACATTTTTATGGTCGTAAATGCTTTCATTTTATTCTACAGTCTCTCAAACATACATATTTTGATATGTTTGGGTCAGGGTTAGTAAAATTGTAATTTGACAACTTCTCAAATGTATTAGTTGTTAATGTGTTAACTTTAAGTTATTGACTTATTAAGTATATGGCAAACCCCGTCTCTCCCTCCCCCTCTCAAAGTTGTTACATTTTATGCAGACATTTTGACCCAAGTGTTTTCAAGTTATTTTGTCTCTCATTTTGAATTTTAGGACGTTACCTAAAGTACCCATGTAGGCTGGATATAGACTCAATAGCTAATTTACACCACGCTGAGTTCAACGGAGAAAGTTTTATTCCAAAATCACGTTTTCACGGCCACTTTAAGTTTAAGTAAAATACATATTGTTATGTATGGGTTTTTGCATGATGGGTTTTAAGCCTTGGTATGACTTCCCAGCGACGGATATCCCAAACGTTACAGAAAAGTTCCTGTCACAGAAGAGAGAAAGAGAGAGAGAGGTGGAGGTGAAGAGAGAGAAAGTTCGATTTGATTTGATCAATCAGAGTTCCATTTGTTTATTGATTGGACTGGCACACACAAATTAGATGAAGAATCAAATTGATGATTGAAAAATTGATGAAAGAGTTACATAACAGTGTCAGAGAAGGGCGAAAAACGGAGAGAGAACAGATGGTGACACAGGTCTAAATTGTTACAGACTCAGGTGTGTACGATGTTCACAGTTCGACGACAAGATTACCAGTGGGGAGCCTTATGGTTCTAGACTTTTTCCGGGGTTGAAAGTCATAAGGTCTACCATGACGTTGACCAATCAGAATCACATAACCGTATACATCAACGTATGCAAATCGTTGCTACCCATGCATTGACCAATCACGTAATATTGCAAAATCTTTCCAAGTAAAAGTGCTTGCCCTTTCCATTTCTGATGTGTGTCATTATTTATTCAGACTGATTTAAGGCAGTAAAGCAAAAGTTAATAAATTTGGGTAAACACCGGAAACTGAACTTTGTATGACCTCTGAGCACGGTAGAGCATAACGTTCACCATATATAACAATACAGATATTTCAGGATGTCATGAAAAAGGAATAGAGGAACTCCCTAGTGCGTCTCGATCTTGTTTGCTTAAGTTATGGTACTTTAGAAAAGATATGGCGGGAAACTTGGATTTTTTTTCAATAACGACGGATGAGAATCTTCACGTCGTTTCATTTTGGGCAACAAGTTGTTATATTTTGGACCAAGTTTGAAAGTTGTTACATTTTGCGCTGAAATTTGTTACATTTCGAACCAAGTTTCATAATTGTTAAATTTTGGGCAAAAGTTGTTACATTTTAGACCAAGTTGTCACCTTTTGGTCAGTTGTTATGGAATGGGTCTTAACAGACCCGCCACGTACCTTCAATTGAATTGGCTGGTGTGATTATGTATCCCTGTGTTATTGTAATTCTCTGAAACTCTTTCACGACACCGATCGAATCTTGTTATTACTTGGTGAGATGAGCGTATAAATATGGTTTGTTGGGAGATGGTAAGAGAGGGGAATGTAGAGATTAAGAAAAAGAGAAGGAGAATTCATAATGATTCTTTCAAATTAGTGTCTGCTGGTACATGTAAATATATAATTTTCTTCTCAGGTGTAAAATTTTCAAGAGCGTGTGAGCACAACACCCTTTCAATAAGCTGCCCGGGAGCCACTGTTATCGAAATTGTTGAGGCGAGTTACGGACGTAACGCTGGAGGAGATGTGTGTCCTCATAGCTCTATCCTGGTAAGTAATACCTTGCTGTAACAATAGTTGCATTTCAATAATATCTTGACAGGCATGTACCTCTTCACTGTGGTAGAGTATCGGAATGCAATAATGATACATCCATGGTGACGAGGAGGGCATTGTCAGGTAATTTATCAATGCCATGAAATGTTTGCAAAAAATGAGTAAATTTGCAAAAATATGTTTGTAAAGCTGTGAATTGTGGGGAGCAACCGCTTCAGGATACTATCAACCAAGCCAGAGATGAATTCTGTCAGAGTATACCGATTCCAGAGACAGTGAGTCTGCCCGGAGGTGAGACTTTCACAACATTGGCTTCTTTATGGAGCTCCACGGGGTTTGCAGAGGTGGTGGTAAGTGCTTGGTCGTGTTACTATAGTGCACATTTGGCATCTTGGCGGCTACAAGCTTCCAAAGTATGTATAATCTAGGAATCTTGTAGAAAACACATTGGGGTAAGCATCTAAAATGAAAGCTCTGAAAATAATCTTACCATGAGTAACATTTCATCAACGACAGCCCCTTGAGCTAAAAAAGAGCATTGTTTTGAGTATTTTGAGAGAGGGGATATACCTGCCCGGCCCTGTGTATTGAGGATGGGTGTTCCATACTTATTTGTTATAGACGGAGGATCACATCTTGCCATTTGTGATTAATGATAGGAATATCAAATTTTGTTTCTTGTCACCAGGTTACTAGAGGTTGTCGTTCCGAAAGGTCCCTCTCCGAGGTAAACAAGGCTTGTAAAGGTCTAAAGACGTGTTCAGTGAGAGCATCCAACAACGTATTCACTGATCCTTGTATTGGAACATATAAATATTTGGAAGTCTTGTACCGCTGTTAGTATATTCCACTGTGGTGTTCGTAATCTAACTTTGTAACAACATTTGTTGTAATATCATGTTAAAACTTTTTACTAGTGAAATTCATTAGTAGGAATGAGTAAAGTCAAACCATATTAATGAAGGAATAATCATTTTCATTTAGTCTGCTTAGTTTATTTCCTGAATTGTATTCATGTTCCGTTTATTGTTACGTTTCCAGGCTCACCACCTGCAGAGGGTAAGTTTGACATTAATTTCACTTTTTGTGTGACTTTTGTGTGATTTTGCCAGAACTCTTTTGTATTGATTCTGTGCATGCTGCAACAATATTCAATCCGTACATAACCTTTTTTTTTGTTTTGCGTACCTGCACAGTATTTAAAAAATATTTGTATAGCCTACTATTATGAATTATTACATTATCTCAATTTGTATTTCAGTCGGTGATGAAGTCGACACTCTACAGATGTTGACTGACAAAACAAAAACATTAACGCAAAGTTCCTATTGAAAACTCAGTTTCATTCTGTAATACAAGTTAATTGTGTGTCAAGTAAGGAACATCATTACATACATTGTTTGATATGTTGCTAGCCTGCTTTAATCAGGCTATTGTGTATTCGTTGTCTATTCGTTATGTTAGTCCCAAAGAAAGCCCTAGTTCATCATTCAAAAATCCGCTTTCCTTTCTCCTACATGGCATACCTAGTGTATAGGGACGGTGTATTATGCTTTCTGAAAGAGCGCCATCTTTTCGGGGCTACGGCAGTCTGCACCGCAGGGTAACATGTTGCTGGATTGCTTAGCTTTGTTGTTAACCTACCCAGGCAATTATGAGTATGTTTTCCATCGCGAATTGATTCCAGCACGGCTAGCCATTAACCGGAGAAGTAGTTTGTTCTAGTTAAAATAGTTTACCAGTTAAGAAATAGGTAAGTTTAAAATGTGACAATCAGAGAGACGTCGGAGGAATCAAATTGATTTTTGTAGATTGATATTCCGTTTTATTGATCATTTGATTAGCAGACTATTAAGTTTCGATAACAGATGATTACGTGCAGCATATAATATGATGATAGGGTGTGAAGAGAAACGGTCAAATAGAAATCATTATTGTTACGTATAGCGAGCGAAGAGTAGCTATCCAACGGTGTGGCTGGAAGTAAAGTTTTTATTTTACCTGTTCCGATCTTCAACCATTAAGCTAAAGGCTAGAAACAGAGTTTACGTGATTACATTAATCATCGAGGACACTTGAAAATTAACGCTACTAAATAGTCATGAATTTGCAACGATTCTAGACAGTTAGCTTACATGTAGAGGTTCTTTGTCTGTGTCCAGCCGGAGGTGAAAAATGAAGTTAATAAATGAGTGTGCGAAAGTTGAGTTGACCCAGACTTGGGAAGTGCGGGCTTTCACCTTAGCCTCTAATGGAGACATTATAAACATAGCAGTATAGTGAAATGATGGATCGCATCACACAATTTCAATGGAAAGAAAGTACAAAGACATATAAAAAAATACTAAAAAGACAATTAAATTTGAAAAAAAAAGTTTTTTTATGTCATTTTCAATGAGGCAGTCTTGTCGCAAGATATTTAGGGACCAATTGACAAAGGACAGCAAGTTACTCCACGCCAATTAAGGGCCCCGAAGCCAATTGTGTCATGAAACCATTTTTCTGAGACTCAATGTCCAGTTTCCACCGGAAGATACCAGGTTAGGACAGGACATTGTAAGCACAACATCCGCGGGTTCAGTTCCCAACAACATCTTTGCCTGGTTCTTCAAAAGAAATTCCGTATAGTTCTTGTATGTCTGACTCCTTTCGAATGTAGTTCATAGTTTAAGTTTTACTCATAGTTTTAAAAGAAATGCATTCACCCGACTGAAATGGGGAGGCATCAATGGGGATGAGGTGTTTTTCGAATTAAATAATACTTGGTTGCAAGATTTTAAGATCTGTGGCTCAATTTTGATTTCATGTGTAGAATGACAGCATATATTTCATTTGGGGGTATTCACATTCACATGGACTTTGAATTGAAAGATGTAAACTCTTACTGTGAAGATTTGTTTACATTAATTTAAGAGGGCAGTATATGGGCGTAAATCATCGGGTAAAGTCCCCCACTTTCTTGAAGGGAGGGGGACAGTAACACATTTTTGCCGATACATTTTGCAACATGAAATTGAAAAAAAAGTACAAGCTACATTATTCTTAGTGGAAGTGTTAATTTTTGAACTTAGGTTTCTCTAAACAATGAAAATTTACCGGTAGCTGAAATTAACAAAACGGACAGATTGGGAAGTGTCATTTTTATGCAATCTGAGAGGAATTTTATCCAAAACTTACTTGGCGTTCCGCTTTAATGGAATCCATGTACAGAGAAACCTGATGGCGTAATTGCCTTTTCCCTCTTCAACCCTTTGCTTATGCCAGTGGCTGTAGAATGGGGGAAAGGGGAGAGCGCATGTTCAGTGGCCGATATTTGCGAAGTGCTTCAGCGGATTACTAATTCATTTATGATACTTTTATCATCTCAACGCTCTTGATAGGCACTAATATTTTTTATATATTGACTTTGTCCTCACCACTGCAAAATTGAAGACATGAGCTCCCTATTCCAAGGATGGGTTCATATACGGCTTAGACAACCCAGGGAAGTGCCGGCTTCTTCAAGTTGTCGTCAATGGGGGACTCGCAAAGCCAAACTTTTAATGCACGCTCCTCTCCAACCGATGGTTGTGCTTCGCTTAGATAGTTTTGTACCGTACTCAGCACCCCTCCCCTAATATTTTATTTTCTAGATTTGCTGGATGTCTTCCCTCTCTTTTCTCTAGATATCTTGACTTGATTAGGTCAGGGTTATGTTAAAAAACAAAGTTAAAAGTTTAAATAGTTGATTGTGTAAGTTAATGAGATGTCGGCCGAAGGTGTAATTTGAGAATTTTTTTAATTTTTGATACGTTAATTTTAAATTCTTAGTTTGTTAATTTATGGCAAACGTCAATATGTTCGGTGCTGCTGTCAATCAAGATGTACTGTATCAAGATGTGATTGTGAGACTACATTCTTTCACACTTTTGAAGTAGAGAGAATAGTTTACACTAACTGTAAAACTTAGCGCCCTCTAAGACTAGCTTACCTCAGGGTGTAGTGTATTATAACGGAAGAACTTTTGCACAAAAAAAAAGAAAAAAAAAAAAACGAAAACGATTTTCAGTGGGATTATAGAGGTCTTGGATGATGAATCACACTTCTATGACATAACATTCGCCAAAAATTATCGTACACTGAAATTACAAATATTTAAATTACTATACAAATGGACACTCTCAAGTTCCCCCCCCCCACCCTCTTTTCTTTTTTCTTTTTTTTTTCTTTTTGTTTTTGCTTACCTTGGTCTCCTCAATCTTTTATGTTTCCTTGATGTAGTGTGATTTTGCTTTTTCTTGCCTAAAGTACAAAATTTTAATTCGAATCAGGCCTGTGTGGCCGTCTATGTCTTGACCGGCCACGTAACTCTGCAATTCAATTAACTGGTGTGTTTGTATTTCGCTGTTACTATTATCTGAAATCTCTCAATAACTTGGTGAATTAAGGCTCAAAGATAGTCTGTTGGGAGATAATAAGCTACCAAGATAGGGAAAGGTAAGACGTAAGAAAGAGAGGGGAATACAGGTCCGTATCCAGTGGTGTTCAGGGGCTCGGATTAACCTCCTTCCACAAAATCTGGAGTTCCGCTCAGATTATGATAGTAGGCCTACGTTTGCAACATATAAGGCCTTTAATTTGATGATCATTATTGTCGGGTAAAATGTTCCACTCGTGGTAAAATCGAACCTCCTCACTGAATAAGCTGCATACGGGCCTGGGTAATTTTTAAATTATTCTTTCTAATTCATTGCCCAAGTTTACATGAAAATATATAACTTTCTTCACAGATGTGACATCTTTAAGAGTATGTGAGCACGACGCCCTTACAATGAGATGTCCGAAAGGTACTGAGATCGAAATCGTTGCTGCGAGCTACGGACGTAACGCTGACAGATATGTGTGTCCTCATAGAGATATCCTGGTAAGTAATACTTTGGCTGCTGCAGAATGTTTTCTTTGACTCGCAAAATTAGTTACCGTTTAAATAGTTCTTGACTATTAGTAGGACAGTGTAAATAGTTCTTGACTATTAGAAGGACAGTTTAAATAGTTCTAGACTATTAGAAGGACAGTTTAAATAGTTCTTGAATATTAGAAGGACAGTTTAAATAGTTCTTGAATATTAGAAGGAATATAGAAACATCGGGGGAGGGAGATTACCTCCTCATCCAATTCACTGAGGTCCCTTTATATTGAGGATGTGTTCAAAACTGTTTGCTATCAGAAGAGAATCAAATCTTGCAAGTTGTGTTGAATGCTATAGATACTCAGGTGATTAAAGGGGAAATCAGGGTTTATTTTTACAATTTATTTCACTACAATTTCCCACCGGTATCGTGCAATGAGATATAACTAACAAATATGATCAAGATTATATCAAAACTTGTGAACAATTTCGAGAAAAGAGTCAAAATATCGGTGAAGAACTCCGAAAGTCTGTAACATCCATATTCATCGAATCAAATATGAATATTCAATACTATCGCCTTGTCAGGGTATGAGGAGGTGTGGTTGAACAGTTTCATACGTAGCCTACGTGTGCTGTATGTATCATCAACTATCACTAAACTCTTGTTTACTTAGCATTGCGCAATGCACGAACAGCATGGGAACCGTAAACATTCGGTTATGTTTATTCATATACAGCACTGGTTACAGGTTACAGTACTGTCCTGATTTGGTGATAAAACCTTTGTTTCACCAGGTAGTGGCATAGGCCTACCTTTGAAAGCATTGTTCAAAGTTACCTAATTGTTAAAGGATTAGTTGACTTAAATGACGTTTGTCTGTGAATGATATTGAACTGGTACCGACCTATAAGGGATAGAAATACCTTTGAGCTAATTACGCAGCTTACCTTGGCTAAGTTTGGTTGGTCTTAAAGTATAAGAAGCAATTAAATATTATGTCCATCACCATAACAGCTCCGCTCGTTTCATGTACTTAGTAGGTAAGTATCTTACGGAATGTATCTTACTGAAAGTATCTTACGCAATGTAGACATTCATAGGGTTTTCATTATCTCTGAACGAAAGAGTTTGTGTTTAGTAGTTATGTTTAACTGATAGAACGGTAAAGAATCTCATATATAATGTGAAGTTTTTTTTGTTGGTGGAGAATTCCTTTAACTTTTGTTTCTTGTCTCCACGCAGGTTACTAGTGGTTGTCGTTCAGAAAGTTCCTACAAAGAGGTAGGCAAGGCTTGTAACGGTCTTCAAAATTGCCAAGTGAGAGCATCTAACCAGGTATTTGGTGATCCTTGTTATGGAACATATAAATATCTGGAAGTCTCTTACCGCTGTAAGTATATTCCATTTTGTTGTTCTTCATGCAACATTTTATGTCTTAATCTAGCTGCTGACTAACTAATGTACCTACAGCAACCTGCATTAATATTAATGTAATGACCACGCATGCGCAAGAGAGAGGTGGAGAGGTGGAGCGAGAGTAACGATAATTCCATGTCTCTCTGAAGGGATAAACCAAATCATGAATATCCACACAGGTAAATTCGTCAAATTGATGATGGTATGATACGGTGAGTTTATCATAGAGATAATTATTAATTAATTTCTTTGTAGTATGCTCAAGAATAGTCAACAGCTTATAAGAAGACAGCATGCACAGTTTCTTTCCTTCTCCAGGATTCTTTGCAATTATTCTTCTCATTACGAATTGTAGGCATAAACATTGTCACAGAGCCGTAATGCCTGCCCTTGGATCATATACAGGGACTCGAAACTTTGGCACTGATATTGGCGGGCGATTTTTTTTTTAAGACAACTGGCAACCGGAAGTAAAGAATATGTCGGACCATGTAATTACACACACTTCGCTTGGATGTCATTATATCCTCTTTAATTGTTGATGATGAGGTTTTAGCTTTCTTACGTAACAGGTTCTGAATTTGGACTCTTTGAGGGCACCGAAATACTTGTAAAGTCACATCAGCTAGACACTTGTTTACTGTTTTTTTTTTTTCATTTTGATATACTTTACGTGCAATCAACAACCTCAACCCCCTAATCCATCTTATCCATTGCTTCTTTGTTATACATCTTCCCTGTAATGGGTCGAAACTGGCTCAGATTTAAAGACAAAAACTCATCACCCCAGACAGTTTCAATTCTCTAACCACCTACATCTATATTCCCTCCCTCATCCTGTCTTAAATTGCCTCCATATGTGTAATCAAAACAATGGATCCCTGTGTACGCTGTGTAATACGAGCTGTTCTGCATCTTTCGAATTTGCTGTCAATCTAAGAGAACTGTAACTTAGAACCAGTTGAGAATTTTGCTTTCCGGGAGGTAAAAACATAGCTTAGGGTGATGCAATACAGCCTTTAATGTCCATATATTATCTCCTTACTCCCACTCATGCCAATATATCTGTGTGAGTGTGTCATACCAATATATCTGTGTGTAGTGTCCACTAATGGATAGGTGTCATTCACTCTGGAGGTCCCTCGTTACCAGGTCGTGAATAGTTACTAGGCAACCGGATTCACATCCGGTTCGGGTTAGAAGATCAGAGAGCTGCCACGAACAAGATAAGTACAGTAACAAGTAATCACTGTTTCACTTGCTTCCTTATGCAAGACTGTAAGAGTGGATTTAGTTAAACGCAAAATGGTATATAGGCCTACACAAAATCATGGCAATAAACACAGGCCTACTGTTTGATCACAATCCCTTCAAGTATTTACTAAAAATAACAATAATATATACAGTGAAACCCATGCATACATGTCCGGAAAGACGCAAATGAACAAGACTAAACTTGTGAATAATTACCAAAATTCTTACAAGGAAGGCTGTGTGGCACGTATATACTGAGAGTCCTAAGGGCGTAGATTTCTGTGTATTGTAAACTAGCTCCCGAATAGGCGAACCACTTTCACATTTCATCTAGATGACATTGTGCACAATGCGAACTTTGACCTTACAAAGCAAAACGCTACTACTTGCCAGAAAATTTTGCTCATGAAAATTAATCACAACCAGTGGCGGCGCCAGAACTGTCAGAATTCGGGGGGGGGGCAAACTGAGGGCAGAGGCAAATGATGGGGGCAAAGACTTTCGCGCGCAGCGCGGAACCGAGCGCGAAGCGCGAGGCCATGCGGGTGGGGTCCAGGGGCCCGCTTTAGGGCCCCTGGTGGGGTCCAGGGGCAAAGCCCCGGTGGGGATCCAGGAGGCGGAGCCCCCGGAAGCTCTGAGGTTTTAGCATATCTCTGGGTAGAAAATTAAGCCCCGAGAGAGGTATATTATTCACTTTTATATTATTTATTGTTTCGGTTGATCGGACTCCAAGGTTCCCAACTTTTTTCTTTGGGAGTACCATTTCACATTTACACGGTACCACCGAGTACACACACACACACCCACACGCACACCCACACACACACACATAGGCTACATACACTTCCATTCCATTTCTATATTTAGGAAAACAACGACATTATTTAGGAAAACAACCACCTACCCTCCTTTCCCTTATGCTGGGCGGTAAACATTCCAGAGAAAATTGGTCTTACCAGGCTGGCCTACTGTTGAAGTGGCTACGGGCATGATATGAAAACTGGCAGCATGTGTAACATAAATTAGGCATTTATCAATCATGGTTCCCGGGAGGTTTTCTTATTCAGTCCAATGCCAATACAAAGTTTTGTGATTAAATTAATTTTGGATGGGTACAAGATCTGATTGGGAAGGGTGAGAACAACTGGGGGGAGGCAACTGGGGGGCAAGGAAACAACCTGGAGGGGCAAATGCCCCTTCATGCCTAACCCCCCCCCCCCCCGCCCCGTAGCGCCGCCATTGATCACAACACTTTAAGCGAAATTCTCATATGTACAGAGCACCATTTGGCAGAGCAAATGGAAGGTTAAAGGAAACTGTGGGGGGGGGGGGGAGCAAAAACTTAGGGCTCCTGGTGGGTCCGGGCAAAGCCTCGGTGGGGTTCAATAGGCGAAGGCCACGGAAGCTCTGATATCTTAGAATATCTCTAAGTGAAAAATTAAATCTCGGGATAGGTATATTTTTTGTTTAAAGTGCATCATTATACGCAAAGATTCCAGAAGATTGTAATTATTTCTCTCCTCTGAGTTGACAAGATGAGAATTTAAGACCCCCCATGGGATCAGTGGGCAATGCTTCGGTGGGATCAGTCAAGTTTTAGCATATTTTTGGGTGAAAAATTAAGTTTCAGAATGGTATGCGGGATCCAGAGGCAAAGTTTGTTAGGGGTCCACAGGGCGACCCCGCCCCAGGAAACTCTGAGGTTTTAACATATTTCTGGGTAAAAATAAGTTTCATGGATTTATAGAACTGACAGGTAAATGCAAAATCATGAATATAAACAGGTAATAGACATATACATGCATGCATTTGCCAGGTCACTTCAGCTGACGAGGGGAAGAGCAACTGTGGGACGTTCTGACTGGGGATGCCCACCCCCTTCCCTTGGTGCCATCGCTGGTGCAGAGGGAACTGCAACGCGTCCGACAGGATGTAATGTTGAGAAAAATGTAAAGTAACAAAGGGAAAACAAAGAAAGTAAACCACGAACGAGGGCCAGGTGTAAGGGTGGTCATAATTTGTTCTGCTCGTAGCTGGTTGTAGCAATGAGAAAGGTCGAACCATTTTAATAAAGGGTAATCATTTCATTCAGTCTGTGTTGATTATTTCCAGCAATGTGTTCATTTTCCATGAAATACTATCTTAATAGGCTCAGCATCTGCTTACAAAGAGAAGATTGCTTGTGAAAATGAGAAACTACACCTCTCCTGCCCTCGGGAATCTAGGCTGGATATCATAGATGCATCGGTACGGACGAAACGCAGGTCCAGAAATCTGTCCGAGTGATAATATCGAAGTAAGTGCTTAATAACTTGTTTAAAGTAGGATGCTAGAAAAGCTTTAAATATACGGTACTCTTCCGCACAGCTTTTCTCCAGCCAAGCTATGATACTTCATTGCATAATGTTAGTAGATTTTGACTAATAAGTTAACATTTTGACGAAAATATTCTTTCAATTACCAAATGCATTTTAAATTCAATTTTTTTTCCTATGTGTTTGTCCTACTTGATATGACCATTTAGATTAGACATGTATTTAATGTGGATTAAGAGATTCCTTGATCAGAGATTTCTGTGTAAAGTTCATGGTTTCTAATCATACGTTAGAATACATGCTTGTAGCTTGTGTCCTTGGTTAAACTTTATCGCAACATATAGGTTGGACGATGTTAGACGGTACATGTTTCATATGAAAAAAATTCACGCAGTAAGGCTTGTCTAAATGGTCCGATGAGGATGCAATGTATAGCAACTGAAAAACAAATGTTTTTGAAAAACAATCGTAATATAGCATATAAGAAGATTTTTTACGTGAATTTGAACAACGTCACTGACCTCGATTGATGAAGATGATAAGCCTGCTCAAAATGTACCTCTAGCCTTTTATATATATATATATATATATATATATATATATATATATATATATATATATATATATATATATATATATATATATATATATATATATATATATATTGTTTTGGATTTAAGTATAGCTGTAATTCAATTAGGTAAACCAGTGCTTGTTACGGATTGCCCAGTATATTTTGAATCTTCATTTTCTATTTTTTTGTTTATAACAAGCGCTTAAAATTTCTTGGGTTCTAACCACCTTTCAGAAACATCATATTTCCTTTAGTGATATGACAGATATGACTTTAGCATTGCTTGCTTTGCTTGCTTGCTTTGGTTTGTTATGACTGAGGCCAAACTTGGGCATTTTGGGTTTTAACTATTATACACAATAAAAATTATCACAATTAAGTTGCTTCAGTTAATGAGAAAATCGGTGTAGTGTAAGTGCTCATTTTAATACCGAAATTGGTACCCAACACATCCCTTCTTTTTTCCTGAATTTTAAAAACTCGGTTTTCTTATTCGTTGTTCACTATCGGTCATATTATTGTCACATATTTTTTTCTTTGATATTGCTGAGAATTTTGCTATTTCATTGTGATTTAAATCATCGTAACTGATATTATTGTAATTACAAATAAATACAAAGAGGATATAAATTTAAATGAAAAACATGATTGCGATGCGTTTGGATCACGCGAGAAAATTTCTGTGAATTATAGCTAAGAGCGTGAATTCAATGAAACGGTTATGTGTAAAGTTCATGAGTGCAATTGTATGAACGTCAATATCCAGCCTATATTTTGCGCCTTTTCCTTTACAGGTTATTAGAGGCTGTAGATCTGAACAATGTTTTGACTGGATACAAAGGAAGTGCCAAGGAAGAAGATGTTGTCACTTCTTAGCATCAAGTGATATCTTTGGAGATCCTTGCGTTGGTACTTACAAATATCTGGAAGTTCAATATCGATGTGAGTACCTTTATATTCAATGCGAAAACATTCCACTTGTTGTTTAATATTGATATCCGAGTGAAGGAATGTTGAACATAATGATTTACCAAAGCTACCTTGAAGTGTGTATTCGTCCTTCCTCTATTTGCTCTTCAGAAAAGGGGGAGAGCAGTTTAACACTAACATGCCTAACAATGGTCTTCGAAATTGGTAAGAAATCACTTGAATACAAGTTAAGAAGCTCGGTATCTGGTAAGCTTTAGCACTTCAGATCTTTAGGATGTATCACTTTCTTATTTTATTCTCAAGGCACTTTTAAACAGCTCGCTTGTGAACACAAAGACCTTCAGCTGGAGTGCAAAGGAGGTCGAAAAATCCAAATAATCAGTGCATCCTACGGCAGACATGCTGGACCGGATATCTGTCCCCATGATTCAATTTTGGTAAGAAATATAACATGAATATACTCATTATATACTGATTATTTATGTAAATGTAGGTAAAATAATTAGGTCAAATAAGGTTAGAAATGCCAAAGTACTAACAGAAAAACAGCACCTGGTGATGAGTATAGCAATTGAAAGTGTATATTACGCCCTATTTCCTTGGCGATAATTTCTGAGATTTGATAACAAAAACGCATAATGAACTTCAAATAATGGTTTCAAACCCTACAGTACTTTGAGTATACGAGAATTGTGAAAGAAAGTATTTGAAGGTCTGATGAGAAAAGCTTCTTGAAGAAATCCCTTTGTTGTTCGAGCTACGTTATCTTTAAATCCCATTTCAGCATGTTTAAAGGTTGTTACACTACCTAAGAACAAAACTTGACAGTAACTTGACTTTAGATCAAATCAAACAGTAATAGAGGCGGGGAAACATATTTTTTTTCCTCTATACGCGTATTGGAGTCTTTAATTTCATTAAACATGTGAGTTTATGATGTGCTATATCCCTCTCTCAGGGAAACAAAGGTTTAGTTCCTCCAAAACAATAATCTTCATAGACGGACTGTTGCAGAGAATATTTACTTTTTCTTTTTATTTCTCATAAACATATCGATTCTTCATTGTGCTCCTGCACCAATTCTGAGAATGAAAATCTCTCGCATATGTATCAGTACGGTCCTATAATCGTTACAAGTTTTATGAGAGACCTTGTTGTAGTTACATAGAGAGTGATGATAAAATTGATTAGTCAATTTTACACTTTGGTTATAATGGTTAGTGTGTTATCGTGGAAAATCATAAATAATCAATTTCATAAAAAGTTGTAAATCTTTGTTTCACTTTCTTAAAAGTGTATGTTTTTACCCAGGGAATTATGATACTCTGTAAGGGTTTGTAAGGGTTCTCATGTGCGGTAGTATTTGCGCGTACCTTGTGACTACGTGCAGTTGTCTAGGTTTCGCGGTGTAGTTTATGCAAGGAGGTTCTACAAGGATGGAGTGACATCGGCATTTTCTGCCTCTGTCCTTGTAGAACCTCCTTGGTTTATGAGCGTGAAGTTAGATGAATGTCGGCACTTTTTGATTAGCTCAGTTCTTTGATGATTTTGCGAGGCCATCTTTGGATGGCGAATAATGATATACTTCTCCATTATACGTATATTGCTATGTTTGCTAACATTTTAATAAGTTAGGGCACTTCTTAAAAGTTTCCAATTCATTTTGAAACCCTTATACATCGGTCATTCAACAAGGATAGGTACAGGAATCAAACAGAGTCGTCAAAACATGTTTGATCTAAATATTATATTTCATAACCTACAGGTCACTATACTGAAGTAACTATGGGAGGCAAATACGACGACATACTACAAATACACTTTCTTAGCAAACCGTCTCAATTAAACACCAAATTTAAGGAAGATTTTAATGTAATCCGAATATTTGAAAGATTCTATGGTCTGATCTCAAGTCGGTTATAATAGATCAATAACCTTCTGTCGCATTCATTGTTTGTGGTCCCAGTGTAATGCAGTGGCGTCGCCAAAGGGAAAGCCTTATGCCCCCCCCCCCCTCCCCCCGTGTTCCAGGTCAACCAGTGCCTGAGAAGGAGAAATGATGCATAAGTTACACGAGGAGGGTTGTGAGAACCAAATTTAATAATATAAACAAAAGATAATTGTGTAATGTAGTATTTTGAGCACTTTAAACCCTGTACTTTGCATTGTCATGATTGCTGCCGTTATATGTATATCCTCAGGTTTGCCTATAGGAATGGTTGTAAGTATGTTTCTATCTGCATCTCCTCGTAAGGAGTTTCATTACATTTTTGTTTGTTTGATCCTATAGGTTCGTGAATGCCATTCGTCGTCCTCTATTCGTGAGGTAAGCTATGCTTGCCAAAATAAACGCAGTTGTTCAGTGGCAGCAGAGAACTCCGTATTTGGGGATCCTTGCGTTGGAACATACAAATACCTTGAAGTCGAGTACTGGTGTAAGTAAGTAAGTAATACTTCTTTCAGAAAACTACATATGTACACAATAATTTGAAAGAATCATTTTCTATGTTTCTGGTTTGTAATGTATATCACAATATCCCTGCAGTAATATTCAAGGTGGAATGACCTTCACCATGCATCATTATTCAAATTTTTATTTTCATGTCATGATTTCATCGGTAAGTTATTGTTAGTAAATTAATGACGTTCTGTTTCTATTTTTGTGCACAGGTGAATAACTCGTTTCATCTTACCCGGTCACTGTGAAAACTGAACCTGAAAGGAAATGATTCCAGACCGTGAAATGTCATACCAATACAAAAGTAAAATAAACTGAATATAATGATGATGGTAAACAATTAGACCTTAAGGACATTGTGTAATTTCATATGTTAATTATTTAAAGTATACGGTGCATTAAATGACAGTTTGATTGTACCCATGTACAATCAAATGAGCATTTGAAGCATCAATGCATTATTGATAAAACCATTAATGAAATAAATACATTTGCAAACATTATCGTTCATGTATTGGTTATCTTTCTTGGGTATTATATCACAATGTAAAATATAAGAAGTTCCATTCAGTAAATCAAATGTGAATGCAATCCGTACAAAGTTTACAAATATTTTATCATTTCAACAGTTCTCAACAAGTAAGGAATTATCCCATGCAGTGACCTGATCCAATCAATTAGTACGTTGCAGAGACATTTCTTCCATGACGACACTTGTCAGTAACAATTTTCGCAGGACCGTTGTGATTTTGGAAACTTTTGATGTTGTTATTTTTTTTCATGTGTGAGTGCACCGCATTATCCCCTTGTACGCCATTATTTTCTTGTTTGAAAAGGTAATTTGTAAGCTGCATTCATAAAAGCCTGCAATGAATTCCTGCAAGGTGATTCACTGAAAGCCAGTAGAACCCGGTTTGAAATGGAATTAGAATTTTTCTTCCTTTCAAATGTTATTATTTACCTAGAAATTTCTTTAAAAATTTTTACTGTTAAAACTGATAATGATATAAAAAATCTAGGCCCATATAGGCTTACGTTCTGTTTTTGTATAACCAGCACATTGCCCGCATTTATCAGTGCTGAAGAGTAAATTCTTTGTTTGTTTGTTCTGTTTATTTCCATATAAACGATGCAAAACATGAGGTTACAAAATCAACATAAAAAGTCAAAATAAAAGAAACAATTAACGATCATACAAAACAGAAATACGAGAAGGAAAAGGAGAGAGAAGAAGTTAAGAAAAACTTACATGAATCTCTCCCCTGGCAGTTATAAAAATGTTCAATTTCCAGAGCAACTTATCTCCATCAAATTACTCTAATAAATGTTTTAGTGCCACTGATCGTAAAATCAAAACAGTTGTCTATACTTATCTATGAATTCTAATTTTAACTTTAGTTTAAATAAACGTTCACTTTTAGAGTTCCTAAGGTCAGTATTAAGATTATTCCATAATTTTACACCACAAACAGATATACTCATAGCTTTTAAGGTTGTACGGACAGAAATTTGATAAAAATCTTCTTTACGTCGTGTATATGAATTACTCTCTTTTTTAATAAATACCCTTTTAATGTTTGGGGGTAACATTTCATTTTTAGCTTTGAACAGTAAGCTGCTTTCTGAGCAGGTTGGGAGAATTTTATTTCATCACTGATATTTTGTCCAAAAACAGAGTTCTTAGTCAATTGTTGGTACACATTTTAAAGGTCCTTAATTTGATTTGAGACCGATGATGACGTCATCATGGAGGCTGAGCTGACCGAGTGACTTGAAGTGGTAGGAAACCATTTATTGCAGCGTTAGATTTTGAACCAAGGGCTTAATAAGGACGAGCTGTGTCTCACCTCACCTCAAACTAGAAAATGGGCGGTTACGAATATCGCAACTACCTACTGTCCATGATTGCTTCTGCCCCAGATTATTTTTGGAACTTTCTAGCAGTCTACGGTCTTCTAGAGGGACTGCGACCATGGCCATATAGACGGAATGTGATACACCCAACGATTATCACGCTTGCATGTACAGTATGATCGTGTTGGGAGTTTGACTTACTCAAGTCTTAATTGCAAAACAATAAAAAAAAAACTGCCAAAATAAAAACCCGGCCCAAACTGAAAAGAAGTGTCGTTCAGGTCTACATGATCCGCTTAACACAATGAGCTCAGAAGTAGAGCAAACCACTGAATGTGGATCAAGAAACATTAAAGGAAAGAACTGCCTCTCGAAAAGGAGAAGCGTGCCTAGGTACTGTACATGACGTCATGGACAGTATAATTAAGAAAATTTTACAGCAAATCAACTCAGTACCGCGTATGACATTTCTCCATCCAATAACAATAACTGCCAACCCTCTGTTATGATACACCACTGTCTATCTTGATTTCTAACAGACAACGAATCGTTTTGATTTATGAACCGGTAGTTCTGACTTGAACATCAGTAAACTCCTTACCATCAAAGCATTGTTTTACATTGTAATCCTTTTTCATGGCCGTGTATAATCAGGTGAGAATAACGGTTACTCGTATACTAACTAGCACTGGATGTAGCACACAAAGGTAAAGAGCCTTTAAGCTATACCTAGGGATCAAGTCCTGTCTATAAATGGAGACTCTTATCAGACCGGAAAAATATCTAGTAGGATTACTGGAGATTATACTTCCAGTTGTCTCTCCTAAATGACAGCTCTCTGGTAACAGATATCGATACTGCTTTGGTGATAGCAGAAGAGAGACAGACGCAAAGAAAGACACAAATCCAGATATAAGGTGGCGGGGCATGCGTACCTGGCTGACAGACGAAAAGACCTTTGAGAGAGTCTGTGGACCACGCATGCACAACCCTAAAGGAAAGAGACTTCGTGCATACTTGAAACAAGTTCAACAGTGATGATGACAGTGTCCAATCATAGAAACCGCAAACAATTAGGTAGAAGAGTAGGCTACCATTGCGTTGTCACTGCAGTGCTGCCAGACCTAGGGATATTTCCCCAGATTTGGGGAATTGACCAGCAATAGCTCAAGACGCCTAGGCCATTCTGGTCACATCGTACGCAAGCTCAAAACGCCACAACATTCAGTTTGTACACTGCCAGTAACTTTCCAGCTACATGCCAACATTTCTTGCTGATCAATTTCTCTCAGAAACTATCAAGTACATGAACCACTGTAACTGGGCCCGGGTGTATCATGAGTCAATCACTTAACGGACATCGGGACCATAAAATATTCAAGCATTTACTAAAATCAATAACACTTTGCAGTAATAATTGGTTAGATCTATCTCTTCTTGTGCTATATTTTGGTGATGTCTAGATTGAGTAATTCTATACAAAATAAATTTGAAATGACGGTGTCAATACAAAGGGCAATGAGTTGAAAAAAGATGTAGTTTGAGCTTCATATTCAACCTGGGAATTTTTAGTGCTTACTCTGGGGAATTTTGAAAAAAAAATTCACTGGCAACAATTTCTATATGTTGTACATATCGACAGTAAAGTTTTAGTATGAGAGGAAAGTTGTTGGCAATTATGATGCTCTTGTTAGGTTTATTTGAGAGTGCAAATACAGTACGGTAACAGCAATCTGTTTCATAGAATAACCATCAGAAGTTTATGGAAATAAAACGTAACCTTCCCATGCAAAACAAAGATTTCAAATCTCTAAAATAAATTTATAAATTACTGATTTTGGGGGAAATGAAGGGCGTTACCAACAACTTTGTATTCTCGCTTTTGAAGTATTAAAGACGTGCATGCAGAAATAAAATATGTACGAAAAGATTATGAAAAAGAGAAAATGAAACCTGCAACTTTATGAGAAACGGAACTGAGCATGGAGAGAACGTGTCTCTGTTTTCCTTATTTAAGTTTCTTCCTATTTGTTACTCTTTGTACACTTCTCTTTTCCATTTTCCCTCTTGTTCCCCTTCAAGATGTAGCCAAGTTTTATTGTTAATGCTTACAGTCTCAACACAACGTTATACGCGAAACATGTGTGAGCAGTTGTATCAGACCAACCAAGTGTGACGCCCACGTACACTCACCGGTGGGACGGGGAGGGGAGAGGCAGCTGTCTGCCTGACGATTATCATCCGATTTATTACCAGTTTTCAGGTAGTCGGCTAATCGCCTTGGGAGCCCGATCACCGGTACGGAGCCAGACCTGCCACTGATAGATATCAGGCCCGTATCCGGGGGGGGGGGGTTCAGGGGGTTCGGACGAACCCCCCACCCACCCACAAGATCTGGAGTTCCGCTCAGCCTATGATAGTATAGGCCGACGTTAGCAACATATATTATGAATTTTAATTTGTTGGTCATAATTGTCGGGAAAAATGTTCCACTTGTGATAAAATCGAACCCCCTGCCGATAAAAGCTGCATACGGGCCTGGATATGTAGACAAACTAAATTAAGCCGAGACGATATGGCAGCTGTCGGACCTAACATCGTTGGGACTTCAAATGATTGGTAGGCAATGAGCTACCGATGACCTACGTCGTGGCTGAGTTCAACTCCAACTTAAAATGAACCCGGCGCCCGATTCACGGAACTGACTCGACACCCGGCAAAAGATCTGCAGGGAACCCCTCCGATAGCGCCCAAAATATGTCGAGAACTAATCGTATAACCCGCGGTACTTAATTGTGACTGGGGTATTAACAGCCTTCATGTTGAATACATACACCCAAGTTGGACCAGTCATATCCGATTGGTTACATCTTGTATCAGTGACCGATTCTTTACATTTCCAACAAGACAAGATTATTTGGCGAGAGCCACTCTGTTTATGATGCATCTATGGTTAAAAATTATTAATTTATGGTGGGGTCAGATTATTACATTTTTGATCGGTCAGTTATTACATTTATTTTTAACAATTATTACATCTAAGGTGGATGTTACATTTATGGTTAATTATTACATACATGATGGTTACAAAAGTGACCCATTCAAAAGGATTTCTCTTGATTGACGTATGCAAAAGCTCACTTTTCCAAATCCGTGTAATACCAACATACAGTGAGATGGTTGAGTATCGATAGTCTTTGTTTTTGTTTGAGATTGAAGGAAGCTTTAAGGCCTTGAAATTTGAAACGAGTGGCAGTAGTAGATTCGGTGTATTGTGGATTTAACTTAAAATATTAAGGAAATTAAGGTCACGTCTCTTAAATTGTTAAGCTCATAAAGAAATACAAATGATAATCATGTCGATGACTTCACAAGCTACCTATTATGCAAGGTACCATTTTGAAATAAAAAAATAAATATTTTTTTAAATTCATATCTTCCGACACGAACATGATATTGAGGTATAGTTCCCACCAAAAAGGCGGAATAAGTATATTTTTTATGAAACATCACCTCCTTCAGTACCAACATGGGTGTCGATTTTTTTTTTTGTTGGGGGGGGGCGGACATGCCCCCTCCACTTTTTTTTAGAAGAGGGAACACTAACAAATTTGTCCACAGTTCCCCGAACCTGTCATAAAACTGTACAGCACTATACATTTTTCTTAGTGGAAGTGTAAATTTGCTAATTTATGTTTTAAGAAATAAACCAAATTTAGCGGAAATTACAAGTCCAGAGAAATTGCGAAGTGCCATTTCCTGCACTCTGAGGGGGATTTTCATCATATTTTTCCGCACTCTGCACAATTAACCCTGTCTAGTCTCCTTGGACAGGTTGAACTTTCAGCATATCAAAAATCGCATAGACGAATGGAAGTTAGGCGGAACCCTTCAAATTATGTCTCCAACATTCAACCAACACATCCGACATTCACTCTGACATACGGTACAAGCTATAATGACAACGCAGCCTGCTCAATCTTTCCTCTGAGGTGTATTCTTTGACCCATCAAACATCCCTGATACTAAAAAGTGAATGGTGGTAATAATTGATTTGTAACAGGACAATCGTGATAAATTACATCAGAGATTTTAACTGCCAGAAGATCTTCTAACTGTAGGAAACAATCTACTGTGACGCAAAAGGTTGAAAAAAATGTCTGTGCATTCTTTAAGAAGGATAGATTTCGGCGATGAAAATGTGTTTAATCACTTCAGCGGATACTTTCCCTTGCCACATCGGAAGTGCGAAGCAAGTCACTCTAAATCACTGCCTTTTCGATGTTCTTCTACATAGGCATAGCGGTATGAACAGGGAGGTAGAGCGATCATACTCACACATTCATAGGTTAGGAAGAATATTTTTCCTTATTTTTTTTTCAAAGTTCTGATGGGGAATTAAACTGTTTTCCCCATACCTGAATCTAGAGAGGGTATTGTTGTTACTCAAGAAGGTTTTTTTTTTCAAAATGTTAGTCACTCTAAGTCAATGTCACGAACTTTAACAATTCTGCCGATCCTAGAGTTTCCGTATGAACAAATCTATCAACGGTATGCCAGTGCTCCAGTCAGAAATTTTGTAGTGAAAATGGAAGCAATATTTATATATTATATATATTATATTTTTATATCATACAGTGTTTGCGTCAACATTTCTGACATCATATATTGAAAATATTCGTCCGCCATTAGTACTGTTTAAAGCAGAGTTGCATTGTGTCATTATTTCAAAAAGAGCTTACAGTTTTCTGTATGAAAGTAAATTAGGATATCGATCTCTTTGTAGCCTTTAAGGTTCTCTGGTGGCAGAGGAACAAGTAAGGGGTAGGAATGGGAATAAATGCATGACCAACTGAGTACAAGCAGAGTAGAACAACGTGGGAGAAGTTGACGGCCATTTGAGTGGGGGAGGGGTGTAAAGCCAACACATTTCTTCGCCATCCGAGTTGATCTTTTTTTAGTTTTCAAAGTACGTTTCATATTGTAACGTAAATGGTCTCTACCGCCCTCCTTAGAGAAAGCTGCGACAGAACCGTTCAATATCTTGAGTTGAAAGTAACTATTGCTGAATTAAAAGTTTAATAAGAAATTTTGGGTAGAACAAAATCAGAGAAATGTTGTAAAAATACAGACCGGATATGTGTGTCTGGGTTTCAAGTAATTTTATTGTTATTACTTTTTGAATACTTACAGAGATTGTCTTCAATACTCAATGATATGATAAATTGTTGCCTATACAAGCCTACAATTGAAAATTTACAATAATTTGAAAATTCTGTCTTCAATAAGTACAAGTAAGCTCAGAGTGATCTTTCGTAATAACTTGTCGTCAGGTTTACGAATCTGGATGCCTATAGTAACTGATTCTCTACCAGGCAACGTATGACACTCGCAATGTGTATGTAGTCTACAGGGTCGGAAACGTTACAATAAATTACCATGAGTAATGGCAAACAATGATTTACCTTTGCTTTTTCAATGTGAAATGTTCTTTACTTCCTAGTACACAAAAAATCGTTTTGAGTGTAGGGTGCGGTGCGTTGTCCGACATTTATGTCCCTCCTACTTTCATATTGTTTTTAACGCCAATGGTAAGAGTTTTTGTCAAAGGCAAAAAAGTGTTGAGGGAATCTTTCATGGATAAAGACGATTGTAGAAGGCACATTGTACTGACTTTATGGTGACCTTTCGACCAAACACTTTTTCCAACTAACTTCACAAATACGATCATTATCTCAACATTTTTTTTTATGACATTTACAGATGATTGTTGAGACGTTTTGTGTCCACTTTCCATAAAGTGGAAACACACACTGTCTCCTTCATTATGTATTGTTTGTTGAAAGCATCTATAGTGCTGATTGTTCTCCTTCTTTGTTAAGGATCCTGGTCACATAAGCCTCTGCCATATTTGGTCCCTGTGGGGTTCGTATCAGTTGGAAGGATTAACATTTTTAGCATGGGCTTCGGCAGAAAGAAATACAAGGAGTTAGGGGCAAAACTTGTCAATCGATCATATCAGGTGTAATTTTTTTCTTTTGAAAATGGATTTAAAGTAGCGGCATAACCAGCCTTTACTAGTTGCACGTTGGCCGAATTAAACAACTGTTGAAGAAGAGGGAAACAGTAAATGCACAATTAGCCTAATTAGGCTTCGTATCTTCATATAGGAACCGTAGTCTAGCGCCATTATCGGATTGAGAAAAGGACCGGGGAAAAGGTTTTGATAACAATGCCTCTCAAATAGCAAGAAATGGCCCTTCCTAGTCTGCTATAGAAGCACAGGTTTTAAATTGACACTCCCACTAGGGAAGACTTGTATTTTTGTTCCAATTTTCGAAATTCCAGGAGGGGGGGGGGGGACAGGTTTAATTATAGAAACATATAGTCTACTTGACTGTAACTTCTGGAACACCAAAACTATGCCCACTCACTTTCCGTGTGATTACTAAGCTAAAAATATCAAACTTCACCTATTGCAGTTAACACCCAAAGCCAGCGAAAATGGCCCCTTAAAAATCAACTTCCATTTGTTTCCAAGTTTTTTTTTTTTTACACAATGCGCGGATTTTTGAAGGAAAGCCCATTAAGGGCATGGTCCCTTTTTTGTTAATTTGTTTAATCAAAATATTCATTTGCTTACTGAAATTAAATCTTTGTTCACCCCTACTATTGATTTGTTTCATCAAGTTATTGACTTATTTCATTTAATCGAATTATTTAATCAACGTATTAATCTAATCAAATTATTTTATCTTTAATCAATCATTTCTTTGCTTAATTAAAATATTTCGTTATTAAATCTCACTGAGTTATTGTTTAATCAAATTATTAATTTGTTTATTCAAATTATTAACTTGATTAATCAAAATATTACTCTAAAATATTACTATGATTGATCAGATTATTAATTTTAATCAAATTACTAATTTGTTAAATCAAATTATTAACTGTTAAATTAATTTGTTTAATCACGTCATTAATTTGATGAAAATTGTAGACATGAAATTTTCAATATTTTTAATTTTTGTCTACGTATACAATCACTTAAAGTTCGTCACCTACCACCACGAGTTACGCTTTGGCTAGGGGTAGGCAAAATTCTAAATTGATTCAGCTCTTTGACTGACATCAAATTTAAATGATCGGGGTAGCTCATATGAAACGCTGAGCAGTACAATGGGGCCCATTGTTATGATTAGATATACGTGAAGGAGTTAACAGGCTGAGGGACGGGCTGGAAGTGGATGGGAAAATTGGAACTGTCTGGGGCTCAAAATAAATGCAACCAAATTTAATATCACCGGAGCGACTTGGTCTACCATTAAAAGACTTCTTAGGAATTCTCCAAATACTTTGTCTGTCTTGAAATATTGTCTTCCTAACACCAGGTTCTTTTACTTGTTTCGCAACGTTGTCTACAATTGCACAAATGTAATTGAATAATTGATGATGGAGTGAAATTGTAGAGATGTTTATCATCAGTTTAATCACCTCTTATCATTAGTATATTTATATGAGTCCGTCACTAGTACTAATGAGTTTGTGTTCTTCTCTGCTGATGTGTTAACTGTCAAATGCCTATACTACATCAGTCTGGGTTAGGGCAGGTAGTGACTGTCTGCCTACAACTACCATTTTCGAATGGAAGATATCAAGTTCATACGCTACTGTACGTATATTCTTAGCACAAACACTTTTGCATGGAAGACAGTTGTGTAAACTAGAAGGACCAGACATTTGTACTGTATTCCATTTTGAATCTAAAAAAGGAGTTTTTACTAGGGCGAGTAACTTTGGCAATTTTGAAGACCAAATACTTGGATTGACCAATGGTTGACATGGATAATGGACATTTGACACTGACGACCAGAAATCCAAAGAAATTGTAGTGTTATGCATGGTTGATGGACAGGGTTCGTGTTTATGGTGTCCATGTGCCTGGCAATACATACTATATATGCAGCTTCAGTTGCAATGCAATAACACCAGATGTGTCATTGTCAAATCTGATATTTGTTTACCTGTTCACCCTTCAAACAATAAACAACAGGCAGAGGACACCAGTGTGATCTTTGCCTATTATTGTGTATTTTAGTGATTGACACTAGCTGGTGGCTTTGGAAGTTCATTGCTTTTCTTCTGAGACCGAAATACACCCAACATACTTGTCATTACACAATGATGGTTTTGATCAATTCACTCTAGTCTTATTCAAATATCATAAATGTGTCATTTTTCTTTACTTGTAACTTCGCTGAATGATCTTCGATTTTTCATTAGTATTACAAAATGCAATAAAAAAAATGATTCACAATTTTCATATTCACATTATATTGTCCTGCTGCTGAGCAAGAGGTGATTTTATTTTTCCACGGTAACAATTGACCACAATTGACCCTTTACCTTCTAAATATCCAGAAATCTATTCTAAAAAGTTCAGATTTCCAAATCTCAGGGTCTCTCAGTGTGTAACATGGATTTTCAAGAGAGGAAGGTGGCCACTGCCGATCGCATGAAATTTTTGATAACAGAGACACTAAATAATGCAAGCTTGTGCTATTTAGAAATGATTTCATTCTCTTCCTGGAAAGTAATGATTTTCAAGGTTTTTATTATCATTTTATTTCTGAAAATAGCCAGAAATTTAGTCCTTGGTCTATTTGAGGAATTGGCCATAAATAAATGTATATTGTGTACTCTAAAAATAGATTTACTACTTGTGACTACAACTGACACTGTTCCAGTACTTGACACAAAAATAATAAATGCTTCTCTCAGTCCTACATGTCTACATTACGGCAGATACTGACAGCTACAACCTACCAGTATAGAACAAGGGTAACTAGCACTATGCATGTAATGCACTCAATTTGTTGTAGTTAACATATTATTAACCTACAAATTTTTCATCTCTCTATTTTTCTGCCTCAAAAAACGAAGATTCCACCATTTTAGGATCAGATGTCCCCCATTTTGGGTCAGGGCAAGCTATTAGGTCTGGAATATATGCTACATGTTGCCATTCTCTCTCACTTGGTTGTCATTTATCCAAAAATGTTATTATTACCATTTATGAACATGAAAGGATAGGACAGAGTTTCAGGAAGAAGCAAGTAACTAAAGCAGTCACTTCATTTAAAGATGTTCCATATCTACGATGAAGTGTCATTGTCAAGTAAGCTGGTGTATCATGGTTGTGGGGAACGTGGTGTACGAAAGAATTCTGCGACCTCAAGTGTTCCAGGTAGATCCCTCATCTTCATACATTCGGCAGCCTGGATATTTGCTGTTATTTTTCCAAAGTGAAGGGGTCAATGTTGGGGTCATGGCATCACTTCAATGTGCCCAGCATTTTGGAAAAATGATATCATAATACATTTTATGTTTAAAAATTTTAATATCACTGTCATTATTTCAACATTATTCAAACTTCAGGACACCTCTTACAGCATCATGCAAAAGGAAAGCTTTACAAATTGATGAAGCAGGAGAAGAAACAATCGCTTTCACTTTGACTGTTACTTAGAGCAATGTACAACAGTTTACTATGAAACTACAGATTTACAGTAGCACTACTACCAAGGGAAAATATTCTAAGTTATTTCATTGGTCCAGTGTATCAAATGCCGTTAAAACAGCATTAAATACCAGTAAGTGTATGGAGCATTTCTCCTACCTAATTTCAATGATACTAAATAAGTAGAAAGTATGACACTAATCTACTGCTCTTCAGAATGTTAATCCTGTGGTACATAGTGTCTAGAGTTTCATTGCAATGTACACACAGAACCAAGAGGTGCATGAATTTAGAAGATGTGCATTGGCATTGACTTCATGAGTCCCACTTCCTCATTAGTATGCATGACATCATCAGTAACCACAAAAACAAATATATCACACATGTCACGAATGACACTTCTGCACTTTTACAGTTAAGATTTTATACTTAAATCTATCTCTATCACTATCATTACCCCTATCCGTATCCATCACTTTGAAAGACAAACTTTTTGTACCAACATCATTGTCCAAACTAGTATAACAATGTTCTTATAGATCCACTTCCAATTCCTTTAAAATGAAATGTTAGTTTAATCTTAGTTTCAGGAAGTCATCTCCGAAATGTTAAAGGTGTATGGTCACCAGTGAGAATCATCTTCTATTGATCGATAAGTGAGTAATGAAGCAACCAAATGCAAACCAATCCTGTTACAGTGACCACCATTTAACATTTCCAAAACCAGAGTGTATCTCCCAGTCCTTCTAAGGTTTAACTTCAAAAGTTGAGACAGAGAACGTTTAAGCTAAATGAACTGCTTTGTTGGGAAGTGTAGTCACCTGTCATTTACCATGAAATCTGGCTGATAATATAAAATGGTCTTAAAAGGTTTGGTAGATGCTCGGCCTGAAAAGTGTTTTAACTTACAACATCTGTTATTTCCTGTGTGTCATAGGCTGTTTTTTTTTTTTTCTCCCTGCTGAATGTGAGAGTAAAGACCAATAGACTTAGGCCATAGTTCTCGGCTGATTTTAGTTCTGCTTCTTACTCCATCCCAACAAACCAAGATATCTGAACAAACGCAAACCTCACACAGCAAAGATTATATGGGAAGAATTTACCAAATATACAAACATTTTGCTTGACTTCAGACATTAATACCACTTATCCCTTGAATTACATACTCAACATAATTGTCCCTGTTATTACTTTGGCAGAATTGGATCAGCAAAGGCACAGTTGGACTCGATACCAAGATTATAGTAATCTCCTTTACCATCTTTGTATTTGCTGGTGACTATCCGGAACCAACCAGATTCAGCCTGCAAAATAGAAACATGTATAACAATAGAAAGGTTTAAGTCCCTAAAGAAAATAAAAGTACCTTACACTACCTTAATACAAAACTGGAATTAATGTTATTTTCATTGCCACTTCCATTAAGTATTTGTCAGTATACACACATACATGACAAGCATGGCTTAAGAATTAGTGAATGCAATTTAATGTTCATGATGTATAGTAACAATCATATAACCTCACTGCACTAATTGTGGTTCATCTAAAGTAATAGATACTTGAAGAGACTATTATGTATGAGGTATCATGCACACAATTCCAACAGAGATCTATGACTGAAAAGTAACAATTAAAATAAACTAAACTACAACATGACAAGAAACTCACCATCTATTTGATTCCTTACTGAAGGCAGGCAAGGAATCTTTGCAATGGTGATTCTGTGTGTGCATGTGTGTGTATGTATGCACGGGTACGTAGCAAAATCTAATCAGTGCTTTAGCTTTTGAAAGGGAAGAACAAGGTGGGTCCAAAATGGTACATGTTGGTACAAGGTACTAAGATCTTGGCTGGGATTGTTTTTGGGGTAGGGTCAAAGATCACCGGAGGTCATCAGCAGGAAAACTCTAAACAGTATCTCAGATATGACAATTTGCATCATTTCCACACTTGGACAATGCACTGCCGTGTACGTTAAGTGAGCATGTGTGGGTTTTCTTGTACCTCATATGGTCTTGTATGGTCACCTGGGGTACAAGAAAATACTTGTGAACATTGTGAACACGCCAGCTTTTGAAGGGAATGTGCAAGACAGTTCAAAGTCGGTGTGAAAAATCGGAAAGAACTAATTTGAAAACTTAACCTGTCAGTTGGTTATTTAAGTGTAGTTTCTGTACAAATTAAAGTCTTTGACTTATAACGATGAAACATCATCGAACCTGACAGCTGGCATTGAGTTGGTTTCTGATAAAATATGTCTTGTTTGCAGAATATTGTGCTATGGTTTTTCGCTGACCTTACAACAATGATATTCTGCAAATAATTGGTAAATGAAAGACAAGTTTTGTTGATTACATTCAGTAGCATGTATCAAGAGTTTTCATTCAATCCATTAAAAGGGAGCAATACTGGCATTGTGCTTCTGCTATTTATGACTGTTGTGTTGACAGTTAAAAAGTGCTAACATAGTTTTCAAAAGCCAGAATTGGTTTTTATTTCCTCTGAAACAAATTGGTTTTTGTCTGAAAATGATCAGTGACTGATGACCTCTGTTGAAATTGGTGATAATGATTAACATGCCTATTTTTCCTAGAGGAATCATTATCTGAGCTACAGCTCTTGTCCTTCCTTCAAACAATGTGGGACAGATTTGTCACAAGAATTGGAATTGTGAAGCTGTCCAAAGATTTTTTTACAGCAAAAAGTTTCATTGTACAGTAAAGCTCAACATGTTATTGCAAGTCATGTAGATGGGGAAATTTGTCATTTACATAACTGGCCTTTACTGGTATCATGTCAACTGTCATATGAATATATCTCTTGTTCCGGGAGATTGCAGTACTGTACCTGTGGTACCACCATGCAGACTGGAGAATTCTGGGCCTCCAGCATGAACTTACCTTGCAAAGGTATTGGATAATGATGTACCTTATCATTCATGGCTATATCTGGTAGCCTTTGGTTACTACAGCACATTGCCACTGGGAACCAGAAAGCCAAAAGGGTTTGCGATTTCTTGTGACATAGTTATATTATAACAAGCATGAATTATCCCCATGACAAGTATGGGATCAACTGCAGTTATTGTTCTTGAAACACCACATTAATAAGCCTTTAACCATACATGACCTTTATTTTAGTGACCTCAAATGACATTTGATGTCCACCAAAAGCATTAGGGATCACCTACCCAGCATGGCCAACCCACACATCAAGTATGGCATCAGTCAACATGACCCTTCTGAAGATAATGTGTTAGCAAGGTTTGACCTCGGGTGACCTCAAACGACCTTTGACCTCCACAAAAAACAAAAGCAGTCTTCTATTTAGTGTATACAATCCATACACAAAGTATAACACCTAGTCAAGGTTAGACTCCTGGAGATATTGTGTTTACAGTTTTACCTCTGGTGACCTCAAATGACCCTTGACCAAAAACAATAGAGATCTTCTGCTTATTATTACCAACCCACACACCAAGTATTACATCAGTCATGGTTACCCTTCTGGCGATATTGTGTTTACAAGGTTTTTACAGATTGACCACTGGTGACCTCAAATGACCTTTGCCCCTCACCAAAAATAATAGGGATCATCTACTCCTTATGACCAAGTCACACACTAAGCATGACATCAGTCACAGTTACCCTTCTGGAGATATTGTGTCTACAATGTTTTCACAGTTTGACCTTTGGTGACCTCAAATGACCTTTGACTTCCACCAAAATCGAAAGGAGTATTCTACTAACAATATACAATCCACACACTAAGTATGACATCAGTCACAGTTACCCTTGTGGAGATATCGTGTTTACAATGTTCCTACAGTTTAACCTATGGTGACCTCAAATGATCTTTGACCTCCAAAAACAATAGGGATCATCTACTTACTATGACCAACCCACACACCAAGTATGACATCAGTCATGGTTACCCTTCTTGAAATATTGTGTTTACAAGAAGTGTCACATACACACACACACACACATGCACCTACAACACCATCGCAAAGATTCCTTCTGCCTTTGGCAAGGAATAAAAAATTAAGCAGATCTATTAGTGGCAAGGACTCACTTTGCCTCTTAGCTTTCATATCACATACTATGAAACTTGAAATCATAAATACTTAAACTCACCTATGGTTCACTTCATACTGTACACTATGGACAATCAAGTACCATTTTCATCCACACCCCATCCTGCTACTACCTTACCCATGGTTCACCCCATGGGTTCTGACAATATAGTACTCCCCATCATTTTCATTCACACCCCCCATCCTGCCAATAACTTACCCATGGTTCACCCCATGAGTTTCTGACAATCCAGTATTCCACACCATTTTCAGTCCACACCCCATCCTGCTACTGAGATGATATGATTGATCTGTATGTTAGGAAGAAAGATAAAAATTATTACAGAATTAACAAGTTAGATGTTAGTCAATGGCAGAAGTGAACATAGGACATTTTTTCTGCTTATACTGCATATCTAGTCACCACTATTCAAACAGGGATATGCATGAATCCAGAGAGAAATCTCTCACTGCAGTTATTAGCCCTCAACTCTGAAATGACAGACAGTTGTACAATGTAATTCCTAAAAATTTAACACTGAACTATGCAACAATGTTAGTTTCTTGTAGTATTTTAGGATAATACGGGCATCCAATTATTGACACATACTTACAGAATTATAATTTGTTCCTGTTACAATGTCTTTTGCAGGATAGTTGTTGATATCAAATACTAGTTGACACAAGTGCTTCCTTCACACATAAACAATTAAAACAATTTGGCTAATTACTAGAGAAGAATAAACATGGTTAATGGATTCCTAAAAATGTAGCATGAAGAAGTGAAGAAGCACCATTGACATAAATTTTGTAAGGCTGAAATCAGGTTGTTGTATTGGATCCACTTTCAAATAATTGATGGTTTAGACCAAACACCATTCATGACTATCATGACACATCACCAAGAAAACCACTGAAAACTTTCTGCAAAAAACTAAATTTGTTGCAAAATGCCAAATCAATCATCCTTCTCTGTGTTGTATGGACATGTGCAGAGTATCCTGGTAGAATACCAGCATATATATATACAGTTAAAACCTTCAATATGGTTGCAGTGTTAATATCACAATTAACTCAAAGACTAGATCTATGGTGTTTGTAAATAATCATACATCATCTCATACCATGTGACCTAATATACCCACAAAAAGGCTCAATGTAATACATCTGTAAAGCAAATATCAAACATGTATATATTTCTAAATTAAAGTGTAGTAAAGTGTGTATTTTGATTGTGCCCACATTCATTACTACAACATTATGTCATTTCATGCTCTGCTTCTTGTAAAAAGGTATCGACCAAATAAATTAATACCATTACAAACCAGTTATTATGAACCAAGAGGACACAACACTTGAAGTTAAATCTGTCAGTTACAGTTGCAAAATTATGGAAATTTTAGAAATTCACATTTGATCCTGAAACTTCATTCCTATCTGAGGTCAGAAGGCACAAACACATTATAGGATTCTTCAGCCCAATATAATAATATTTTCCAGTAACATTCATTATTACATTATTATGTACCTTACTGAAATAAGGCATTCATTTGCTTCAAAACTACACCTTTCTATGAGTTTCTAAATAAACATAACAGATTCAATACATATCATACTGTACCATACACTGTATCATGCACTTATTACGACCACAGTGATTATTTGGCCATGAATACAACAAAGTGAGAACAGAGGCACATGTTGGTAACTTGCTTAAAGTAAACAATAGATAATGAAGAGATCTTCAATAGTTACTGTGAAATCCACTAACATAGAAATATTACACCAATTGTTTATTCCTTATCCTACCTAATTGGAAGCTATAATTAAAACATGATCTCAACAAACTGACCCAATGCTAAGAAAACTACAAATTGTAACAATTTCAATATCACAAGAAAATAAAGTGCACAAGAACAGACTGGTATAGAACATTAGAGGTCAGCTGCCAGGCTTTCATGGTAGCATTCATTCTAGTGATTACTTATTGAGCAATGACCACTTAAAATGAATACATGTTTACTCACCATGTCATTGAACTCTACACTAATCCAAATTTACCACTGAAATCTACCTCAAAAACAACATGTTTGTTAAGCTTAAATTGCTTCTCAAATATGAGAACTAAGGATGCATATGTTCATTCTGATAAGGCATCACAGGTGAAGACATACAGACATGACATTGTATACATCTGCTAAGGTAGCACTCATCATTACAACCAAAAACATCACATCATCCAGGATATAACAGACGTTTATTATTTAAACTAACAAAGAGTCTCTCCTCCAATTTAGAAACATTCCAGTTGCTGTTATGAAAATGCTTTAAAATGCATTGAAATGCTGCACATTTTCCTTTCCTTATATGAACTGTGTCAACTTACAAAGGACTCTAGATGATACTCTGCAAAGACTTTTCCTCCCTGGAAATTTTCAACTGAGTCCGTCACCATTATTCCACACCTGACAATTGAAAAAGAAAAAAAAAAAAGAACATTTGCTTGCTGTTAACTTGCACATTTGCAAAGGAAAGCAAGATGTGAATAACGGAGTACATGGATTTCTGGGCAAATAAATGGCAGCATAGGACAGTACCAGGCTATTAATAATGTATTCACAACTAAGACATTTCAGGGTTGATGGAAACTGAATGCATAATATAGCTTCCAACATTTACTGTGCATTATGTTCCCATGACAATTGAATACTTTATGGCCATATGAGCACCCACTACAAACACTAATTAGCCTACATAAACAATCATATACTGAAGCTATCATAACTTACAAAGTCATAACAGATTCTACCGATGAAAGAAAAAGGTCATTGAGCTAAGTAAATAATACTTACGCAATTGGGCCCTTAGCATAAATCTCAGCCATCATTTTGTCTCGGCCCTTAATGCTGCCATAATCACCCACTTTGTAACGGGTGTAGTTTTTAAGAACTACACAATTAGAAGGACTACATGTTCCACACTGGTTGAATTCCTTACAGGCTGATATAAAAAGAGGAAACCAATAAAAACGGAATATGCACTGAGGAGGAGTATCATAATGTCAACACGCCAGAATGCATTGTGAATATGATAATATGTATGCCAATTAACTACAATACTCCTGACAGTATTGATGTAGCAAACAATGGAAAATTTACTTCGAACAATACATGAAACCTTCAAACATTTAATTCTTGAAGTCATTTCAATGTGCTGCTCTCTGGGATAATCTCACTTTCCAGACACTAAAAGTCCTGTCTGTTCAGGCATTAAAAATCCACCTTCCTGACTTCTTACACTCATATTGTATTAGACTAGATTACTGCATGTCAGGATAATCCAAGAGTTGTTTCTAACATATATGGTCTCTACAAAACTTTGTAACATAATGCTATTCAAATCTAACTGATCATTATCAAAACACTATATCTGGGTTCAGATGTACAGTAGCTATTGGGAGAGATCTACTGTACTGTACATACTTAAAGCAAATCCAAGCTTCCCATATGATGTAAGTTTTGGTCATGTCACTCCTTTGACCCCAGCATGATATTTGATCTCCATCAGAGATAATACAGTAGTGAAGGGCTCAAGGAACCTATTTGATGGTGATGGCCTGTGTGTGTGTGTATAGGAGTGCGTAAGAGTGCATACAGTATGTTTGTGTATGTAATACCTTGGGCTTGTACACATGATATCTGAAGAAGGCAAAGTTGCTTGAAATTGAAGGCTGGTGTGTAGGTATGTAGTCCATTGTGAGTAGATGATCCCTTTTCTTTTCCAGGTAGGTCAAAGGTCATTTGAGGTCAGAAGAGAGAAAGTCTGAAGCTATATAAGGAAAATATCTGAGCAGTTGAAAGTTGCTGGACTTCAAATGTAAACATACAAGTTAATGCTCTCTGTCAAATTTAGGGGAGGTCAAAAGTCACATGAGGTAAGCAGAGGTCATACTTTGAAAACATGGTACAGTATCTCAGAAGGGAAAGTTACTGAATTTCAAATGTGATGTGGATGTTGGCCATTGTGAGAAGATGATCCCTGGTGATTTTCATGGAGGTTAAAGGTCATCTCAGGTCACCAGGGATTAATGTCTGACAAACTAGTAAGAATGATATTTCAGTCGCTGAATGTTGCTGGAACTTCAAAATGTAAACACAACAGTTGCTCTTGATGAGTACAGTTGATGATCTTAGATGATCTGTCATATTTTTTTTTTGAGGGGTTCACAAGATGTCACAGTTTAAAAACCTTCAGTACCACCAGAAAGTTGAAGTTACTGAACTTACCTTAGTGCATAGGTTGTCCATTGAGCGTGAATGATTCCTACTGTTTTTCATAGCAGTTAAAAGTCATTTGAGGTCACAAGAGGTAAATGTATGGAAACATTTTAAGGAAGACATCTCAGCAACTGAATGTTCCTGAAACGTCAAACTTCTAACATTGGCAGGTCTTGGTGAGTAGATCTTCTTTTGTCATTTTTTATAATGATCTAAGGTAACATGAGGTCAGCAAAACATGAAAATCATAGTTTGAAAACCTTAAAGGCAAGGTACCTCAAGAAGGGTAAGGTGACTGAGGTTCAAAATTTGTATGTTGACTGTCCTTTGTTTTCATATACTGTAGGCAAGGAATCATAGTCCTTTGACTTTTTGGTTCATTTTTTTAGGATTATTTATCAATAAAATTTTCCAAACAAGACAGAATGCAGAATGCAGATCAGAATGCTGTACTGTATATAACATGACCTCTTAAGGATTTGTCTGCTCAGCAATATCCAAGTCCAACCCTACCCCCCTTTACCTATCCCTTCCAACAAAAACAAAGAAAAGCATGAACTATCAGCAGCTACATGAACTCTGGAGCAGGTATGGTATTACCAGTAACACTTAATCCCACTTGCAATTTCAAATTTACCAACTACAGTATTGCATGTTCAGATATTAGGTCCTGCCTTATGCACAGAATTGAGGGGAATGCATTAAAAAGACCATCTACAGTACTGTATGTGGACATTCTGAACAATTCTAATTGAAACATCATAAAAAGATATTAAATGAATTATTGGTGAACCATTAGCATTTCAAGATGTGCATTGCCAACCTACTCATTAGAACACATGTCATAACAGAAAACAGTGTGAATCATCTTTGATCTATGGCCAACCTCAGAGACACATACATACAGTGCTGTACACACTAATACAGTAGAATTCAGATAGATTTGTGCATTTTGTGACAAAATGTATTAAGACCATTACGAAAATTAATGAGATTTTAAGGTTTCAGTTCTCTAGCAATACCACGGCACTAACGTATAAAGTTGAAAAAACAAGTATGTCTCAACATACCCACAGCAAAGTGTTGCCAAATCATGCAAACCTCAGTGTACAAGATGACACAAAAAATGAGACAAACCATGACAAATTGACTGACCGAAGGACACAAGATCGAAAATACGTGAATTAATAAGGTATAAAGAAGGAATTAACTAGTGAAACACGTAAAGCAAGTGAAATTCGTTCTGAACAAGGAAACAAAAGGAAAACCTCGAACGAGGAGAGCTCTAACCTCACTTATACGCAAAACAGCATGAGAGGCAAACTGGCCTAGGCTCATTACCTGTGAAATTTAAATTCTAAACTAAAAAACATGGAAAGGGGAGTAGAATTTGCAAGAAAATATCAAGCACCCAGAGTAAACAACCAAAGAATAAACAAGAATACCCAAGTGCTTAATTTCAAGGTTTTCAACTCTCGCTCCAAGGGAAAATAACTCCAGTTGAGAAACCATGTATGAGTATTCTGAACGACAGTCTAATGAGGCAGAGCTAGGGCATAGAGGGCGCGGTGCAAAAGTAGTTTTGGGTCAGTGTTCAATTAGTTAATCTAACTATGCAAACGTGTGAGCAAGGGGTAAGAATATGTCTACGATGTGAATTGAGACAAACCTTGATAAATTGACTGACCAAAGGACAGATGTACTGTATGAACAGGCAGACAGACAGGGAAGGGGTGGAACCTCAAGAATGTCAGGAAATATGGCAAGAAAGTAGAAACCACTGACACAGCTAAAAGAGCTGCTGAGTATAACAAACACACTCTCACAAATTCTCCAGACATGTAGGCTCCTATCACAAAATGACAGCAATGAACTTAAATTGCTACCCATAGTCAACAGGTCAGAGTCAACAAATTAAACTAGTTTCTCATCTAAATTATCAAAGTATAAGTCATTGCACAGTGCATGAACATGCTAGTAACCAAATTAGTTCATGCTAACAACTCAGATTGTGGCAACACAGTACTGATAAAGTTGGATAGTATTTGTCTCCAAATCTTACATTGTGTAATTTTGCTTAACTCAGACTGTGAAGATAGTATCTGGAGTATGCTCACATATTCCACAAATAATGTTCGCAAGTACATTAAGATGCTGTACAGTGAGTGCTTTCTCTCATACAATACTATTTGAGCAATCCACTTTCCAGACCTGGTAGTATTTCTACACAATAGTTCAGTAGTATGACCATACGTTAATAATAACCTTCCCTTAAGGACAACTAAAGAGTTCTAAAGAACATGTACTGAACAAAGGTTTTGCATCGTTAACACAGATCTTAAAATTATCCCTGGCCTGGAGCAGATGTCATCAAACCAACAGTCAGGGCGAATAGCATGGATCGTCTTTCTAATCTTCATCTTAATCCTGTATATCAATGTCAAAGCATCGCACATGCAAATACATATACATACTGTAGATATCTCCTATCACTATCACGTACATTACAGTGAGGTGCAAGTTCAAGGAGGTATGTACGTTTAAATTATAACTGAGAAACAAAGCGTTATAACTTACACTGGTCCTTGGCTTGGTAGTTGTTACAAGTTTCATCTGGGATACCGTTGTCATGTGCATACTTGTACACACCAAGCATGCCACCACCCTCACATGAACCAGCATTTCCACAGTCGATCACATTTTGCACTGAAAGGTATGAGGAGGGCCACTGTCCTTTGCGAAGGATATTCAATCGATCTACACAATAAAAGCACATATGACATATAATAATTACGCTGCAAGTGGGTACAGTGGGTATTGTGGTATGAAAGTAACAATTTCATGACATACTGTCCAGACGAGGTACATTTTTGTCCCTATAATAAATGGAAGATAAAAACATCGATGTAACACACTACGATCAACAGCAGCTCTTAATGCTCAAATCTAGAATGACATACAATTAGAGGTTAACTGAGGTTGATCCAAAACAACTTCAACTTCAACCAAAAATACAAGTTTCTTCCATTTCATATGGAATGCCTGTACTGTTCATAGAAACTAGGGAAACTGTCCATACATGCTCCCTTTAATGATGCACTTTCTTTCCAAAGGTTTCTCTCCTTTAATCTATGTTGACTCTGAATCAACTGTAACCTTCACCAAATGTAATTGGCTCATCTTGTGCTCAATATGAGATCTGCACAACTAGTTTCTTCCACTATATTCCACATATCATTCCTATATTCCACATAGCAAACACTTTCAAAAATGTCAAACAGGAAATTAAGTCAATATGACGGCGGTTTTCAGAAATGACCTCTGTTGGTCTTCATCTTCAGCATAAACAGGACTCTTCCATTTAATGTGGTACACACACATATTTCATTTCACTTACAGTACTTTATTCTGCATAAAATCTGCTGGGAATTGAGAGTAACAAAGCATATATAAATACATCAAGATGTTACAGTGTATGAAAGATAGTCCTTCAAAAGACCTGAGAGGGCTTGTCTATAGTAAAGTGCTCTCGGAAAGCAGCAAAAGAGAAGAAGAGAAAGAAACTTCAAAAGTGCTCAGTCCAAGGTTGCATACTGTCCAGCATCCATTGACTTCAAATGAACTTTGACTTCCATATTCAGTGTTGACTGTAACTCTACCATATTGTGCATTTTCTTGTACACAATGTGGTAAAACCTACAGCATACACTGAATATGAGATCTGTTCAACCTTCCACACTTGAAATGTCACTGTGTTGACAAAATTTTCAGATGTCAATCTCTGTTGACATCAAATGGCCTTTGACCACCACAAAACACAATTTTAGTATATAAGGTACAACTATGTATGAAATTTATGCAATACTGTACATGTTCAAACTGCCCTTCTTGGTACTGTATATTACTTACACAGACATGCACAAACACCACAACATGACTATATAAGATACAATGGAATACTATATAATATATGATACTCTCCTTCAACCCTTATTTTCTGAAGTGACTTTCCAGCAAACCAGCAAGAAGTCACAGACTTAGATATTTCCATGGCTTAATGTATGAAATCACAACCATTGGTTCACTTAAAACAATATCATACAGTAAATGCTGCACACAAACCTGCCATAGCACTTGTTGTTCCCATGCCCCAACAAGATCCACAATACTGGGGTATGTGCTGGTTTCTAGTTGCACTTGCAAAGTTTGTGCCATTCACATTTCTCCAATCCCAATGGTCAGGAATATCTTCTACTTGCAGATACTCATGAGGTCTATTGTAAGTTCTAAAAGAGACAAATAATTGAACAATTTTTTGACAAATCACTGAGATCTATACAACAAGCAGTGCCACAAGAGCCCAAGGGCACTTTGATTCCTTGCACAAAGATCACCTAATGGTACCACTACCATAGTGGTAATATGACACAACCTCAACAAGTACCATAAAATCTAAGAAAGAGAAGCACTTTTTGCACCATTCATAAAATGGACCACATGGTCCATTTAAAAGCTTCACCTAATAATCCTTAACAAACAAGAGGTACCACTTCCACAACAGTAATGTGACAAGACCTTCAACTTAGTACCATACAATCTGAGAGAGAGGAAGCATGCATGACTTTGTAAAATGGCCCATATGGACCTTGGACCCCAAACACTTAAACGTTCCCAAAACACCACGACAAGAGAAGTACAATGTACAATGTACTAAGACACAATCTCAACTAAATATAATCTGTAAAAGAAGACGCATTTGGCTACTTCCAACCAGAATGCAAAAATGCATTGTGGTTTTGATGAATTCATCATGAGGCTATATTTTCAAGAATCTGACATATTGCATTAGGCAAGTAAGTGTAATGCTTGGTTATTGTAGTTTTACAGTAATGTAACATATCAACAATTGAGATGCTCTATAACATCTGCTGACCTAAGATGATAACTGATACTGTAAGATACTGTATATCCATTATAACATGCATATCTGTAAGTACATACTGTACTACAGAGATATTCAAGCGTTCCACTACATACCAAACATCAAATCTGTGCAAGCTTCCCTTCTTGAAATATCGTGTTTACAAGGTTGTCTTGACTTGAACCCTGTTTTCCTGGAATGATCTTTGACCTCCATCAAAAACAATAGGCTATTTGTACTCAAGAAAGTACCTCTACATACCAAAAGCAAGACTACAGTATGCACCTCCTTTTGAGATATTCTGTTTACAAAGTTTTCCCTCACTGATTGTTGCTGACCCTAAATGACCTTTGACCTCCACCAAAGTCAATAGGATTCTTTTACTCAATAAATACACCCACTTTCCAAATATAACATATGTGCAAGCTTCCCCTCCTGAGATGCTGTGTTTACAAAGTTCTAACTAAATGACCCCTATTGATCCCAAATGACCACTGACCTCCACCAAAACCAAAAGCCACCTTGTCTCAATAAGACTCACCCATATATCACACATGAGATCTGTACAAGGTTCCCACCCTGAAATATCATGATGACCTCCGCCAAAAGTAAAAGGCTTCTTGTTCTCAAAACAGCTCACCCAAATATTTCATATGAGATCTGTAAAAGTTTCCCATCTTGAGATACTGTATTGGGCTTAAAAGGTTTTCACATTTTGACCCCTGCTGACCCCAGAAATGACTTTGACCTCCACCAAACAATAGGTTTCTTGTCCTTAATTAGATTCACCCATAAGATCTGTACAAGTTTCCCTTCTTCAGATATTGTGTTTACAAGGTTTTCACTATTTGACCAGTTGTTGACCCCAAATGACTTTTATCCCCCATTAAAACAATAGGTTTCTTGTCCTTAATTAGGTTCACCCACGTATTATACCAAATGCAAGATCTGTGCAAGTTTCCTTTCTTGAGTTATTGCATTTACAATGTTTCCACCATTTGACCCATGTTGACTTAAAATGACCTTTGACCTCCACCAAAAAAATAGTGTTCTTGTCCTTAATTAGGTGCACCCACATACTAAATATAAAATCTGTACAAGTTCCCCCTTCTTGACATATTGTGTTTACAATGTTTTCAATATTTGAACCCTGTTTACCTCAAATGACCTTTGACTTCCACCAAAAACAATAGGTATATTGTACATAATATGGTACACCCACATACCAAATATACTGTAGGTTCTGTACAAACTTCCTTTCTTGAGATATCATGTTTACAAGGTACAGTAAGCATCACAAACATACACACAAATACACACACGTAAATTCAGATATACACCTGGCATGATTACAAAGATTATGATTTCATCAAGACTAAAAATTGGGCCTGTAGGCCTCCATGTAGGATTTATGCCCAAGCACACTCACTTGATGGCTTATAACCTACGGATCATTACCTCCAAGATTCAAGAAACTGCATAAAAAATGTCTGAGAGAGAGAGAGAGAGCAAGTGACATCCATTGCAAAGATAAACTGTACAGTGATAGAAAGCCTCATCACAATACTGTACAGTAGCTTACTCAAGTTACCCTGTACATGATGCCAACTACGTTATCCTACAGCAGAAATGATTCAAAACAATCAGTACTACCCTGGAGTTACAATGCTTAACTTGTAAATAAGGAAAATTTGAAAGGGCAGTTTTAAGTCAACTTTCTTCTCATATTGCACGTAACAACTGTTTAGACCCATTTCAATCAGTTTATCGCCCTGGTTTTAGTACAGAGTCAGCCCTGCTTAAGGTAAAGAGTGATATTCTCACTGCTCTTGACAATAGGAAATGTGTTTTACTGGTATTGCTGGATCTGTCCGCAGCATTCAGACACAGTCGACCATGAGTTATTACTTTACAAGTTGGACACAGAGTTTAATGTGTGTGGAACAGTGTTTGATTAGTTTAAATCATGCTTACTGTAGAACACCGGTCACAGACCATTCACGTATCTCAGACTAGTTCCCATACCCATGTGCTCTGTCACAGGGACTCACGGGGTACCCCAAGGGTCAATCCTGGGCCCTGTCCTTTTTACTTTATACACCTCGTCTCTTGGTAAATTGAAATGTTCCCACGATATTAACTATATGTTATACGCCGAAAATACACAATTGTACATTACTTTCCATCCTACCGACCTTGACTATGCCGTTACTAAGATGGAGGCGTGTATTTGTGATGTCAGGTTGTGGATGCGTAGAAATTTGCTTTGGTTAAACGATGACAAAACTGAAGTAATTATTTTCAGAAGCCCCTTGGTAGTCAATCCTGATTTTGAAATGGTGTCACTGCGTGTTGATGATAATTATGTTATCACAAAGTCTGCCGTACGTAACCTTGGTGTGTATATGGATTGTCATCTATCCATGGATAATCATGTAAATTACCTTTGTAAAACTACAGTGTACCACATTAGACAAGTAGGCCTTCTTCGTATCTTGATAAGTTACTGTAGCCACCGAGAAACTCATTCATGCAGTCATTTCCAGTCGCCTTGATTATGCTAACTCTCTACTGCTTGGTGTAATCTCTCTTAATTTATCTCCGCTTCAAACTATCCAGAATACGGCCGCTAGAATTGTTCTCAGGGCAAATCGTCACTCTCACATTACCCCGCTTTGGAATGAACTACACTGGTTACCTGTAAAACAGCTTGTGAACTACAAATTACTCCTTCTTGCCTTTCGAGGTCTTAAACTTGATACCCCCGCCTATCTATCCAATGTCTTACATCCAACAACTACAGTAGAATAGATCCTCCCGATTGTGCTACCTCTTCCAGTTAAATGTTCCGGCTTCTCATACAAGGACCTTTGGGAATCGAACTTTCCACCACACCGTGCCCTGCCTATGGAATTCACTCTCGCTGAAGCTCAGGTCTCTAGACTCCCTCGACCAGTTTAAACAGTCCCTCAACACCTTCATTTTCTCTCAATGTATCTAACTTATCTGCTCTTTTTCGGCACCTGTAAAGTGTATTGAGCAGTGCTATCCTCCAGATTCTGTGCAATATAAGACTTATTATTATTAAATTCAGTGATAACCTTGATGGACCATACAAGCATCTGTAGCACAAAAATTATGTGCAAAACAGCAAAAGTCTGAGAAGTTAGTGATAACGTACATACAAAGGTATCAAAATACATTCAAACACATTAAGTACAGTATGAAAGTATACCAGACACTTGCTTAATTGCACTGCCTCTTTCATTGACCACATAAACTCATTCCGATTCAAGCCCTTCGGCATTCTTGTATTGAAGTTATAATGCTGTTTCACTCTTTACTAATATCACCTTAAATGAGACTACCAATACCGTTTAGAAATATGTACAGTATATACTAATACAAGCAATATTCCCATTCAGAGTATCCAAGAGAAACATTAAAGAAATGGCTAAATATTGCAACTGGAGGATATTTCCTTTATCAGGGAAAACTATATTGTCAGGCTAATGGCAGAACATTGGGCAGTCCCCAGGGACCAACTCTGTCCAATTTATTCTTTGCCCACTTAGACATGGCTGAATGCCATGATTTCAAACCTATATTACATTTATGATATGTGGATGATATTTTATTTCACCTGCTTAGAATACACAGAAATGTTTCTGGGTTTTCTTAATTATTTACACCCTACATGTACAGTACTTAAAATTATATGTATGAAATTGGTTGTTAACATATTGCATTTTTGGACACTGAAATCCACTCATCACTCGATTACAATGCAACTTACAGTTCAAAGGTATAGAAAACCTACTAACACCAATGCAATCCTCAATTTTCATGCTACAGTATTTATCCATGGAAGTGGAAAAGTGGACTGATTGATTGTTTCCTTTAACCATGCTTTTGTTGTTTGCACAAGTGGTCTCCTTCCATATGAAGTGGAAAAGTGGACTGATTGATTGTTTCCTTTAACCATGCTTTTGTTGTTTGCACAAGTGGTCTCCTTCCATATGAAGTGGAAAAGTGGACTGATTGATTGTTTCCTTTAACCATACTTTTGTTGTTTGCACAAGTGGTCTCCTTCCATATGAAGTGGAAAAGTGGACTGATTGATTGTTTCCTTTAACCATGCTTTTGTTGTTTGCACAAGTGGTCTCCTTCCATATGAAGTGGAAAAGTGGACTGATTGATTGTTTCCTTTAATCATGCTTTTGTTGTTTGCACAAGTGGTCTCCTTCCATATGAAGTGGAAAAGTGGACTGATTGATTGTTTCCTTTAATCATGCTTTTGTTGTTTGCACAAGTGGTCTCCTTCCGTATGATATCATCTCTAATTTGAGGAGACAGATTTTTGCTGAAAAATGGCTACCCTACACTGTAGGAGGATTTTTCATGACTGTGTCAATAGTTTCCTTTAACCAAATGGAAGATAATCAGGATAAGAACAATGACGCTGAGGATGCAACAAGTATTCCCTTCATTCGTCATGCCTCTGAGATTTTCAAGAAATCCCTGAAAAACCACTTTAAAGGTGTTAATAAAAAGTGCAGTTTGTTTTCAGTACCCTCAAAGTTAGTAACTATTTTCCTTAAAAGATGTGACCCCTCTGACCCTGAAAGCCAATGTTGTATTCACGGTAAACAGTACTTTTCCACCCAATGTGAAAAATCCAAGTTTTCTGCACTGCAGACCAAAATAGGAAAAGGCTTTATGTACAATAAAGGGTCCATAAAGTTAGAATCAAACCAGAAAGTCGAATGACTTTGTGATTCCTTGCCGAAACCTCAGTTTTTAAAACTGTACATACATAATCAATAACAAAAGCAACCAGAGTAGGAGGGAAGGAGACATATCAAAATGAAAAACAAAATGCAAGAATGACAACCAAATTCTAGATCACTTGTGGGTTAGATGTAAACAAATGCATATGAATGAGTAATGTCAGCCAATCATCAATTGATGAAAATTGTGGTAATAAAAGATGGCACATAACTCTTAACCAAGGTAATAAAGTGTATAGAAAGTTCCTGACACCAAACTGTGGTTAAAGTTCTGAAATTATGCAACAAAGTCAACCTGGGGTACATCTTCCCTACCAAGGGAGTGTTTACTAATACTAAAACAACAAAGTACTTTGTAAATCTTGACAGAGAGTTGCTGGCAACTGGGATAGTCTCTCAATGGTTACAATTAAGGTATTAAGATCTATATTAAGGGGTTGATTGGAGAAGGTGTAGAAATGAGACTTTTAATGTTCCACAAATTGAAAGGAAATGAGACCAGGGTCTATCTAGCAGCAACATCAGCTAATAAAGACAAGATCTACATTTTAGCAAGATTTCAATAAAAAAGAAATATGCATTATTTTCTTAATATGAGTGACATTTACCTCTTCATATGATTACATTCAGGACATGTAAAACTCTCTAACTTTCAGACACTGAGCTTCTGAATCCAGGACAAACTGTGGAATGACAGAACTTATTATACAGTATTTATATCATGTCACATTACAGAGGCAGTCAAGTCTCCCATGGGGCAATTCAAATGACAGATATCTACTCATCAAGTGCTACCAATGTTTACACTTTGAAGTTCTGAAGTTCAGTTACTGAGATATCCTCCTTAATAGGCTTTCATATATTAGAGCTCTGGAGTCCTCAAATGACCTTTGACCTCCATGAAAAACAATAGGGATTAATACTTACAGTGTACCACCAACACACCACCTTTGAAGTTCAAGCATCTTTCCCTTCTCAAAATACCATGTTTACAAGGTTTCAAACTAAGTCCTTTATTGACCTCACATAACCTTTGAGCTCCATACAAAATGTCAGACATCTACTCATCAAGTACTACCAATGATAAGAGGTTGAAGTTCCAACAACATTCCATTGCTGAGATACTGCATCTCCCTTAATAGGTTTTCCTGCTTTCAACTCTAGGGTCCTTCGGAGTCCTTGACCGGCCATGAAAAACACTAGGGATCATCCACTCACAATGGACTACCAACACACCAAGATTAAAGTTCAAGCACCTTTCCCTTCTTCAGATACCATGTTTACCAGGTTTTCAAACTATGTCCTCTATTGACCTCATATAACCATTGACCTCCATAGATGGCTGACATTTTCTTCTCATCAAGAGTAACAATGACAAGAGATTGAAGTTCCAGCAACATTAAGTTGCTGAAATACCTCAGACACACTAAGTTGCTGAGATATCTCCCTTAGCAGGTTTTCATATTTTATGCTCTGGTGACCTCGAATGACCTTTGACCTCCATGAAAAACGATAGGGGTCATCTTCTCACAATGGACTACCAACACACCAAATTTGAAGTTAAAGCATCGTTTCATGCTTGAGATATTGTGTTTATAAGCCAAGGCATCAGCATCACATACACACACGCCATCAGATCACCATTGCATAAAAAGCAGTTAATTTTTCAAGTTTTCTCATGTTGATGCCAGCAAGATAATATTCATGAGTATGTCTTTGATGCCTCCCCCTAGCTTGAACATGGAACGTTGTTTGCTATAAATGTTTGCATGGACTCCGCAGGTAGACATTGATAGCCTTTAACCAACAACATCCATTCTGCAAAACTAGGAAGAGGCATAAAAGGCATACTCATGAATATTAGCTTGCTGGCATCACCGTATTTAGCAATCTTTTTTCTTTCTACTGGGGCTCTTTCTTACAGCATTTGTCACTGGCAGATCATTTTTTACCACAAATCTGACAAATAGATATATGCTTCTACTCATTTGGAGACTGGCAGAAGGTGCAAAAAGTTATGTAAGATGTATTCCACAACTAACTACAGTATTCTCCTTTAAAACAGCCAAAGGACAGTGTAGTTGTGCCTGAGTGACATCAAAAGTTTCCAATTATGCAGTGAAACAAAAATTCATAATTTCTGAACCAACCATGCTATTGAGATATGGTTTTTAAAAATAAAGAGAGAAAATATTCCTAAGTTTTTGTGACCTATCAATTTCCTTTTGTGACTAATCTCTTTAATACCAATGTTCTCCTATCAAGATATCATTGTTATTCTACCCATCACAGAAGTACCTGTTTGACAAAAAAAAAACTTGATGCAGACTGCAATACATGATATGCATGGTAAATATGCCAATTAACTGAAGATGTGTGCTTCTAAATTTGCTTCAGCAAAGCACCTCCTTAGCCTACCTGACTGTTGGTATCCCATCATCAAGTAATGGATCATAACATCCCTTCCTGTGAAGTAATTTAGCACTCGCCAGAGCTATCAACATCACCACCATGAAGGTACATGGAAGTTTCCCCATGGTCTACAATGAACAGAACAGAAAAAAAGAAGGTCACAAATGGTGCAGAATTTCATGAAGATTTCTTCATGGTCTACAATAAACATGATGCAATCAATAAGAGCAGAATTCACAACGTTTTTGTCAATTTAACACAAGCCTGAAAAGAAAAGGGCTTTGCATAATTAAACTTTCTGAAAAGTTAGGATGAGATTTTTTTCATTTGGCCCTAAAATGACCAACACTTCATCACACCTCAGATTTTAGCCTTGCCAAATGTAAACGCATTTCTTCAGGAAGTAAGTTTGTCTACCAAATTTTAGGACAATTAGAGTGTGTATCATTAACTTCTTAATCAAGTTTGATTTGTAACTACTGTACCTGTACTTTTAAAAAATTGTAAATTGTAAGTTTACATTTGCTCACACATACAAATTACACTCACAAGCCTTTCGCTTGTGAACATGTCATCACTCAAGCTTTCCTCACCCAAATTACATGTAGCTGTATAGACAGTACAACCTATTGTGCAATATTGCAAGATCCTGGAACATGTTAATGCATAATGGGAGCATGGAGTTACAGCTAGAAGCCTAGGTATTAGGCTTACCCTGTAGCAGAGCAGCACTATAACATTTCACAAACTTTGAACACTATTTGTGCTGAAAATACCTTCTTGACAAACAGCATAAAAAGACTGACCACTGGCGTAGACATGGGGGGTCTGTGGTCCCCACATATACATATTGCCATACACACATGAAGGATGTGAAAATCATTCCTTGATGTTAATTACTTTTCTCTTTGAAGTGACCCCAGAAAACAAATTAATTGAAAAAATATCCCATTTTTGACTTATTTCCCTAAATTAGTACTAGCAAGAACACTGTCATTAATTCTCTTAGTCATGAGAACATTCCAAGCTGGCATGTTCTCTATAAAGTAACATGGCTCACTTGTTAATGCTATATATTTGAACAAATTAGTTATGTGTACCACATTCAAGGGTTGACACATTGTACTTTTGACATATATAAGCCTCTTTGGCTTGTGCTTTTCCCAGTTATTTGACAAACAGAATTTCAAGATGATTTTGTCCATTTCGTGGGTACCATCTTTCAATGTACTGTATGTAGATTCATCCTTCAACTTTAACAAAGATACTAGAGCACCATTGGTGCAAAAGCTCATACCTAAACATCCTGAAGGTATCATTTATGTGTCATTATGTCAAATCATAGATACCACTGAGTATCATTATACCAAATCATCAATAATGTACAAGAGAATCTGTAGGACTGTGCAATTTTCAGAATTTCATAAACTAGAGCCCCAACAGTGCAGAAGTTTGATCTTTGTCAGTAACTTAAAGTTGTGAAAATTTTGATGGGTACTACCAAATAACAATGCCTATAATTAGCATCACTATTCATATCCAATAATTATGCAAACTGTCAATTTTTACTTATTTTTCTTTTATTGGTTTGTATTGGCTGTGGGTATGCATTCGTACTAATGAGGAAAAGTGAATGGTCACGAGTTTTTCAGAACCAATTTGAATCATAAGCTACTCACTTACTAGTGGTCATTTACATGTGACTCATAATGGGGCCCTCTTAGTTAAACATTGATCAGTCATATGTTTGTGAAGACTAACTGAAGTTCATGAAACAACTCAAAGTGCCTCTCAAAGTCCAAATACTGGTCAACATACCTGAGGCAATACAGAGTTTCAGTCAGCATACCAACTGACACTGTCCCATTACTCAATTATCATTCATGCACGATAGGGATATTTGAGATGGGTATGACAGTTTAAAGGGGCACTTTAACAGTAGATAAGAGGCAATTTGTAGAATACCATAAAATGGGCCATTGGGCCCATATGGGGGTCTTGAACTACCAATTCCTGAACACCCTGAAGGGACCAATAACTGAGCATCATTGTGACAAACCATCAACATTGTACAATATAATCTATAGGAGAAGAAGCATTTTGTAGAATTTCATAAAATGGACCATAAAGTCCACAAGGCACCGTAGACTGAAGCTTTTTTATACACCTCAGATGAAGCACCACCCAAGGATTATTGTGTCTACGTTAAATATAAATCCATGGATGCATGTGTGAGAAGCAACATTTCAAACAGAATTTCACATAATGGGCCACTGGGCCCACATGGGGTCTTGGATTAAAAATCCCTGAACACCCTGAAGGTACCACTAATAGAGTACTATTGTGACAAACCATCAACACTGTACAAGAGAATCTGTGGGTGGAGAGGCATTTTGCAGAATTTCATAAAATGGGCCACAGGGCCCACATGGGACCTCGGACCAAAAATTTGTTAACACCCCAAATGGTCCACCACCTATGGAAAATTGTGTCCAAGTTTCATGCAAATGCATGAAAGCATGACGAAGGAGAAGCATTTTGAACAATTGTGAACAGATAAAGTGACACCGCACCATTACAATATAGCTCATACCAGCTAGCTGGTATGAGCTAATAAGCAGGCAAGCAAGATTTTATTACCTCTGACCTCCCCTTTGTGAATTCTGCAGTGTTCTCATATTTGAAGAGTGTTCATACACTTTGTTCTTGATCAAAAGGCATTTGTCATGTCTGAAAATGCAGCCAAAGGTTTTTGTTTTCTTTACAAATTTTCTTAAGGCAAATGATGCACCTCTCCAATCATTGTACACATGGTAAGTAATTGTGTCATGGCATTTCCTATTGCAGACAGATATTGTAGATTACTTTCCCAGCACATCTTCCCATATATTTCACACAAGAACAGACACTGGTCATGATCCTTTCAGTTGGAGGGGTAAGAGGACACTCTGAAAATAAAGATGGGGGATAAATGTCTAAAGAGGCACCCTCTAAATATGTGTAAATGAGGGCACTTTTGTCAAAAAAGAGCAATGCAGCTAGGAATTCTTAGGGATAAATATGATCATGCATGTCCATCTCCACCCTGAAGAGTTGGGCACGTCAAAATGACCATTAATAGTCAAAACAACCAGCCAGGTTGGTTGAAATAGCCTCTTACTGTATGTAGTCAAAAGAAAACACAAGTTTTCAAATCATAAGTCCTGCTTCTGCCCAGCTATTGGGCAGCAGTAATGCAGAACTACAGTACCAAACTTGCAATGTGTTACATAGGCACAACAAAGATGTATTTTTTTCTGGATTTTGTGGGTTTTCCAGCACTTGGACACCAAACACACAAACCCAGCCAGACTTCTGAAAATTCTGCATGTAAAAAAAAATAACCTCCATAATCAGTCATACAAATAAATGCTTTTTGTACCTCTTCACTTTGCACACACAAATTCATGGAACTACCATCTCAATTGTGTTTGCAATATGCACTATCAAAAATGCTTAAAAAAGGTTACCATGATTTTCAGTGTAGGCATTTCTTGCTAGTAAAATTGAACTTAGATTTTCAAGGTGGGCAAAGTGCACCATTTCCCAAACCCTTGCAAGCTTCCCCCAGGCCAGTGGTCTGCACTGTGTGTCTCTAGACTTGGCAGCTATGAATTCCCCACGTTTTGAGTATAAAAGTGAATATTTAAATTCTGAATTAAAACTGAAATTAAATGTTTACATAATGCTGAACAGTTAATTGTTTCTTGCATAGCCTACAACAACCAGTGATCACATTTCAAGACAATTAGGTCAAGGAACAACATTTAAGTTAGTGACAAAAAAAAAAAGCAAAGCAAAGAAATGCAAAGAAATTTGAGTGGTACAACTACAGGGTCCTACTATAACGAATGCCACCTGAATACCAACTAGACTGTGTGCAAAAGGAGTGAATGCCAATTGAATTTGTGTAACAGACACGTCCAATACGGACCTTGATAAAGGACATTTATAGGTCGAAAAGGGGTTTCAAATTACTCTATTTGTGAATACTAAATGGCGATAATCACCTAGTAGTAACTAAGATCACCTACACCCTTGAAACTCCTTAATATTTAGAGCTGAATAAAACGTATTTTGTAAAATGTGTGGTTGTTTTTCTTGAAAATTTAGCCTAGTTCTACCTCAAATATCTGTTGTCCGTAGCTCCATGTAATGCTTGCAGAAAAGACAAACGAATTTCAGATTGCTGCACACTGCAGGTATGTATACCAAGTGTAGCCGTTTGTGTAGCAAGGCCCGCAAGTTCGCATGAGTCAACAAACCAGTAAAGAGCCGTGACGGGAGTAACGGTTTATTAGACCTTGAACTCCATTATTCCTGACTTCTGACTCCGTAATAACTGACAAAAATGCAAATAAATACAATTGGAAAGTTCACTGAAAATACGATTCACAAATTGCACTATGACAAATTGCACTTGACATTATAACACATATTGCACACAATTGACACAATCAACGTTTTACAGACAATGCAGTATCATTATTTCAATTTCCTACCACCGCAAATTACAATACCAATTTCTGCCTAATCACGCAAAGGTACACCCAAATGTTCAACAATATAGATAGTACAGTTGCTCATTATGTTAAACTACATGTTTCGCATTTCCCAAGCAAGTACACGCAACACCCCTTAAACTGTAGGTACTATACCTTACAAGGCAACGCAATACAAACACGCAAGTCCAACAAGGCAAGTAATAGAAAGGCCCTGTAAAAGATAAATCACACTGTACCTCTTTGGGTTTACTGGTCGTTTACTCGCCATCCAAAAGTAGTTCCCATTACCCAGAATACAGTATATATAAGATGAGAATACAGATGACTCATAAAATGTGCAGAGGTGCACTCAAGGCTACATACAGTACAGTAATATACGAAATAATGTAGGTCTAGTGAGGAAGTGCGAACCACGTGCACTGAAAACGCATTTATAGTAAACGTGGTTCAGTAGACTTCAATAAACGCAATTTGCACACTGACACACAGCCCATTTAACCTTTCAGGTGCTAACTTACACAGAATGCAGAACATCCATTCTGCTGAATACATAACCTTAACACAAAACAAACAAATCCCTTACATTCCACTACACCAAGTGTAGGCCTACCTTGAGTCGAACAGTACTTTGAGTCCATCAATGCATTCTAAAATACAGTGAGGCCATGTGGACGCGCATGAATTCCAAAGTAAGCACCGCCTGCATCATATTTACTTCAAACAACATAAAAAAAAATGTTTGCTGTATTGTTTTTCATTTCCATGGAAAACATTTTATTCACAGTCAAATTTTTAAGTTTCTGAATATTGCTGACTGTCATGTTTCAAATCGCACCACAATATTTTTATCGTCTTTGACATTATTATGTATTTATTCGGTAACTAACATTTTTTTTATAGGTCTCCCTCTTATTCTGGCATGATTGACTCAAGGTTTCATCATAGGCCTAGTGTTATGTACGGGCATGTTAAACCCTATTTCCAAGTAATTACTCAATTTTAACACAACCAAAAGGTATTAGAATGATAAGAAGAAATGTATGAATATTTCTGTAAAGTTGCATACAATACAATAATGATTCCATATTTTTAGGATTAAAATAGTTTGTTAGGTGATCGACTCATGGTACCCTCATTGTATAGACTTACAATTTACAGGCTGCATGTATGTTTTTATACTTTTAAAAGGCTTCCATTTATAGATTAACCATTAAGGTATTGGCATCTGTTAGTTCAGTGGAAATCAATTGGCATTCGGTGGCATTCGTTTTTGGTTTTCCCCAACTACAAGAATCAATGACATGACAAATTATTCAGCCTGCAATCAACCATTTTTTAAATTAAGTGAATACACTTCAATGTCATCGATTTCTAGTGTCATTTCATGATTGACCTGTGGAGATGGACCTTGCACCATTTAAATTCGTTTTAGTACTTAGGCTTTGTGACGTAAAATTATGTTTTTCATTAAGGTTTCATGTTTTTCATTGAGGTAACGACACCAAGCGACCACAAAGGTGTGAGAGGAGCCTTTACCTTAGCCATTATTAGATATATAGCTAGCCATTATTGCAACTTCACGCTCTAAATTTTACGGTAAGGGAAGTGAATTTGGGGAGGATAAAACTGTAAGTGAAAACCCCTCAAAGAACAAACCTTTCAGTTAGAATGACAGGTTAGAGAGAAAATGCAGCTTATGCAGGTTCGAAGCGTAGGTCTGTCTTCCAAGTTCCAGCTCACTGGTGTGTTTTCTGTAGTAGATTTCCGGGTTTGTACGATTCACCGAGCCAAATCTGGCTCACCGTCACGTGCACTCGTCCGGATCTCCGATCAGGTGATTTTCAGTCAAATTCCTGGTATCTTATGGCAAGCCGTTCTACCAGATGTTATAGTTGTATGCTGTGCCAAAAGCCGCAAAAGCCGAAACGAAAGTAAAGTATCGATGTTGATATATTGACAAGTCTGGGGTTCGGATCCTCCCGTCATCTGAGTCCCAAAAAGGACGAAACCGATCGTGACGGGGATTTTTCTGATGTCACTGAGTAATTATTCACTTGTTTTCATCCCATTTATATGTCAATTTTATTGCTTGTTTCGACAATGGTCTAAAATTCTGGATAATTAGAGCACACAAATTGCTAGGTTTCAATAAGCACCACTAGTTGCAGAGCTATAGCATGGAGCTCCTTAGTAGGCTATACTAGTCAACTTGAACTCGAGTCACAAGTCAAGTTGAGTCATCCACATCACAGATCGAGTCAAGTCAAGTCGAGTCAACACTAGCCAGCGCTCAATCCGAGTCAAGTCGAGTAAAGTAAAAAAAAAAAATAAATAATTCAGGACGAGTCATTTCGAATCAGTAGTTGTCATGGATCAAGTCAGTTTCAGGTAAAAAAAAATGATGTTAGTGATCCATTGGCAAATCTTTAAGCAGGTGGTATTAAGCAATGGGATTTCAAATTCATGTTTGCTTAGCTGGTCCAGATAAATAAAAATTGTTCCAATACAGGAATGCTTGAACATATTAATGGTAATGTCTGTAAATAGTTTTAAATCTTCTTTGGACAGTAAAGACCCGACAGGTCTTGAGACTGGTTAAGTAAGTGGTTTCTAAGATGTGATTTGTTTAGAATAGACTAAGCTTATTCAGGAATTGGTGGTACCCTCATTTAATCCTCCCTACCCCCACCCTCCCCCCCCCCCAACAAAAACCACAGGGTCAATCGGGTTCCTTGACTGTTGTGAACCTATCATACATAATGGCTGAACAGAAAATGCATGTTCCCAATCTTATCTGATTGCATTACCTTTTACAAATACTGTTGACAACTGCAAAAGTATGCAAGTGATGTGCTGCGAGTGACAGGATAATGAATGGATGAACACATGAAACACATCCGTCACATGAGAGAAGATCACATCAATGTTCTGAGAAATTTATTCTCCAAAAATCAGAGATTTTCTTCTCGCAGAGCTAAATCTGAAAGGAAAAAAACAGTTATTCAGATTTAAATTAGTATACTTAGTCAACAGTATTTCATGAATGACTTTTACGAATCATGTGACAATATTTTTTCACTAAATTGGGTAAATTATGAGGAACTATTTACCGTTCCTTGGATGCGCAAAATGTTATCCTGAGATAATGAAAAGTTTTTGCAAGAGAGAAGAAAGGTGAAATTAGCTAATTGTTTTGTAAAAAAGTTTTGGATGACTGCTCTTGCCCTTTAAGTTCTTTCATAGTGAGCTCAAAACATTAAATTCTTGTCCATAGTGTGAGTTCACTCACAACCTCCACAATTTTACATTGACTGTAGGATGAATGTGTGCTATGGAGGGAACAAACAATAAAATTAGACCCATATTTCTATTACCTGACTTCACTTCTGTGGAATGAATCATCATACAATAGCATATAGTTCATCATGATTAGTTAAGTTCAGGGAGCACCACTCAAAAAAGTCATTGAGGAACTCAGACGACATGAGATTATGGTCACCTTTTCTGAACAGTGTTCAAATGGTAGCAAGCTTAGGGGAAAACATTTAACAGTACATTCTTATCATGCTTGGCCAAGCGCCATTTTTTAGTCCCTATATCTGACAGATGACGTGAGTGAAACACAGCTATAAGCTACTTTCATGAATGGGAAATTAGAAAATTGTCCATCACAGTCATTGCAAGTTATCAGTACCAGACCTAAATACTAAACCAATTGACCCTGAAAGATTATTCTGGGAGTAATGATAAATGTGTAAGTTAAGGGCACTTTTCTGTTAACATGGCACGTATCTAGAATTTTCAGTTTGGATAATTAAACAATCGACAATGCGTTACAAATATTTAAAATATATCTTACAAAGAATCTAAATAAAATCTTTTAGAATAAGAACAACAACAGTCACGTTGTAGGTGTAACATACATTTTTCAAACCTTTTTGCACGATCTCCCTCCAAATCGCGGATAACCTTTTATCTTCTGCTTGGTAAAATTGATCTATCGAAGGATAATTTTTGTCTTTTAGTGCTCCAGTAGAGAGAAAAGAAAACTGTTGCTTTTTTATTCTCCTTTCTTTTCATGTCCCCTCGATAATATTCATGAGTATGTGTTTTATGCCTATCCCTACTATAAAAAGGAATATTGTCTGGTCATATGTCATCAATGTTTACCTTTACTCTGCAGGTAAACATTGATGACCTTCAACGAATAACAGTTCCATCCACAAAGTTAGATATTATCTTCTAGGGGATGTCTAGATAAGAACAAAAAATAAAATAAAATATTAACGGTGTTTCCTCTCTACTGGAGAACGTTCTGACAGAATTTGCCATGTGATTATTATTTAAGACAAATTCGTTAATTAGATACGCATATACCCAATTAAGAGAAAGAAAGAGCCAACAGGTATATAAAATGTATGTCCTCCTTAAAATAAGTAACTTGTTTATGGCTGCTAGCCTTTTCCGATATTAGAATCATTCGAACTGAAGCCTTCTCGAACAAATTAAACTTTGATTTAAAAGTGCATTTCCAGTGAAATGTAATGTGCCCAACGTAATGCAAGTTGAGCAAACAGATGTGACATAGGTTAATTTTTGTTTTGTTTAGTAGAGACGCTATTAAAAAGATTTAAAGAGAAGTGGGATCAGAAACCAACACCTTATAAAACGTGTAAAATCACTTGTGGGGATATTTTACTTTTAACTTCAGAGCAATTTTTTTCTTGGACCCTTCATTTAAGTGTTAATTTCGAGTATAATGTGATATGTACTTAAGCGGATACAAGTTTGCATATGCAGATGTAAGATTACTATAGGTGTATAGGTTTATGTTTTTTTTCTTGAACTTCCAACAGATATAGATGGTGTGCATCGTTAACTTCAAGGTTCAAGTTGCCTTTCCAAATGTGAAAGTATCGCGAGGTTTGCTTCTCACTTTTGTCGAAAACACCTGATATAGGCCTATAGCACAGCATCGTAGATAATTACAAGAAAAGCAAATAATAATAGTAATGAAAATACAATATCATAAACATCATTGTAACGTGAAAGTAATTAATTTGTTATATGTTACATAAAAATCAATTCAAACTGGAGCCTTCTCAAACAACACCAGTGAATATTCCCAGGGACTAATGATACATATACAAAGGGATGAGAAATTTTATACAGATGGGATGTGAAGACCTCATTGAAAAGTTTTTTATAGGTAGAATGAGACCTATTTGAAAAAACATCTCATAAAACGTACAAGATAGGCTACCACACGAGAATATTTTAAATTTAAAACTTCATGAATTAAACGTTTATTGAACCTGAGCTTTGACTACTGTGTATAAGCGGATTGAAGGTTGCATAACGCAAGATTGCTTTAGGATTCGTTTATCTCGTTGCTTGAAAACCGCAACAGATAGATATAATAGGATTTTAGATTGGAGTCTGGCAAATTAAGGGTAAAAGAAACTTTTGGGAGGGGCACAAAAATAGTCGCTTAGCACGAAATCAACTGCTCAAGACGAGCTTAGTGAGCTTGGTCCAGGGACCCATTTTAGGACTCCTGGTGGGGTTCAGGGGCAACATCCAGATGGGGATCGGAAACTGAGGTTTTCTTTGGGTGAAAAATTAAATGTCAGGATAGATATACTTTGATTTAAATGCATCACTCAACGCAAAGATTTTACTGATTTCGACCCCTCTAAGTTGACAACATAAAAACCAAGTTCAAGAGTCAGGTACACGCAAAGTTTGAAGACACTGTTTGGGAAGTGGAAAATAACATTATCCCGTCGATTGTGTTTTTTTTTAAATATCGTATATAATACCTAACAATTCTGTCATTTCCAAAGAGATAGAGATCAAAATGCGCAGTTACCTTGCTATAATCGAAAATGGAAAACCTCATTTTGCATTATTTACTAACAAAAAGTTGGCGATCACTCATTAGTCTAGTTCCGCGACATGCCTTCGTTGAGACTTACGCAACATGTGTGGCTAGCATAAAGCATGCCTATTTTGAACATATAAATTGGAGGACAACTTGGGGGGGGGGGGTGGATGTTCTGACTAAGGGGCAAATTCCCCATGCCCCTCCCCCTTGACGCTCCAGTAAAAATCACAGCCAATGATACACCTTTTAAATGGTATACTTGGATCCCAAAAGTATTTTGGACAAGTTCAAGGATAAGGCACCTATTGACGTATTATTTCAGGGACAGCCCCAATTTACAACCAAAATCCAGCCCACATCGAGTACCAATGACATTTCGGAAGAGGCACACGAAATGGTGCCATGCCGAGGACGGTCGCTGCATTACGTCATATGTGATTACGTAATCACAATATGACATGGACTGTATTTTGGGTTCAATTTCCATCAACATAAGGTCTATCAATTACAAATGACCTCAAAATCGAGAGTTTAAATTACACCGGGACCCTATCTAATCGGCAAGGAAATGAAAATATAACGAATGATAATTTTAAAAAATTTAATTACACATAACGTTTCCAAAGAGGTCATATAAAATGGTGCCGGGCATAGCCGTATCACCATATTACTTGGATTGAATTTGGTCGTTTCTTGTTCGATTTCCATCAGCATAAAACCTATCAATTACAAACCTATCAATTACAAACACGGTGGAACGAAAAAAATCTCGAATGTCAATTTTTAAAAAATATCGTCACAAAATTATGCGGTACATAGCCGAGGACGGTCGCTGCACTACGTCACATATGATTACGTAATCACCATACTACTTGGACTGAATTTAACCGTTTTTTATTTGATTTCAATCAACATAGGGCCTATCAATTACAAATGACCTAAAAATCAGGATTTTAAGTTAGATCGGGAACATACCCAATAGGCAATGGAATAAAAAAAAGAATAATAATTTTGAAAAAATTTTAATTCTACATGACTTTTAGGACGAGGTCAAAGCAAAATGGTGCACTGCATAGTCCGAGGACCGTCGCTGCACTAAATCCGAATAATAATTATAATAAATATAATACACATGACATTACGTAACTTTCTTAATCTTATGAGGTTAGGAGTTAGGTTCAAGTTGTGCTCGTACGGGGAAACAAACATGGAAAAGCAGTGTGCAGAAGCTATATCTACATATGGGCTTCTTGGGGCATTTGTGAGAATATCTAGTCATTGGTCCATAGTGAATGGCCAACCTGTTAATGAAGAAAATACAATTTACAATCTTCATTCATTTGTATGTAATTCGATACTAGAACTGGATAAAATATTGTACGCCACAAGTAACCTAACTCAAATTGTTCAGGACTGTCAGTCGTACAAGTACGAGAATCTAAGATACGGAAAACTTTAAGTGCCATAAATGGTCGCGTGTCAGCTTTTTATTGAGCGTGAACCGCAAAGTTTGACCATTTCCATATTATGTTATTATTACATGAACTGACATAAAATTGAAAAAAGAGAGAAAAACTGAAGAAGAGGATAAGTACAGAAAAACAAAAACAAAAAAAGAATTATTATACAAAAAAGGGGCCTACATAATATAGAGAGTGATGAATAATTGATTTGGCTTCCCCTTTCCATATATATAAATACAGTATGCAAATATACCATAATAAATAACAGAAAAAGAACGTACTTTTAGTTCCACTTAACAAAATTTTTGCAGTAAGCTTGGAAGCACCCATTGAAATAAAATAAATGAAAAGTTGTGAATATTTTAGAACAACATGTCAACTTTTCAGATAGCTCTAGCTCATATTTGCATACATGGTGAAAACTTCTTAGAGGCGTCACCAGAAGGGGAGGCGAGAGGGTACATGGGGGTGCCCTATGATTTCTGCATTGTGTGAGATTCTGGTATTTCTGGGGGGGGGGGGGTTTGAGAATTATGCCGGCTATTTCAAATTCTAAATTTCTTTTGAAGACATTCATATTTTAATTTCAGGTCATTTTCTCGCTAAACTAAACAATGAAAACTTACAGGCATGTTCTCCCCCTATAAAAAAGTCTTCCGCAAAGTCACATTGCCATTACGTTGGTATGCAATAGTCACTCCAGAAATGAGGGGAAAAAGTCAGAGGCTCACTGAGATTTTAGATTTACAAAATGATTGAGAATTAACTACGTATACTGACAAAAATGTGCCAGATGTGGAGAATATAGGATAGCTTTTGGTGAGGCTTATGCTAAATAAGGGTCACATTATCTCTTAGCTTTGAGGAATAACATGGTCTTCCATACAGCAAACGGTATATGGTGGTCTTCCTTGGCCCATCGTAACTTTTCGACGTTTTAAACCGGGTCTTGTGATAGATATGAAATTGAACTGGGGCTTTCTTGCGAATAACCAAACCCCGCATTAAGATTTTGTATTTTGCAATATAATTTTGTGTGCAAATAGGAATTGGTTTTGCTTGGATATATTGTAGTTTTGACTGGAGCTCAGGCTGACGTTACGATAACAGAAAGTTCCCCGGCGTCAGAGAGAGATAAAGGCACGCCGAGAAACAGAATAGAAAATCCAGAGATTGCCGGACCTGGCACACTATAATTAGGCAAAGTCAAGATAATGATGATGATTGAAAGTCGATAAAACAGGCTACACTATGATAACGATGACAAAAGAAGAGGGGAGTCTGCCTACAATACAACAGATGCCAAAGTTAGATCTCGAGAGAACTATACAACTAGATGATCGCCAGTGGAGACTGTTTGATAATCAAGAGTATCCCCCGCATGCGAATCCTTTTTCACCAATCCTGTAAATATTTCCCTGTAACAGCATATGCGCCACCCATTCTTAATTAAGTCTATGTATTTCTTTGTCTGCTTACTGACGGGAGGGGAAAAAAAATTATTACAAATTACCGTGAGATCATGGAAAATGGATCTATTTGTCCCACTGAAGAGATACGGAAGCTTATAATAAACCTACCATATACGACAATAATTCAACGGGGCAATTAGTAGGGGTATGCAACCCTACATAGTATAGTAGTAGCGCGCGACTAGCTAGCTAGCGCAAAGAGCGATTTGTAGCGATCACTCTCGATGACGGGAAGACTGAGTCTGTTCCTGCTATCCCTAAAGCTACATCATTAATCATGGAAGCTAGAAGCATCGACTTTCTTAATCATTGCAATTTCATTGTTCTTTTCGATTGTCTTCTTGATATATATACTTTCTCCTCTAGTCTCACCAGCAATTCTAAAACTGGATAAAGCTCATGTGATAGTAAGTTAGCTTATAGCGGCTTATGAATGCATTGCCTAAGTACAGTAACACAATAATCCTAGGCGTTACAACTGTATATGCCCTTTATTTCGTGCATCTACTATTACTAACTGTAAGTTAGTGTTACTCAAGTTACAGTGATTCAATGTCGTCAGGGCCTAACTTAAATTACTTAGGCCAAGACAATGAAATTCAAAGATTTGAGCCCGGAAAGTCATGGAAACATATGTGGCTTTTTTCTTATTTTTTGTTTTTTGGTCATTATTCACAAACTATGAGAACTGAACAAACAGTAGACCATGCCTAACGTTAGCCCAATGTAGTCCTAGGCTACTAGCACTAAATATTGTTTATTCACAAACAAGCGTTGGATGGGATAAGGATGTTACACACTTAACACTGACATAATATCTCTTGAGCACTGTCGTTAATGTGAGGTGCTTCTGTACGATGTAATGTTATTCAACTTATTGCACACGTTGTAATTGCAATTTGGGTACAAATTTAGAATCCGAGACTGGAAGTGATGTCAACAGGGCTATCAGTATCAGACATCTAAAATAGTTGGTAAAGTGTCTATGTCTACTTTGTACCATGTTTTTTTTTGGGGGGGGAGTTGTTTTTTCCTCCTCAATCTATCAAAGCTATACTTTTAGGCATTCTTTATAAAGGAACAATGGTACAATTTTGAATCTGTGACCACAAGTGACATTAACAAGGGTATCAAACAACTAAAATAGTGACTAGTAGGGTCTTTGCCTACTTCATTAAGTTTTTTTTTCACTACGCTATGACAGGGAATTCCGCTAATGACTGTTCGAAGATATATTTGCACAATACATCCCTGATCCCCTAGCCTGTAATATTCATGTATAATTTGCATATTGCAACACAAAGGAACTATATACTATACTACTCCCTAACCCTATCACCTAATTTAACCCTCACTGTGGATCATAACACCTAACCCAATCCCTATAATATGTACTGTATGCTATTCCTAGCAGGCTTCCATGCAACCATTACTGCAACTAGACAGCTAGTAAGTTGTCTTTCATGCATTGTGTATTGTGTGCGTGTAGTCACAGGTTCTAAATTTGAGCCATAACTTGATTTAAAGCATGTATTTTCAAGCAAGTAGTGAAAGTTTGGCTAAATGATGAAAACTTTTTGCAGCAGCTTTGCATTTGAAGCATGACATCAGTGGACACAATTGACTTTCATTCCCTAGGCCATGATGTACTGTAGCTTGATGGACCTCAGAAGTTACTTAAGAATTTGATCAGTGAAAGCTAAATTCGAAAAGGTTCAAAACACTTTGTTGTATTACAGCCAATGTCGCTCATTCCATTCTATTATTGGAGGTGCAGTTGTGTTAGATGCAGTTGGGGTAGCATAAGTTAGATATTACTAAATCTTTCTGGAACTTCATTACATAAAAAAAAATGAAACACCAGGTACAGTATCTCACCATTCATTAAAGGAGAATTCTAGACAAGGAACATGTCTTCTGACTTGTCAGAAAGATCTGACCCTGCAAATAACAGGCCTGTTGTTTGTTTTTCATTCCCTGCAATCTTTTAGAGCATATATATATATATTGTCCATAGGCATGTTAGATCATTTTGATAAAGTCAGCACACTCACTGATGTACAACATACATGGGAAGATTATGGGAAACTCAGCTTTTTCCTCTTGTGCGTGACATTAAAAATCTTAGACTACAGATGCCAAGCTGACCCTGGATTTTTCATAAGTGTTCCTCATCAGCATCATCTTATTTTTCACCCAAAACAGCAACAAAAATTCACGCTAACCACAGTACATATTGGAACAAATCCCACCAATGTGTAGGATTGGACTTTTTCCAAACATAAGCTGGAAGGACCCATAGGCCTACTGCATTACAAGTTAGGAATAAATGCAAACCAGACTTTGGGAATACTGAGATGACACCTTTCTCATTGTGAACAAAAATAGCTTATTTTCCTGTAGGCTATTGCAGCTCCCCTGATAGCGCATCTTTGTTGGGCCAACGCTGCTCTACCCTTGACTATTTTGTCATAATTAACAAAATTGAAGTCAAACTATTGTAATTCTGTATGTAAGTATCATCTATTTAGTTGTGTTTGCACTTTTACATACATGTATGTCACTTACACTGTTCCTTATTTTACATCACTTAGTTAACAACATATATACTATCCTTTCCTTGTTAGATCACAGGTGGGTCAAGTGGTATTGGAAAGGCTGTGGCTGCTGAAGTCTTAAAACTAGGTGCCAGTGTTACTCTGATGGCCCGAAATCAGGTATTGATTCAGAAGTAAAAGTAAACTTTGCTTTCAATGTGCATTCTATGGATACTTTTGGAAATGGTATGCAACATGGTTGCAACTTGACCAGCAATGGAATCACAACACAACAACACAAATCCAATCAGTGTTTACATGCATGTCTGCAGTAAGAAGTGCTCAGTTCTGTATTATATCTCACCAATTCTGATCCCACAATACTTGGTGATATTTGTCTACCAAAAATTTTCTATAGGGTATATTCTTGGAAATAGCATCCATTGCTAAGCTATGTGTCTGTGCAAACATTGCATTGACAACAATGTGTACTGCAGATTTTAGATGTTTTAACAAGTGCAAATTTTGTTTATTCATGTTGGAGTTTTTGCATTAAACCAATGCATTACCCATTGAAACAATGCAGTAGGAATATACTTAGGAGCTTTATGTGGATAGTTTGTGTCATTAATCATTTACAGGATAATTCTTGAAGAATGTTTCCATGTTTAGTGTAGCATAATGAAATTTATGATTTTTCATACAGTGTCATGGATAAAAAAGTATTCATATCTTGATGAGCTGTTAAATTTGCCTTGACAGGAACGACTGAAGGAAGCTAAAGCAGACCTGGAAAAATATATGAGGGACAAACAACAGGTACTGTACTGTATGTGTATTAATAGTGATTTTGATATTGTCTAAAATACAGTATGGTGAAGTTGTGCCTGGGTATTGTGCTGTGAAATGAATGTAAATCCACTTCAATGAGACAAAAGTTGCCTGTAATTGTACTGCACACCTCACTGACCTGTCTCAGCACAATAAATGCACTCCCATCTACTATGCCAAGAGTACTGATAAATCTATTAGCTACTGAAGGTATTGATATTCCATAAAAATTAAGAAGATTTTCCTCTCTTTATTAGTGAAAACCATATGTCAATAGCATGTTTGGTTTGGAAGATACAAATTTTAAACATCTTGATGTCACCCAGGCATAACTACTGGAACATCCTTTGTATTTTTCTATAGTCTTGGATGCTCTTAAAGAAGCATCATAATAGTTTAAGAGATGTGACATTAATTGCTTTAATATTTTAAGGTAAATCCATAATATACTCTGTCTACATTTTCACACGTGCCAGATTTTAAGCTTAAATGATGGTGTAAATTTCAAAGGAAAGCAAAGACTTCTTGCAATAATATGCCACTGTGACATGGTATTTTGGTGCCATTGATTATGTATGTTGAACCTATCCATGAAGCTTCCTGTATCTCCAGTAGCAGGGATGATCCTTAAGCAACTGAAAATGGTTGTCCGAAGGACAACAAGCTGCAAAAATTTGGTTGTCCTGCCAAAAATTTGGTCGTCCTCCACAATGGACATATAAAAACAAGAAATGTCCAAATGTGTATTTTGCACAGTCAAGACCATGTTTTTATTTGTCTTTCCTATACAGGTTGAAACTTTCCACAGCTAAATTATACTACTGACTTGTAACTTAAAAGTAATGCTCAGGGTTTCTCCAAAGGGAAGGGGGGGGGGGGGAATTTCCAGAAGGAGGCTGGTAGAATTCCACCTTTTCACTTCAATAATAAAAAAAATGTCATTATCTAGAATCACTAATGCTGTAAAGTATATATCATATAGAAGAAAATCTCTGTATAATATAATGTTTCTTTCAAATCAAAATATGATACATTACTAATCTTGAACGGTACTATCACTATTTAGAAAATTCATTCCTTTTGAATCAAAATCTGACAGTACGCATGAAGTGTCCATTGAAAACACACCATCTGAGTGGCTTATCTGAATTTGCTTCAACTGTCAACTCATTCCTCTCCTTTCCAAGGATTTTTTTTTTTTTCGCGCCTGCGTGAGAACATAATCCCAGGGAATCAAACAGTTCTAAAATATTTTTCACCCCTATGTTGGAACAATCCATTTTGTTAATCTCAAATACACTGTAGGCCAGCAGGATAATTCTGCACTGTGATTGGATGAATTACGTACTACTTGGACTAACCCACATTATGGGGGTTTAAAAACTCCATGAATATAATGTACCAGCTCTCCTTGCACCTGGCACATATGGCCGAATTCTTTGACTGCGGGTCATGTATCTGGTACTTGCTGTGTACAGTATGTGCATGTCTGGTACAGTAAAATCAGTTGAAACATCAGCGTACACTGAGGCTGTTTGTTTGACGTTTTACGTACCGTGGATTTCGGGTTGTTTTGGCGGTTTTTGTGAAAGAAAACAGATGTTTTGGAATGGAGTTCATGCATGTTAAATATTTGAGATGCATCTCAGTGTTGAGTTGTACGCATTGTGTCACAATATAAATGACCAGGGGTAACATTTGGTCGTCCAAAGGACAACCTGAGGTAGTAACTTTGGTCGTCCTACAGAAATTTTGGTCGTCTCGGACGACCGCTAAATTTCATCCCTGAGTAGGCATATTCACTCAGCAGTCATAATCTTGCCTTTAATCAGTCCAAATTGGTAGTTATATTCCTCTTGCTTGGATTGTGGATATGGTAGTATGTTTTTTTAATTTGTTGAATTGAGACAGATATGTCATTTGTATTAAATACATGAGGTAAGTTTTTGTACATTTATAGTCTATGTGGATTGTGAAAGAGCCTGGAGTAATAGCAGAAGGCACCACAATTGGGAAACATGATAGAGATAGATCAGCTAGAATAATGTCTGGAAAGAATAATTTGAAGTTGAGGGATTCACGGTGATGTCATGTCCTGTTGGGCTGGAAAGAAATGTGCATATAGTAAACCTAATGTGAGGCAACAGTTGAGAAAAGCAGCTGAAACAGATGAAGTTCAAAGGAAACTTTGCGCATGATGTTTGTAGTGATGAAATTTAAATTTGGCATAATTTGATTCTAGACAAAGGCAGAGCCTGTCGATGGATGCCTAATATTGCACTGCATTGGCATCAACTGCAAAGTATTTATTCACAGAATCAACAAAATATTGTGCAATATGTCTTTTCTACAAATTCATGGGCCTAACTTCTGCCTAAGTCAGTGACAATTCACTCTCATAAATTATTAAGGCCTAAGCCGTAGTAGCTCCATATCTAACTCACATTGCTTAACACTATACCGTAATGTAACTTCTGAGTGCAACATCAACATGAAGGTTTTAAAGATATTTGAAATCATAAATAAACAGAAGCAGCTGAAAATACTTGAATATAGTCTTCAAAACAACAATCAGTTGCAGTTTTCTTTTTTTTTTCTTTTACAAATCTGTAGTAAGATATCAAATGTACTAATTTTCAGGCTGTACATAATTTATACATAGCAAAGGTTGGATCAGAACTCGTTTGCCAAGCAGTGCTTTATTTCGTTAAACTGTGTTTGACTTCATTGGCTCTTGTGTGTGAGTAGTGACATGACATCATATTACTACACTCAGTGTAATATATATTACTACACTCAGTATAATATATATATTACTACACTCAGTATAATATATATTACTACACTCAGTATAATATATATATTACTACACTCAGTATAATATATATTACTACACTCAGTATAATATATATGTTACTACACTCAGTATAATATATATTACTACACTCAGTATAATATATATATTACTACACTCAGTATAATATATATTACTACACTCAGTATAATATATATATTACTACACTCAGTATAATATATATTACTACACTCAGTATAATATATATATTACTACACTCAGTATAATATATATTACTACACTCAGTATAATATATATATTACTACACTCAGTATAATATATATTACTACACTCAGTATAATATATATGTTACTACACTCAGTATAATATATATTACTACACTCAGTATAATATATATATTACTACACTGAGTATAATATATATATTACTACACTGAGTATAATATATATATTACTACACTCAGTATAATATATATATTACTACACTCAGTATAATATATATATTACTACACTCAGTATAATATATATATATTACTACACTCAGTATAATATATATATTACTGCACTCAGTATAATATATATATATTACTACACTCAGTATAATATATATATTACTGCACTCAGTATAATATATATATTACTACACTCAGTATAATATATATATTACTACACTCAGTGTAATATATATGTTACTACACTCAGTATAATATATATATTACTACACTCAGTGTAATATATATGTTACTACACTCAGTATAATATATATATTACTACACTCAGTATAATATATATGTTACTAGTAAGTGGCTACAATCACCATAATATTAATGACTTGTAATGATTTTCAGATGCTTCATTAATATGTCATTAGCAAAATAAAAAGGAATACTTATTATTTCAATGCAATATATAGTAAGAAAAAAATATGAGCAGGTTCTTAATGTGGGCCAATGTATGTGCTATTCACCAGCAGCAGCTGTTGTACAAAGTTTGGAAGGGATAGTGACTGTACTGTTTGTCGTCTTTTGTTTAAGGGAAAGTCAACATAGGATTAAGTTATTGTTTTCACAGCTGTCACAACTGCCAATAATACACTACTAAAGCTTTTCATTTCCAAAGATTCTAGCTTAACTTTTACCACTTAAAACTCCATGATTAAAATTATGTAAGTTATTATGTTTATATTTCTCCTTCTTGTCACTTACACTGACTTCTCATTTCCTTGTTATGCAGAGGATCCTTTGTATTTCTGTTGATGTATCTAAGGACTATCTAACAGTTGAGAAGGCTGTATCTGAGGTGAGATATTACCATCAGTTTGATCCTGCTGATATGAGTGATTCAATTAATCAATCTTGTGATGTTTTTGTGACCAGTTTCATCATGTTTTGTGTTTTTTCAAGCTTGGTTCCATCAGAACAGCTTCTAAACTTGTAAATTTGTTGTGGGTTTTGGGGAATAGGCACTTTGCATGTAAGAATAAGAATAAGTAAGCCCAAGAAATTTCATAACAGGAACAGTTCATTCTAGTCGGCCTCAGAGTGACTCCTCACCACAATTTGACAGCATTTCATACTCCAATTATCAGTAATACAGTACAGCAGTTACAGCTATGTGTATGAGCATGTTTGTGTATTCGTCTGTTCTGCCTTTTAATTGATATCTTCTACACTTTGTGATGTCTTGCACACTGATGAGTCTCCATCAGGGCTTATGCTGTAAAAATATGCTATGCCAATGATTCCCTTTATGTAGACTGGCAATGGTTCTTGATGTTACTGATTAATACCCTTCATTTAGACTAGTTGTGGTTATTAATGCTAATGATCCGTTATCTTCATGTAGACTAGGAGTGGTTATTAGTGCTAATGATCCATTCCCTTCAAGTAGACTAGAGGTGGTTCTTAAAGATTGTGTGACATGCTTCTAGAAAAGAGCACCCTTCATTCAGAAGTTGCAAAATAAAACCCTGAGTGAAATTCCGTCAGAATTTTTTTTTTTTATATATTTTACCATTTTCGAGTTATGACAAAATTTCAGAGAAATGCAAAACAGATGACTTGGAGTGTTGTACAGTGTCAGTATTTCTGTCGTGAAACCTATATATTTTGCCTCTTAATTCCTGAGTTTCTCATTAGTAAGTGATTTTGATATTTTTGAAGATGAAGATGCATGCTTCCAAAATGAAACCCTCCAGGCTTAAAAAATTCTCATATGTCCTTGAAATAAAGGTTACAGAAACAAAGGATTAACGTAAGACATATCATAGGAACCCATCTCTTGACATCACAAATTTACATACTCAGCCAATGTTTATTCCTGATACAGCTGTGAGACACTAATTTTGCTGTAACTTGATCAATCTTTGACGGATTTTGATGGAAATGTTCAATGCACCCAACACTCTAAAATGTCATTTTCATGTCACACGACCTTTAATGTTAATGATCCATTCCTTCATGTAGATTAGAAGTGGTTTTTAATGTTAATGATCCGTTCCCTTTATGTACTGTAGACTAGCAGAGTGGTTGTTAGTGCTAATGATCTTTTCCTTCATATTGACTCATGATGTTTCTTAATGCTAATCATCGATTGCTTCATGTAGACTAGCTTTTTGTCTCCTTTTCCATTTTTGGTTCCTTGTGTCAGCAAAGGAACCAAAAACAGAAAAGGAGACAAAAAGTGTGTGTGTGTATGTATCTGCCTTTGTCTTGCAGTACTTTCCGAGGACCTGAACAAAAGAATTTCAGGTCCCTGGAGAAAAATCTATTGAATTTTCAAGTCCTCAGAAAAACAACAATAGGGAGTGTATTATTAAGGTTAGGTTTCAGGAAGAAACTACAAAGGAAAATTCAATGGAGTCCTCACTGTGTATGTAATGTAAAGCTGCAAAGCTGTAAAGTGTTCATGCGTGTGCGTGTGTGTGCATCTGTGACACTTGCTTAGGTACCCTCTAACTCAATAGGGGAAAGTTAGATGAAAGTCAAACTTAGTATGTAGGTTTACCATATTGAGAAGGTGTGCCCTATTGTTTTTGATAGAGGTCAAAGGTCATCTGGGGGAATTGGGGGCAAAAGTCTGAAAAACCTTGTTATGCTATGGATGTTCATAAACTCCATCAGTCCCCCTCCAGCAAATCATGGAAGTACCGCTTGAGTTAGTAGTTTCATGATCAAATGAAGAAGCAGCAGTGCTGTTTGCAGTACTGTAGGTGGTAACACCAGACAAGTTTTGGCTGGATCAGTTTATGTCCTTGTTCTCCAGTGCTGATGTGTGTAATATTCATGTAAATGTCTTTCAATTAGTGAGGTGGGCAGGACACAATGAAATAAAATAAGTCAGTTGGTGTTCTTCCCAGTGGAACTAGATCCCAGGAGTTCCTTCCAGGGCATATGCTGTCAGTTGGGTGGACTTAAATGGGGATAGATGTGATAAGCCTTATTGCAATTTGCAGAACCCCTTCTTTAGGGCTTTAAATGAAAGATTCACAGCTGTTTGTGCTTTGTAAAATGAATGGGAGTACACTGTATATTGCAACGACTTCAATTCATTGCATGAATTGAAATGGCTTTTTTGATAATTAGGAACTCAGGCATATCATTTCAGAGTATATTTCAAGTACAAGGAACCATAGTGCCCTTGGGCTGTTGTGAAATCATACAAAATACTTCTCCTCTGACAGATTGTATGTAACACTGTTGATGGTTGGTCACATTAGTGCTATGGAAGTGGTTCCATGTGGGTGCATGTTTGTCATATTTGGGGTCCAATGTTTGAAATGGGCCATTTAATAAAAGCATGAAATATGCTTCTCTGTCTACAGATTTATGTTACAAAAGTGAGAGTTCATGGTCAGAAATGGGCCATATGGGCTATCGTGTACAAAATAATGCAATATGCTCCCTTTTACTTCATAATTTGCATTATATGCTCTGCATCTGTGCTAGGAACCACAGCGCCCTTGGGCTCTTGTTTAATTAGCCATCCTACATCCCCAACTCCTAAAATGTATCACAAGTGGTTTCTGCATAGTTTACAGACATACCGATAAAGAATGCTTGTGGAGTCTAAGATAACTTTATTCAGTTTCACTTGATTGACCACTTCAGACCACAGTGTAGTATTTGCAACAGTTTTGCGATTCTTTAAGCAAGTGTATACAGTAACTTGTAGGTCAAAATGGGTCTAGTACCATTATCATACTAGGGTTCAGTATAGTCACTTTAGTGTCAGGTTTTCTGCCTTACAGTAGGAGCAATCTTACAAAAAGATACTAGACAGACAGTGATTAGTAATTACTCCATGAGATACCAAAATTACCATCTGGTGGTAATCTTCTCCCTTCCCTGGTTAAGTACCACTGATGTAAATTAATGATTTTGGTACAAGACATTTATAGTACCTGCTTGTGATTGTTCTAATTTGGCCTGCATTAATACCATCTACTACTAAAAGTTTATGTGCAATCAGAAAAATGAGAAAGTCGATGAATATCCAATGTGACACATTGTTTAGCCATGGTCACATGGTCAATAGATTTCCCTATTGTTTGTGGTGATTATTCCATGCAGTGTGTGATGTAAAGACCTTCTTATTCTTATGATTCAAAATATTCAAAGGTTAACAGCTTTTTCTGTCTACTAGGGCACTCCTGGCTGAACTTTCTATCCGTAAATCAAGGAGTTATGCTTACACCTGATTTGGAAGAAGCAAATCCTAAAGTTTGTCAGATGTTCAACTTCATGTATCCTTCTTTAATCATTTCTACCAATAGGAAACTTGTTAACATATATGACATCATTAGGATATGGCTCCTATGGTGTCAAGAATTATTGTAAGCTTTGCATTTTCACTGTTCATTTTGTATGGAGATGAAAATACCTACTTATTTAAACTACTCTTTACTTGTTAGTTTACTCTACGAAGAGAATTTTAGTTAAGTGTTGATTTTTTTACAGTTTCTATAGGTACAGTAGGGTTTCAATCTGTGGGGTGTTATAAACAGTGTTTTTAAAAAGGATGAGCCCTGAATTTGGTGTTCCATAATGTTAGATTTAAGACTGTGTTGTTTTTTAGTATGCTATGTAAGTAGTTGCAGGAAACTTTTGTTGTGCCATTCTTGACATCATATTGTTGTTGCGTTCAGCCCCACAGTGTAGAGAGTGTTCTATCCAAACACTGTCAGAGAGTTCTGTTCATAACATACTGTACTCTTTTAAAACCCAAGCAATGTTTACATGCTGTCAAAACTTCAAAGAAAGATCCCATTTTATATGCACAGTTTCTGCAAGTTTAATGATGAAAGTGTTTCCTGGTTTGACTATTATTATTTTCACCCTTGAGCTACAGTGCATATATTTATGTAACTGGACCTTTTCTTTCTGTATAGTTGTATGTTAATACACAGTTTCTGTTAAAATAACAGCTCTCAGTGGTGCTGCAGAAGTAAGCACATAAAAGAGAGCTTGTAAACCAATTGTTGCAGGGATAGGGAAGTAGGGATATACATGTACTGTAGACTTTCAAAAGTGCTATGCATTGGAAAGTATACTGTTGTACAAGATTAAACATAGGTAGCAATATTACCTGTACCACACATGTTGAAATGTTTATTTCTGTTGACCACTGACTTGGCTGTGGCTTTTTTGGGAACATTTCTCAAGTATGTTTAATGTTTGTTTGGTTTCTTCTCTAGGCAGTTGCAACTCTAGGGCCTTGTAATGTTCTCATCAATTCAGCTGGAGGTTCATATGCAGGCATCCTTGAAGAAACACCTGTTGGAGAATTCAAGGCTAGTACATTGTCTTGATTAATGTCCCTGCTGCTCCTGTTGTGCTCTAGTTTTCAATAGTTGTCATGTTATAAACTTAATTTAGTCAACAACAACTCTTAGTGGCGTTAGAATGACGATCAGCATTAAGCATTAAGTTGAATGCATTAAGTTGAATACCAGCTGTTCATGATTCCACATTGTTCAATCAGTTTGCAGCTATTAAGGTAATGAAGTCATACGATTGGTTATTTGACATTTGCACCTCCTGAAAGCTGTTCGTAAATAAATTTTTTTTGATCTGTGACTGAAAAGTATCACATCTTTTAAAAAATTAATCCAAGTTCTTCCTCATTAAACAGTAAGCTATTGTAGCTGCCTACATTTCTTTTCAATAGCCATGAAAATTGACATAGTTACTCAAATATTCATGCTTTTAAAATTGGTCAAACTTTGCATGGACTTGACCAATTTGTGGTCATGCAGTTGTCCAGCCTGTTTAATATGTTAATATGTCTATGTTTGTGTGGAAAATTCACAAATTGTTCTAACCCATTCAGGTAATTAGTATGTTTATTAGTAAAACACTGTAACCCAAGTTGGAAGTATACTGATCCAATATTGAATGCCTAACATTCCACTATGTGTTTGCCTTATCACCAAACTTTGGACTTTTGTACCTCCCCCCATCCCATCCTTTGTGTACCCAGGTAATTGAAATTGACAGGTTATTAGGCACAAGTTCATTAGGAAACTTTATGATAAGACATTTGCTTAGCATGTCAACATTATCATGTATTGTACCTGCCGACATGATAAAGGGTATTCCTAGTTTCATACATGTATGCTGAATTTTGGCACATCATGTACAATGTATTGTAGTGATACTCTGGATCTGAGTAGTAATTTTGGAATTAGGTCATGAGATTGATGATAAAGAACCCAAGCACTCGATGCAAACAGTTATTCCAAGTGAACCTTTACAGGTCATTTGTTGATATTAATGTCAGATATGCTAACCAGATTTACTTAGCTATGAAATGGCCAAGAAGGGCCTATTTTGGCTATTTACACGTCAGCAATTCTATAAAACCGTAACAACAATTTATATCTACTCCATTCACACCTGCTGTCTCCCATTGGACCTTAACAGGATTTGTCATGTAATTGAATTACTATAGTATGTGTCAGCGAAAGACAGTTCTGAATGTGTAAGGCTTTAGATCTTACGCCAGCTCTGTGCAAAGCTATGGAGGAGAGAGCTCATAAGAGTATAATAGGATCAAAGGCGAATGGAATGCAGAATACCACATACGAAGTTTTGCTAAGCAAACACTATGATGTTTGCTGTAGGCGGCAGCATTCTCAGATTCATAATCATAAATTCCCAAGTAGGTCTGAGGTTACTCACTGTCTGTCAAAGTCCATGGAATCTTACAGTTAAGGTCACACTTTAATTGACCTAGAGGCAAAGAAGAAATGATTTCCACTACAACTGTTCAAATTATTATTTGTTTCTTCAAAGTTAACAGTTATCACTCCAACTTACTACATAATGTTGTGATATCATTCATGTAGTTCTACTGTACAGGAACCAGTGAAGAGTCAGGCTATGTGCAAGGTCTGAATACTGTTAATCTTGCCCACATTGATAAGTTTGTGTAATTTAGTCAGTAACATGATGACTGACCTAATTAATTCTACAATGGCATCAAAATAACTTACCTTTGACGTTATTTGAGATATGCACAGAAACTTTGCCATTCATAAAAACAACAAAAAGGTGTTTTGGCTGCAGTTGAGCTGTTTGGTGGTTGACTTGGGTCTCATGTTTTATGATCTTTAATATTAAATAATGATATATGTAAATGTTTATCAGTCATTGAAAGCATGAACTCTTGAATAAGATTACACATTTAACCAGGCTGTCATACATTTATTTGGGCTACAAATACTACTCTTGACACACATGATCTATTGCACTAGCATCTCTGAGATAATTCCACTAAACTAACACTTTTAATCTACAACAAAGTTTGCACTATGTATACTGATATTTATGAAGTCTTTGTAGAGTGAAGACAATGTGATTTAGGGTATTCATTTTAAATATTAAATGACAGAACTTTATTATTTCCATTGCGGATATTTCCCTTGCAGACACTGCCAGTTAACCACCAAGTTTAGATTCCGAAACTTCCTTATGACATGTACACTATATGATATTGTATTTCCTTATTTCTGCAGAGATTAATAGATGTAAATCTGTTAGGAACAGTTTTCGCCACCAGAGCGTGCCTTCGGTACATGAAAGAACAATGTGAGGGCCGTATTGTTTTTATTTCATCTCAAGCAGGACAAATTGGCCTCTTTGGATTTACTGCCTATTGCAGCTCTAAATTTGCATTAAGAGGATTTGCTGAAGCTCTTCAAATGGAGGTAGGGAGTCAAAGATGAGTGATGTTTTTGATAGAGGCAAGAGTTAGAGAAATGCGTGTTTACCTTGCTAATATTCATAATCTTATGATGTGTCATGTGTAACAATATTAGTGTGCATATACATCTATTTACATGATGAAACAATCCTTGGAAAGTTTCATAGTTGTAAAATTGTAAAAATTCATCACAAATGATTATCTCAGGTAGGGAATTTTTTACTGCTTTCATATCCAGTAAACAGGTGTGCTACAGTGGGTTGATATCACTCAGTGTGGTACATGTACCATAGTAGCAGTTTGAATAACATGTTTTCTTGCACAGGAATGTTTTTGATGAAAGCAGGGGTTACTACTTGATGAAAGTAAGTGTTCTTGGGTTAGCATTGAGGAAATTATGAAATTACTTGTACACTCAAAGTAGAGGCTTGTGACTCAAACCCATTAGTTTTAGTTAAACTACCTTGTGTATGGGAAGTCCATATTGTTCAGTGGACAAGGCCACTGAGAGATACAGGGTCAAGGTATGTCACTAATTTCTAAATAATATCTGCTTTTAGGTTACATAGTCTGTCAGAATTTTGTGTTATTTGTGTATTTGTGTAATGTATGCAATAAAGAATACACAGTTTAGGCTTATTTAACTCATATATTGGCATCGCACATTGAATGTCATTCTTTCAGGGTTGAGTGTACATAAAAAAAAACATCAGCCCTGGTATATCTCACACATTATAACCAGTACTTAACAAAGTACTGGCACTTTCCAGTTGTTCATTGTGTTTGTTCTGTGCTCTATGTACTCCATGTAGCACTGAGTAATAATGTAATGTAGATGATTACAGTACTTAACACCAAACTGTGAATGTAGTCTATATGCTAACTTCAAAGGATTACAGTACATACCACCGGAATTTCATTATATTGTTAATTGTTAAATTAAAGTGAGCATTTGAATACATGTATGTGCATTTGTTTCTTTCATTGAATGATGGTGTTTGTGATATTTAACCAAGTATAAACTCAATTCTTTCAAGTTGCTTGATGAAATGTTCAAATTTTTTTTTAGTGCTGCATTTTCTTTGGTAAAGTATGGCAAATCACAGGGATGAATTTGTGCATGCTTGTATTATTGACAAAATACTGCCATTTTTGTCAATGGACAAACTCTCTGTACAAAGGTGTGATGAGTGAGTAAAGTGTCCATTTGAAATTTCTGTAAAGGTAAAACTAACAGAATATCTGTGCGATAATTGCATAGGATTAAAAATTTAAGAAATGTTGAATTTTGTCTTAGCTACTGTAGAGTGTTACAAATATTTGTCTCTGTAATTACTTCCAGGTAAAGCCTTACAATATTTATGTGACAATCAACTTTCCTCCTGACACTGATACACCTTTACTACACTCTGAAGATGCCACAAAGGTAGATATGTCTCACATAATGAGTCTCACATGAGTTAACTACAGAAGTATGATCTACAAGCTTTTTCAGTTATAATGTCTTTATGTTGACTCTGATACTATTGATTGCTGGACTGTATTCTTTCATTGCTGTAATAGCTTTTTATTTGTTACAAATCTCCAAGTACACTTGACAGCTATCCCTTAGATTGAAGTACAGCTGTGTCACTCCATTTTTCAAGAAGTCATCCAACAGATCCTGGATATTACAGACTACCTTCACTTACCTCTATTCAGTGCAAGTTACTGTACTCCAATATATTATTCATCTACCGTCACATGAAGTACTTGGACCATTCATTGTTTTTAGTGGACATAAAAGGTCAATAGGGTTGAACAGTACAACCTTGTAAACATGATACTTGGTGTGTAGGTGGAACACTTTACATGGAGGAACATAATTGTTTTTGGTGGAGGTCAATAGTCATTTGAACTAAACGTAGTTGAAATTGTTAAAACCATGTATACATGGACATATCTTTTATTTAGTGTATGCAGGTGTAAATGTTGCATATATGATGCTTATCACTCATCATCTTTGGTGCTATTGTGTGTGTAACACTTGTTGTGTCTCAGTATCGTGACACAATAAATTGCTACAATAAAATGACCAAGTATGTTATGTATCCTTACCTTATTCAATATCTCACATTCATAACACATTAAAACCACAATGCATTTGTGTGTTCTGATAATTTTTACTATAAAGCAGTCACTTTGCAGGCAGAGGAATACAGTTATCAGGTCACATATACCCAGGGCTGTCAACTGTCCTGTTGACTTACACACTGATATGGCCATAACATCTCATTCATTTCTTCACCTTTTCACATCTGCACTGTATGCCTGCTTTAATGTATTCAATCAAAACAAACAAAAACAACAATGTTCTTGTTAACATATTCATATAAAGTTTCTTATTTTCCAGTGACTTTCTCTTAACTAGGGGAACATAAGAGGAGACACTAACAGAATCAGTTATACAGTAGGGTGTACCATCATCACCACCACCAATGCATAAGATGCAGTGTTTGCTATATCACAGGGTGCATATGCTGTACCAATTTATAAAATAATCCTCAAATTCAAGGAATACCTAGTTGTTCTAGAGAGGGAGATCAAGGAATGGCAGAGGATGATCAGATGCAGTTGATCCAGAGTGGGTGGTAAGATCTAGGGAAGATAATCAAGGGATAAAGAAAGGGATTGTTTGTTATAATAGACGTACCATTACCTTTCAATGAAGCAGAACAGATATCATTTGTGAGTACTCTCTAAAGTATCTTCTCAATTTAGTGCATTGTAAACATAGCCAAGTTGTTTTTATCCTCTCATTATTGACAGCCAATAGAGACTAAATTAATATCTGAGACTTCAGGACTCTTTCAACCAGAGGAAGTTGCAGAGACAATAACAAAAGATCTTCAGGTAAGATAGCTCTGGTCTTCACTTGAAAGGAAAACAGAATTTCACCATTCTTGCAAGGAACAAATTTTACATCAAGTGTAAATTATGGTTAGTGCATCATCCTGCGCACTTTACTTATTTGGTGTGGATTATTTATTTTATTTGGAACATTATGATCCATGAACTCATTTGTAGCATTATGTTCATAAACACTTTGCATCTCAAGCATGACTGAGATTGGAAGTCTCATATTACTTCAAGGTAGGTACAGTGTAGCTTCAGTGTCCTTTTAATGTTATTTGAGTGAGTAAACCAGTATAAATATTTACTCATGAAGAGTATATGGTATAACCAGACTAGATGGTAAGAAACCATTTTTTTTACTTTCTAGAAAAGTAGCAGCAGAGTTAATCCATGAGTAAATCAATGATCAACCAGAAGGCCTAGACTCACAAGCTCCTCAAGTACTCAATCCTCTTTTGATCAATGGTAATGCAACATCTGTGAAACATACAGTGACATAGTTACCCTAATTTAATGTGACAGGTGTAACAGGACATTTAAGAGAATTCACAGTTAGTGGTCATCTGAATATTGTATATCCACATTGGTGAGTGCTTCCTTACCAATTGCAAAATATACGGCATTGCCATGTATCACCATCACTGTGAGTCAATGTTGATTACAACATCAGCCATGTTAAGGAGGTTTTCTTCTGAAGAAGTTAAGGGTTTTTAATGTATTTGTTGTGGATGTTGTAGAAATTGTTAGGAAATTAAGATTGGCAACCACTATTCAATTTCTGTAGCTATTGGTAGCTGGTTGTAACTGTTAGTGAGTAAGCAATCTGTGTTATTCATCAGAGAGGTCAAACTCATTTTGAGTGAATTAAGTCTTATTTGAAAGAAATTTCAAGAAGCACAAGATGGGTCATTTTCATTTTTGGTATGGATGGAGTTTTGCAACTATGTGGTTCCTCCCCTTTCCTTGGGCTAATGTGGTCATTTTGTGTTAACAGAGTTGTATCAACATGCAAAAAAACATGGTTGAAAAGTAAATGCTGATATAAATGCATCTTTGGCTTGTTGGTAGATCTTCGTGAATACGTTCTCCCATTTGATTTGTGGTTTCTTATGTGAAATGTCCTTGAGAGTCAGCAGGTGTTAAAATCTTTTGTAAGGCAATTCATTGAGAGTTTTAAGGTGGTTTGTCTTTCACTTAAGCATTTTAAAATAGATGATTCTTCATTATTTATTGTGATCAGACTGAATATTACTGATGTTTAAAGAAGGCTGCAGTTGCGCATTGCAACAGTTTGATCACTGTGAAAAGTTGCTTTCTGTAAATGAGATGTATGAAATGCACCCTGAACTTTTGTTTGTTCTAGCCAACAATACTGAAGAAAATCTGGTTTTAATTTTTGCTTGCCCTTATAATGACTCCATGTGTGCTTTAAAAAGGGAAATATACTTTCTGAAAGAACTGCAGTTATCAACACAAATAACAGAAGGGTGGACGGAAAATTTTTCATCTGTGACTGTTGTTTTCTCAACAGAAAGGTGTATTCCTCAGTTCTGTTGGACTGGATGGATGGCTTTTATCAATTTTGACGTCTGGTGCTGCTCCACTGACATCTTTAATGCAAACTGTTCAGGAGGTTAGTACGACATAGCTACATTGGAACTAGTCAGTATGACATATCTGCATTAGACTAGTTAGTATAACATAGCTATATTACTACTAAATATTCTACCATAGCTACATTAGAGCTAGTTAGTATGACACAGCTACACTAGAACTATTTAGTGTGACACAGCTACATTAGAACTAGTTAGTATGACACAGCTACATTACAACTAGTTAGTATGACACAGCTACATTAAAACTAGTTAGTATGACACAGCTACATTAAAACTAGTTAGTATGACACAGCTACATTAAAACTAGTTAGTATGACACAGCTACATTAAAACTAGTCAGTATGACATAGCTACATTAGAACTAGTGAGTATAACAGCTATATTACAACTAAATATTCTACCATAGCTACATTAGAGCTAGTTAGTATGACACAGCTACACTAGAACTATTTAGTGTGACACAGCTACATTAGAACTAGTTAGCATGACACAGCTACATTAAAACTAGTTAGTATGACACAGCTACATTAAAACTAGTTAGTATGACACAGCTACATTAAAACTAGTCAGTATGACATAGCTACATTAGAACTAGTGAGTATAACAGCTATATTACAACTAAATATTCTACCATAGCTACATTAGAGCTAGTTAGTATGACACAGCTACACTAGAACTATTTAGTGTGACACAGCTACATTAGAACTAGTTAGCATGACACAGCTACATTAAAACTAGTTAGTATGACACAGCTGCATTAAAACTAGTTAGTATGACATAGCTACATTAGAACTAGTGAGTATAACAGCTATATTACAACTAAATATTCTACCATAGCTACATTAGAGCTAGTTAGTATGACACAGCTATATTAGAACTAGTTAGTATGACATAGCTGCATTACAACTAGTCAGTATGACATAACTACATTACAACTGTGACTATTCATCCATTGAACCTTTCACAAATGACATTTGTCAGCAGCCACCATTACTTCCTGATGAATTAGTGCTCCCCAAAATGATTCAAGCCTTCTTCAACCTCCACATTGTAACCTGCATACCCGTATATGGTCTTTACTTTGAACATCGGTGTCTGCATTACTCATGTGATTGCCTTAATAATAGAGGTCAATGTTCATTTGATCAAAAGTCAAATGTGTTTTATGAAACTTCACTTAAACAAAGTGGCCAGGTATGGTCAGAATATTCCCCACTGCGTGACCTTGCATTTCACTTCAGTTAAAGGCAAGTTCAAATTACATCAGTTATATGAATGGTTTGTCTCCAAGAAACAACTCCTGCATTGACAGTAGTATTGTAAGGCAATGTGAAATCTGAAAGTTCCCAGTTTATTTATTAAAACAAGTACAAGCTGGTCAGAAGAATGGTGAAAAGGTATGTTTTTGCTTCATCATTGTCGAAAAGTCATCTAAAGGACACCTTTCCCTGAGTCTTAAACGGAAGTAGGGTATGAACACTAAATGTTACGTTTTATGTTGTGTAGCAAATAGCAACCATGAGGCATTTAAGACATGCTGTAGTCATACGAAAGAAGCTATTGATGCATAGGTAAGCTCAAATTCAATAAATGACTTTAGTTGATAGTTTTGGAGCTTGGAAGTCATTTCAGCTCAGCATGGGTCAGAGTTTTGTAAGTGGCTGTGGGAGATATGGACGGTAGCTGACTATCCCTATGGTTTTCATAGATGTCAATGATACTGTGAGGTAAGCAACAAATATCAAGCTTATGCAAATGTTTTCAAGGCTATGGAGGCAAATGACCAACTAATCATGTGGTAGCTGTTGTTGAGTAGTACGATTATATTTTATGGAGATCAAAGGTCATTTGAAGTCATTAGAATTTAGTTCTGAAACGTTTCAAACATTTTCTCTAATTTCAAATTGCCCTGAACAAGTAGATCATCTCTCCCCGGATGAGTGGATCACCGCTCCCTGAGTGAGTGGATCACTGCTCCCTGAGTGAGTGGGTCACTGCTCTCTCAGTGAGTGGATCACCGCTCCCTGAGTGAGTGGATCACTGCTCTCTCAGTGAGTGGATCACCGCTCCCTGAGTGAGTGGATCACCGCTCCCTCAGTGAGTGGATCACCGCTCCCTCAGTGAGTGGATCACCGCCCCCTCAGTGAGTGGATCACCGCTCCCTCAGTGAGTGGATCACCGCTCCCTCAGTGAGTGGATCACCGCTCCCTCAGTGAGTGGATCACCGCTCCCTCAGTGAGTGGATCACCGCTCCCTCAGTGAGTGGATCACCGCTCCCTGAGTGAGTGGATCACCGCTTCTTCAGTGAGTGGATCACCGCTCCCTCAGAGAGTGGATCAAAGCTCCCTCAGTGAGTGGATCACCGCTCCCTCAGTGAGTGGATCACCGCTCCCTCAGTGAGTGGATCACCGCTCCCTCAGTGAGTGGATAACCACTCCCTCAGTGTGTGGATCACCGCTCCCTCAGTGAGTGGATCACCACTCCTTCATTGAGTGGATCACCGCTCCCTCAGTGAGTGGATCACCGCTCCCTCAGTGAGTGGATCATGGCTCCCTCAGTGAGTGGATCCCCGCTCCCTCAGTGAGTGGATCGTCAATCCTGAATCTTGATGATCAGATTTCACTGGATGTTATAGTAGCATCATTCTAGTCAGATCACTAAAACTTAATTCATCTTCTGCTGCATGTATTAAATATCTAATCAACTTTTCAAGATGTTTCTGCTCCTGATTGTCTGCTCAGTGTTTGAAGCAAACAGATTAACAAAACAGGCTTGCATCTAAAGTTGTTGAGGAATCTCTTCCTCTTTTGCTCTGTGGTTTTATCTTTTGTAACAGTCTGTGACCAGGCTTGCATCATAATTAAAGCATGACCCTCCTGGTTATGTCTGTAGTTGTTTCTCTGTTATCATTGGTGGTTGTGTTGAAATATTGAATGTTATGTTAGACTGATTCTAGGATTGTTATGCATTGTCAGTATAGGAGCATCTAGTGAAGCCAGCAAACAAATGTATCAGTTGGTAAGTAGATTAATGCCAGGTCTATTATTCATGACTTTAGAATCAATTCGATGGTTTTTATTTTTCAGGTTCTATTGATGGGAGTTTTCAGGTTGGTTTCCTGTTTCTATGCAAGTTCCTTCGACAGGCTAATCAAGAAGTGTAAAGAGGAACGAGAAGCTTCCAAAGAGGATTGATTGCAATACTGCGATGACTTAACTATGATGATAATAATAATGGACATATGTGACATATTGATTTGAATATGTATTACTGTTACACTTTGTCATGAAGTCATTGCACCAGTTGAGCCAGTATGTGACAATTTAGGTATAACATGATCTGGCAGATGGTATGCAGTAAAGGGTATGACTGAGCAGTTAAATCCCAACCACATGCATACATTGGTATGGGTATTTCTGGTATAAGTTAAAGAATCCTGTTTGTAACCTGTACTAATGTGATTTTACAGCTGTGGTATGTTCACATACGTGAAGCATACATAGTTTGTAAAGTTCCAAATGTCTGAATGTCTTCCACTGGGGGATTTTATTACAGCTATCATTCTTGTCAAGATTTTTAATGCAGTTCTCATTGTTTTAAACATGCAATAATAATCCTTACAAATTGGAAACGTGTACCTATAACTCAAATCCACTAGTTGTGTGATTTTGTGAACAATCTACCACAAAGTAAAAGGAATCTTTGATCTGCATTTTGTGCATACATGAACATGTCTACTTAATGTTGGAATGCTTATGGAACATCAAAAGATCACTTGACCATAATCTCAGCTTTTAAGAATGGTCCTCCATCAAGTATAATTTGTATTCAAAATAAAATTTAAGATTGGTTAATTTAAAGAAGCAATCAGTTTCAGAGACAGTGTGTTATGTGTTAGGGTAATTTCTGCCACTATTTGTGTTGGTATTGTGCCATTTTTAATACACTTAGATCCAATGATCATTAAGTAATTTACTGAAACAATATTGGATGATGCTCTCTTTGGTGTAATGACATTTTATACTTTGTATTTATGCTGGATGCACATTGAGTACATGACACCTATTGTTTATTGAAGGTCAGAGGTCATTTTGGAATTATCAGGGGTCATATTGTGAGATCTTTGAAAACGAGATGCCTCAAGAAGGGAAAGGCACTGATCTTTCATATTGTGTCATACTGTACCATGTAGGATAGGCTACCAAGAACTATTGCATTTGGCAGAGACCTTTTTGGTCAACATCATGGATACCATGGAATCTCCAGACAGGAAGCTTAGATATATCTCTTACTTTAGTGAGTTGGTGTTGAGTTATGATGCCTATCAGTCATCATCATCATCATTATCATCATCATCATCATTGTCATCATCATCACCATCATCATCATTATCATCATCATCACCATTATTATCATCATTGTCATCATCATCATTACCATCATCATTATCATTATCATCGTCATCATCTCCATCACCATCATCATCATCATCATTATCACTATCATCATTATCTCCATCATCATCATTATCATCATTGTCATCATCGTCATAATCATCATCATTGTCATCATCATCATCATTATCATCATCATCATCATCATCAGATGTTATTGGCTGGATCAATCAGTAGCATGTACTGTAATGTTACAAAGACAAATCATATTACACATCCTCACCTTATGGAAGTTGTAACTTAGAGAAATGTCAAAGAAGTCCAAAACACACAACAAAGTGAGATAACTACAATGCAAACTATATGGTTATCTCAGTAGAAGTTTTTTTTTTTACTCAGTATTAATTGTGAGACCAAAGTTAGTGAGTAACTTTGTAGTTTGTGTGGAGGGAGCGGAGGTATGCAATTGTAAACTTACCTCACTACACATTGGCTAAATGTGCACTTTCTCCTGTATTGACAGTTGTATCTACATCAAATTCATAGTCAAACAGAGCATTTGTCGCATTGTGCTAGAGAAAACAATACTGTGTGCTTATGCTGATGGTAAAATACCAATGAGAAGAGTTATTATGTAATACAGATCAATCAGAACTATTATGAAAAGTCAAACACTGTAATTGATTTATTTGTCATTAGCTCACCCACCAAATGTGTGAGATATTAGAATGAGGCTGATGTCATCAACTTTTTTCAAAAACCTTCTCTTTTCTTCATTTTTTGAGATGTTTGTCTGAAATTTTTTCAGTGTGTTGTTTGGGATAGACATATTTTTTTCCACCTAAGTACATTTTGACTGGCTTAATTTATAGGTGAGTTGCAATGTAATTTTAGGAGGAAAATCTGGTTTTTGGTTGCTTTTTTGCACACGGCACTCTAATTGGCACTCTAATTGAATGGGTTTAGCTGGAGAGCTATTCTGTGGTCGCTCTAGTAAACAATAATCAAATTTTACGGTTGGGCTGGCCAGCCTATCTGCCCTGTGGGTCATCAAGTGCAGCTGAACTCTCACCTATCGATATCACATTCCCATACTAGTAAATTGACATGCAAATTAAGTAAGTGAAGCATGTTGTTAAGTGATCATTGTAAACTCTTAAAAGACAGGTTGATAAACAGAGTTGATTTGTTGCATTATCATTACTGCAGTGTTTTTACAATGTGTCCATTGATGTGGATTATCTTATTACTGCCCATAGTAAAGTTTGAACATGTACAGAGAACAGCAGCAGCAACAAAAAAAAAAACAAAAACTTGTACAAACCTCAAACGAACAAACCATGTACATTGTAATTTTACAACCATGGCAAAAATCTAGTCCAGCACACATTTCAATTTACATCCAGCAAAGCCAGCTCTGACAGGATCTTAACATTATCCGTTGCATCCTTACATATCACACAGCCTAAAGTAGATTTAACCTTCTCTACAGACCATAGCTGGTACACCCTATACCATATTTCAACATCACATGTCAAAATTAATATACTGCACTGGCATATGCATGATAATGTCCTAGGCTTGATAGTGTGTCACCTAGATACTTTTTGCATGTACCATTTTGTCACCTTCCAAGTACTGTACTTTCATTTTGCAGTGTTACAAACAAAGATTACCTCTACTTAGTTCAGTGACTGCCCTAAGTTTCGACACCCCTATGTTCCGACACACTTATGTTCCGACATGTACACTTGAATTCCGACAGCAGCGGCTGATCAATGGGTCATTTATACTACGCAGAGCATCATAGCTGGAACCCAAAGTGGTGCCTGATGTAATGAATGTGTTGCAACATGTGAGTGTCAGAACATGGGGTGTGGGAACAAAAATGTGTCAGAACATAGGGCTGCAACCCTCAGTTTAATTGTGTGAGCTACAGCGGCATTGCTGCGCTAGTTTTATTGTCACATACAGATACATAGTGTAATTATGGCAAATGTAAAGATATAAAAAAAAAAACATCGCAAACCTATAGATAAGCAACAGCTATGCAAGGCACCATAAAAGTAAAAACAAATAAGTATAAACTACAAAGGAGCAAACAAACAAGGACACATGCACCGCCTCCCCAAATGTATCCCACAGAACACAAATGCAGAAGGACTCCCTTGCCCAACTCAGCATGCAGAACAAAAGAACAGGAGACCCCCTTCCTAAACTCACCTCACAGACAGCAAGGACAGAACACCCTTCCTTAGTTCACCCACAGAAAACAAGTATAGAAGAATTCCCTTTACAACTCACCCTGCAGAAAACAAGGACAGAATACCCCCTCCCCAAACTCACCGGACAGGAAGCGAGGACAGAATACCCTTCCTTATACCACCCCACAGAAGACAAGTACAGAAGAACCCCCTTCCCAACTCACACTGCAGGAAACAAGGACAGAAGACCCCTCCCCAAACTTACCCCACATAAAGCAAGGACAGTTAACACGTCCTAAATCCATCCCGCATAAAACAAAGACCGAAGACCCCTCCCCAAACTCACCCCACAGAAAGCAAGGACTCTACCCGTCCTTTACTCACTGTGCACAAAACAAGGACAGAAGATCACTCCCCAAACACCCTGTAGCATGCATCAATTAGAACAGAGGGAAACATGATGTAGCGTCATAATGTTAAGGGGATAATAAAAACCATACAATTGTCTGATGAATGTCGGTAAAGTTTTTTAAGTTGAGATCGAAATTATTCCATAATTATGTACCAGTATACCTATATAATGTAATATTCAGGGTTAAACATGGGTAGATGAATGCCATCGGAGTATCTGGTATAATGATGGCTGTAATGACAGTTGGATAGAGTCATAAAGAATGGATAAAACACCATTGGCAGATGTCTTTGTTGGGGAGATGATTTTTTTCGCACCAAGAGATATTATCAGTCCTAAATCTCTGAGTAACCTTTTGTCATAGAGTATTTTAAATTGCTATGCAATTATGACAGAGATGAGATGACCTAGAGAAGTAGAAATGCTCGTCAAATGGTGAACTGGTCCTCTTAAACTTAATGCTACTTAGTCAAAAAGTCTTGTCTCTTTGACCAGCATACAGCAAAACGGAGGGACAAGTTGAGCGCAGTTTAAGAGAGCCTAGATCATGTTACGACTCTCACAATTGAAGGATAAATGATACCATGGTGCCATTCATTTTCCAGATATTTTAATAAGTTGTTGGCCTTCAAAATTCATACTGTTCAAGAAAGCCTATAGCAGTCAATCACCGTTACCTGAAGTCAAAGATACTAAAGGAAATGGATATGAATATTCATGTTTGCAACCAAAAACCAGAAAGCCAAAAGGCTTTGTGATTCCTTGCCACATGATTATATTATAACAAAGTTGAATTATCCACATGACAAGTATGAGATCAACTGCAGTTATTTTTCTTGATACACCACAAGCCTTTAACTCAAAATGATCTTTATTTTGGGTAACCTGACATGACCGTCACATTTGACGTCCACCAAAAGCAATAGGGATCACCTACCCAGTATGGCCAACCCACACATCAAGTACAGTATGATATCAGTCAACATTACCCTTCTGGAAAGTCACTACCACATTTCCAACACTGGGCTTTGTTTGTACCATTTCTTTTTGGCGCTGTCGCAGTTTTTCGGTAGTTTACTTTGTACTGTTTACACTTTTGGTCCTTCAATTTCTGTAGCATTTTGATCCGAGATCATAAGTGCTCTCCCTAAGTCAAGTATCTCAGTTAAGTTGCGGTTCGGTTCCTTCAACACTCTTCGCCGCAAATCGTGACGAACTGCAACTTTGAATTATCTGTGATTTGATTTCTTTATCTATATCCATAAACTGACGATAATTTGCTAATTGCCTCAGCCTGGTGGTAAACACATCCTAACGTTTCGCCTTCCCCTTGCTTCGCTTGACGAAACTTGAAAATCGCGTATTCAGTATTTTGTATAAGTTGAAAACACTCCGTCAGCTTGGTTTTTGCTGTGTCATAATCTGTAGAGTCTCCAGTTTCATTAAGTGTTTGAAATATTTCAGTAACGCTTTCCCCTCCAAAATGAAGTAACATTGCCATTTTACGAGCTTCATCTTTGATATCAAATGCAATGAGAAGTTTTCCAATCGAAGTAGCCATTTCTCCCACCGCATGCCAATACTTGCATGATCCGAATTATCTCCAAGACTGAACTCAGGAAAATGTGGATAGACCATTTTAATTGTCAGAATTTAATCAATTTTCTTCTACTATTAAGGTCTTCCTTGAAGGTTTTCAGAGTCCTTAATAAAAGGATCCCATCTTCATCGCCATTGTAAGATTTTGAGAAAACACACTGGAGACTCAGCAATGCATCTTGCTACTTGTATTTCTGATGATATTCTAACTGCAGATTATTCTCATAATAAAGGCAAATACATCGATAACAAAGAAACATTTATGGAATGCCTTAATATACACAGGAGACAGTCAGTGGTAAACTGGGCAGGAGTCTTTGTTCTATCAAAGAGATAAATGAAGCGCAGGTGACAGCTATCTGACCCCATGACCTCCCAGTTACTGAGACAACCTAAGGAGGCCTTTGAGGGAGTGTTTGAAAAGTAAAAGTTATTCTCTACTTACAAATGCAGTATATTATATGGAAAATGCTATTTCAAACATGACATGGTCCTGATTGGCTTCCATAGGCTGGGAAAATGCTATTTCAAACATGACGTGGTCCTGATTGGCTTCCATAGGCTGAAAAAGCACAAATAAGTTTGCAATGACAAAAATTCACATTGATTTAACTGTGTCCGAAGGAATCAAAAACTGCCAATAGTAATTTTGCACAATGTAGCCCATATGCTTTTCAACTAATTTGTACGGTAGTTTATAATAACCACAATAATGGCTATAGGCTATTATTATTGTTTTATAGTGAAAAATTATCCCTTCCTCTCTATTGATAAGCATTAAATTTGTTAATAACAGACAACCTTATCAAGTTTAAAACAAATCTGACCCACGGATAAGGAACTATGGCAGTTTTAACATTTTTTATGTTTTACCCCATAACCTCATTCATATGCAAGATTTGGACACCAAAAGGAATAGGGATCATCTACCCAATATGGGCAACCTACATGCCAAAAATGAAATTACTCAGAGTTACCCTTCTTGAGATAGAGTGTTTACGAGCAACCGTCACACACACACATACATCCGCACATACACACACACGACATCACGACTGCATAGATTCCCCTGCCTACGGCAGGGGATCAAAAAGGGATGAAACCCTTTTTTTTTAATTTTTTCTATTTATTTATTTTTCCAGTGGCTAAAACATAATTTACGGAATTTGACTTTAAGTGATAAAATATGAGAAATTTGCAACTCAGTTTCCAGCTTTAAAACAGGGCAATATTTAATCTGAACGTTTGCCTGAAACAAAGCAAGCCCGTCTGAAAGCCATTACATATCTACCTCCGGAGCTGTTGAGCTGCCTATAGTGCGAACAATCAGGATAGGCTTAGCCTACATCAAATCACCTAACGTTTAAAACGACACAAACCAATACCAATAGAAGCGGCTGTGTGTGTATGGAAACTTACAGAAGGATATGACTGTTTGATCTTAAATTAATATTTTTTTACTTTTAAATGTTCAAGCGAGGTTGTTCATGGACGAATACGTCATTTTATGATCGAAAATGACAGAAAGCACTTGGAAAAGCAACGGAAACGGCATGAAAACAGAAAAAAACAAAAAGTTAACAAACCAGGAATCATATTTGAAAATTAAGGGTTCTTATGCCACCAGTGCCTCATGGAATCTTTGCAATGTGCTAACATATTGCCTCAAGAAGAGTCTGGAATCATATGGTAGTATGTACACCTAATATCCATTTGCATTTGAATTGTGCAACTTAAATAGATGCATAACTTCACAACATGAAACTTTCTATGTTTTTACTTTTCGCTACGCATACAAGCATATCGATCTAAATCGACACACACCAATTTAACACATGCTGATCTATAAATTTACTAAATTCATTTAAAATTCACCTTAGACACCGTGGTCTACCAATTTAGTTGATATTGTTAATATTAAAAATGGACACTAAATGTACAAATATATGCATCGACAATTATTACGAGGACCATGTACAGTAGATCATGAAGGGAACACTGTGGTAATTATTGTTCTCAGCCTACATAAAACGATGGTTTCTGCAAGGAAAACCAAAACAGATTTATTTCTGTCAAACCAAATAGAAAGCAAGAGAAGGGACCAGTATCAGCCTGCCAGTATATGTGTATTCTGGATGTGATGAAAGGCAGTAGCTCATCACCTCAAACTATTTTTTGGGCTTGGGATAACAAAATTCATAACTGGTTCATACTCTTTGATTAACTGCACATTTGAGAGATGAAGGTTAGCTCATATTGCACAGCGTACAGTGTGTTTTGATTACACATGTTGAGAAATTTTAGACAGGCTGTGGGAGGGACTAGACTAAGTGGTTGGGAAAATTGACACTATCTGGGGTGATGAGTCTTTGTCTTTAATAAACTCTAATAAAAACTACAGCAGTTTATTTATGTAAAAGCTTTAAGTTGCTTCAGAATGAAAGGAACAAAAATAAAATTCTTGAAAATTTATGATCCCCCACCATCTTCTTTGAATTCGAGAAATAGCAATTCAAATTGACATCTGTCATTTTGAGTTGATCAAAGGGTAATATGTTAAAAGGTAAATGGAGTATACCAATCATAACCAACATAATCGATATATACCATTTTAAACCGACATAAAATCAATTAACGTCATGAACAAAATTAAAAGAGACTTTAACATTTAGTCAAATGACCTTTAAACTAATTGAAACCTAACAGGGATCATGTACTTTAACCTACAAAACAACTGTCTTGAAAGTTCATATACCTCACCGGCCGTCCGACGTATTGATGTGGCGTCTTGTGTCATCTAAGGCGCCTAACACCATTACTTCTGTACAAATCTCTTTGATCTTCGGCAAGAATCAATAACATGAGGTGTAGCGTTGCTGTAATTATATCGTTTGAAACAATTTTATTATTCAATCATAACGAACATTCAATCTAGTAGCTACGTAATTATATGTGGACATCACCACTTAGAACTGACATCATTTTTGCAATATGCTAAGCTCTCTACTTTGTTGTATGGGTTATACGGATACGTCAACGTAACTGTCCGAGAAAGTGGGCCCTTGTGAGAGTAAACCGATCTTCTGTTTAGGGGCAAGGGCCTGCAATAGAACAAAAGAATGCACAATCGTCACAAATAATTTTGCCTTAATAAACAAAGTAGAGGTGACAAACTGAAATTGCGTACAATAACTACCGTTTGGTTCGGTGCAATGTATAGGTTTCAAATATAGATCTACGCCTGATACGTAACCGGTAACGTATGTAGGTTATTCTTCTGGGGTATGGGGAAGCAACGTGAACTTTTTCCCAAAACATCTTAAGGAGTATGATGTCAGTTTAATTTTTAAAGTAGGGTGACATCAGTGGAGAGGGGGGGGGGGGGATACCGGATACATATAAACACATGAGTGTAGCCTAACTTGAGGTAACTTTCATGTTGTCTTGCTCTCTGTCAGTCTGTCGTCAATTTCTGCAGGGGACGCGATAATATAGACAAGGTTGATATCTGACGTATACTTGTAACACTGGCACTGTCAGCATACTATTCCACTGTGACGGATTGACTCAGTTTGGTGCCAAAAACAAAAGCCCAAAGTGAAGTATTAGACTTTAAAAAAAAAAACCTCATCATGGTAACCATCACGCTGCCGCACGACTAAGAGTCTGGCAAACTTTGTACGGGTGTTGTGCTATCCATATAGACATCAACACTTCTGGATCCGTCCAATGTCTATCATGGTGTAACTCTCTACGATCGAATGTTTACATGGTCGGGCCCCAGGATTAATGTAATCTCTCCTTTAAGACCTCCCTTTTTTGTCAACTTGGGGAAAACCTCTACGTAGTTAAAGCCACAGCAGTATCACCGTAGAATCACTTGGTGAGCGCCACTGATGGCAAATTTTTGATTTTTTTTTTACATTTTCTAAAGCCATTGGCCGCTCCCTGAAGCTGCCCCCACTGGGTAGAAATTACTTGTTTTGAATACTGTAATTACAATTAAAGTGACAGCAGCGAAAAGTAATCAAGAGATCTTACTGATGGGATGATCTTACCTATAAGCTGAAGACTTGGTAGACATGACGTCACGGTTACTGTCCTCTTTCAGTGATTGGTATTTTATAGGAGCTCTTGGCAAAAAACCAGCATACCCGGGACATTGCCGAACCCTTACATATCATGAAAGAAACGATAACATGGTAATATGAATGTGTACATACTAATATGTTTCAGGATTGTATTTTGGTTTCGATGATGCAAACTTGAGATTACCGTATACATGATAGAATATTGCTGACTGTAGTAATCTAAGAAGCAAACAATCCAATCAGTGCATCAGTTTTGGAGTTTACCACCAAACACACCAGGAGGAATATTTCAATTTGTCCCCTCGTGGCGCATGCGTAGCAGTATATTTCAATTTTTTACATGAAATCTTGCTAATTCATTAGTATGCATAATTTCACAAAAAACAATAGGGATCCCCTACTACTATAGCTTACCTAAAATCCATTTTATGGTATTTGAAATTAGGTTTGCAAAATAATTCTGCAAGATAGACATTTCAAGTGAGCCGTATCCCTCATATTAAGAAAATGAAATACTTATACCATAAACATACTGGAGTCACTCTGCAGCCTGAACGTCGTGTTTCCGGTGAGAACGGTAAAGGAAGTTCTATTAAAATTGGAATTTCAAAATTTTACATCAAGGGCCCCATTGAGTTGATATACGACAGTTTACCATCGTAAAGGAGTTTGAATTAAACCATTGCATGCTAATACGTCTAATTAGCCTCATTAGTCCGTCAGTCATGTGCCTGTTCCTACAGTTACTGAAAATGTGAAAATTATTAGTTTGACCATTTACCATAAACAATTCAGTAATTCGTAACAGGTGTGACAAAATATTGTGAACTTTTTGACCCAACTCAATAAGCCCTGCATAGTGTGTCCAATATGAACAGGCACGTGACCAACTGCAGTCATGAAAACAAGATACGAGTCCAAGATCGAGTCCATTGGGTGAGTCCGACACTTACGTTGAGTATGACGGTCAAGACCGAGTTGATTACAATAGGAGTACAATTATACCAAGGCTAGACCAACTATAAGTGCACGGTTTCTGTCTTCCTAGATTTGGGTCACATATTACAGTAAATTTGACGGAAACATTGATATCCCCCTGCCATATTGTGGCTTTACTTATAGACTGAAATATGGACCGTTGCAAGTTTGCCATTATGTGGAAGCACTACTTAAAATTCCCTTAAACACATAGGCTTACCTTCACTTAATTCCTTAGTAAATTTTTCGGTTTTAGTATAATGTAACATAAGCTGTCTTTCAACTTTGTAATATGTAACAAATACCCTTTCACATAAATAACAACATTGCCACTGGAAAAATAAACGTGACTTGGATTCAGCCTCATAGTTATACTTTAATTGACAAGGAAGATAAAGCCTGAGAGAAGATACGATTGTTATACCTGATAAAACCAATATTGCTTACAATGTTCTTGTTGGAGATTTACTTTCACCTTCACAACGAGTATGGACTTCTTCTTTGGAGACAGGATGATTGTCGACCAAGTTCTGCCTGTAACGGAGAACATGAAACACCAAGAAATGAATAATGATATGTATGTATATCAACTCAACACATAAGAACCAAAACAATTGGGTTCCATGTACCCAGTGCACCAACCGACCAAACATTAGCTGTGTTTTTAGTGTGTTTACAGGTTGAGTTGCATGAACCCATCCACATGAACGTGTACACATACACATAACTGCAAAGAGAATTATGTCACACACACAACAAAATTCAGGAAAAGTCATTTATTCCTGTTTAAGGACAAAAGCTTAAAACCATCACAATAACTTGAAACCAAGTCTAAAGTTTTGTCGATATAGAGCTCTCAATACATTGCATCAAATAGTGCACTGTATTACATTGTGCAGACTAAAAATAATTTGTAGAGTATAACCTTTTAAAAAATAACCTTTTCCATTCATATTCGTTTGTGGTGGCCTTTCTTCCAAAGTCAATTCTAGGTTGACACCGATCCCATACACATGCGATTTTTTGCCACCGGTGAGGGCGTTCTTCTAATATTCGTGGGCGCATCATCATCGAGTTATAATTCTGTTCCATTACAGCCACATCAGGATTTATCTGTTAAAGAATACAACAGTAGGCTATATACTAGAACAGTAACATTTGGAGACAAATGCAAATTAACTTCATCACATTGAACAAATTGTAAACGATTCTCTTTTATATCATCCCTATGTATGTAATGTACTGGATAGGATGTTGCAGTTGCTTGATGGCTATGTCTCTCAGTTGCCATAGCAACAGGTACAATGGTAACATTATGTGTGATTGACACTTAATACATGTGCGGGTCTTACCTGGTACGGTGTCTCGGAACACCTTTATATAAGGAGCGTGTGAAGATGTGTGTGTGTGTGCGACAGAAAATTTCAATTTCATGAGATTGTGTGTGCAACTCCTCCTAGACCCCAAAGCCGATGAAGGTCAAAGTAGATAGATAGGAGTACCGTGTTGTGCTTAAATCTAAAATGCCAGGCTATTTTCATGGGTCCTTGGAATATATGACCGGTATACAAGCTTTTATCTAAAACTACTGTTTGTATCCTTTGAGATCAAAGGTCAAGGTCAGAAGTCAAATGTGACACTTAACAGTTTGCCTCCGCAACTCCTCCTAGACTGCAGTGTCGATAAAAGTTGGTAGATAGGTGACCCATGGTCTGAAGCTTTGTTGGCACATATTGTGGATAGTCTATTGTTTTGTGTCCACAGATATTGGTTTAAAACATAAGACGCTATTTCTTCTGTCAAACAAACTCCTCATTTTCATTTAAGGGAGTTGAGAGGGGAATGGAAATCATATACTGGAACTCATTTTAACAAAGAAGTGACCTACATTATGTCTACTGGCCAAAACAGAGCTCAATACTTCTAGTAGAGACAGTAATAGTAATTTTTCCTATTCAATTCATGCACGAGTTACAACACCGTGTCTCACGCCTTGTGCCATCATCATGTACGATCTCTCCGGACAGGCACTCTCAATATAGGGAACGGGGGGGGGGGGGGTTCCTCCTACAATTCTATCTCCTTTACTAAGCGTCTTTATTAAGTGGCCGCCAACTGACCTTGTCATTATGCGTTTTTAGGATTCTGTGCATTTTTTCATATAACTGTAGCTTAACCATAACGTTGTGCCTGTATATCTCAGCTCAATCTTCACAAATAATTTTGTCAGAAGATAGAGGCGATAAATTATTCTTGACTGTGTCTGGTTTATACTTCAAGGTTGCCTTAGGGTGGTTGGATTTGGCATTTATGTACAATATGGCATGTCATTTGTCTTTCTAAAAGGCCTATATTTCCAGAATTTAGATGAAAAACTAATATCTAATAATCTATGATTTTTAACTTCATCTGTACGGCAATACGCAAATCATGATGCCCTAGAAAAGTTCAAGAAGATGTTTTTTCTTCCTTTCTGCCTTTAAGAACCCTTAAGGAGAGATACAATAATCAAAAGAAGTGATAGAAAATATGAAAACACTTTTGGGGCATGAAAGGCAATGGGATCGAACTTGCTATACGTAGGAAATTGCGAGGCAGTCTAATTACAGCATATGGAGATCAAGCCAATGCAGTCTATGCCTCGAAGAGAAATGAAATTACTTCTACTCAGGGAGGAGCTTAGCAAAAAGAAATAAAATAGTCAGCAAGTGTGCAGTCAGTGAAAAACCACCCAGCCGCAAAGATTATCGCACAAGGCGTGAAACACGATAATGTGCACTCATATTTTAATTGGATAGGACAAACGAATATAAACTCAACACTATTACAAACTCACCTCGGAAATTGGTAAATGTGCGTTGTGCTGGAATCTTTCGTTTGTTGTTGACCAATAGAAACTATTACAAAGGTCGTCCAACACTTCATTAAGTAATACGTCATCACTTCCTGATAGCTTGTCCTCCGGTTCCTTTATCTCTTCAGCCTTTTTAAGTAGTAGTGTAGCCCTATGTGCACTGGATGTTGCAAACGAGCTGTTTCTAGAAGAAATCAAAACAAGTGCCGTCACTCACACCCCCAAAAGAGAAAATGGCACTCATTTTTAATAGAAATACCCACTGCTCTTGAATAAATTGGTGTGGTGGTGGTGTGGGGGGGGGAGGGGTAAGTGCTGACAGGACTATAGGGGTGCCTATATGGAGTGCGTCGAGATTTTAGACACTGCAGGGCGCCTCCACCTGCGCGAACATTGTTGGCCTATGTACGTGCATGCATGTTAGTCCAACAACGACCTGAATCTATCCAGTGAAAATAAATATGTTGGTTGACAGCAAGGTGATTGGTTATCATTCCTCACAAAGGATAGGTATGGTAGTACATTCTGAGGCAAAATGACGTCAAATAACCAGTTGTCACAACCTCTCTCTATAGGAATCCTTAAAGACTATCTAGGCGGTTGGCCAGCAACGTGCAAGAAAATTTTGTCTTTTCGAACTCAGGGGACGGCTGGAAACAGCACTTCGTGGGTGTTATAATGATGCAGTGAAGCTGCATATGTACAGTCTTGGAACAGGGGTCTCACGTTTGCAATTGCTCAAATTAATGAAAGCAAAATCTTTGAAAATGTTAATACATATCGTTGTGGTCGTCTTAATATTTTTCTTCCTCTTTTTCTCCCTTTACTTGTTAAGTCATTAGCTTTGTTAACTACTTACCAGTATGTTATAGTGTCCTGTTTCTACAATTTGTACATTAGACGAAATAAATATCAGATGGGTTGAGCTGATGAAAAAATCATACATTATGCTTCCTCTTTCATATATTCTTGGATCACTTGGCAAATATTTGGATAAGAATGAACATATCTTTAGTCCCACTTTTTTTTTATTGGCCAGTGGAGTCACAGTGATTGTTTGGGTCTCAAAGTTCGCTGCAATGAGTGTAGCTAGATTTATTTTCTTACTGAGCCTAGGACATGAATGAGGGAACATCATCACCGGCTGTGGTGTGATATGGAAATACATTATGTCCCTGTTGCGTTGGCGTAGCCAGAATTTGGGGTGAACTGAGAATTGTTTGAAGACTATCTAATGGGAACGCTAACATCGTTTGGAGCGGAGCGTATCAGAAAAAAAAAAAAAAAACATAACCCCGACCCCTAGATTGCTGGAAATCGCCCTTGCCAGGCCCAGAATGTAAGCTCCAGAAAATGGCATTGCCAATCTTTTCTTGGATGAAAACTTGATCTCATTTGGTAGTTTTCCGATTGAAAAGTGTGATAAAAATTTGGACATTTCACGATGGATATTGTACTTGCTTGAATTTGAAGGCAGAAAATTGGCAACACTATCATCATTTCCTGGATATGGGGGGGGGGGGGGGAGGGTGCGCTGAAGTACTCAAACTTGCATTTTCTTTACTTTCTCTTTCATTTTCTTTCTCATTCCTACCTTTGTCTCTTTACGTTCTCCTTTGTGAAAATCCGACAAGTGCGCCGGTAATGCTGCTCCTTGTGAAGGGGCAGTCCGTGAAGGAGAGGGAGAACCACAGAGATCCTATTAGCTTCCTCAGCTGGGAGAGGACAATCACAAGAGACTTGAGGCAAGTCTAGGTAAACATACACTGTGGTATATCCAAAAAATGTAGATATTCATAGTCTTCTTAGCAGTACTTACGGGGTAGCTCTTACTTTGGCGGGATTTTGGAAAGTTTCAAAACCTTTACATTTTACACGTATGTAGAGGCACCTACACTACTATAGTTTCAGCTTTTGTGTCGCACCGCCAAGAAGGCGGCCACATATTTCTTTTATTAGCTCATACCAGCTAGCTGGTGTGAGCTATTGTAATGGTGCGGCGTTACTCTATCTATCTATCTATCTATCTATCTAATCTGTCTGTTCACAATTGTTCAAAATGCTTCTCCTCCATCATGCTTTCATGGATTTGTCTGAAACTTGGATACAATGTTCCATAGGTGGTGGACCATTTAGGGTATTCAGGAATACTTGGTTCAACTTCCCATGTGGGCCCTTTGGCCCATTTTATGAAATTCTACAAAATGCTTCTCCTACAGATTATATTGTACAATGCTGATGGTTTGTCACAATGTATGCTTAGTTATTGGTCCCTTCAGGGTGTTCAGGAATTGGTAGTCCAAGACCCCATGTGGGCCCACTGGCCCATTATGTGAAATTCTGTTTGAAATGTTGCTTCTCATACATGCATCCATGGATTTACATTTAACTTGGATACAATAATGCTTGGGTGGTAGTTCATGTGGGGTGTCCAAATCGTTTCAGTCTAAGGTCCCATGTGTACCCTATGGTCCACTTAAGAAATTCTACAAGTTGTTCTTCTCCTACATATTCTCTTGTGCAGTGTTGATGGTTTGTCATAATGATACTCTGCTAGTGGTTATCTTAGGGTATTCATGAATTTGTAGCCTATGGTTCCATGAGGACCGCATGGTCCATTTTATGGAATTCTGCAAATTGCTTCCCCTTCTCCCATTAAAGTGCCCCTTTAAACTGTTTCTAGTAACTGATCAATGTTCAGCTAAGTGGGCCCCATTATGAGTCACATGTAAATGACCACTAATGAGTGAGTAGCTAATGATTTAAATTGGTTTTGGAAAACTCGTGACCATTCACTTTTCCACATTAGTACCAATTCATATACCCACAGCCAGTTCAAACCAATAAGAAAAATTAGTAAAAATTGACAGTTTTCATAATTATTGGATGTGAATAGTGATGCTGATTATAAGCATTGTTGTTTGGTAGTACCCATTAAAAGTTTTAATTTAAACTTAATTTAAAACTTTAATTTATTGACAAAGATCAAACTTCTGCACTGTTGGAGCACAAGTTTATGAAATTCTGAAAATTGTGCAGTCCTACAGATTCTCTTGTACAATGTTGATGATTTGGCATAATGATACTCAGTGGTACCTATGATTTGACATAATGATACATAAATGCTACCTTCAGGATGTTGAGGTATGAGCCTCTGCACCAATGATGCTCTAGTCTTTAAGATTTTGTGACGGTGAAGGAATCACATTACTTCATTCAAACAACACAAGGTTGTTTAATCTTTCAAATTGCTACGGTATTGAGCTTTTAATTGAAAACAATTCAGGTCATTCTGAAAATGAGATGTTTTTTGGAAGATTCGAGAGCGATTTGTGAAAAAATAACATAATACATGTTTGAGATGAAGATGGGGGTGTGTTAGAAGCATATGCTGTGAGTGGATGAGCATCGTGAACGGCGCATGCAAATTAACAGCCTTTCAGCATCGCAGAATATTGCTAACTGCGCACAACTTTGTTGTGCTCTGTCCAATGGTAATGCGGAATGGACAATTATGCTTGAAAAAAAAACTCAGAAAAACGAAAAAAAAAAAGTCCAGAAAAACGAAAGAAAAAAATGTCAGCAAAACGAAAAAAAAATTCGGAAAAACGAAAAAAACTCAGAAAAACGAAAAAAAAAAAAACTCAGAAAAGCGAGAGAAAAATGTCAGGAAAACGAATAAAAAAACTCAGAAGAACGAAAAAAAGGTCAGAAAAACGAAAGAAAAAAATGTCAGAAAAACGAATAAAAAAACTCAGAAGAACGAAAAAAAGTCAGAAAAACGAAAGAAAAAATGTCAGAAAACGAAACAAAAGTCAGAAAAACGAAAAAAAAGTCAGAGAAACGAAAAAAAAGTCGGAAAAACGAAAAAAAAATCAGAAAAACGAAAAAAAAAAACTCAGAAAAACGAGAAAAAAAAACTCAGAAAAACGAGAAAATCTCAGAAAAAACGAAAAAAAAGTCAGAAAAACGAAAGAAAAAAATGTCAGCAAAACGAAAAAAAAAGTGGGAAAAACGAAAAAAACTCAGAAAAACGAAAAAAAAAAAACTCAGAAAAGCGAGAGAAAAATGTCAGGAAAACGAATAAAAAAAACTCAGAAGAACGAAAAAAAAAGTCAGAAAAACGAAAAAAAAAATGTCAGAAAAACGAATAAAAAACTCAGAAGAACGAAAAAAGTCAGAAAAAGGAAAGAAAAAATGTCAGAAAACGAAAAAAAAGTAAAAAAAACGAAAAAAAAGTCAGAGAAACGAAAAAAAAAGTCGGAAAAACGAAAAAAGAATCAGAAAAACGAAAAAAAAAAAAACTCAGAAAAACGAGAAAAAAAAAAACTCAGAAAAACGAGAAAATCTCAGAAAAAACGAAAACTAATGTCAGAAAAACGAAAATTAATGTCAGAAAAACGGAATAAACTTGGAAAAACCAAAAAATAGAAGTCAGAGAAACGGATTTTTTTTTTTTTTACTCATGGCTCTATTCAGCCGCCGTAGTTTCATTCTGTAGTGGGTAAAATGTATAGCCTAGCCTTAGTCAAATCCAAATTCGTTAGTTAACTGTAGGGAAGTAGCTAATGGGGAAACAGGGGAAAGTTGCCCCACCCCCGGAGAAATTTTGGGGCAAATTTTCGTCAATTTGACAAATTTGAGGAAATCATGATTCGCCTTTTCTATTTCTCAAAATGTTTCCAAGGATAAAAAATGTGAAACATTTACACGCGTCATTTGTATTTGAACAACAAATTTCGTGTGTCACTGCGGCATGGAGCATGCCTGCCTCAATTGCGTTGCACAGCAGGCGCCAGTCGCTACAGCAGCAGACTGTAGGTAGGTACTCTGGTTGATTATGATCAGTGCAGTACAGTGCACGGTGGGACCTTATAGTTATAGATAGTTATAGTGAGTGGAACTATACAACCATGGAACTACGTAAAACGATGTCAACTAACACTGGCAGGCACTTTTTGTGACCTAAAATAAAATGCGAAGTAACCTCCCCCCCCCAAAAAAAAAAAAAACTACATGTAGGTCAAGGAAGATGTCCTCGATACAACATCATTCAGTTTAGTTAGTCCGAAGTAATCGACAGGCAGGAAGGAGAAATTCGAATCTGAATCAGGCATACTCAGAGAAGGTCTCAATATTTCACATGCAGTGAAAAGCAAAAAAGAAAAACTAAAATCACTTCTTAAAAAAGGGGGAATTCCTGGAGATACAATCAGTTCAAATCTATAGCATCAAATATATTGTCATTCTGCATGTAGTCCACCCCACATAATCGAAATTTTTCAAAGGGCCATCCCCAGGATAGCAATCAGTCATCAAATCCATCATATCACGCTTATATACATGCTCTGACAGTGACGTGCGGGGAGGAGGTGGGGTGGAAGCATTGCCCGGCTCACATTGAAGCCTAATATACAATTTGAATAAGACATTAAAGCATACTTGTTCTTCATGAGGGCGCGGATCAGTCCGTCGGCAAATCTCATTTGGTATCATGCTAACTGCAACTTCTTAGATATATCTCCCGGTGACCCTAACTCCAGATACACACCCAATCTTAGCAGCCCTGGCATTGAAATTCCAAAATTCGAGAAATTACACCAACAAAGGAAATATTGAAGGGGGGGGGGGGAATCGTTTGCTTCACAAAATAAATACCAAGCAGAGTAAAATATGATGTATAATAGCTTGGTACAAAGATGACTTTAAAGCTGGACTATGGCTGGTTTTACTGGAAATCGCATGGTCATCTATCTTTTTTCCTTGTCAGTGTTTCAGGGAATTAGGTGTAAAGATCACCGTTCACGGTATATATAAGAGAACTATGCATTCACCTTCCAGATATTTGAATGTTAAATAGTCTCGACATTTTTGTTGGCCCTACAAAATTTAAACCCTTCAAAAAAGCATAGTAGTCAATAACCGTTATTTGAAATCAAACAGACCAATGGGCAGTGGGGGCGCCAGAATGTCAGACTTGGCGGGGGGGGGGGGGCAAACTGAGGGCAGAGGAAAATGTTGGGTGGGCAAAGATTTTCCCTCGCAGCGCGAAACCGAGCGCGAAGCGCGAGGCAGTGCGGGTGGAGTCCAGGGGTCCGCCTTAGGGCCCGTGGTGGGGTACAGGGGCAAAGCCCCGGTGGGGGTGCAGGGGGCGAGGCCCCCGGAAACTCTGAGGTTTTAGCATATCTCTGGGTGGAAAATTAAGCCCCAAGACAGGTATATTATCTATTTTTATATGATTTTTTCGGTTGACCGTACTCCAAGGTTCCCAACTTTTCTCTTTGGGAGTACCATTTCACATTTACGCGGTGCCACCGAGTACACACACACACCCACACACAGAGGCTACATACACTTCCATTCCAGTCACTTTATTCTATAAAAATGTGCAGTAATCACCAATAGTAATAAAAAGTGAGGCCTACTATTAACACATTTATTATGATGCATCCAACGACATTCCTATATTAGGAAAACAACGACATTCCTATATTTAGGAAAACAACCACCTACCAGCCCTTCCCTTATGCTGGACGGTAAACATTCCAGAGAAAATTGGTCTGACCAGGCTGGCCTACTGTTGAAGTGTCTACGGGCATGATATGAAAGCTGGCAGCCTGTGTAACATAAATTAGGCATTTATCAATCATGGTTCCCCGGAAGCTGTTCTTATTCAGTCTAATGCCAATACATAGTTTTGTGATTAAATTAATTTTGGATGAGTACAAGATCTGATCGGAAAGGGTGAGAGCAACTGGAGGGGGGGGGGGCAACTGGGGGCAAGGAAACAATCTGGAGGGGCAAATTCCCCCTCATGCGCCCCCCCCCCCCCCAGTAGCGTCGCCACTGCCAGTGGGAATGGATACGAATTTCCATTTATGCAAACATGTGGCTTAAACAATATTAAGTTGTAGTGGCTATGGCATATTCCGCTGAATTTGACTGTCACTGACAAATTGTCAACTCATATTCCAGCTCCTTAGAGAAAAACACCATTGTTGAAGAAATTATTCTTAATTATTACCTTATATTCAGTGTTTCAATAAAATATTAAAAGTGATTGATGATCTCATTCATTGTTCATGTGACGTGCGTCTTTTGTTGATAACTCTCTACAAACTTTACTAGTTTCTGGTTACTCATTTCACGTACTCGTATCAAACGGCGGTATATTGGCCTACATATACGGTATTCCAAAATTTTATTTGTAAGAGCCAACAGTAACGTAACTTGTGACATTTGCAGGGTGTTATCAAGAAGAGACTAACCTTACGAGGGATATTAAAAACACGACCAAATTTCCCATCTAACTTTTTGACAAAAAGTTTATCATAATTTCCACATGCACAGTGGCGGCACCACGATCTTAGATTTGGGGGAGGGGGAAATGGAGGGCGAAAGAAACTGATAAGGGGCATGAATTTCCCGCGTACCGAGATATCGAGCGCGAAACGCAGTCAGAGCGAGTGGGGTCCAGAGACCTGTCCTAGGGCCCGTGGTGGGATTCCATGGATGAGCCCCGATGGTAGTCCGGGGGGGGGGGAAGCCAAAAGATTTAATTATATCGGTTATTTATCTCCTCTAAGTTGAGAAGATAAGAACTTAGGACCCCTCATGCGATCCACGGGCAAATTCCCCGTGGAGATCTGTGAGGTTGGCATATTTCTGCAGGGTGAAAATTAAATTTCAGAATAATATACTTCAACTATGGAACCTAACGACCACTTGTGAGGTTTAGATTCAAAGTCTGTTGGGAGTCCAGGGGTCGAATCCAGCGGAGTCTCTGACATTTAAAGATATCGTTTGGTGAAAAATCAAGTCTGAAGGACGACCTAGAACAGAAATGTACATGCAAAATTATGAATAAACAGGGAATAGACATAGACATGTATGCATTCGTCAGGTCACTTCATCTGAGTATGGGGGTGGGGAAACGCCCTGACAGGGGGGCTCAAATGTCTGATCTGGCCTTTTACCTCAAATATCTGATCACCCGTGATGCTCCAGCACACACGGAACGTTGTGCTAATATTATTTTTTTCAAAATCCATTGATATTGGTAAATTGATGTAGGCCACTTGCATGCGGCATATCCAGCACAGCCGAAGTCTAATGGTGTAGTCAACATTTGGGCCTTTTATCAATATAGGGGAGTTACATAAGCCAGAGATGGCTGTTCACCCAGTTCTTACAACGACCAATCGACATGTAAGGGCTCTGGAACCTCCTTCTTACCTCCATGGTAGAACAAAGGCCCTACCTGGTTTTATGGTGTAGTCCTTCAGCTATTCGTTCCCAATGTCGATGCGGCCCGATCGGCTCAATAGGAAATTTCCTGGGCTGTAATTTTGATGCGTCACGTAAAGCAATAGAAGGTATCTGATGAAACTGTATTGGTGGCAGAACACGTTCCGATCGTCTATAACTTTGGTTGTAAATGGTATCCCTCGATAACTGGAATTGATCTCCCTCCATTACAACAGTGTCGACTAACACTGACATGTGCCCCCAACATTCTAACGACAAACAATCAGTACACGATACTTCAATCGTTGTTACGTCATACATGAGGCGTAAACGGTATACTCCCAGGTGACGCGTGACGCGCAGTGAGAGCACATCGCATTTTAGTAACGAATTTGTTAAGTGAATAAGGGGCCGTTAACACTGGATTTCTAAAGAGCGGTATCAGACTCCGTGCTTGGGGGTTCAAATGGACTCCGCGACAGCTGAGTGGCGTCAAACTGTCTGCTACCATCTGAGATAATTCAAATGAATTATCTTAGGCTGCCATAGAGACCAGAATCCTAATAACTAAAGTACAGAGGTTTTTGCAGTGACGTCACGTTCCCATGGAAACGCCTTGTGGAATGGAAACCAAAGCAACGTGACCCGGCTACATACGCGCAAGGATGCATGCTGTACAATACGTACATACAGTGATGTAGTGCTAATTAGCGGCTCGTATGCTTCTTCCTTCATTTGCATGAAACCGGTGGAACGTTGGCTCGAACTTCTTGCCGCTCCGATTTCGTACAGCCTACGGCTTCGCAGTTCCGCCCTCTTTGGACTATGGTGTAAATAGCCTACTGTCATACCTTCGCGCTTAATAATTGCAACAGCATTTAGTTCGAAGATAGGACGCGCGCAACGTACACTGTACAGTGCTGCTCATAAAGGTAGTATAATATAGGCTGAAGACTAAGGAAACATCACGGAGTGACAGCGAATACTCCTCATTAAAAACTTTCAACCACACTAAGCCAATGCACTGATGGTCTCTCGCGACGTATTTTTAGATCTATGCTTTGACACTGCGAACTTAGGGCGTAAAATTATTTAAATTCACCAACGAATATCCAGCAACAAACGTCCAAGTGTTTGTGATTGTTTTTACAGATTGCAGCTTTCTGGATTCTGAAGAAAAGCGAAGCCTAAGCAAGGCTCTACAAAATTCAAGGCGAAGAGCTGTTAGGCTAGATAGGTCTAGGAATGTCTAATGCACATTAATTCATGTGTACGCCTAGGCCTACAGTTGGTATACCAGTTCTGAGGTGTGACAGTTCTGCGGAGCAATTTACAAGGGTTGAAGTGGGGGGGGGGGGGGGCGGCAAGCAGTAATGACACTATCTACACGGAGCGCCACCATCGGTTGGCGCGTAGCGTACAAGGAACATTTTTGGAGTTTTTTTTCTAATTTTTGGATTGTTTTTTTGCGCTCCAGTTTCTCTGGCTTTGTGAGTTCCAGCTAACATTTTCTCTGCACTGACCGTAGTTTGCACTCTGGTGCATGGAGGCACTACCTTGGATGTAAAACTTCCAAGCCATATGGTCGATACCAAGGACTTTCGGATAAGTAGGCGTCTGCGTTGTACGTTTGTGAAGTTTTCAAAACGTCATATAAAGATTTCAAAACTTCTCGATTGTCAGTAACCGTTTTCCTTGCAAATACTAAAGATCCGCACTTTCAATGACAGTTTGGAAAGTTCTTGTATTATACAAATTTTGTCCTATATTTTTATTACCTTCGAATTTCATGGGGGGGGGGGGCAAGCGGGAGACAAGACATTTGACAGGGGGCTATCCCCTCCCCCCTTGGGTTACGCCACTGCCCATGGACGTGATATTTTTGTCTTAGATAACCCTGAATCTTACTGCCTCGTTCTGCGGAGCCATCTTCATTAACTTCAAGCAGTTGTGCGAAATGTAAGCCAGCAGTAAAGCGTATTAAGCAAAGAACTAGGTTAACTGGTATCTAGTCAAAATCTATAGAACGCCAAAAGGGTAACTATATAATGACAACCACTTTTTGATGAAGACGAGGTCTGGGACTCTCTCCGCAGAAACTTCAAGCCAACAGTTAATTTGGCCAATAATTCGACTTACCTCTGAATGAATACCACCACTTCTAAATATCCCAACATTAGACAACCTAAGGGTATCCCTGCGTTTCGTTCTTGTTGCACCCCACTGAATAAACTGGGATGCCAAACTCGACAATGGAGTTAACTTTTATATGTAACAATTTCAATGACTGAGGGTAAGAGAAACCTTTCTGAAATGTTGAAACTGACCAGTTCCAATCAGATCCTTAATGATACCTTGCTGGGATGTATTAATGCTGACTGTTGATGTGACAAACAGTTCATTTTTCCCTCCATGTAATAACAATTACCTCTAACGCTTGTTTCACTCTTGGTTATTGGTTGGATCATTATTTTATGTTTTTCATGAGGCTTTTTTTTTTGGGGGGGGGGAATCAGTTTCAGTTCATAAAACTGAAAAATAGTTAAGTAATAAAATAGGTAAAATAAATTCGTCATGTTTGTCTTTCACCATTGATTAGTCTTGACTCTTCATCATATGGATTTTTATTATAATTAACAGTAATTGCACCATCATCATCACGGCATATCAGTTTGCACCAGCATCATGTAACTTTGCACCATAATTGCTTCACAAGTTTTCATCAATAGACAAACAAGATCAGACAGATGAAGAGGCTGGTACTGTAATATACAGCAAATAATAATATCCCAGTGGTAAAAGTCATGAAGCTGTGAAATAAACTTGTCATTGTTTTATCAAATATTACAGATCTGTATTAATAGGTACTTCCATTTGGAACCTTTCAAATATGGTACACTAAAATGGCATACACATCAGGCACTTTTATTTATCTTGGGATAGGTTTGCTTAAATTGTGAACTATATAGGGATTGTCTGAGGCCATCCTTTACATAGGTTGGATGCTAGGCTGGCTATCAGTTCATTTCTAACATAGCAAAAAATATCAGAGATATGAAATACATATGTAATAAGTATATATTATATGATTACAAGTTGTTTTAGAAATCAAGGCACACATAAGAAGTAATAAGTTAGCATTGATGGGTAGGGGAGCCAGAAATAAGCAAAAAGTTTGTTTTTAAAGAAATAACAATTGATGTTGTTGCATTATGATTACTTACATTTGACATATCTTGTGCAGTTGAGCATTGTCATCTCATGCTTCTTTCTTAACTTGAAGATATTCCTTTAAAGGCCATTGTTTGTACACAGTAACATTTTTTTCAATGACAAACTCAAGGCAATGAACACCACTACACTGACTCAATATGGTTGCCTTTGTTCTGTACATTTTATCTTGTAAGAATATTGAAGAGCTTTATGCAATGCATTGAAATTCAATAACAGAAATAAAATACAGATAAAATGATTTCATAAGAAAAGCAATTAATCATTCTCTGCACTGTTTTGCTTGCTTATTGTTACTTGATATGCATACTCCGCACTAAAATACAATTTGTAATCAAAATTGCAAACTATATGTTTATGCAGAATCTAGTGCACCCCGATGCATTTTGATGGACTTTTAATTCTTTAACTTACATATACCAACATACTGCTTTAATGCCTTACCTGTGAATCTTCAGTACACCAGCGCCGTATCCAGGTCCAAGATCTGGAGTTCCGCTCAGCCTATGAAAGTAGGCCTACGTTAGCAACATATATAATGAGTGTCACTAGTCGGTCATAATTGTCTGGTAAAATGTTCCACTTGTGGTAAAATCGAACCCCCCCCCCCCCTCTCCACACACACACTGAAAAAGCTGCATACAGGCCTGTACACCTCTTCTATGGAACAGTATCTCAGCAAAATTATCTTTGTGACATACACAAAGAGTCATCCGCTATACTGGCTTATTTATTCTTACACAAAGTATAGTATATACGCACATGTCCCCTGCCAGATTAACATCGGTTCACACAGAGTGACTCCAACTTCAAGGTAGACAATGTTGCCAACCATGAAGCCACCCTTTCATTCCCAGGGTTACTATACACTTAACACTGTTGGGGTGAGTATTCCGTAATGAGGCCAACATCCTTCAGTTGAGTTCCCTATAACAATATAGGCCCTAGCCAAGGCCTAGCTGCTACTCTAATTTATACATACAAAGTAAACTTTGACAAATACAACTTAACATGTCTTTAAATATCCTTACTATACACAAAACGTTGTAGGATTGACCATCATTTATCTTAATTGCAAAACATAATGTAACACTCATCAAAATAAAGATCAAAATCTGCTTGCATGTCATTTCTACACAATAATCTTGAACAAATTTGAGGTGGTTAGTCAACCGTTTGTTGAAAACGAAGACAGTGAAACGTCATTTTTGTCTAAAACTGAGCTAATTACGCACACTTGGTAATTTGCCTACTTCAAGTTCGTTCACATTTACGTCTAAACCATAAGCGAAAGAAGAAATCAAAACCTAGCACGAAAAAGCTGACGAATTTTTCAGTTTGGCATTTTAACTGACTCCGGTAATATTTTATTTTGTTAGAGATGGGCGATCTTTTATCTCGCCCACGCAGAAACTGTACACCTACTGTAGTTTATACAGTTGGGCCATGAGTACAAACATTGAGACTAACGTTAGGGCCTTGACCCCATTTTTACTTTAGGACCTTGGCCTTGGAAAAAAATGTAGTCCCTAACCAGTCGTGATAATGTCGACCTGCTGGAACCTAGCATAGGCCATATTTTAAAATTAGGCTAGTCATGTCCAGCCCAGTTTTACTTTTCGGCCCATATTCATAAAAAATATCGTTTCAATTTAGGTCCAATGGCATACCAATTTACAGCCAGCATTAAGGCTGGTCCCAGAGTCATTAACTTCATTGTCAGATGTTACACTGTTATATGTAGAGAATTGCTTTTCTCAGTGGGTTTGGCATTTGGGCCTAGGTTATACCGGTCAAGTCTACAGTAGATACCCTATGCTGTTTTTGGTGTTTCCGGCTTCAGGACTGTGGATCAGTGTTAAGTAAGTTATCTTGATGGTTGTCTTGTTAGGAATAATAGTCTTCAATAGTAACCTAGGCCACAGGTGATTTAACAAAGCATTATAGAGGGACCTATCAAAGTTGATCTGCACTACTTTGTGGGATTTCAGCTCAACTGGTGATGTTTAATGTTTAGTGTAATTCATATCTTCCATGACTTCTGAAATGATGCATGTGGTTCCAGTTTTAATCATCACTGCAGATACTAGCATGGAGGAGTGAACTTGAAGCAAGATTTGCAGACCACTAGCAGTCTGTCACCCTTCATTTATATTCATTTTGAATCCTGGCATTCACAAGCACCTGGAAATAATTTCACCTTTCCTCAAGGCATTACCTGACATTTAAACAATTGGTTCTGAAGACTTGCCTTGTAAAGATACTAGATACCGTAATGGATAACGATGGATAATCAGCAGTAGCCACAATGTACCTTTCACCCCCTTTTGGAATTTGCGTGCACGGCATACACAGTTGTGTTTTTACGAGTACCAGAGTACCCGAATGGCATTTGTTACATGGATCCAATATTACTACACGAATCCTTCATAAAGTGCCGAAAAACGACACAACGTACTGCTATGTGAACACACTGTATCAGATTGCAAATGTACACCGGCCAGCTAGCTACCATACGCAGCACAAAGCTAAAAATGGAATTTTTTCTCAAGGAAAAAAGGTGGTCCTGTTCATGAGAAGGTGTTGGCAAATGTAAGTCGTGTTCTAGTAAGATTTCTCCACACAAATGTCTTGGACAGACTGTGGAAATACCAATGTAAACAATAGAGCCACCATTTTGGTCCCGTACCCGACGGGTATGAGAAACGTTTCCCGATTTCTGGTTTTAGAAATCGATGAAAACACTATACAGAGTAACACTTCAGTTCAATATTTTGTAGCAGGGATACATGTCTATGAAATTTTCCAACACCCGTATAGTCATGGGATGTAAGTTACTACTTAATGATCAAATTGATGGAAATGTTTGTTATAATAGTACTATAACAGTTTCCAAAAGTTGACCATGTTATAGACTTTGCAAATGGCGAGCAGTTTGTGCATGGTTAATAATAATAATAATTATTATTAATAATAATAATAATAGTAATAACAATAATAATTGCCACACAACGCGCTCTTCAAAACATCCAGAGAGGTGGCGCGTGCTAATCTTAAGAATACGTTTCTTTGACGCATACACATTTTTTAGGAATACTTTTAACGCACAATCGATTTCTAGGCACATGTGTACCATATACGGTACATCTGGATATCACGTCATTTTATCACCTCATTTTCTATCTCGAGACAAGATTTTAGCACATTATGTACATTCTTCTTGAGACACGATTTTAGAACATTATGTATATTTTGTGAGGACTAGTACCGTATACAACTACGCATCTGATTCACGGATGAAATGTACAGTTCAGCGCACTTTGGTAGTAACTAAAATGACAGGTATCGAATGGCCATGTAAAACAAAAGGCCGGATTAGATTTGCAACTCCGTGGATTGCTTACTTGTGATGTGTTCTACTTTAGCTATGTATGGTCATTCCACTACAACAATGAATTGAAGAAGAGGCGTTGTTAAACTGATTTCAGTGTTCTAGGGGTGGATGAGGATAAACGGGTTGTCTGACGGAAACATGACTTGTTATGTGAACGAATGGAGAGTGTAAAACGTATCCACTTTCAACTTTGCCACTTCAGTAATGCTCCCATTCCCTCAGCATCTCAAGAGACATGTTAGTGCCCGACTGAATTCGTAATGAGGAAAGCATCAGTCTATGAAATATTGTGATCATGGATTATTTATATCTAGAATATTCTCTAATATCTAGAATATATATAATAAATTGCGTTTTTCGAATACAGGCTCACTCGTTAAGCTTTTAAAATTGCTTAAGGTCGGCATGACCATCTTTACACGCCCCTTGTCAGCTTTTTAATCTAGAGTGATGTGATAAGTCAGTGCACAGTACTGAAAATATTCGTGGACAGACGCAGTATTGGGGACATTATTGGGGGGGGGGGGACTAATTCACTTTTTACCATCTAAGTGGAGCGCCAACATCGTTTGGCGCATAGAAAAACAAGAAATTTTTGGCTTAAAAAGCCTCCCAGATTGCAGGAAATGGCACTTCTCTGGCCTCGTTAAAGACATCTAAACATCCTTTTTTTTTTGAGATCTCGTGTTTCAAAAGCTTATTCTTTCAAAAATAAAGGGAAAATGATAGTTTTTATACATCATAGTTTTTTGAAGGGGAAGCCAATTTTGTTGACTAACTTTATCTCAGTTGCCGCCGTACAGTCGCACCTGCTCGTAGACTTACAACCCCCACCCCCCCCTTTTATCAGATATTTTACCGCTGTCGCAAAAGAACTTAAGAGAAAAAAAAGACAAACTACAAAGAAGGTCCTGATCCAGTAGTATAGATCAGGGGTTGCAGAGCATCGGTCGACACCTGATACATATCCGGTACGATGCTCTTGACTGTAGCCTAAAATTCAGTCTTGGCGTAGCCAGCAAGGGGGGGGGGGGGGAGGGGATGAAGTCCCCCACAGAAATTGTGGGGATGTGATGGGTGGTCTCGGAATAATAAAGAGCAAAAAGGAAACGACGAAAAGAGGGACAAATGATAGGTTGAGGGGACTGGGAAACTGGAGAGGGTCAGACTTGGAGAACTGGCTTCACAAGTGTGATCTTGTTATGACGAGATTAACAACACGATTGAAGCAAGGTGCTCCTGCTGCTTATAATAGGCAGTACACGAGTATGTGGCTAGGGGATGGAATCCACAGCAGAAAGGTCGGCATATTTACTTCACGCAGGGCGTATTGGCAATGCGCTTCACCGACTAGTCGATCAAAACCTTTTGCACTAACGTCATAGGTTTTGGAAAGAATGTTCATCTATTTTCAACCCGTCTTGAACAGAACGTGTTTCAAAATCTACCAATTATAGAATCCCTTCTAACTTGAAATTAACAAGGCCTTTCCTCAAGATATGAGAATGAAACCCATAACAGAAGAAATGTTTGAGTTCATGAAGCAATGGTGAATGAAATGTACTAATTTTGATTTATGTTTGGGCACTATAGAGGCTCAGTCTGCCAGAAAAGGCAACATTCATCGTAACTCACACCTTCAGCTGGGTAAAGATGTACAGAAAGCACCAATGGATTGAATCATAGTAAAAAACAGTCGGAAGCGACGCCAAGGTATCTCAAAAGGTGCGTTAATCAATCTGGTGCAATATTTTGCACCTCTTTAGACAATTCTTTTCAGAGAAATCACAGTTTCCAGCAATCAGTATATTAAAAAAAAATGGAGCCAGCTGGCTATAATTGCCGAATGTGCCGTTTACCTGTTGTAAATCAGTAGGCCTATCCACCATGTTGAGAAAAAACAAATAGGCCTCTGAAATGTGATCCCCCTGGGAGAAGGGTCTAAGCAGTCGCGGCGACAGAATGTCAGACTTGGGGGGCAAACTGAGGGCAGAGGAAAAAGTTGGGGGGGCAAGGATTTTCGCACGCAGCGCGAAGCGCGAGTCATTGCGGGTGGGGTCCAGGGGCCCGCCTTAGGGCACCTGGTGGGGTTCAGGGGCAAAGCCCCGGTCGCCCCCGGAAACTCTGAGGTTTTAGCATATCTCTGGGTGGAAAATTAAGCCCCAAGACAGGTATATTATCTATTTTTATATGATTTTTTCGGTTGACCGTACTCCAAGGTTCCCAACTTTTCTCTCTGGGAGTACCATTTCACATTTACGCGGTACCACCGAGTACACACACACACACACCCACATAGGCTACATACACTTCCATTCCATTCCTATATTTAGGAAAACAACAACATTCCTATATTTAGGAAAACAACCACCTACAGTACAGTACCCGCCCTTCTCTTATGCTGGACGGTAAACATATTCCAGAGAAAATTGGTCTGACCAGGCTGGCCTACTGTTGAAGTGTCTACGGGCATGATATGAAAACTGGTTGCCTGTGTAACATAAATTAGTCATTTATCAATCATGGTTCCCCGGAAGCTGTTCTTATTCAGTCCAATGCCAATGCATAGTTTTGTGATTAAATTTATTTTGGATGAGTACACGATATGATTGGGAAGGGTGAGAGCAACTGGGGGGGGGGGGGCAACTGGGGGCAAGAATACAATCTGGAGGGGCAAAGCCCCCTCATGTCCCCCGTAGCGCCGCCACTGGGTCTAAGGGGGGAGGGTTAGAAATTTTCAAATAAGAGGTAACCATAGACACAATATGTTGCAAAGTTGCATCTTTTGAAGTAATATTCCTTTCACAGAAATGATTAAATAACAGAGTAGAGTTAGCTTTTGGACTAATAACTTACTGTGGTAAATGAAATACACTGCGTTGGGAAAAATATGTGTGTGTAGTCTAGCGCAACATTGCAGAGTCTGAAATCAATTTTCTTCTTTTTCAACTGAGGCTTTGTAAGTCGCTTTCGCGCAACTGTGATTGTCTGCGCCAGTGGTTACTAGCCTACTGGGTTAAAAGGGCACAATGTGATGATACATAGGTCACACATAAGGCTCTAGGGTAGGCATGGGCTATGGGGGATCCTCTCCCAAGAAAAGTTGACTTCTTGGTTCGCTTAGATACGATTTCCCAGCATCTGGGACTCTATGTTCCATGTTGCTCATTTTGGTAAGAAAATGTATTGTTGGTGTGGGGGAAAGAGGAGGGGGAGGGAGAAGGACGTCCCCAACTGGATACGCAATTGGGGTAAACAATGCCCGTGGTCCTTTGGTGTTGCCAGCGTGAGAATCTGACCCTCGCTTTCATTTAATCACCATTCAAACTTAAGGAAAAATGGATGAGTATCTGTTTTCACCTACAGTAGAGGAATACATTGGACTAACACTGCCATGGGAAGGGCAGTGAGAGAGGATGGGGTAGTGAATGTGGTTGGAGGTGAGACATTACATTATATTCTCCCTTTTTCTGCGAATGCGGTTCTTTCAAGAGTAAGAGAAAACATGATTTGGCCCCACTTTCGTAAAGGTTGCACGCCCGGCCTGGCTAATGGTAATTTATGGTAACGGTAGATAATGCCAATCAACCGACCACTGCCGAGACCAAAATGTTATTAACACAGGACTTAACACCATTATGCAAGAGGACATAGGGGATGTTTGCAGACATGTTAATAATATACAGATTGGGTCTCGAACCTATGGGAAAGTGCATGAGCAGATCAGTGAAGGTGGGGGGGGGGGGGTGACTTTGATATTCTTTCCGGCCAAAGTATTAGCTATTATCTAACTTTGATATTTATAAACTAAGAGTTACAACAACCAGGGTTGTCCACTCGACTTTTTCAAATTTCACTACGCGGGTGGTCGAAATTTCACTTTTAATCATGATGAGATTTCACTACATGACTGTCGACAGAGTACCTCACACTAACCCTCATCATTATTTTCCCATTTTCTCTATATTTGCATTTTTAAAGTGGAACTTGTTTCTCCAAAAACTTGAACAGGTGTAACAGTTTTCACGAGAGTTGAGGGGAGGGGGTTGCCTTGTGGAACAAATAAAAGAAAATCTCCGTAGCAATGCATGTTTATGGTTTATTTCTTAATAGAAAACGTTTCTGGCTGGTGCAGATGTAGAGACCTTCTTACAATGGGTGCCAGATTGCTATTGAAAGTGTGTGGCTGGCATCCTAAATGTGGCGTGTAAACTAACGAGGAGGGGGAGTAACGACAGGAATATCTAACGAGCGACATTATCAGTTAGCAAGGAACGTATAAAATTTTTGGCTTGGCTGCATGAACCCAAAATGGAAACAGGGATCTCATATCTTCGACGAGAAAGAACATAACTCTACAAACAACAGATTTTTTAGCAGAAATTAACAGGGCGAGATAGACGAGAAAGTACCATTTCCTGCAATCTGAGATGAAAAGAACAAAGAAGTATATTTCTACATAGATCAAGCATAAGTCATGCATGCAATGTACCTGTCAGCCGTTGATTGATCCATTGTATAGTGTAAGGGTTGGTGCACGAACACAATCAAGTGTGGATGGTTCGTGAACACATGGACTGCCGGACTGTGATTTAGATTCACAGTAAAAATTAATTGGCAGAAAGATCAGTCATTACACCCATGACTTCTACAGACAGATAATCAGGAGTACAGCACTGTCTTCAAGAATTTTCTAGAAATATCGAGTAGGCTGTCCCTTTAAACATCCAGTTTATCACAAAAGATTACGCTAAGTATTTTCGAATTAAAGTTAATGAAATTTCACATTTCGACAATATCCCTACCTCCTTCACTACATCAGTACGTAAGTCCAAATTTCACTACAAATACTGAAATTTCACTACGGGTGGCAATGCTGACAATAACTGATAGTTTGTTGGGTCATTCTTTCAGGTGTTGGCAGCATTCACAAATTAACTCAATCTATATGAAGTTGTACATGTTTGTACATGTTGTGCATTTGTTACAAAGCAATCAAAGCCTAATTGCTCCTCCCTTTTTATGCAAGCCTACCTAAAGTCGTATGATTTATTTTCAATGTGTTTAATCAACCTAACTTGTTTAATCACATTCCTATTTGTTTAATCAAATTAAAAATTTATTATTTTCATCCATGTTTAATGAAATAAAGAAACCTTATCATGGCCCTAACTGGCTGCCATGTAAAGAACGTAACAGGGGACGAGTCAGTGTGTCCTTAACGGTCATGTTTTTATTTCTAACTTCACATATTTACAAATCAAGGCACTACGGACTCAAGCTACAAACATGGATTAATTCTTATCTGTACAGCTATATAATATGAACTACTGATTGTGCAGGGACAAACACTGTGTTGTAAATAATCAATCATTAACACTGCATGGGGACAAACACTGTGCTGTAAATAATCAATCATTAACACTGCATGGGGACAAACACTGTGTTGTAAATAATCAATCATTAACACTGCATGGGGACAAACACTGTGTTGTAAATAATCAATCATTAACACTGCATGCAGCCTGTTGTGTTGCCAGACATTTCATCCAGTTCAGGGATATTAAGAGAAATTGCAGCTTATAAGGACGCAATTTCTATTTCATTCATATTGCTACTCTGTGCTGAATGTTTTTTAAATTTCTCAATATTCATTCACTAACTCTTAAGAAAGAGGATTGACATGGGGTTAGCATCTGGTTTGTTGGTAGTTACACAAACGTCCTGGTACCCTTGTTCATGCATGAGGATAACAAACTGACCTCACATCTAGATAAGAAAATTTCCTTCCATTTTTCATGTAGAGAGCAGTGTTGCACATTCCTGCCCGACCATCTTTTTTAATACATCAAAATCTCTTTTTAAGACTCACATTATAAAATATGTAGGCATTTCCGATCATCTTACAATCTCACTACCACTTGGCATTAATCTTCATTACCCTAGCTTGTATTTGACCTGATATCTTATGGGCTTGGAAGCTGATGGTATGGCTTATGCCTCTATCTTGAAACCTACATAAGTATTTCAGAATAGAATTTAAAACGAATTCTCGTTTTTCACACAGGTGGTGTCGTCAACCAATGAGCAAACTTGGGGTAATAACAGCAATACTCATGCTCTATAATGGTAAGTGCTTTCATCTTTAAGTATGTTAACAATACCCAGATGACTTTTGACCTCCACTAAAAAAGGTTTTGAAAGGGTTTTGCCATCCAATATACCAAGTTCCTCCAAATCAGGCATACTTTAAGCATATCTCCATAACAGAAAAGTGGTAACAATTATCTGCCAATAACAAATTCTGTTGCAAGTTCACTGGTAAGGAAAACGATTTTTTACTTTTTCCTATGTTGACATACCATAGATAATATTTAAGAGTATGTTTTATGCCTGTCCCCACTTGAATAAGGAATGTTTGGCAAAAGGTTGTCATTGTTTTCTTGCATAGTTCAGCTAAACATTGATGACTTTTGATAAAACAAGCTGGGGAGAGGCATAAAACACATCATCCATGAGCATTATCTATGGGATGCCAACTTGAGAGAAATCCAAAATTGGAAATTGTGCAGAGACCAACATTACCGAGCTGAAAATCAGAGTGGTCCCATTGTTATCAGACCCTCTATGCATATAACATTCTCAAAAGTCCTTGACATAAAGGTTACATAAACAAAGGATTAACATAAGACATATCATGGGGGTCCATCTCTTGATGTCATAAATTTGCATACTTAGCCAATGTTTATTCATGACACGGCTGGGAGACACTATTTTGCCTACAAGTTTGTCAATCTTTGATGGATTTTGATGAAATTTGTGGCTACTTTCAACATTTTCAATGCTCAATGCACCTAATACTCCAAAGTGTGATTTTCAAGTCACATGACCTTTAACAGAATCATATGACTGCATCACAGTTATTTTATTTGGAGATTAACAATATCATATGACTACATCACAGTGATGTCTGGATATTAACAGTTCATGTGACTGCATCACAGTGATTATGTTTGGATTTAATCAGTATCATGTGACTGCATCAGTGACCATGTTTGGATATTGACAGTATCATGTGACTGCATCAGAGTGATTATCTTTGGACACTAACAGTATCATGTGACTGCATCACAGTGATTATGTTTGGATGTTGACTGGTATCATGTGACTGCATCAGAGTGATTATGTTTGGAAATTAACAGTATCATATGGCTGCATCACAGTGACTATGTTTGGATGTTAACAGTATCATGTGGCTGCATCACAGTGATTATGTTTGGACATTAACAGTATCATATGACTGCATCAGAGTGATTATGTTTGGACATTAACAGTATCATGTGACTGCATCACAATGATTATGTTTGGATGTGAACAGTATCATGTGACTGCATCAGAGTGATTATGTTTGGAAATTAACAGTATCATATGGCTGCATCACAGTGACTATGTTTGGATGTTAACAGTATCATGTGGCTGCATCACAGTGATTATGTTTGGACATTAACAGTATCATATGACTGCATCACAGTGATTATGTTTGGACATTAACAGTATCATGTGACTGCATCACAATGATTATGTTTGGATGTGAACAGTATCATGTGACTGCATCAGAGTGATTATGTTTGGAAATTAACAGTATCATATGGCTGCATCACAGTGACTATGTTTGGATGTTAACAGTATCATGTGGCTGCATCACAGTGATTATGTTTGGACATTAACAATATCATGTGACTGCATCACAGTGATTATGTTTGGATTTAACAGTATCATGTGACTGCATCACAGTGATTATGTTTGGGCATTAATAGTATCATGTGACTGCATCACAGTAATTATGTTTAAATGTTAACAGTATCATGTGACTGCATCACAGTGATTTTGTAATGACTAGTAGTAAATGACGATTACATCTGATCCTACTTGCCAACAACATTGTAGGTAAAAGCCTTGTCTCTGACATTAGACCAGTGCTCATAAGCATATTCTGCATAACTTTAATGTGGTCCAGCTGCTCATTAATCACCTATATAAAAAGTGAAATTAAAACCAAGCTATATTTATGTTTGTGCAGTTACAGCTGAAATCATGGATAGTGTTGATACTTAGCATGTGAATGCATTACATCAAGTAGGAGGACTCTTTGTTTCTTTGTGGTGGAGGTCAAAGGTTATCTAAGTTCATCAGAAGTCAAACAATGAAACCTTTACTAAAATGATATCTCAAGATATCAGCATGTTAATGCATTAAATCAGTTATAGAAAAGCCATGAATGAGGCATAAAACAAAAATAAAACACTCACACCATAAAAACTGAACCTAAAAGTGAATATCAAGGTGCAGGTAACAAGGTGAAAGTGACTACTTCCTTAGATACACGCAAGTCAGATACAGTACGCCATGTAAATGACAATCTTCTTACATTAAACGTTTCTCTGATACAAAAGGTTTTTCTGTAATAGCAGTAACTATATGATTTTCAAACACAAACATTTTTATTTTCTCCATAAGGAAAATGAAAACAACAAGCACTGGGAAGTACTGGATCCATCCCATCTTCATGGTCTGCCAAAATCCTGGAACATACGTAAAGAATTTGTTAAAGAACTTGTCTAGGTTAGAGTGAACTGCCAATCAATCCATCGATGAAATACTTTGAAAGAATAATCACTCGATGAAATACTTTGAAAGAACTAGAAAGCCAAAAGGCTTAGTGATTCCTTGCCTCATGATATATATTGTAACAAACATGAATCGCCCACATGACAAGCATGAGATCCCACACAGTTAGCCTACTTGAGATACCATCTTAGTAAGGTCAAAACCTTTTGAAATCTCGTGACCCAAAATGACCTTTCACCTCCACTTAAAACAATAGGGATCACCTACCCTATATGGCCATCAACATGCTAAATATGAACAATTCACAAACTAAGTATAAGATCCCTCTTATTTATCACCCTTAAAATATCATGCATACAAGGTTTTGACCTTTTGTCACCCCAAATAACCTTTGACCTACACAAACATGAGAAAACTCCCAAACGGATATGATGCTGCAGGGGAACAAATTATATTTTGTCGTGTCTAATAACTTGATAAAAAGGTAAACATGTTTATTTAATCAAAATTATAGCACTTTATTTTGTCGAGTTACAGCTATTGGTGGCAGCTCTTTCATATTTGATTTTTTGGCATGATGCCCTTCCCAATGGCTATGAGGTCCTTGAAAATTAGCAAAAACTGATATTCCTATTAAACAAGAATCTAGCATGACTTGCAATTTTGCCTTTAGTCTACTTAAAGACTCAACACACAGTACAAGTTTCCCTGGTTTGATACACAGTAGTCATTTGTTTAAAGCTTACCTGAACTACTGTAAAGTGAAATAGGGCGTTTAGAATACATCAACATGGCATACAAAGAAATTCGCCTTAACCATTGTTAAACCATTCAGTCTCATCAATAAATATCTGTCAAAGCTTCATCTCCTCAAAACATTATGCATGTGATGAGTAACGGATGCATCATTTGAATTTTAAAAAGTTTGGGTGAACAAATTATTGTTGAGCAACAAATAGCTAAATTTCTGATCTGTGAGAATCTTATTCCTTGAAAATAAGGCTACTGTAATTCATTATTTTGAATAATCTATCATTCTATGTCCACAAATACTGGTTTTAAAAATATGGTTGTTTTCTGTAAAACAAACGCCCTATTTACCTTTAAGGGCTAAACAGAGACACTGTTTATACAGTAAATGGTTAAGTCCATTGAGCACCTGGCTCAACAGACTGTATGATTTATTCTGGACATTGTGGTTTCTACTGGCAGTCAACTGTGATAAATTATGTCAGATAACAGTGACCAATTTGAACAGAGGGGGGTCAGTTACAATTTGATTCATTCAATTAAGCAATCACAGTTCATGCACGCTCAAGGGTATTTGCTCCAAATGATCAGTAATTTAGTTCTTTTTATAAAGCTAATAACCCGTGGTATATTTAATCAATTCCAATTTACAATTCATGCATGCTCATGTGTCCTTATGAGGATAGTAGCATAAGGTTTGCAAAATAGTAATCTTTGATACCAAATTTAATGTTGTCTTCATCTTTTCTTTATGGTTATTGAAGAGACTATGTTGGTATGTCCTAAAAGAAGTTCTCAAATCAACAAGAGGATTCTACATTACAAGTATAAAATTCACTAGAAGGACCGTTCTTTAAATATTGTAGATTCAAGTTTTTCACATTTTGACCTCCCATGACCCCAAATGACCTTTCACCTCTGCCAAAAAAAAATAAGGATCATCTACTCGATATGGGCAATCCACACGCTAACTATGAGATCTCCCAGATTTACCGTTCTGGAGACATCGTGTTTACAAGCAATTTTCAAGGTATTTACCTTTTGACCTCTAGTGACCCCAAATGACCTTTGACCTCCACCAAAAACAATAGGGATCATCTACTCAATATGGGCAATCTACATGCCAAGTATGAGATCACTCAGAGTTACGCTTCTTGAGATATCGTGTTTACAAGCAGGCGTCACACACGCACATACACGAATACACACACACACATCACCATCGCATAGATTCCTCTGCCTTCGGCAAGGAATCAATAATCACTATAAGGAGGTGCCATTAATTCTTAGCAATTTAAAATATTAAGAAACATATATTGGTGTGTGCATAACTTGTGCATTCAAAAGATGTAGTATATTACCTGACATTCCAAACAACACACAATACAATAAAAAATGATATCAGGTCTTGTACACTAACCCACTAACCACTGAGCAGCATAAAACTTCTCATTTAGCATTTCCACTATCAGTATTTCCACACTCAACATGGGTTACAAACATACCAAATATAACATCACTTTAAGCTTCCATTCTTGAGATATGATGTTTACAAGCAAGGCATCACTAGCACACACACACACACATACTGTACACAACATGATGATTACAGTTACAATTTTTATCAAATCCAAAAATTTTACTCTCTTTTGCAAAATTCCCATGTATCCCTTTTAAGCAACTTGACTACGAAATTAACTTTGATAGCATTTGCCTGCAAAACAAAGTTACAAAAATCAGACACTTCTGAATAGAGAAGCTGGATTCACAAATGATATGTAAAAGGATATATGATCAACTCCTCTGGGTAGTTGACAGATGATTGGATAATAAATGGTTGTCCTGCTCCTCTACCAGTGAGCCACACAGGATACTTACATTCAAATGATGTGGTGACTGTAGGAAGATGGATCAAAGTTAATAACTAAAGTACAGGAAAGTGCTTACACCAGGGTTGGAAAACCTTGCAAACCTGATTTGCAGGAAATCGGCGACGCTCGCGGGAAATCCTGAACGTCGAGACACATTTTTTTTTATTAAAAAAATGGGGAAACTAGAGCACCATTGGTGCAGAAGCTCATACCTCAACATCCTGAGGGTACCATTTATGTATCATTATGTCAAATCATAGATACCAGAGTATCATTATACCAAATCATCAACATCGTACAAGAGAAATTGTAGGACTGCACAATTTTCAGAATTTCATAAACTTGTGCTCCAACAGTGCAGAAGTTTGATCTTTGTCAATAAATTAAAGTTGTAAAAATTTTAATGGGTCCTACCAAATAACAATGCTTATAATCAGCATCACTATTTACATCCAATAATTATGAAAACTGTCAACTTTTACTAATTTTTCTTATTGGTTTGTACTGGCTGTGGGTATATGAATTGGTACTAATGTGGAAAAGTGAATGGTCACGAGTTTTCCAAAACCAGTTTAAATCATTTGCTACTCACTCACTAGTGGTCATATACATGTGACTCATAATGGGGCCCTCTTAACTGAACATTGACCAGTCACTAGAAACTTGACACAAAAGTAAAGTTCATGAAACAACTCAAAGTGCCCCTTTAAGTCCATATACTGGTCAACATACCTGAGGCCAATACAGAGTTTCAGTAAGCATACCAACTGACACTGTCCAATTACTCAGTTATCATTCATGCACAATAGGGATATTTGAGATGTGTAGGACAGTTTCCAGGGGCACTTTAATGGGTGAAGGAGAAGCAATTTGCAGAGTTCCATAAAATGGGCCATCCGGTCCTCATGGAACCTTAGACTACAAATTCATGAACACCCTCAGATACCCACTAGCAGAGTATCATTATGAGAAACTATCAACACTGCACAAGAGAATATGTAGGAGAAGAACAACTTTGTAGAATTGCCTAAAATGGACTATAGAGTCCACATGGGACCTTAGACTGAAACATTTTTGTACACCTGACATGAACTACCACCCAAGGATTATTGTATCTAAGTTTAATGTAAATCCATGGATGCATGTGTGAGAAGCAACGTTTCAAACAGAATTTCACATAATGGGCCATTGGGCCCACATGGGGTCTTGGACTACCCTGAAGGGACCAATAACTGAGCTTCATTGTGACAAACCATCAGCATTGTACAATATAATCTGTAGGAGGAGAAGCACTTTGTAGAATTTCATAAAATGGGCCAAAGGGCCCACATAAGAACTTGGACCAAAAATTCCCGAACACCCTAAATGGTCCACCACCTATGGAACATTGTGTCCAAGTTTCAGACAAATTCATGAAAGCATGACGGTGGAGAAGCATTTTGAACAATTGTGAACAGATAGATAGATAGAGATAGATAGATAGATAGATAGATAGATAGATAGATAGATAGATAGATAGATAGATAGATTAGATAGATAGATTAGATAGATAGATTAGATAGATAGATTAGATAGATAGATTAGATAGATAGATTAGATAGATAGATTAGATAGATAGATTAGATAGATAGATTAGATAGATAGATTAGATAGATAGATTAGATAGATAGATTAGATAGATAGATTAGATAGATAGATTAGATAGATAGATTAGATAGATAGATTAGATAGATAGATTAGATAGATAGATTAGATAGATAGATAGATAAATAGATTAGATAGACAGGTAGATTAGATAGATAGGTAGATTAGATTAGATTAGATAGATAGATTAGATAGATAGATAGATAGATAGATTAGATAGATAGATTAGATAGATAGATTAGATAGATAGATAGATAGATAGATTAGATAGACAGGTAGATTAGATAGATAGATTAGATAGATAGATTAGATAGATAGATTAGATAGATAGATAGATAGATAGATAGATAGATAGATTAGCTAGATAGATTCGATAGATAGATTAGATAGATAGATAGATAGCTAGATTAGATAGATAGATAGATAGATTAGATTCGATAGATATAGATAGATAGATTAGATAGATAGATTAGATAGATAGATTAGATAGATAGATTAGATAGATAGATTAGATAGATAGATTAGATAGATAGATTAGATAGATAGATTAGATAGATAGATTAGATAGATAGATTAGATAGATAGATTAGATAGATGGACAGACAGATGGACAGACAGATGGACAGACAGATGGACAGACAGATGGACAGACAGATGGACAGACAGATGGACAGACAGATGGACAGACAGATGGACAGACAGATGGACAGACAGATGGACAGAAGATGGACAGACAGATGGACAGACAGAGGACAGACAGATGGACAGACAGATGGACAGACAGATGGACAGACAGATGGACAGACAGATGGACAGACGATGGACAGACAGATGGACAGACAGATGGACAGACAGATGGACAGACAGATGGACAGACAGATGGACAGACAGATGGACAGACAGATGGACAGACAGATGGACAGACAGATGGACAGACAGATGGACAGACAGATGGACAGACAGATGGACAGACAGATGGACAGATAGATGGACAGATAGATGGACAGATAGATGGACAGATAGATGGACAGATAGATGGACAGATAGATGGACAGATAGATGGACAGATAGATGGACAGATAGATGGACAGATAGATGGACAGATAGATGGACAGATAGATGGACAGATAGATGGACAGATAGATGGACAGATAGATGGACAGATAGATGGACAGATAGATGGACAGATAGATGGACAGATAGATGGACAGATAGATGGACAGATAGATGGACAGATAGATGGACAGATAGATGGACAGATAGATGGACAGATAGATGGACAGATAGATGGACAGATAGATGGACAGATAGATGGACAGATAGATGGACAGATAGATGGACAGATAGATGGACAGATAGATGGACAGATAGATGGACAGATAGATGGACAGATAGATGGACAGATAGATGGACAGATAGATGGACAGATAGATGGACAGATAGATGGACAGATAGATGGACAGATAGATGGACAGATAGATGGACAGATAGATGGACAGATAGATGGACAGATAGATGGACAGATAGATGGACAGATAGATGGACAGATAGATGGACAGATAGATGGACAGATAGATGGACAGATAGATGGACAGATAGATGGACAGATAGATGGACAGATAGATGGACAGATAGATGGACAGATAGATGGACAGATAGATGGACAGATAGATGGACAGATAGATAGATAGATAGATGGACAGATAGATGGACAGATAGATGGACAGATAGATGGACAGATAGATGGACAGATAGATGGACAGATAGATAGACAGATAGATAGATAGATAGATAGATAGATAGATAGATAGATAGATAGATAGATAGAAAGAAGCTCTGTTGAACATTATTGCTTACGATACTCACATAGGCAAATAGCAGATGTTACCTCTATACCTATAAACCACGATGTCTAGTAAATACACAACAACCGCACAAGTTATCATAAATTATCATCAGTTTACTTTTAGGCACACTTCAGCCACCCTACATACCCTGTGAATCCCAGAGCCCCAGGATGATTCGCACAGAGCCCGTGCACAATTTCATCTCAGTCGGTTTTAGCAATTGTTTTTTTCAGGAACTCAGCACAACAGATTCTCTGTGCAATTAATGAGATACTGAGTGCTTTTAGCATACAGTACATACAGTAGTGGTGCAAACAGACCTGCGCGGAATGGCTTGACCTTTGTACCTTCTTTACGTTTACCGTCTTGCACCCAGATGCAATGGCAGCGCGAAACACCTCTCCCGAAAACATAACGTTACACGCAGTAAAACAATTGCCTCAATTAAACCATTTGTAAATATGGGGGGATGACTTTTATTTTTAACTTTTTTTTGCGGCAAATTTCTACTGTCTGTTAATGGTCACATTTATCAGGTATAAAAAAAGTTCGGTACAAATGTTGTAGCCGCAACAGGTAGCTGAATTTGAGCGTTATGAATGCGATAAATGTCAATTTTGGGACAGGTGTTGATATTTTTGCAGTTAGAAACTTTTCTTGGAAAGATGCCAGGATTTTTCAAGTCAAACGTGCAGAGTTGTTTGTAAGTAGCACAGCTTGTACAGTAGTGGTTGACAGTGTATAGTGGTCTATGATTCTGTGCAACGTTACGACAAGAAAGTTTCATTTTATTGTTTGCCACAGGACTGATGTATAGCTTTTTAGTGAAGAATGCCACGATCAAGATATTTACTCCAGGTCTATTGCATATCTATATAGCATTATAGGGGGCTCAAGTTTCACTCGTCTCTGACATTTTGTAAGTGACACTTAATCACATTTAAAAAGGTACCATATATTGCAACAACGCAAATAGCCTAACGTAAAGCTTTCGTGATTGATTTTTCAAATATTGTATGAGTTTTCAGTTCTATTTTTTGTGCTCAGCTGCACAATTTCACCCCTTCGATGAGCAAGGAACCCCAATCTTCCAGGAGCTTGCCCCCGTGACTCCCCACAAGGGGTTCCACCCCTCCACAAATGTCAGCGGGAAATCGGTAGATCCTCTGTTGTGCTCTGAGAAAATTCAGCAAGGTTTTCCAACCCTGGCTTACACATACATTACCTGTAGCGTGAAAATTATGGAGCTGAAATAAGAAGAAGGGCATACTGCATTATTTAATGACTATTTGTCTGAATTTGGAGCATTAACTGTCTTAAATTCATGTGAGAATCAGTGTAAGGATGTAAATAGAGCAAAAATTGCTTTAAATCACCATTTGATATGAATCAGTGCCTTGAATTAGATACACACATTAATGATTTGAAATTGCAATTTTATATGACAGTAAGTATCTTAATTTGAATAAAACATTGCTTTAAAAAAAAAACAATTCAAATGAGAGCCACTTCCTTAATTTGACAAAGGCATTTATTGTTTTACACATTGCCATTTTATATGGGAGCCAGTGTCTTATAACAATTCATAAGAGAGCTTCTGCTTTGATTTGTAGTAAGCAGTGTTTTGATTTGCATTTTTATGTGACAGCCAGTGTCTTTATTGCTTCATTGTCTTAATCTGGAGAGAACAGTAAACTGTCATTTGGATTCAGTGCCTAATTTGGATAGATCAGTAAATGGGCATTTTATGTGAGAACCATTGTCTTAATTTAGAAAATGTCAAATGGAGTAAAAACTGAGCTCCTCACCATTTCTACTTATGTAGTTTCTGACTATGTTGGAGGGTGTATAGTCTTCTACAAAAAGACTGGATTTTTCTATTATGGGAACCTGTGAAAAAAAAGCACAAAGTAAAAAGATCTTCCTTTTGCTCAATTACTTCACTTTCATTTCTAAGTAAGAGAGATAGGAATCAACAATTCCTGAGCACTAAAACAACAATAATGACTATGAAAGACATTCAACAAACCCTGCAGAGGTTACTTGCCTAAAGTAATTTTGTATATCATACAATAGTCCAATCTTGTTGGCAATAAACCTGGATTATTGGTCGACAATGTTGGTTTATCGGTTAATAGTCCAAGTTTTTTGATAACCTTGAATTATCTCGTGATGAACCTGGTTTGTCATAGATGATCTTGGATTATTGGTCAATAAATTTGCATTTTCTATATTTTGGACATTTGGCTTGCCATGCATACTCATACAAACTGTACACTCATGGCATTTTTCCATCTTGATTGAAACCACAATTTTTGTGATTTTATGCATAGTTTTCATAACTTACAAATGGTTGCAATCTATGAGTAGGCACCCAGGCATACTACATCTCCGTTTCTCCCTTGATCCACCTGTGCATTATAGTTGGGCAGTACACTGGTACTCAAGTTGGCATCGGTATTTTGGAAACCGGTTCTACTCCGTACCAATTTAAATCATCTATTACTACCACTGGCACTATGCGGTGCCTTCACAACCCCGTCTGGCACCAACTTTAAATTATTAGAACCAGTACCATTTCTAAAACATTAACAATTATTATCCTTGCAATGTGCTGTTATTTCTCACATTTCTAATCTCAAAATTGTCTAAAATATGATGCTGCCAAAAGTTGTAAAACATCGCTGTTTTGTTATAGCCTACAACCATTCTTTGACCCTACAGTAACACAAATAATGTCAGCTGAATAAACTTGAACATTAGGCTATTCCATACATAGAACGTCAAGAATGAATGTACATAACATCAACTACAGGATACAACATGCATACTTCAGTCTTACAAAAATCCAAAACACCTGTTCCTGTGAATGTTACATGTAAATCCCTGGTATGCATCATCCAGCAAAATGGCTCTAAGATGCTGTAGTGTCAGTGATAGGTAAGATTACTATTTACTAAATTAAACAGGGTCTTCTATTACAACAAGCCTATGAATAGTGGCAGAGCTTTACCAAATTAATTTATAATCACAAATGGGCAGTATATTAATGTAAAGCAATAAGTTTTAAACTATTTTTAGGTTCTAGGATTGCTCTGTGTCAATAGTGTACAGTTTTGCCATCTAATTTACAATACTGAACATTCTGCAGCTTCAGTTCTAACCTACCACAGTAACATTAGACTCACTAGGTTCCTCAAGTTAGTATAACATTAGGAATAACACTTGGAAATAAAGTATATCCACCTACTGTATGTAAATTTATCAGCTTGATACACACTGTACATCAACATTTTGCTAAAATTTGTTTTCCATGATTTCTCTGCTTGTATGAGTGAATATTTACAGTAATTGTGGAAATGCAATTTACTTAAGAGATCCAAAGTCACTTTACAGATATTTTCTATTTGCAAGCCTAAGCTTATAGTTTTCCAAATGATATTGAGTGTAGGATAGGTGGAATGAAGAATCTTGTGGAGACATGCCAACATTTGTCTTATAACTTAGAAATATTGAGCATGCATAAGTTTAAGAATAATAATTTTAATTGAATAATTTTACTTCCAACTTGTGCTGCAGATTGAAGGTGAATGAGTGATTTTAGAATGTTTGAGTGGATCAATTTACAACTTATATTCCAGTCAACATTTCTGAAATGCACGTGTGTGTGGAGGACAGTACTGGTACCAGCACTGATATCGATACTGATATGCGTGCTGCACCACCCTATACAACAAGAACCCTTGGGCACTGTGGTTTCTAGCACGGACGTACAGTACTGTATATAATGTAAATTATGAAGTAAAAAGAGCACTTTGCATTTTTTTTATCTACATTTTGCAAATATGAATGCCAGAGCCACAATTTATTAGCATATACAGCCCTGCTTAAACTTTTTCAATTTTAGAAGAAAATAAATTAATTTCATTCAATTTCATTTCAGCAAATTTCAAAATTGCAAATCAATGTTGTCTTTTCCACACCATCATATCCCCTTACAAAAAAATTGATCCAGTAATTTGGACACAGTGCATACTGTAGGATACACTTAATACTTACATTGTACCTTACATCTGTTCCTTTGTGCGGTAATGGATGTTTCAACTGTAACTTCAAATCTCCGTCTGCTATAAATTTAGCACCTCCAAAAGAGGAAACATGTTGAATAAAAGCCAGAGATTCCATGTGTAATGATGAAAAATACTGTAAAGAAAATTAATTCATTCTGAATTATTTCAGCAGTAATGTATTGCTACGAGATATCACTCACCTAGACACATGGCTGGATACTTTGAGGTGTTGTGTCACGTTGTACGGAATGGAGGATACAGTATGGATTTGCAAAATACACCTTATGTAACTGTTCGCTCTTTCTTTCTCCAAATCAAGTAGGAGCACACATATTTAACAGACTTGTGATAAAAAATGATCAGCCAAAGACAAATTTTGTTAGAGAGCCTCCAAGAAGAAAGAAAAAAGTGTTATTTTTTTCAAATTGTCCTAGGTTGTGGCCTTTGACACACACTTAAAAGAACCCACACTTTGAAAATAGTGTATTTTATACACATTTATACTGAATGACCTCTGATGACTGTACAATGGCCTTTGACCTCTGAAAACATCCTCACAATCTTAGTTAATTAGAATGCAACACATACCATCCAAGTTTAAACTTCATCTAACATACTGTTCATGAGATACTGCAAACACAGTTAGTCAGTCTGCCTGCCAATGACCTCAGGTGACCTATGGCATCTACCAAAAACAATCCTAGCTGAAATCTTCATACTGTATGTCCTGTCCAGATACCAACTTCAAACTATCTCGCATATTCCTTCACAAGCTAGAGCGTTCACGAATGTTCACAAACATTTCAACATTATGACATCTGATGACACCATATGACCTTTGACCTACAAGAAAACTCTCACAATTTCTTTTCCTTAAAGGAATGACATATCACCTAAGTTTGAAGTTGATGCAACTTGTACTTCCTGAGATACTGCATTCATAGTTTGTCTACATTCTCCCTACTAGTGACAGTCAGACGACCTTTGACTAGGGTTGGGGGGCATCTGGTTACCCAAGTCAGTACTGGTATTCGCAGTACCAGCAGTCACCGGGTTGCTATGCCCATTTTGCACCGTTGCTAACATCAAGATAATTGGATTACGTAACATTGCAACACACATAGCCGATCATCCTTGGGGCTAACCAAGACAGAGCAAAAATTTAACATTTTTAAATCATCCGAATCTCACAATTTATAGCAAATTATCTCTTAAAACTCACTCAGAACATTGGGAACACATTATCAAAAGAGGTATGGCCCGATATAATTGTTCCAAAAGAGATCAATCGCACAAATATTTGGTCCAAATGAAGGTTGCACATCTCAACACAGTCGCGAAAATTTTCCCTCGTGATCGTCACAGAAAATGTCGAAAATATCCGCAATGGGAATCCCGAACGTTTTCATACTTCTCTTTCACAAAGTTAATTGAGTTTTTCACATGAAAATGACAAAAATGATAACAGAGGTGCAGTGATGCACTTCCGTGACAAGTTTTAAAATCTTTTTCTGGTTGCTAGGGCTACACTGTTTCTTTTCTACGCCATGTACGTACTGTTTACGTACTACTGATACGTAGGCCCACACGCAAGACATACGCTACCCACAATGCAATACTGTAAACTAGTTTGGACTTGTCTGGATTTTGACATCGTGTGACGTCATTACATCTTATTATCATATGACGAAACAAGAGTTGGCGTGGTTTGTATAGAGCAACCAACTGCGAAGGCAAGTGAAAGTGATGGGAGTTGTTTAGTATGTAAATATCACTAAAATGTCTTTCGAACAAGGGGATATTATAACTGTATATGGAAACAAGTGTCATGATTGACATGGAGTAGCTTTGGAGATTGACGGAGTGGTGATGAGGTTCCCTGACATGTTTTACTGAAGGTTGTTTGAAGGCGTGGTCAAAAGTTAAAATCATCGATATCTCTGCCGGATGATCGTGTATGGTAGCAAAATCTGGAAGGGGAGTTGGGGAGTGTACAGAGTATATGCTGTGAAAATATTAGTGTGATCGAATGCACAGGGGCGAAGATATCATCGTTTGAAAGTTTGACCGCGCAATTGCGTAAGCTTGGCAAGCGTAGCATTTTCAAGGTCACTTTTCAAATAGAACTGTGTGAAGCGTCGTAGTTAATTGCATAGCAACCAGGTGACTGCCAGTATCCACAGAACCCGAGCAAAACAAAATTTTCTGCGAGTACCCGTACTTTTGAATACTTCGGAGAACTGGGGAAAATTCTTGGTGGTGGTGGTACTGGTACCACCTCCAACAAGTCAACAAAAATTTGTTTTTTCGAATGTAGAGGTAATACTTACATATCAACATCAAAAAAGACCACATTGACCAAATGGAACAAATTCCAGATCCCTCTGAAAACCTTTCATTTCAATATCTTACAACCAGAAAGCCAAAAGGCTTTGTGATTCCTTGCTACATGGTTATATTACAACAAACATGAATTATTCACATGACAAGTATAAGATCAACTGCAGTTATTTTTCTTGATACACCACACGCCTTTAACCCAAAATGACCTTTATTTTGGTGACCTAAAATGGCCGCGACATTTGAAGTCCACCAAAAGCAATAGGGATCACCTACCCAGGCCATACAATCCACACATCAAGTACAGTATGAGTATGACATCAGTCAACATTATCTCTGAGCTCCAAGAAACACACAGTAATCAATGCTGCTTCTAGTCTTGCCTGTTGTTGGTTGAATCAAATAACTCAACCTTACCTCATCTGAACTCAGCTTGTCTGCCATATTTACCTCAAAATTCTTCATAAACGGCCAGAGTGTTCTTGGGTCTCCATCGTATGGTGGAATTTCTGCCTTAGGTAATTCCAACGCTAATTTGAAACTCAATTTCCTCCTTTAACTTTTTCAATGCTTCCTCCCTCTCCTCAGTATAATGCTTTTGGCATTCCAACATCCAGCTTTCTGCTTGCTCAAATGCTTCATCAGACAACAGCCCAGCCAGATCAGCATGAACCTCTTTCCATTGCCTCAAATTGGTGCTCTGCCTTTTGCAAATTTTCCTTTATCGACTCTCCGATAATTTCTTCTTGTTACAAGTAGCTTTTAACACACTCAAAGTCCTTGTAAGTTGACCCTAAGTTATGATTCCTCCTCAATATTTTTGCTTCCTCCATCCTTTCCGACATTGTGAAATATGATTGAAAGCACTCCAATTTGATTGCTTAAGAAACCTTGTTCTGCTACCAGCTGTTCCTCTGGATATTGATATTATCCAAATAAATGACAGAACATATGGTTTTTTATTTTCTTCATTTTTTTTATAAACCCATTAACATTCCAATGCATGAATGCCACCTTGTCTATCTGACCCCATGACTCCCCATACCAAGACTATCTCTCTGGACAACTTATTGGAGGTCCCTCACACTAGAAGTTACTCACTAAGTTACAAATGCAGTACTGTAGGGAGCAATCCCATTGACTTAACTGTGTGCGACGGAATCAAAAACTGAAATTGCACAATGACGCCCCATATGCATTTGTACGGTAGTTTATAATAACCACAATAATGGTGTTTAGGCTATTATTATTGTTTTATAGTGAAAAATTATCCCTTCCTCTCTATTGATAAGCATTAAATTTCACAGGGTCGTGAACCTGTTAATACAGACAACCTTATAAAGTTTAAAACAAATCTGACCCACCGATAAGGAACTATGGCAGTTTTAACATTTGTTATGTTTTACCCCATAACCTCATTAATATGCAAGATTTGGACACCAAAAACAATAGGGATCATCTACTCAATATGGGCAATCTACATGCCAAAAATGAAATTACTCAGAGTTACCCTTCTTGAGATAGAGTGTTTACGAGCAACCGTCACACACACACACACGCACACATACATACATACATACACACATACATACATACACACACACGATATCAGGACTGCATAGATTCCCCTGCCTACGGCAAGGAATCAAAAATAATCCTCAAGGCTTCAAGTAAATGTGTTCGTTGCGGTTACTGTCCAATAAAGCAGCTATTTTCCATTACGTTGGTAAAATCAGGCAAACCATGCAGGCTTGGCCTACACATATTGCCAACTTTGTTAACACTTATTTACTGTAAACGTCGAGTAAAACATCCGCTTGTCATACTAAACAAAGGTGAATCGAAGAACAACTCAGCTACAGTATGTAGAAGTGGAAACAGGAAAAGTTACGTTTAGGTATAATTCCAGCAGTGATTTTTTCTGTTTTGCGTGCCTCCTGGGTGACTATCTTTGTATATTTCTTAAGCCCCATGTAACCATCTACACTGTACGTATGGAGTGGCTCATACGGTTACTCCAGCCAATTAGTGATGTTGATGTCACAGGTTCGGTCCCTGCTAGGCACTGCTTTTGCCATGTGTTTTTCTATATAGCTGAACGTATTGGTTTAAAAACCTTGGCTCAAGTTCCTAAGTCGCAGCAGACACCATCCTTATTTTGCTGGTTGTAAAAAAGTCTGTATAAATTAATAGCGATGATGAAGCAACAAAAAGAAAAAACAACACAACAAAGATAAGCTGTTTTTTCTGCAGCCGACCTTGGTCTTATTCAAGACATATTTTATGACCTTGAGATGGATCGTGACTATGAGTTGCCTTTGGGGATACATATTAATGATATTTATTATTGCATGTGGGCTTTAGATGCTCAATCATGCTACATGGGCGTAACTTTACAGAAATCAGGTTGCTTGGAAATTTCCAAAGAAAAAAAACTGACGCAAAAAGTTTGAAAAGTTTGAAAATTGCTTTTTATGGCATTTGAGCACAAAGTTGGCAATGTTTACATAGCTGAACTGCTGCTGATCAGTCTATACCATGTTCATTATCATAATACCCCCGATGAACCATTTAGGACAATACCAGCCAAAAATTTTACATCAGAAATGTGTTGTAAGAGAATTTCATGGAACTGGCACACATCATCATAACTCTGTCAGATTAATTCCGATTAACACAGAAAATGCACAGATAGAAAGATCATACTCAAAATACTTTTTGAAATTCCCTCAATGAGAGGAAAAAGTCCGTATCTCCTTTTGTTTTCGAGTTATAAGCAATTTGTGTTTTAAAATATCAACTTTAACTGCTTCCTAAGTCATTGGCATAACTTTTTCAGGTTATTCTGCTGTTACAGCTATTCAATGTAATCCATTACTCATTCATTATTATTTCATTCATTACTCAATCAATGGTGATAGTGACTATAATCAAGGTTGCCTACTTGTGGGGTTGCCTGCCAAATTTCTGGCCAAATCACCTGAAAAACTGCAAAGCAAAACTAGCTCCTACTTGAGGAAACTTGACCATGTATTTTTGTACAGTGTAACACTTGTCGATGTTTTCAACACGCAGCAATATATACATCATTACATGCTCAATCTATGTTGCTGCAAGTGGAGAGTAAATTGTAAACCCGTTAACGGTCCCACTCAGGTGACAACTAAATCAGGGGAAAAAAAATCTTGAAATTTCACGACAAACCGGTTGTTTCATAGCTATTTCACGTATGCACCAAGAACACGAAAATGCATGCACTTTCAATTTTTACCACAAAGGTAAAAAACAAACCAAATTTGCCTATTTTGGCATTAAAAAGGCCAAACTAGCAACCCTGACTACAGCAATAGGCAGGTAGGCACACTCGGTGGGAGAGGAGATTTCCCACACTAATTATGCTATGAATTGCAACAAAAGGGGACGTTTTTACATGACTGACTTGACGCCATTAATAATGAAAATGTCATTTACATCAGTGCATAAGCTGGATTGGGAATTTCCGGGATTCATGATCATAATCAACGTTCCTGGATTGCATCTAATTATGAACGTCCAACCTAGCATTTTAAACTCATGATTGGCGGTTGAAAATCGCGGGAAGTAAAGTCTATGAATCGATCGGCAAACTTGTACACAATATCTTACACTACAAGGCTGTCGGTCATTTGACACTCTGGAGGTCTTTGGGGCGGGGCATAGACAACTTGCTCAGCTTGGAACTGAGAAGGTGATCTACAGGTGAAAATTTCCCGTTGAAATAGTACAGTGACACGCTCTCTTTGAACAACAGTACTATACAATGCACATACAGTTGTGTGCTTGTATCACGAAAGTTATATTGTTTGTGTATGTAAGCAGCAATGAAAGCAAATGTTTGTATTTGTGGAGAAAGTACGACAAAACAAGACAAGATTTCAATGATTTTGTGTAACAAAATAATTTGTAAGTAATGTATAGTAATCAGATCACCTGACTTGAGAATTTCTAGGCTGCAAATGGTGACTGGGTATGTTGACACATGATCACATCGGCAAAAGTTGGTGGCCGATTTAGTTGCTGTACACAGTGCTGCTCTCGAACCCTGCTGAGGCTGCACAGACCGAAAGTTTTTACCTCGCCGTTTAATGTTTTTTGTTAATGAATTTACATGAAGACATGAATACAAAATACTGCATTACCATCACAGTATAAAGGGCACAAAACCTGTTGTTTTTAACAGTTCAACAAGGCACAGAACCTCTTGTTTTTAGCACGTTGAACACCTGTTCAATCCCAGAACTTTGAGTATTCACTGTACTGATGCGCTGCGAATACCGGTGCTGATTTTCCTGGTGCTGCCCAACCCTACCTTTGACCCACACCAAAAAAAAAATCCCAGCCAAGATTTTCGTATGTTCTACCAATACACCAACTTTGACCACCTTGCTCTTTACCTTAAAAAAACTGGGGCATTCATAAGATTTTGCTGCACACATATACGCACACACATGCATGCACATGCACAGAATCAGATTTCGAAAAGATTCCTTGCCCACCTTTGGCAAGTGATCAAAAATTAGTGAATATTCTGTGCTCTTCTACTTTATCAGTTTCTTGCATTGCATTTAACATGTTCACTTTCAACCACTACTTACACTCAAGGTGTAGTCAAAAAAGAGCATTAACTCCATGGATACCACGTCCTGAGAATCATCAAGTTGCATTTCGAGATCAAAGTAAAGTTTGTCATTTCTCCCATCTCTGTTGAAATCTTCTTCTCTTGTCTGCAAAAAATGAGAATTTGCAACCCTATGGTAAATACACTAAATAAATACAATAAAATGTGTTGTGGTCATGGAAGTCCTTTTAAGGAGACCATAACACACAAAACTAAACTGCTACAGTACATACTAGAACCAGAATTTGTAGAACAATTGATAGTTCACTATAGTATTGACAATCTTTAACAATCAAGCAATTTGACAAAATTCCTCTCTATTCTGAGCCAGAACACCTTGTTTTTCCCAATACTGTGCCAGGCATATTGTAGTGACATAATAAACATTATCCCAAAACTCACATAGTTGTGGTTTATACAAATGACTTACCTGTCTCAACACAACAAACCCACTCCCAGCTACCGTGCCAAGAATAATGAACCTTTCAACGCCACTATTGGTGACCCTCCAGATCAATACCAGAATAGTGTCTCCTTCCCATGAAGCGATGGTTAGTCACGATATGCTAGAAAAAACAATATTAGACGGGGGGGGGGGGGGGGTGACCCAAGTCCTCTTACCCAACTCCCTCTCCCAGATGAGCTGACACTCCCATGAGGAAATGATAAGGATGATGATGATGCCAGCAACACATATGCAGTACCAGTACTTATAAATGCAACAGAAATAAATTGACTAGAAGCAGACAGAACTCCAACTATTAGACATAATGACATTCAAGACAATGAACAAGGGCAGAGCACTCCACCCTACATCAGCTAACATACACCTACTGTACAGTATATATACTTACCACAAAAAAAGGAGGGTGCAAGAGGTGTGAGGAGAGGCTATGCAAGAGCAAGCCCCCCCCCCCCCAAGACAAAATGCCCAAAGACAAAGGTATTCCATGCAATGGAAGATTCCAAATGCAGAATGTAAAAGAAAATGATGAGGCCATTGTCTACATACTATAATAACAGCCTTCCCAACATAGCCAGAATCTATTTAAGACCAGATATGTACAGTAGCAGCTGCGATACATCACAAAGTATGTGAGCACTACAGAATCCGAACAACACTGAATAAATGGCTACAGAAACCCAAACCCACTGATGAAAACAACAAGACTAACATCCTGTGGGATTTCAAAGTTAGGATTGACAGAGTACAGTAATAATAGCTTGCAAATCAGACCTGGTACACATAGACGCACAGGAAGGACTGACAAGAGATGTGGTAATACCCAATGTTTCACAAAGAGTCAAGAAAGACGATGAAAAGTACCAGGACCTGCGACTGAAAATACAGAAGCTGTGGAACATCAGAGGGAACGTCATCCCCATAGTAATCAGAGCACTCAGAGCAATGACCGACAATCTAGAGACTACAACAAAGCCCTGGCTACTGTATTACAACATGCAACAACTCACAAAGACAGTGTTACTAGGCACTGCCCTTATCCTAAAAAAAAAATACTCCATCTCCCAATTCTCAATCTCCCAGAATCCGGTGTATCACCATTCCAGCCACAGAAGTGAAGCTGCTCAGAAGACAGTCAATAATTTTAAGAGGAATGAAAAGAGTGAGTCTTAAGCAAACGCTTAAGAGATATACATCACGATCAGGTATAAGTCAAACATGAAATGACATGAGGTTAAATTGCTATGTTTAAATCAGGCAATGAGTCCACCTTCACTTTGGTAGCTAAGCAACTTGTCAGTAAGTCCCCAAGTTAAGCAACCAACCCACCGTCATATTTAAGTAATAATCCGTAGAAGGAAATGAGACAGGTGAGTCTTGTTCATACTGTGACCAAACCACATGAGTTCTGGGATAATTACTGTACATCACATCACATCTCACTTACCTTACTTAAATAACATAACAGACGTACTTTGTAGCGCCTTTAAAGTGATTGGCACCACCTATAACTAAGCTGAACTGCCAACACTGCACACCTGAATGCTGCCTCAGATGCCAATAATACCTCTGTAAATGGCATTTTATGAAAGTTGGAGGGGTTTCAAAGCCACTGCTTTCAAGATCTTGATGGAACTCCATTGTAAAGAGCTGAGGATGTCAGCAGCCAATGAATGTGGTTTGCCCTCGCTCTACCCTGGGAGATGCGTTACATGATTTCCACCAGCCACCAATGAACATATGAATCAATGAATATGCCTAATACTGTCACAAACATACTGTATCTCCAAAGTTTCCTAACGTCAAATGAGCCCTCGTGTCCCAGCATGACTGCTTTCAGTGAAGGTTTAAACAATAGCGTGGATTGTCTTGAATAGGTCTCTGAACTGGCACTCCAAACACACATTCTATTCAGACTTAAAAACGTTCACTAATCCTTTACGCTGATTAGAACGTGACCTAGTCTGAAGGTGACTCTCATAAATCGGTACACATAGGTAGAAATTTCTTTGTACTCATGTTCTCCTAATTTGTTCTAAAATTGTTTCAGGACAGTGTCTGAAGGTAGGCAAGGTGGTGATTTTTATTGGAGAAGGAGAAGTCTTTCTTCAAACAAAAATATCTTGAGTAAGGAACAAGATATTGGTGTGGGGTTTGAAATGCCTGTGGTGGAAAATTATTCTCTTTCATTTAAGAAACATTAATTGTCGGTAAAATATGACTTTAATGACACTTGCCTAAAAACAAATGCTTGTGTGCTTAGTGTGGCACACCTATGCAATACATACGCAGCGATGTAAGTGCAGGGTAAAAAAAAAATACTGAAAATAGGTTGTACAGGTGAACGCCGTCCTGGGGGTGGGGTATGAGGGGAGGGGGAATTTTGCTGTCAGGAGAGAGCTGAGGTGCAAAACACACAATTTACATGACACAATAAGATACAGAAACACCATGTAGTTTGCAGTGTTATTTTTATGTGTTTTCCATTTGAACTTCAACAAAACTTCCTCCAATGTTTTCAGATAAGTTTCCATACTTCCCAGTTGGCAAAAAAAAATGGTTGGAATACAGGGGAAATACGGAGGTACAGTATCAGCCAATTTTTAAAAAATACGGAATTCGGTATTAATACGGAAAAACTTACATCCCTGCATAAGAGATCTTTTAAGTTTCCCTTCTTGAGAACAGGTTCACTATGTTTTCACTCTTTGACCTCTGTTGACCCAAAATGACCTTCAATGACCACAAAAACAATAAGGATTTTGCTCTTAATGTGGTACACATACAAACTAAATATGGGATATGTCCATGATTCCCTGCTTCAGAAATGCTATTTACCGGTACCATGTTTTTAATATTTGATACCTGTTAAACCCAAACAATGTTTGACCTCCACAAAGAAAAAAAAACAATAGGATTCATCCACTTGATGTAATACACCTACACACCAAAAATGAGATTTGTTCAAGCTTCCCTTCACAAGATATCGTGCTTGCAAGGTTTTCACAGTTTGATCCCTGTTGACCCTACATGAGCTTTGACCCCCAAATTATAGGGCCCATGTACTCAATATAGTGCATCTACACATAAAATATGAGACTTGTCCAAGGTTCCCTCTGAAGTTGATGTTTCATGTCTACAAGCTTTTTACACTATGACCCCTGTTGGCCCTAAATGACCTTTCACCTCCAAAAAATGATAAGGTTGGTTCACCTACAGTACAGTACATATTTAATATGAGGCTTGTCCAAGCTCCCCTTCTTGAGATACAGTATGTCTACAAAGTTTTCACAGGTCTCCACTTAAAAGAACAGTGTTCAGGAACAATGTGTTACACCTACACACCAAATATGAGACTTTTCCAGGCTGTCCTTATTGCAATATCATGTTCACAAGGAAGAAACACAAACATATACACATACATCTGCATGACTGCAAAGGTCACAACTTTGGGTCCAGCTACATTCTCTTCTCCTGGGAGCGATTCTGTCCAATCTCTGAGTATCCAGCATCACCGGCAACTTCTTCCTGTGTCTGGTATTTGGCACCAGACTAGGTTCCAAAGGAGTGGATCCCTTCTCTTTCTTGACTGCTGACTTCTCTTGTCTGCTTACCCTTTACCTTTGAGGACTTGATTCTCTGGACAATGCTCAGACCAATGGTATGCTTGCAGGTCACTCGGAATGCTCCGGTTCTGATAGTTGCCTTACCTCTACCTGCACAACTCCAACCACACTCACCTTGGGTCTGGTACTTGAATCCCGGGCTCTCAAGTATCAAGTACTACTGGTAATGTAAGGAATATTACTTACAGGAAAATTGTACACTTGTCAGAAAATCACTCCCACAAGCAACCAATAAGTCAAGACAAACCACATGGGGTTAGGAATTGTGATAATTGAAGATGGGATATTCACAAAACCTCCAAATTTTCAGCACATCAGGATGAATAAAGGCAAAGATTGCCAGCAGGAGAGTTAAAGTTTACCAGTACTCTTTGCATGGTAAATGGGAGTGTATTAGTTCTGGTGAGGCAAGTACATAACGCGTGATGTGAATGCCGCATGTCATAACAGAAGCAAGCCTCACCTGTCCCACTATCCCATTGAGATCATACAATGTATCAGCACAACAGTGTATACACCATACACATGATTCCTTGCCAGCCTTTGGCAAGGAATCAGCAAACAAAAAACTTACCTTCACAACTGGAATAAGGAGATGATCCTGCTGTAACATATTAAAATTTGAATAAGTGCTCCATGCAAGGTAAGAACCATCCCTCATTCCAAGGACAAGAATCACCTCATGCTTAAATGAAACTTGTGGCTGCTCTCTGTAGAAATCTTCCCTTATCCAAAATCCTGTGGAGAGAAGTATGAATTCCACATAATATCATTAAAATTGATATTTCCATGGTAATTAGCTACAGTATGAATAGACTTAACTACTGTAGACATTAATGCTCATAGTCAACACTCTACAGTACTCTGTAGCAGATTACTTGTGCAGCTCTTCTCCTGAAAATATTCAATAATTCAACCACCTACTATTAGAGACATCACTGTAATATCATTCACTGGCAAAAATCTCATGGCAATAGTCAAATATTAAAAGGATACAATACAGTATACAGGCCTTACTGCAGTGCACTGTACCTTTGTGTGGCTGAGAGCAAAAAACTTGTCAGATATAAGATTAGCAGAGCACTGTACTTTTTACGTTTCTTTTGTTTTGTCTGTACATACATTGGAGCTTTGCTCCTTGTATAAATGACAGCTTACTCTTTATGGGATTATACAGTATTTCAGTATTAAACAGTGTTATGATAAAACAACAACTGTCAACAATTTCCAGTTGCCTTTGAAAACCAGCCAACTGCCTTTAACTTCTGCACTGACAATTTTGAGGTTAAAAATGTGAGATTTAAAAGCACATTTCAAGGATAATAATTATTTCTTTTTTTGGAAATGGTACTGCTTCAGATTTAATTAAGCCAGTTCAAGGTGGATTTGTGAAAGTACTGTGTAGTACTACCAATAGTAGTAATGGACGATTTCAACTGGTACCAAGTAGTACTAGTGCCTAAAATACAGCCCTGAATCAACTTGAGTATTGGTACACAAAATCCATCTCTAGTTATGTCTTTACCCTTTTAAGTTTGACAATTTTCTCATTTATTTGAGGACTTGTAGTGTGCTGTCTGGACGTTAACACCAGTTCAACATACACAAAACACCTGTGAAATTTATTCGTATTCTAAATGCCCAAACCTGGCCACCTGTTGTGACTACGACATATATTGGTACAAAACTTTTTTATCAGTGATGGATGTGACCATTAACAGGCATGTAGAAAGTTGCAGCAAAAGAAAGGTAAAAATAAAAGTTATTTCCCCCCATATTTCAAAATGGTTTGATCTCAGCAATTACTCTGTGTGTAACATTATGTTTTCTACAGTAAAAGGGTGCTTGGCTCTACCGTTGCATCTGTGAGTAGGGTTGTTAAACACAGGAGCTACAAAGGTCAAGCACTTGTGAGCTCTCTTTGCTCCGCAATGTATGCACGTTGTGTATACTGTACACACATATGAAAGCACTCTGTTCACATTGATTGCACAAAGAATTTGTTGTGCTGAGTTCAGAAGAAGGAAAGAAACACTAAAACCAACAGAAATAAAATTGCTGCACAAACACTGAGCACATCATCTGCTGGCATGAGAGCTAAGAAGGTATATGCAAAGCGACAGAAGCGTGCTTAAAAGTAAATGGGCGATAATTTCCCATTTTTTGTCACTTTCTTTTGATTAAAACGAAAAGTGTCCAGACATGCAGGATTTCCCACAAGAGTGACCGATTTCCAACAACCAGGTTCGCAAGGTTCACAAGGTTTCCACCTATGGTGAGCATTACACAACCACATACTGTATTCCCCATCAACACTGACTACAGTATTAACAGAGATGACAAGGTGAGTGAGTGGCTGGGAGTGTGATGTAACAGAGTGCCCCATGACATTCACAAAGCGCGAAGTTCCTTCGGCCAGGGTCCTGGAAGCTCTGAGATTTAAGCCGCTCTGGTGCAATCTGAGACTCATTTGGTACCCTTTTCTGCTAAAGTTGATGACCATAAGTTTGGTGGGAAAGATTACTTGTATTTAGTCATATAAAGGCAAAAACTAACTTTACAGTAGTCATTCCATGGTCTTTCCCTTAATTATAAGCTGACAACAATTCCAGGCATAAATTTCAGACTGCACACTTAAGTCATGGTTAGTAGATATGTTGTTTAACAAAATCAAGATACATCTCTTAGGATAGGGAGTTGTAAAATACATCTAGTACAACTTTTTGCTCTTACTTTCTCCAAATGGAGTAGAAGCATATCAATTTAACAATTTGTGATAAAAATGGATCTGCAAATGACAAATTTTGTTAGAGAGCACCCCTGTAGAGAGATGTAAGATGTATTTTAAAACTCCCAGTCCTCCTTGAAGTCCTATCAGGCAACTGGCAACGACGGCAATGAGTTTAGAAGTATCAATAACTGATCTCTATTTTTACTGGATTGGCTGCTTGTTGGCTGCTTCTCAACACTCAGCCAGCCTTCAGTGTTAGTTGCAGAAGTGTGTTTTTGACCATGTTGGTTCACTCAAAAGAGTAGTTTTTGTTGGCATAGGGAAGATCTATTCTGCCGATCCAATTAATGTAGAGATTATTGTATCCACCAGGGTTCAGTACCTGAAGCAAACGTACGGACTAACAATGCAAGAGACACACTGTATGTGCATGGTGACCAAAATATATACAGTAGTTATGTACTGTGCACCTTCTGGTTAGGGCATGTGTGCAATGTATGATGTAGTGTTGTGGCATAAGTTTGAATTTCACATCAGGAATTTCAGGCAAAATCTGGTACTACAGTATTTTACGTTTCTCTCTAAGCAGCAGTGGTAAAAGAGTGTGATTGTGTCAGCTGAGTGTGTAAGCGTGAGTTTTGACCCTAAGGTGTGTGACACACGCTGTAGGCACAAGACTTAAGCATCTCTGCATTGGGCTACTAGCCATGAAAAAAAGAGGGTAAAACTGATAGGAACACAAATACATGCAGTATCACAATGCTCAGCAAACAATCTTTGACTGAAACCTTGCACTGTATAGACAGATATTTACCTCACTAGGATTGTATAAACAAACAACAAAATGTTTCTTTAAAGACCCTCAGCACACTACAATTTACAAAATCTCAACTGTTCACCATGATGATGAAATACGCAACTGACGAGGTGGTTTAAAGGTTATTCACTACAACATCACCCCAGTAGGAAACTCTATCTTTATTTACATTTTTTTAAAGTCTAAATACATGCATTATTCTTTAATTCCTTATCATTAGTCACTTTTGTGAATTTTAACTCCAGAAATGAACGTAAATATACAGTGGGCCTAATTTGGTTTACATAGTGCACTTTTTGTAGCATTTCATGGAACTAAAAATTTGAAAGCAATACATCAAAGAACATTTCCTGGTTGAGCTTTCATCACAGAGAAATGGTTTTCAGCCTGACACTGCACTGTTTTACCAAAGTGGACAGCAATAATAGGTTGGGGGAAAAAGCCCTAATGTCGTGTTGTGGTAATTTTTAGGGGGTTTGCCAGTCGTGGTATGACTGCCCCAGCGATGGATGTTCTACATTATAACACAGAAAGTTCCTGTTACAGTAGAGAGAGATGTCAGAAAAGAAACATTTAGAGAGGTTCCAATTTAACGATCAGAGTTGCATTTATTCTTTGATTCGACTGGCACATAAATTTATGAAAATTAAATTGACTGGAGATGATTAAATCGGAGAGAAAAGCCTATAAAGTTAAGTTACATGACGATGACAAAAAGCAGAAAAACGAGGAGAGATATGATGACACAGGACTACATAGTGTACAGAGAGAACAACGACAATGACAGTTCGATGATTGATTTACCAGTGCAGGCCCTGTGGCTGAGGCTTGGCCTCGTGGTTTCCTGGGGTAGATGGTCACGAGGTCTACGTGACAACCTTGACCACAAATAGAGCAAACGATTGTCTATGACATCATATGCAAATGGTCGCTACCTTTGATCTACCAATCAGCTAAGTATTATGAAACCTTTCTACGAACAGGGTCTATGTTTTCTATTTATAATGTTTTACCTTGTCTAATCTGACTGTCTGTGGGGAATGAAGAAAAGGTTAATAAACCCTAGTAAACACCAGAAGACTGAACTTTGTATGACCTATAAGTATGGTGGCGTAGAATGATCATCTCTATACAACACTAATATGAATTAGATTTTTACCATGTGTACAAACTGCACCCTGAAAGATGTACCCAAGGTTGTAACTACATAGCTGGCAAGGTTAGGTAAAGAGCTAACACTACTGTAACTACAGTACTATACTGCTTACCCACACTCACACTAAAATAAAGACCCTCTGACTCCCACATATTTGCCTTCAACCACCTCAAACATAATTTGCCATCACAATACTAAGACAAAACTACTACAGCCCTGGAACAGCGCTGTGCGCTCTGTTACATGGCCTACAGCTCATTACAATCCACTCCACAGCCCACAACTTTAATATTCTCCTCAGTCACGACCTGCCCACATTGGCCACAGTGCATCATCTCTCACATCCCCAAATAGCATGTAATCACTGGCACTGTAGAGATCTGCAATTTCAGATTTTAGTGTCACAAACGTGGCCAAATTTTCACTGGCAATTTTGACATAACAGTAAGTCAATGTTTCTGTGACTTCAATAACTGTGAATCTGCAGCCACAGGTCAAAAGTCACCTTGGGCCTTGGGGTAACTTTGCTGGAAAATATGGTAGATATCCTGTACTACTAATAAGGAAATCAAAGAAAATGTGTGATTCATGCATAACACCACATGTACAGCAGCTCTCCACAGAATACAAATGAAACTACTAAGCCGTTTTTGTAAATTTTTTATTTTGCCAAAGAAGTTTTGTGATGAAACACAACAACAGGATATTCAAACTGAAATCCCTGAAAATCTTTCCGACATTTGGCAATTTGCCTACAAATATTGTCTTCACATCACACTACTGTATGTGTGCATTAATTAAAAGATGCATCACAGCCTCTTGCTCTAAGCAACTGAAGACTCCAACATGCATTGGAGGAAAATGGCCACCACCTGTGCATACGAAAACTCAAAAAAAGCTTGGGATTTTGCTTGATTCCTGTTGTTTCAATAGCTCTTATTTTTTAAATGTATTTGTTTTGGTGACTGACTCCTAATAGCAGAGCATTTCTCATTCTCTCTATCCAAGTTAAAATAATGAAAGTGTCATACTAGCTCAATTATCGCATATGTTTAGCTGATCTGCCTTTTGAGGGGAAATTAACGTCATTGAGACACAGGATAAGGGCTGTGTAAGTATAGAGTGTAAAGAGACACAAACAAAGCCCTGTTCCAGGGCTAAGACATACTTATTAAAATACAGGCCTTGAATTCTGAGGCGCATGACTGTGATCACACACCATCACTCACCTCAAATCAATGTATGGTGTGCGAATTTTTGCACACCTAGATAAGAATGTTAACTCACATAAATCTAGTATAGGGCCTAGGCCTACAGTTGATTTAAAAAAAGAACTTTTTACCACACCCAAAACATTTTGCAACATATGTAGCACACATGGAAAAATTAAACTCAAGGCCTGAAGATAGAACAAATAAAGTAATTAACCCGATGAAAGGTGCCTTGGAAGGGTCATTTCCTGCAATTTGATCCGCTTCTGCGAACATTCAACGTTACATGTTTGGGTAATGTTAGGCTAGGCCTATTAGTAGCACTCTGCCACTAGCCTGATTAACTAATTACTACAGTACTGAGGCCTAGGCTAGGTTACTCGATTTGAAAGCAGAGGAAATGTGAGAATCGGACCAACCTTGACTGCGATATACAATCAAGAAAGGTGGTATGATTGTTAAAAGTACACTTGTTAAGATGAAAATGGTCCCTTTTGTGCAAATACTAGCTTTATACTTTACAGTCACGGGGTGAGAATACAGCTCTAGTACAGCCATCGCATACTGTATTCAGACTTGATGTTGAACTGTCATCTGTTGTGTACACTGAACTCCTCTAACGTCGTTAGAGATCAGTGGTTGTGCAGCTAGCTAGCTGTGTACCGGTCTGAATTGTTACTGACAATCACACAGAAAGTTGAGTGTTTTAGCGCCATCATATTTGCCTGGATTTACCTTAGTGTCCCTGTATTAAATACACGGACACTAGATTTATCTAGATGGCCACTCCCACATATCTCGGCTTTTGTAAAAGTACCTCTAATGAAATGATAACCAAGTCCTCCACATTGGTAAGACTCTTGTATCTGTTTTTTTTTTTTTTTGGGGGGGGGGGACTTCCTTACACATTTGCACATATTCTCGTGATGAAACAAATAAATTTCGATTTAATGATGGGAAAAGATTTTCTTAGCTGTCCCTTCTTACTTTAAAATCGAGCACAACAAGAATCCAAGATTTCTGCTGTTACAAGTATTGCATGCAACTAAATTGACACACTGTAACATTTGTGGAGTCGTCAGCAAAGGCAAATGGCAGAGTAGCATATGCCATAATGAAAACCTAAGTCTAGCAGGTGGATCATCATTTTGGAAACCTGGTGGTATTTTGACTGGTGTATTCCGGATTGTTTTGTTGAAGTGTCATTTCAAATTAGGATACGAAGCCTACTGTAGCCTATCTGCAGGCAAGGGAGGGAAAACCTCCATCAATGAATCAGGAGAGTGATAGGTTTCATTAGCAACACACGGTGTTTAAGGAATTATGTTATTCTGCTTTCTATAAAATATGTCACGTTCTCTGAAGTAAAACAGTTTCAGCAATACCTAGGGGTGCGTCATTCTGAGCGGATGTGTCATTCTGGATGTACTTGCTGACCCCTCTGAGGTTATGTTATGGTACCACCCCCTTCCCTGCCCCTTCATTTCACCGACTTAGGACGCGGTAAAGCCCAAAAAGATAAGGCAGTCACTATCACCCTAAATTTTTGCTTGGGGTCACTATGACCCCAAAGCTAAATTTTTTCTTGGAGTAGCAAAATTCTCTTTAGGTTTTCTTTTGTGATTGATATTCCACACTACACCTGCCCATTGTGCATTATATGTCACGGTGGAGTTTTACTTTTGGCCACTTTGGGAATGGTAAAAGAGCACAGAGGTTTTGAGAATTCAGTGGCAGAAGGGGGGGGGGGGGGGGGAGGACAGCAGGACGATGACTCATCGCCAATGTTCATTTGAACGGCGCCGAACTACAATTTTTGGGCGGCGCTAAAGTACATTTTCTATCGACGCCAAACTACACTTTGTTTTCGGCGTCAAATTACATTTTTATGGCGTCAAAGTACATTGTATACCGTCGCCAAAGTACGTATAAATAGTTTCCAAAATACACTTTTATCGGGGCCATAACACATTTTTGGGGCGGAGCCAAAAAACAATCTTCATCGGCGCCAAGGCGCTAATGTACACTTGGTACCGAAGCACACTTCTTATCGGGTCCGAAGTAAATCATTTGTCGAAGCATAGAGATGTCGGAACATAGAGAAGTCGGTACATAGAGTTGTCGGTGTATAGAGATGTCGAAATATAGATACGAACTCTATGTCCTCTATGTTCCGACAAAAAATGTACTTTGGTGCCGATTTGAAGGAACATAGAGATGTCGAAACATAGAGATGTCGAAACATAGAGATGTCGAAACATAGAGATGTGGTTTCAGATTGATGGCTTCCATATAGCAGGATGATAATTTCTTGCATTCGTTAAATTTTCTGCTGATCACTCAGAATTTCCATCCAAATCAATTGCATGACCTCGAGTAAGACACTAACGGTGCAGAGAGTTATGGCACAGACTTGAGAGCTTCGTGAGATTGTGGAAAATTGTGGAAAATATAGTTGAAATCTGGTTACCCTGGTTGTAGACTGAAGTTAGCAAGCTAGTTAATTATAGGGCTCATGAGTAACCCCAGAGGATAATACTCCTGGTAATGTCCGGAATTGACCTAAGTTATATTGTGGTCCATACGAGTCATAGAATGATTGGATGAGGGCTTTGTGCTGTTTGATAAAGTTGGAAAAAAATCAACAGTTTTGGAAGAGGTGGGGGAGGGACCGGACCCCTCGCCCCCATAAACCCGCCCCTAGAATTAGTTTAGAATTTGAGGATCAAAAAGTCCGAAGACTAGGATCCTATACCATGTTAATCGTAGATGGGTTTAAATCGGCGAAATGCGATCTCCTCTTTTCGATTAGTTTTCAGAAGGTAACGAAGCAGCGGTGAACCAACAAGACCTTTCTAAGACCAAAGTCATTGCTAATTCCATCTGGGATCCACACTTGTTTGAAACTCATCACTGATTCCATTGAAAATGTCAAACAACGTGCAGCTAGATTTGTTGAAAATGATCATAATCACACCAGCAGCGTCAAAGGAATGTTAAAGGACCTCAACTGGGATAAATTAAAACTCGAAGACTGAACCAAAGCTCGTCTCAACACACTATTTAAGTAAAGTCATCGATTTACCTCAGCTAGCAACGTCTCGGCCCACTTACAAATCTCAGGGGAATCGATCTAATCATGTTTTGAATTATATTATTCCCTCAGCTAAAAAAGAAAAAAAAACCGTTATATAGGCCTAGACAGTGCTCACTTTATCGGCGAACAATCCCTATGTGGAACAAACTTCCACCAGAGTTCAAAATCGAATCAACTGTGCTATCCTTTAAGCTATTACTGGAAAGTAGCATTTAATTCCGGTCACAAAAGGACCGCATGTTAACAGTCCCCCCCCCCCCTCCTAGCGATTTGCGTAAATTTACCACCAAGATCAACAATACCATACAAACCCAAACCTGCTCCAGGTACCGTTGGACGAGAGTGTACCCCCCCCCCCCGTACTTTAGCCACTTTCAAAGGCTGAGAAGGGCGGAGGGACCTGACCAGTTCAGCAGCTCATTAGCTGTGCCGAGCAACCTGAAGCGGACTAGACCTGAATCGGACAATAGGAACCCGAATTGAAATCACCAAATAACCCCTTGAGGGTCACTGTGAACATCCTCACTAAACAAGTTTAGTCCCCATAAAATTTCCAAGAGGTTCCGACGGAATTTGATCAGGGGTCCTTGTGATTGCAAGACGGGACATTCTAACGACCAAGCAAACCCTCCAACGACAAAACACATCCTTGAGTGCTAACTGCTGCAATGTAACCGGTATGGAAAAAGAAATCTCATGTGTATTTCTCTATGCAAAAAAAGCAATCCATTAAAAAATGGTAACACATATCAGATTGTTAGAGATGATGTAAGATAACTTAGGAATAATGCATCGTCTTTCATCTTCTTGCATCCTCTTATGATCTAGAAGATTAAGTGGAGGTTTGATACAAGTCTACTGGATTGTTCATGGTTTTGATAATTTATCATTTTCTAATTTATCAAGTTTGGAAATAGCAAAATTACAAGAGGTCATTGCCTTAAACTCCAGGAGGTTCAAGGTAGGATCAATATGCGTCGATACTTCTTTTCTCAGAAGGTAGTGAGTGAATGGAATGGGTTGCCTGAGGATGTACTGATGGCAAGAGGTGTAAATGGGTTTAAGAATGTACTGGACAAGTACTTAAGCTTTGTGACCGAGTTTGTCCTTTCTTTCTTTCTGTTTGTTTTATTTCAGGGTCCTAGATGGAGACTTAATTGTCCCTCCTGATCTTTTTTCTACTAAACTAAACTATCTATTCTTTTTAGGCCCCACTATTTTCATTAGGCCTTAGTCCCAATAACCAGTTCCCCTGTTATCCTTAACCGTTTTTAGGATTGAACCATCCGTGGTGGGGAGGGGGGGGGGGCAAGGCTCATCACTTACATTAAGGCTAGAATTTAAACTATGAAATACGATTAGCGGCTACTGCTAAAATCACGTAGGCCTATTGACGGCGTAAATTCTTTGAAAGACGCACTAAGTCCTTTGAAATATTCTACCTAAAGTTTAAAGAAGGAAGACAAACAACGGCCAAAGCAATATTTTTCCGTAATAAATTTCTTGGATTAGTTGCATAATGTTAACTTTAATTTTGTAGTACTTATTGTGCCACTGAAAATTCCACAGCAGACTACAAGGTTTTAATCTTCTTTTGTGAAAACATCGCAGAGGCCTCCCTTTGCTTATAGTTGATTTGCGAAAGCACTTACATGGTTACCAGGGACGGATCTAGGATTATGTTAAAGGGTCCTACATAACAAGTCACATTTAATACTAAGCAGAGCGCCATCATCCTCCCAGATGGTCGGAAACGGCACTCCCCGAGTGTTTCGAGCTTCATGTAACCAGCTTTGTAAAAGAGATCTCATGTCTGCAATTTCCCAGGTACTACTTCTTTGTGCTTCTTTTGGCTGCATGTAACCAGCTTTGGAGAAGATATCTCACAGCTGCAATTTCTCAGGTACTATTTGTTTGTTCTATCTTAGCAGAGAGCCATCACTATTTGGCCCGGGCAAAATTTTGCCTTTACAAGCTATCCCCCCCCCCCCTCCTTAAACGACACTCTCCGAGTTTTTAAGCTGCAAGTAAACAGCCATGAAAAAGAGATGCATGTTTGCAAGTTTTCAGGTACTATCCTTCTTAGTTCTATCCACGGTTGGTTGGCGGAGAGTGTACATGAAAAATGTTGACAACCGTAGTTGGGGCATTCGTGGAAGGGGAGGGGGGGGGGGGGAAGACTCATCACTTACATTCTAGCAAGAATTGAGGAAAGACTAAGCAGAGCTCCACCATCGGTTGACGGAGAGCGTGCAGGAAATTTTTGAATAAAAATACCATCTAACTCGCAGGAAATCGTCTTCCCAAACTCCCCAGTCGCCCCTCAAAAACTCCCGTTGCTTAAAGTCTTGGCTCCATCTTCTTCGTCCACGCAGCTCGATGCCCTTTGAATCACCTTTGAGGATGGTCCCGTTGTCACACCCCCTTGGATCCGCCAGCCCCGAATTCTTAGACTTTCGTCAGTCCTCGAGTAAACTCAAGTAAATTTGAGTTTGCTATTTTAAGTTTGTGAAGTTTTGTGAAGTAGATCAACTTCAAGCTCTCTTATATCAGGAAGGAAGACAATTCAATATATTTGCCATTAATGAGACTTTTTTAAATGGATCTTATCAGGATTTTGAGGTTTCTGTACCAGGTTATGCTATAGTTCGTAGAGACATGGATGTGAGGGAAGGGGGAGGTGTTGCAGTTTATGTTAAAAACAACACTCCTTTTGTAAGACGTAGCGAATATGAGAATGTTAACATGGAAATAATTTGGCTAGAAATTAGACTACCAAATATTAAAAATGTTTTGTTATGTGTTTTATACCGTCCTCCCGACTCAAGGGCCGATTGGGTTGATCACTTCCATGCAATGATGAGTAAATTGAGTAATTCATGCCTAGATATTCTTATTATGGGTGACTTCAACATAAACTTGCTCAAGGATACCAATAAGAAATGGAATCATGTTGTAGCATCACAATGATTTGGCGCAAATGGTCAACACCACTACTCGACAAACCGAAAATACAGATGCGTTAATTGATCATGTTTATACCACAAATAAACAACGTGTTGTAAATGTCGACGTTCCTCAAGTTAAACTAAGTGATCATTATCCTATCTATTTCACATGTCAATACTGTTCTAGAACGTCAAAGAAAACAACCCATGAAACCATAAAATATAGATCAGTAAAGAAAATAAATCACAGCTCCTTTCAAACAGATCTTAGATCTCTCTCTTGGAGCCATGTTCTAAACGAAAGGGACCCGAACAAAAGTCTGGAAAACTGGGAGGTAAATTTTCTCCAAATATTAAACCAACATGCTCCCTCCAAAGAGAGAAGAGTTAAGAGAAAATGTCAACCGCAATGGTATAATGATGTTATTAACGATGCAATTAAAAGGAGAAATAAGGCCAAACGGTGTGAACCCGAAGTTTATCGTTATTGGAAAAACAGGGTTACCTATCTGATTAGGAGAGCTAAGAAAGAGTATTTCCAGACAGCTATTTCAAAGAGCAAAGGTAATTCTAAAGCTATTTGGCAATTGTTAAGACACGTACAATCAAATAATTGCAATTTGAGTGATCAGCGGTCAATCAATACTCTATTTGTTAATGATAAGGAAGTTTGTAGTCCTACTGATATGGCTAATGCTTTTAATTCACAGTTTTACCTCAGTATCTTTTATGTACATAACCAGTGGTGGCGCCAGAATGTCAGAATTTTGGGGGCAGGCTGAGGGTAGAGGAAAATGATGGGGGGCAAAGATTTACGCGCGCAGCGCGAAACCGAGCTCGAAGCGCGAGGCCGTGCGGTGGGGTCCAGGGGCAAAGCCCCGGTAGGGATCCAGGGGACGAAGCCCCCCGGAAGCTCTGAGGTTTTAGCATATCTCTGGGTGGAAAATTAAGTCCCAAGAGAGGTATATTATTTATTTTTATATTATTTATTTTTTTCGGTTCACCTGTACTCCAAGGTTCCTGCAACTTTTTTCTTTGGGAGTAGCATTTCACATTTACCCGGTGCCACCGAGTACACACACACACACACGCACACACACACATAGGCTACGTACACTTCCATTCCAGTCACATTATTCTATAAAAGTATGCAGTACTTACCAATATTCTTTGACAGTTCAATTCTCCCCAGAAATAGTCATATCTCTTTCATTTTAGTCCTAAACTAATGAGGGCCTGCTGGACTAAGGAATGTTCACTCCTCTGTTTTTGGAGAGGATTTAACTTTAGTGAAAATAACTGTGGTCATTGTACAGGTAATTAAATAGACCTACAGTTTATCTCACTATATGATTTACTTTCTACTAGTAATAAAAAGTGATGCCTACTATTAACACATTTATTATGATGCAGCCAACGACGTTCCTATACTTAGGAAAACAACGACATTCCTATATTTAGGAAAACAACCACCTAACCGCCCTTCCCTTACAGTATGCTGGACGGTAAACATTCCGGAGAAATTCCCCGGAAGCTGTTCTTATTCAGTCCAATGCCAATACATAGTTCTGTGATTAAATTAATTTTGGATGAGTACAAGATCTGATTGGGAAGGGTGAGAGCAACTGGGGGGGGGGGGGGCAAGGAAACAATCTGGGGGGAAATTCTCCCTCATGCACCCCCGTAGCGCCGCCACTGTACATGACTGGTGTTCAAGCAAGTAATGACGAAGCGTTCCCAGAAGTGAAAAGTTATGTTAAGTCGAAGCTACCAGCAGATGAGACTTTTGAGATTCCCAAAGTTTCTCTTGAATATGTTACGAAATCACATAAAAAGTTAGATCCTTGCAAGGCGACTGGTTTAGATGTCACAAGTGCTTATCTTTTAAGGGTAAATGCCGAAGAACTTGCCATATGTGTAACCCATATCTTAAACTGCAGCATAACAAAACATTTTCCCCACAAGTTGGAAGAGAAGCAAAGTTATTCCCATTTTTAAGAATGGTTCCTCCCTTGATGTTTCCAATTACAGACCTATATCTATTTTACCTGTTTTATCCAAAATTCTTGAAAAGCATGCCCATGATGCCCTCAGTACATTTCTTAATGCCCATTGCCTTTTGAGAGTTTCTCAATCAGGTTTTAGAGCAAAGCATTTATGTGAGACAGCACTTTTCAAAATTATCGATAAATGGATGGAAATTATTGATAGAGGTAACATAATTGGTGCGATTTTTTTAGATCTTCGCAAGGCTTTCGACTTAGTTAATCATGATGTCTTATTGAAGAAGCTATGTATGTATGGTTTATCAGACAATGCTTTACAATGGTTTAAGTCTTACCTGTCTGAAAGAGTTCAATGTTCTTATGTTAAAGGTGAATTTTCTACCCCAATGTCCGTTACATGTGGTGTACCGCAAGGATCAATCCTAGGGCCCCTTCTTTTCATCACTTATATAAACGATATGGATTTGTCTTTAAATCATGCAACAGCAGATATGTATGTCGATGACACTACTTTCTACATTGCAGGTAAAACCATTCATGAAATAAATGATAAATTGAGGGATGATATGGCAAGTACTGAAACATGGTGTGAGAGAAATAAAATGTTGATCAATGCTAGTAAAACTAAAACTATGATCATTGGCTCAAGGCAACGTTGGTCTACGCTTGGAACTAATGTACTTCCTATTGATATTAATGATATGACATTGCAGGATACATCGTGTGAAAAATTGCTGGGTGTTACAATTGACAAAGAGCTAACGTGGCACGATCATGTTGATAACGTGTGTAAGATTGTTAACAGTAAACTAGCGCTTTTGAGAAGAATTAAGCCATTTACGGATACAATTACTCGCATCTCTTTTTGTAATGGATACATTTTACCAATTTTAGCTTATTGTAGTATTTTATGGGGCACTTGTAATGTTGGTGACCTCAATATGATTTTACGTTTCCAAAAAACAGCAACAAGAGTAATTTTAGATGCTGGTTTTGAGTGCGAGTCAGACGAACTTTTCAAAACTTTAGGTTGGCAACCCTTCGACAAACGCATAAAAGCTCGAAGGTTGATCATGCTTTATAAATGTTTGAATGGATTAGTACCTCAGTATCTCCGTGATCTTGTTCTGTACACTCACAATGTCCATACGTATTGTCTTCGATCAAAAACTTTTAATCACTTATTTGTTAGTGGGGGACGAACAGAATACCACAAGAGACGTTTCACATACTTAGCTTCACATGAATGGAATGAATTGTCAATGTTGTCAATATTAAATAAATAAAATAAATAAATGTAATCGCTACGCTGATAAATGCTCTCAAGGGAACTCTGTGTGGCGAATTTAGGTGTTCACATAACAAGGTTGTACTCATCTACGCATCCCAAAATACCAACATTTTCCGGGCGCCTCTCGCGGGCGCAGTGCTTTCCCTGCCGTGTTATGTTACAGTAATAGACAAAAGAAGGCAATGGCTTGACTGACTTATCTTATCAGTCGAGATTCAGTTACGAGGTATACATCCGTTGCTTGTGTACCTTTTGTTTCTTTCGAAGCAGCTAGAACTGAAAGAAGAACGTTACCCCAGTAAACCCCCCAAACTCCGTACCTTACATAGAGTAACAGTAACGTTTCGAATGGCGATTGTTAAATTACCAAATTTTATTTGTATAGTTAAATCTTATAAACCGGTCTAAGTTTACATTCCCTTAAAAGTTAATTCCTAAAATAGTATACTTCGGAATGAAAAATTTCTAGACAAGGTGGAATTTCGTCCAAAAGAACGAAAACGTCCTGAAGTTCGCACGCTCTTCGTGCACAAAAAGAATGTGGCACGCTCCCTCCCCATCAATACACCAACAAAATTCACATTATAGCACGGAAATGGAGAAGTGAGGTCACAATTCTATTGGTCCCCCAAACAAAAAACAAAAGAAAAAAAAACTAATATCGACGATAGTCGGAAAGTCTGAGATAACAGTTAAAATTTTTCATATCTCAGTCTAGCACATTTTATGGTGTAAAAAGATGCCAAGTATGCATATAGTGCGGTTACCTGATAATTAAAAAAAATCTGAAAATCCTAAACCTTAAATTATATTTGAATTTTTGATATTTAAGTCTGGGAGTGAGGACAGTTAGAAAGTCTGACATACAAGTTGGAATTTTTCATGTCTCTGAATAGAAAGATGTTTTTCTCATTAATTGAGTAGATGCAGAAAAGGATGGGTACATGAAGCCCAGGACACCCGGGAAGTATCTTTCCCGACCATCTGGGGGTTTGTCAAGTCCAAACCTTTCGGGTATCATCCGTCGTCCCGTTTAAATAGTCCTGTAGACAGTGCAGCGCAAAAGACTTTAAATTTTGTACTCAAGCCATGTCACCACCCCAGCTGGAAACCCTGGATACGCACTTCATATGTCAAATCGATGACGTATGAGCAAAATATGCCCCAATCATTAGACCTGGCTGTGCTATGCATGATAATTTCTGTTTACATTCCGTTCATCTTCTGCCTAATAGACAAAAGTTTTTTTTTTTTCGAAATTTCGCAGAGGGCTTTGAACCACTCTTGTAAGACGTTTCCCTGGAAAGTCCCATACATGTATTTCCATTTGTCATTTATTGTTTTTCAAGTAGAAGACATGATATCCCTCTTTTAAGACTAGGTACATGCAGCCTAGAACACTTGAGAAACGCCGTTTCAACTATCTGGGGAATTTCCAAAACCCCAAATTTTCTTGTATGCGCTAAATCATCATTGTGGTCCTTCGCTTAGATAGCAATCTTGAGAAAGTAATTAGTAGCAAAACAAATTCGGACAATCCCCCCCCCCCCAAAAAAAATCCAAACCTGTCAGTTAGTCAAACATGTCCTCTCCTCACATTTCAAGTTGGATTGACGCCCCCTTTCGACTGCATGCGGGACTAATTGCGACGGACAGTCAACCAATGAAAAAATAATGTCAGAACAGACGTCTATAAATCAAATGGTTCCTTCTTATTTTCAACAGCCTGCCTGTAACTGGTGCAAAGATGTCAGCCAATTGTAGAATGACATTGCATTGACCTAGTGGTGATTTCATGTTGTAACTTTAAAGTGAAATAAACATCGACGGCTGAGGAAATTAACTTGAAACTGGGTTTTATTCCCATCATTTGGGCAACACTATAAAGGAAGACAGTAATTTCATGAATATTCATGGTGAAATTCATTTAACTGATCCCCTTTGGTTTTGTCAATGATGTGTTAATTTTTTTGTCTGATTGATATGCATTTGAAAAATCCTTTTTTCTTACATATAGCTCATTGGAGTTATGTTTACTCCACTAGCATGGTTGGTTCAACTTGTTGGGAAAGGCTGTTCGTTCAAATAAACTTTCGAAAGTGGTTAGTAGGACCTCCGAAGCACTGAGTAAGATGACTGACGGAGGGTGCATGTCCGTGTATCGCAACCTATAATACCTTCGCATCATTGAGACAAATATTATGGCAAGCAAATTGGTTGATAAGCAGCCGATACACGGATTGTCATCATACAAGTAGTAACAAGGTATTTGGAAAAGAGGTTATAGACTAAATAAATACTTGCAGAAGTCTTCGTATAAGCTTTAGTCTTGGTCAAGACATGGTGTATCATGTATCATTCAGCTACTCCAGCAATCCACGACCACATACTACGCCCACAGTACAATAAATTTATCCCCAAATCAAGAGTCCATGACTACTTTAAGAGGTCTAGGTCCAGGCTGGATTTACTTTTCACACATGCATTGTCGATCATATAACCTACCCATCATCCTTTTATCCGTATCTGACAAGATAATTTGCTTTGCAATGGCCCATTGCAGTTCTCAAGCAGTTCAGGCATGACCAAATGCAGCTGCGAAATTGACAGCAAATTTTAAAAGGTGAAGTTTGGCCAAATATTGCACCATTTGCCACGTAGACATCTTCTAATTTCTCAGTTTTTTTTTCCAAAGGGAGGAGGTTACCGCCTCCCTTTAGACCTGTCCCCAGATCGAGGATTTGTAAATTGTGAAAGGTTCTCACAATCCCCCCCCCCCCCCCTTGCCGATGATGGATCCACGCCCATGCATCGGGGAATAAATTGGAGATACTAAATCAGCCTCCATCTCAAGGTTTTATTTCTTGGACATCTGAGATCTGACTGTAAAATGTGTTTCCAGGTCGTAACAGTTGAGGGTATTTTACTTTGTTGAATGCATGATCGAACTAAGGATTCGATAGTTTATACTTACATCCATAATCAAAGAAGGATGTGCTTTCTATAAAAACATGACTTGATCGTTAATCTTCCATCTGCTCATCTATTTGAAGAAAAAAAAAAAAAACTGAAAACTAGCATCTGCGTTACCTTTATTTCCAGAAAAATCTCATTATTAGAGTGTTAACTAAAATTTAAAAATGATTTGAAACTTATATCACCTTACTTCCTATCCAATCATTGTACATCACTGATGCCACCTATCATCATTATTACAACTCTCTTTGTAGGAAGGAACATTCCTCTCACTACTGACTAAATCTCACTTTTACATGAAATCTAATTTGACTACAAAGTAGTTTTCTGTAGCTGTTTATGTGGCTAATTTGGACTACATTCATTAATTTATATATATATAAGCAGTTCATTATAAGGACAGAGAGGTATATAAGGTAAATCTGTTAGTAGATCCCATTATAGAATGTGCTATTGGAGGTAATAGTCATTTGAGAAGGTTTCGTCACCGTAGTTCCGTTGAATTTTTTTTATATTTTTCATTTATGCATCGAAAACAAACATTCCATAGTGAAATCAGTCATGAATGAGAATGTTGGTTGATGCTCAGTTTGGTAAGATATGAAGGTTATTCATTTATTTTATTAATTCCAACATTAATGCGTACATTAGAGTTATGCGGGACGCATAATCTCACCCCATTGCAAGGCCCTGTAAAAACAGTAAAACATAGAAACATCAAACAAAATTAACATAAATACCATGTGTAAATAGAAACATATCTGTAACGTGGCCAGACCATCCAACGGGTAACTGTACACCATAATTAATCTTTTATGTTTTAGACGTAATGCCAGTAAAGACCAATTCGAAGTTTTAAAAAGATTTTCCGCTTCCTGTCGTCAAAGTTTGCGCTTAAATTTTAAGCAGCAGATTTCTGTATAAGGCTGAGTCTGAGGTCATTGCTTAAATTGCTTGTCCCACGAGCTCAGCTACAATATTCCAAGATACAAAGGTAAGATGTCATCATTGCAGAACAACATGCAAGTTTTACATTATATAAATAAAGTTTGACTTATTTTAGTAGAATCCAACCTGAAGATTCCAAGATAATAATTTTATTTATTTAATAAATAAACTTTTAATTTTATAAATAATATTTAATTTTTAAAATAATATTTAAAAAATTAATAAAACTATTTCGTTGTTCTTACACCACATGCTGGTATTAGGTATTAACGATATCCTCGTTGATTCTAATATTTAAGTAATCAACAGACTTGGTCTTCAGCTGAAAGTTCGTGTCATCTGCATACATATCTGCGGAACAATGGTTAACAATTTGACCCATATCATTTATATACAAACAAATAGCAAAGAACCTAAAAGTGACCCCTGAGGTACTCCACATGTAACGGGCAGTTGAAGAAAAGAGGTTGACCCGTTAACATAGATAGCCTTGCTGATGATTTGATCAGGGATCTGTTATTAAGATGGACACAGTAAGCTTTGAAGTGAGGTTTACACCCAAAGTCACATCACCACAATCACTTCTTTACATTGTACTTGACATTTAAAAAGACTTACACCGGAAAAGGAAGTGAACTTAATGACGTACTTGTCGTCTACTTCAGGAACAGAATTTTCATTTTGAGTTTCCCTACTGCTACGTAGTCACGAAAGGAAACAATTTTTTCGGCCTTTCTACGCAAAATGACGCTAATGAAAATGCAGCATTTGGGTTGTACATCAAAACATAAAAAAGAATCTATACCTAGCCATTTCTGGAAATTCTAGGAAACTTTTCAGCTATTTGTCAGAAAAAAGAATTTGCCTGCGTAGCTCATTTGCATGCGATAACTTCTAAAAGAAATGTGCTAAAGGTAATCAATCACTTCAATTAAACAGTCGTTTTGACGGAGTTATATGCCACTTGTTCTTGAAGCGTTTGAAATGGAGAAGTATGAGTGTAAATTTGCACCAAATTGGACAATTTTACTAAACTGACAATACCTGGAAGGGTTGCGGTCATCATTCCACACAATGTGGACCCTAGACCATGGTGGTTTTCTCCAAAAAAAAAAAAAAAGGAAAAAAAAAGGAAAACAAAAGGAGAAAAAAGTGGCCAAGTAGCTATGGCCACAATGGCCTGTAAAATCAGGGTATTTTCCGATGGAAATTCTTCATATTTAGTAAAGATCACATTTTTTTTGTCTTTAAGCAATTGTTTGCAGCTGCCTAAAACTTGCATAATGTGGTCTTTTGATGTGAAATTCCTCTTCTCATGTATTCAGTTGATCCATTCAATCACATCGTGACAGCCACATTATGTTCATTACTGATTACAGCAATCAGGTTGGTCGCCGTGAATCAGATGGACGTCAACTACGCCACAAATCACAGATATCACGGTCAATTACATAATAATAGCCACACCCTTTGTTTACATACATAGTGTTAGTAAGTCTGCAAGGTACTAAGATGAACATATCATGTTGTCTATAAAAAGTTCTTTTCAAAACGTTAAAAATATGAACCAAAATTGTTTGAAATAGCTTAAATAAGTCAGAAGACATGTTCCTTGCCCGGAAATTTTCCTTTTAATTATGGTGTGGGGCATAGCTCAGAAATTTGCTATTTGCGTTTGAATGCATGACATCTGCAGATTTCTCCCTTTACCTGAAAATTGCCATGTTACTCACAAGGGCTCAAGTAGTCACTTCTTATAATTATACTATAGACTTGTAGTCCCACCCAGCTACATATCCCACATTTCCTCAGTGTGATCAGGGGTTTGAACTACCAAAATTAATGCTACATTTAAAGTGGTCATTTCCAGAATTGTTTGTATCCTCATATAGCCAGGGAAATGAAGTGTTATTAGTATTGTGTCATGTAGTATACTTGGCATTGAACTCTTTTTATAGCCAGGGAAATGAAGTGTTATTAGTATTGTGTCATGTAGTAAGTATATGGCATTGAACTCTTTTTATAGCCAGAGAAATGAAGTGTTATTAGTATTGTGCCATGTAGTAGTGTTATTAGTATTGTGCCATGTAGTATACTTGGCATTGAACTCTCTTTATAGCCAGGGAAATGAAGTGTTATTAGTATTGTGTCATGTAGTAAGTATGTGGCATTGAACTCTTTTTATAGCCAGGGAAATGAAGTGTGATTAGTATTGTGTCATGTAGTATACTTGGCATTGAACTCTTGTTATAGCCAGGGAAATGAAGTGTTATTAGTATTGTGTCATGTAGTATACTTGGCATTGAACTCTTTGTATAGCCAGAGAAATGAAGTGTGATTAGTATTGTGTCATGTAGTATACTTGGCATTGAACTCTTTTTATAGCCAGAGAAATGAGGTGTTATTAGTATTGTGTCATGTAGTATACTTGGCATTGAACTCTTTTTATAGCCAGGGAACTGAAGTGTTATTAGTATTGTGTCATGTAGTAAGTATATGGCATTGAACTCTTTTTATAGCCAGAGAAATGAAGTGTTATTAGTATTGTGCCATGTAGTAGTGTTATTAGTATTGTGCCATGTAGTATACTTGGCATTGAACTCTTTTTATAGCCAGGGAAATGAAGTGTTATTAGTATTGTGTCATGTAGTAAGAACTGTATATGGCATTGAACTCTTTTTATAGCCAGGGAAATGAAGTGTTATTAGTATTGTGTCATGTAGTATACTTGGCATTGAACTCTTGTTATAGCCAGGGAAATGAAGTGTTATTAGTATTGTGTCATGTAGTATACTTGGCATTGAACTCTTTGTATAGCCAGAGAAATGAAGTGTGATTAGTATTGTGTCATGTAGTATACTTGGCATTGAACTCTTTTTATAGCCAGAGAAATGAGGTGTTATTAGTATTGTGTCATGTAGTATACTTGGCATTGAACTCTTTTTATAGCCAGGGAACTGAAGTGTTATTAGTATTGTGTCATGTAGTAAGTATATGGCATTGAACTCTTTTTATAGCCAGGGAAATGAAGTGTGATTAGTATTGTGTCATGTAGTATACTTGGCATTGAACTCTTGTTATAGCCAGGGAAATGAAGTGTTATTAGTATTGTGTCATGTAGTATACTTGGCACTGAACTCTTTTTATAGCCAGAGAAATGAAGTGTTATTAGTATTGTGTCATGTAGTATACTTAGCATTGAACTCTTTTTATAGCCAGAGAATTGAAGTCTTATTAGTATTCTGTCATGTAGTATACTTGGCATTGAACTCTTTTTATAGCCAGAGAAATGAAGTGTGATTAGTATTGTGTCATGTAGTATACTTGGCATTGAACTCTTTTTATAGCCAGAGAAATGAAGTGTTAATAGTATTGTGTCATGTAGTATACTTGGCATTGAACTCTTGTTATAGCCAGGGAAATGAAGTGTTATTAGTATTGTGTCATGTAGTATACTTGGCATTGAACTCTTTTTATAGCCAGAGAAATGAAGTGTTATTAGTATTGTGCCATGTAGTATACTTGGCATTGAACTCTGTTTATAGTCAGAGAAATGAAGTGTGATTAGTATTCTGTCATGTAGTATACTTGGCATTGAACTCTTTTTATAGCCAGAGAAATGAAGTGTTATTAGTATTGTGTCATGTAGTATACTTGGCATTGAACTCTTTTTATAGCCAGGGGAATGAAGTGTTATTAGTATTGTGTCATGTAGTATACTTGGCATTGAACTCTTTTTATAGCCAGGGATATGAAGTGTTATTAGTATTGTGTCATGTAGTATAATTGGCATTGAACTCTGTTTATAGCCAGAGAAATGAAGTGTTATTAGTATTGTGTCATGTAGTATACTTGGCATTGAACTCTTTTTATAGCCAGGGGAATGAAGTGTTATTAGTATTGTGTCATGTAGTATACTTGGCATTGAACTTTTTTTCACCATTACATATTAAGTAATACTACTTTACAATAGGCCTGGTCTCAACCTTTTTTTATTTCAAAATTCAGAAAGAAAGAAAGGAGGAGAAAGAAAGTCCAGCTGAAGTTCTGATATGACTGACTTGTTTTATGTTATTTCCTTTTACTTATTATCAAATGTTTCCCTCAAGATGGTTGGTTTGTCATTGAAATGAAGTTGCTTATTCATTTATTGAATGGACGTTATTCTATTTATTTCAAAGGCATTTCTAAAATAGAAAGTGTTTATGATTTTCTACATTTACTTGGATTTTCCATTTAACACTGGCATGTTCACAAGTGAAAGGGGAGGGGGTAGAGAAGACAGTAGGTAAGTGTCCCCTACTAGTTATCACATTTTGGCCCAAAACCAAATCTTCTTGAAAAGGTATCTCAGCTACCTTTTGTTTGTAGGAGGGTAGCAATGATGATGGCATGCAGCAAATAACACCAGGAAGTGCCTTCTGGCCATCTCAGGAGTTTCTAAAGCCAAAATTATCTTGCATGCTCCGCACCAACCATTGAAGGGCTGGTGACATTCCACGTAGATAGTCCTGTCTGTGCTCGTGCGTGCAAAAGGGCTTCATCTTCAGGCCAGACCCCCCTGCTGAAAATTCTGCACATGCACCTGATATGTCCTATCATGTATGACAACAAGTGCCCCCCCCCCCCCCCCCATCACAAGACAATGACAGCAACCTTGCCCTCATGAAATTTCCAGACCTTACGGGTTCTAAAGGAATGAGGACAGGTAAATTACACTGATAGCCAGAGATCCCAGTATTCAAATAAGGATTTTGTACTTGAGGCTGTTTAAACAGGTTTTATTGCACATGTTTCTGGCACCAAGAAAAACAGCTTTGATATGTTCACATTAGAATCCTATGTGGATCTCTGTTTAGATTACTACCATTCTGGGTATTACTGACACAAGAGCCTTAACAAGAAAGTCAAGAGGCTTAGTGATTCCTTGCTGCTAATATGCCTGCATTAATTTTTTCCAAGTTGCAATGTAGTAATATACTATAGTAACCACAGGCTACTAGATGAAAAGCATTAATGATGTACATCATTTTCCAGTTATAAAATGTCAGTTAATAGTGGAGACCAAGAATTCTCCAGCCTGCACAGTGATAGCACAAGTACAGTACACATTCTCCAGGAACAAGAGATAAACTCTATAACAGTTGAAATGGTTGCCAATTAAATAAACTACCTGTATGTGTAAGTTCCTCCATCTGCATACAGTAACCAAGTTACAGCATACTCATCTCTTTTGCACCATAAGACTTTTCCCCATAAAAAGTCTGTGACACAACTATCCCATTTCCACTTCAGAAGACAAATGCATTTCTCGTTGTTTGATGACAGAACAAGTGCTGTATCTCAGATAATGATTCTTCTGGGAAAGACAAGGTCAAATTTTCTCCCATTTTCCACAGAGGTCATTGGTCAATCACCATTTTCAGACAAACAAATGTTGGAATAAAAAGTCAATTATGGCTTCCAAAAACTATGTGAGCATTTTTAATAGTCAAAAAATAGTAATAAATAAAAGAAGCATTATACCAAATACTGTGCTGCTGATTTGTCTACTAAATAGAAACTCAAAGGTGTATGGTGCTGAATTTTATCAACCAAATTGAGCTTTCAGACACCACTTTTCCACAACACTTCTTTCTTATGAAGGTCAGCAAATAACCATAGCCCAATTAACTCTGCAAACACAGACATATTTCATCAGAAGACAGCATAATGTCAGCTGAAGATGCATAGATGAAGTTTCATCATTATAAGTCAAAAGAGTAGTGAAATTAGTACAGCAACTATACTTTATAACTTAACTGACAGGTAAAAGTTTTCAAATTGGAACTTCCTGAATATGCAAGCATTGCCAGTCTTTGCTTGGAAGAGAGCTCAAATACCTTCTACACATAAGAAATGGAAAAGTGAAACACCAGCGAAGGTCTTAACATTTTGTACTCAAGGATATCAGATGACCTTTCGTCCACACCAAAACCAGCCCAATAATGATATTTATATACTGCATTTCAAAAGAACAATTTTAAAGTGTGGAATTATCTTCCCCTTGAAAATAGTGTGTTTACAAACTTTTCATTTTATGACTTCTGACGACCCCACATGACCTTTGACCTCCAGAAACACCCTCTTATTATTTACTTAGAAAGTCTTACATACCCTACAAGTTTAAAGTTTGTGCAATGTGCAGTTCATGAGGTACTGCACACATGTGTCATCTATAGTCTGCCTGCAGATGACCTCAGGTGACCTTTGGCATCTACCAAAATCCATACCCAGTCAAGATCTTGAAATGTCCTACCCACACACTGACTTTGGCCTGTCTTGCATATTCCCTTCAAAATATAGAGTGTTCACAAGCTTTTTACATTATGACTTCTGATGACTCCAAATGACCTTTGACCTACAAGAATACCTTCACAATCTCAGTTACTTAAAGGGCAGTACGTACCACCCAAGTTTGAAAATGATGCAACTGGTCGTCTCTGAGATACTGCAAACATAGTTTGTACACATTCTGCCTGATGGTGACCTCAGATGACATTTGACCTTCACCAAAAACAATCCCAGTCGAGATCTTCATATATTCTATCAACACACCAACTTTGATCCACCATGCACTTTCCCTTCATAAGCTAGAGTGTTCATAAGATTTTGCTCACACACATACATGCACACACACACCCTCGCGCACACCGAATCACCATCGCAAAGATTCCTTGCCCGCCTTCGGCAAGGAATCAAAAAGCACACTTGCACCCCTATCATGTCCCCACTGTATGGTAACCAAAATAAATAAGCTGATCTGTTTCTTTTTCTCTTAGATTAAAAATTAGCAGAACCAGGGACAGTGGTAAATGCACAGAGCTTCCATGTGAATGACTACAATGAATGTTGTTATGAATCCTAATTCTGGCATCAATTAAATGTCCAAAAGCTTATCTTAGGATGGGCTGACAGGCTGGAAATCAGACATAATTCTAGGATCTTTTGGATTTCTGAAATGGTTGAATTGTGTGGTAGATTTTCTGAAAACCTAATGCTAATTAAAATATTAAGAGACAGGATCACTGTATGATTTAACTGACCCTTTCAGCTGCTTTAATGTATGTGCAGTGAGGATATCAGTGCAGTGAGGATATCAGTGCATTCTTCCTGCAGGGGCTGAAACTAACATGGCACCACTCTTCACAGTTTCCATGATAACTCAAATTGTGGGAAGACTACATGGAAAGCCACCACTGACTAGTGTGGATTGCACCAGAGAATGTTTCATAAAAATATCCATTAGATGACCTGAAATCACCTTCTTAGGTTCCGCAGGTGCTCTTTCACTCTTGCAGTACCCCCTACAAAGGCTGCTGAGAGGTTTGCTCTGCCCCTCTAGCCACACCAACACTGCGTATGTGTGGTTTATTCACACAATGACATGCATACTCGACCCCTTACCCTGAAGCGTAGTTCTGGTTGTGATTCATGAATAAACACACCTATACACTGGAAATACTTGAGTTACTTTATTGAAGCTCACTGAATACATTGCAGCGTGATACATTGTATAATCCAGGCACTATGATCTAAATCAAGTCCTGACGCCATTTAATTAAAAATACAATAACAACATTTCTACAAAAACTTTCCACTAAAGAAACATTTTCATCATAGCAACTCACCATTTATCACCAATATCATACTCCCAAAAAGGAAAGGTACCACTTGAAATCAAGGTGAGCTTTTTCTGGATGGTAAGATCTATTCTCTGGTACACTGAAACCTTCCTCTTCCTGGTGCTCAAACACAATTCTTAGTGACTGAAAACTCCACAATGGAACTTATCTTTTCAGCCTAACCCAACATTTATGTCTGAGTAGTAGTGTTTTCATTGATTCCTAAAACTAGGAATCAGGTGACTTTTACACATACCCACCCTGGGCACCCGACAAAATGGTGGATTTATTGTTAACATTCGTATTTCCACAGTATTGTACGTCACTTTGTGTGGAGGAATCTTACTAGTAGACTACATTCACCTGCCTAAGCCTTCTCATGAACAGGACCACCTATTTTCCTTGAGAAAAAGAAGAAAATTCCATTTTGAGATATTTGCTGTGTATGGTAAGGTGAAATTTGAGAATCTGACACAGTGTGATCACACGGAGGTTGGGTCATTTTTCAATTTATGAAGGAATTGAGCAGTAATGTTGAATTCAGGTAATAAAATGCCATTCGGGTACCCGCGTAAACCGTGAAAACACTACTGAGTAGTATGGTTTTGCTTTCAGTCCATAATTTCTGACATTTATGGTAGATGTAAGTTACACATACATTTTTGTATCAGAAATAAAAAAAGGTTATCAACTACAGTAACACAGAACATGGTTTTTAATTTGCCTTGAGACACCTTTCCAAATTCCCTACTTGAATTGCACTAGAACTGGAAATGAGTTCCAGGCTCTCTTCAACCATGTTCTTTCTCTTTTAAACTAAAAGGCCAGCAGAGTCTGATCTCAGAGTGTGGTGAGAGACCTGTCCATGAATGTAGGAAAAAGTCAGGTATTGTTGTGCAGAAATATATACTGATGTGATTAATTTCAAAAAGGATAAATAAAGCATGCTGCAGATCAAGTAAGATGTAATGGTAAGGGTCGATGGTCCAAAGAGCACTAACTAAAAAGTCTTTTGGATATCATAAATACCCTGTGGTGGGATTTAAGTCCAGAGCACTATACATTTAATACATACTCTGATCGGAATTTTGCTTGCAGTGCTCTAAACTCTAATCTTATGATATGTTGTATAACTTCTATGTAATTTCAGCCTTGGAATGTTGTAACTGCTAATTTTGTGTTACTTATGTAGAATAATCTTGGAGCAGAAAAATCTGTTTTTAAACTTACAATGATCTGTGTTACAATGTATTGCTTTCTTGTACTTAGTTTTATGATAATCATTATAATTGGTGAATAGGAGACAATGGAAGAGACAAAACTGTAAAACTATGACTGACCTATCAATATTAAGTAATTGAACAATAGATCTCATAGTGGAACCATGCAGCACTACATGAAAAAAGATGAGGTGGAAAAGACATGCTATAATATTCCCTTTCTCTAAGTAATCCATTGATTGTTGACAATAGTGATGTCCCTTCAAAAATGTGACATCAACATTTCTCTAAGCCACATTCTTTATTCACATGAAGAAGACTGTGAGTAGATGCAACGATTTACCTTGATCCATTCAAGATCCAGCCATCCAGATACTATATTAACAGTAAAGTTTAAATTTGCAGACATCTACTAAACCATAAAATCCAGAGATGTTTGTATCCAGTTCGGAAAGCGAATCATAAATAATGTTCTTTGTTGTTGATACCAAGCAGCTCCTCTCTTGTAACCTCTGTAGGTTTCAATATCTTGATCTCTGAAAGAAAAACTCAACATTACTAATTCATGTGAATGGAATTTCTAGAGAAAGACATAGAAGTTAATCCTAATGTGCACACAACCAGAAACAATAAAGTTGATTTTATTATAGCCCTCTCTATAGATAATTATGAAACTGCTAGCAGACTCAATCAATGAATTAAGCAACAGAGATAATTTGCTAACAGTGGGTCACATCCAATCTAGATGCAAAGAATACCACTTCTTCACTGTAATTTTAATTCATACCACTTCTTTCTTCTTCACTGTAATTTCACATACATGTACATTTCACAAGTTTCTCATTTGAAGAGCAGTTGATTTGCAGACTGTTAGTTTTTGGGAAGATGTTTTTCAATCTCATCTGCTTTATATATCATAGATATACCGAAGGTTGTGTTCCGTTTTTGATTGATCCCGTTATTTCCCTATTTTCTCAATCCATTTTGATCTGGGTTTGTATAGTCAGTGACCGGACTCACATCACTCTTAAAGTGACTGTGTGTGTACCGAAAAACCAAAAAGATAAGATTATGTTTGATCTTAACTTTTTCCTTTATTTTTAAATGTACATGTGAGGTTGTACATGAACAGGACTATGTCTTTCAATGAAGGAAAAGGACAGTAATTACATCAAAAAACAGTGGGATTGGCATAAAAACAGTTAAAAAACAGAAATCACATTTGAAAATTAACAGTTCTTACTATAACCACCTACATAATGAATATGCAACAGTACAGGTCTCACTAGTGTATCAAAAACATACTACTCAGGCCGTCGCTCCTTGGTAGGTATCAGGAATTGTAGTATTTGGTGAAAAGAAACACTGTATTTACAAATAGCCTACGAACTGAACACAACCTTGCCCGTGGAGTCAGTGATCCTGAGTTGTAACTGAATATTTAATACTAGTATACTTTCCATTGGCTTGCGCAAAGAAGCACACCATTGATTTGAATGAAAACTGTCAACCACTACATTATCGTATTCTACACTTTTTGTCGTTATGTTAGAAGAATTTGAAATCATATGGCAAAATAAACCAACTGAAACCTATTTCTTTTCCCAGATTGTCTGAATGGTGTAATTAAAAGCCTTACCAAACTTTTGGAGATGAAATTTCAATGTTTTTACTTTTTGCCTATGCATGCAAATCACTTTAATCATACAGTTATTACAGTACCATTACACCATCTTTTCAGATTTCAGGACATCCACATCTAACCAACATTCACAGGCTCCTCCTCCGACACCTGTCTCTTCTCTGTCTGTGCTTTTCATTACAAAATTTGTGCACAAACCATGGAAGTAAAAGGAACTGTAACCTCCATGCACAACTGCTAAGCCATATCACAAAAATTAAGGGAGATTAAACTTTCTCTGCAGAAAATAGCATGGTATGCCTAATGCCTTCTTGCAAGATTGATTGTCCAAATTAATATATTTTCTGAATACTACATGGGCATGTGGTGAAGTAATAGGCCTGATAGTGCATCAGCTAAATACCGTTGGCATGTAACTTTAATTTTGACACCTGCCAATGAGGTTGAATTTTCTGATTCCACAAACAAACACTATTTCTGCTAAGTTCAGTGGGAAGTACAGTGCCATTGCTATGCTGTTTTTCTCTCTCTCTCTCTTTTGGTTTTGCGTTATCCTCTTCTCCACTGGGGGCAAGGGTCACTCAGTAGTTAACTGATGTCTTTGCATTGAAGGGATATCATTGAATGGAAGTTTAGCAAATTGAAAACCACTTGCCATAAAACCTACCAAAGAAGCATTAGATAGTAAATGTATGGCAAAAGCAGGATGCAGGTATTAGATTCTATTGCAGTATGCCACAGAATGGAAAAAAAAGAAGAAGAAAAAGCATAACTATACAGTAGCAGTGTTGACATTCTTAGAGTAGTTCTTTCCTAATTCATTGCTATGCTATATTCTCAAAAGCTTACCCTCTGGTGACATCAAATAACCTTTGACCCCTAAATTAAGGTACCTCTACTTAATTTTTACACTCACATGTTCACAATCAACAGTTTCCATCTCCTATCTGTCAAGAGATATTTTTGTCAACACACTTTTTCCATCCACAGTTTTAATGTAACTTGCCATCTACAGTAGTGAGGCCACAAAAGTAATACATGCAATTATCACAGCATAGTGCTTTCTTCGCATCAACAACTTCATGGCAAACCCCATCACTTACAGTTGTAACCACATACACACAAAACGGGATGAGTGACGGTAGCATTGTTGCTCTGGTTAAATTTGTGGCTATTTTTAACATGTTTAAACATAAATACATCCAATATTCCAAAATGTCATTTTTATGTCACACAACCTTTAATGACAACTTATTGCCAAAGCAATAGCTTAATTACAAACTTGATTAGTATTCCAATTGATCTCTTGAAAATAAAAGTTCACTTATGGTCAATAGAGACAGCAGTCAATGTAAGGTGATCATTGCAGATGTCAAGACTGTTAAACATTCTTCACCATGAATAATGTTACAGCATTGTCCTACACTAATCATAAGAAAAATATTGTTTTCCACTTAAGTTATACCATTTTGAAGTTCAAAGATGGGTGCTGCCATTTTTGTCCCTGTTGAATTTAAGAAAACTTCAGTTGAATTATGATGTCATGACCCCCTGTTAGTAGAAATTGAATTTTTCTTTGTTTTCATATAATTTCCATCAATACACATACACTGTACACATTTTGTGTTCAATTACTGAGGCGTATCATGCAATGATCAAATTATTAATACTTTGATATGAATCTGCAGGTATGTATATCTGTTAACATTATTTACAATAAATTGTAAAGTAAAAAAAAAAGCCTTTCAATTACAAGTGGTCAGGTAACCACATAACAATCACTTGGTATGAACTTTCAAAATTGCAATATCTTAAAGGAAGCAAAATATTTAGGTGGCATTGGTGATGGTGTTCACCATAAGGTATTCTCATGAGACAATAATAATGTCACCAGAAAGCCAAGAGGCTACGCGATTCCTTGCCATTATTATACTTGAATGTTGCTCTCCTAAGATACTGTGCCCCAGACAAATTCAGTGTGACACCCCATCTCAGTCCAAGTACTCGTCTTTTCTGTATCATATGGGAATGTTTACCTCTGAATCACGAACAGCAGGATTTTTCGCGGAATCGGTCTGTGAGCCAGCGCGCGGTCGAGGTAATCGAGTGTAAACAAATTCCAGTTATTGTTAGCAAAACGTAGATGGTGGACTGTTCCATTTTAACACAGGGGGTAATTAGGGTATGTTTCCTTGACGGCTAGTTTTATTTGGCTCCATGTATAATACAGGGAATAAAATTGGCAACATTTTTGCATACAATCAATTTGGAAAACCCATAAAATACTTATTGATTTTCAAGGTTTCAAACAACAAAATTACTAAGACACTTGTCCGACTTAACTGCCTGAGTGATATTTCACTGAAACGATTTTGCCTTACTTGACAGGCCCTATAATTACAAGTTTGTCACTATGTTGCATTCATATTGAAGTAAGGGAGTAAAATAAATGAGGAAATGCAATGTCATAATGAGCAACAGGGATCACAGTCATCAAGTTGCTGAATAAAGGCCAGCGGGGTAAATAAGAAGTAAGTGTTCTCTTTATTACGAAAGATCTCGGCAAAAACGATTAACTACTTTTATAACTGTTTTCTATTTATTTTCCTCAAACACTACACTGATTCAACAACAGAACATAAAAACTTAAAATAAAACAAGCAAAATGTAATATTACCCTTCCTTTAGTAAAATATATATCTAAAATTTCATGCAATATGACACACACTTGTTTGAAAAATACACATGTAAAAATAATTAAATACCTGAGTGTTAGCTCCTAAGTACAAAGGCATTGATGGAAAGTACTGAAGTAACTATTTTGTTTGAAAGGTAAGTAGCACACTGTTTGTTATAGTTAAATCATGATTTTAGATTTCATGAAATACATGACATGCACTTTTTGGTTGAATGCAAATATAAAACACCTGAATGCTTACTGAAATGCAAAATGGTGAGATATGGAAGTATACAAAGTCATTGGTGAACTGTGCAAGGTCTTTAGTATATATAAATGGAAATAAAAGGCTCTGATGAAAAGTACTGAAGTGACTATTATGTTGAAAGGCAAGCAACAGCTTGCTTTGTAAAATATAAAAGTTAACATTCATGAAATACCCACACCTGTTGGTTGAATACTAATGTAAACTAAATCAACCCCTTAATGCTAACTCCTAGCAAAAAGGCATGGTCTTAAGTACACATACATGGAAGTACTGTACAAAGGCTATGATGAAAAGTACTGAAGTACCTATTTTGTTTAAAAGTTAAGTAGCACACCTTTTGTTATAGATTAAAACATGATTTTAGATTTCATGGAAAATATGACGAACTTTTTGGTTGAATACAAATGTAAAACAGCTGAATATTTACTGAATAGTAGCATACATATGGAAGTATACGAAAGCATTGGTAAACTGTGCTGAACACATTTCAAGCTAAGATTTATGGGAACATGTCCTCTTGTTGTGGCCACCATGTCTACAAACATCACACTTGATTTCAAACTTTTTGCTTATTGGACAATTACATTTAAGGTGCTTGTAACCTATTCTGCTTCAACATGATTTGTCTCAGTGCTTCATTACCCTTGTGGTGTGTTGACCTAAAATACCAAGTAGTGACTTCATTCAACTTTTCAAGACCTTGCTGACTAAAGTGAGTTAAGTTACCATGCAGTCTTAGTGTTTCTCCAACATGGCATTGTAAAACATGCATGTAAGGTGTGACATCCTTCTTCAAATATACTTTTATGAATAGACTTACCCACTTTTGTGCATCACTTTCAAAGGCTTGAATTTCAGATTCTACAAAACATGTTTTTTGAAGACTTTTCATAAGTGATAGAAAGTCAGTCCATAATTTACAAATAGAGTCTAATTCAGGATGACTAGGATATTCAATGTTGAATATTTTCCAATGTTCAGGCCCAGTAAAATCTCTGGATTTATTTCTTTCGAATTGCGATCCACAAAAAAATTCCACTCAATTCCGAGTTGCTTTACAAACTTTTCAAATTCTGCCATATTTTTGCACTTTTCACTTGAATAAGTAGACCTACTATTAACATTATCTAAGAACCTCAGATACTTAAGAAGCTGAAACACCACAGATCAGCAATTCTTAAAAACATGTGAAGACTGTCCATTACAACACATTCGACAGGTATAGATGTAAATATAGGAGCATGAGAACAATTGAACTTTTTCTTCTTAGCTTTGGCCATGGCAACTATCTCATTTACAGTATGGTACAAACACCAAGATCTGGATTTATCATTGACCATTTCTTTGAGGTATCAGGTCGTTCTAAGGCAGAGCACTTGCAACACACACAAGAATAGGGGGAAGGGGGAGAACATGCATCCAATCCCATAGTTACTGTACATTCAGAAATTTCAAATCCCCTCCCAAAAAATACTTCAGATTTATTCTGTCACCATCATGCATGAAGTGGGTCAGCTGCGAACATATTTCATTGGCTAAATCTTGTAGGCATGCCTGTATACTTCTCTGGATATTTTACAATAGCAATCAAGTAAGTTCCTTGTTCACCAGAACATGAGTCTTCCCCAATGATAGAAAGAACAAAATTGAAAATATGAAGTCTCTTACCTACACATGTTCCATCCCCACTGACCTTTACTTTTAAAAGCTTTTCTTTGAGAAGTTCCACTTTTTGGGAATGTGAGGCAAATTCCTTTACTTTACGCAAAATAACATCTGACACAGACTGCCAGACTCCATCATAGCCTCTTCCTATATCTTTTACAGTGAAGAGAGCATTTAACTCTTTTTTCCGTTTCAATATAGCATATTCTTTGGGCAGGTTGTTACATCTTTGTGTCAGCTCATGATATGCTCTATGAGAAATGCTAAATTGGTCTCGTACAAACAGTATTTCATCGATAGTTAAGTAGTTGTTATCTTTGACTTTACTGTCATCAAAGAAAAGCTCCAACTCTTTTCCTGAGTCATCACAAAATTTTACACTAATGGGATGGAAATGCTTCCCTGCAACCAATGAAACAGAATCCTTGACAAAGCTCATGACATTCCTTTTCTGTCTTCTAATTTGTGAATTGCTGTAACTGTGATCTAAACTTCTTCTTACTTTTTAATAGATACTTGCTTACAAATGGCAGCCTTGATAACTTTATTGTGCTTTTCTAGTTCCTGATCTTTAACATTTAACTTTGCATAATCTTCCTCAACCTTTCGTCGTTTACAGACTTGTACTTGCAGATCAGTCCTAAGCTTACGCTTTATGGGGGTATCTGTCTTATAAAGAACTACTAATTTATACTCTTAGTGTTTCCAGTCATCAAGCAGTTTTTGGGCCTGTCTTCCACCCAATTTACGTTGCTTTTTTAACTGTTTATACATATGCCATAGTTTTTGTTTCAACACTACAATGCAATGACTGATTTCAGCCTTGGTCACATCAATTTTGTGATTATTGCAAACACTTTCAAAGACTCTGTTTGCCTGGTCTGAGGTGATTGTAAGAGAAGAGGATTCTCTCAAAGCAATGTTGTACAGGTTAAATTGGTTCAAAGAAATTTCAACCTTTACTGGATTTCCATAAACATGTGAAGGAAATATAACGATGTACAGCAGCAAGACTGCAAGATGCATACCAAATATATGATAACAAAACATTGTACTGTAGGTATTCTAATCTTGAATTTGGAAAACAAATGACATTTTCTGTTCAAGTCTACGGAAAGTTACATCCAGGAATCTGGCCAAGTCTGGGATTAAAAACATAAAATACCTTTCACACTGCTGAGGCAAGGAAGTCATGAAAGTGACAGGCATTCTGATCCTGCCTTAGAAACTTCAGAACCAACTGGTATCCACGATGTAAAAGTCTAAAACTGCTAGGATTCACACTTGCATATTCATCAAGAGGTTCCCTTTCTCAAAGATAAAAATCAACAGTTTGTAATACAACAGCACTAAAATCTCCACCGGCATTAAACACCCGATAAAACCAATCTTCGCCTAGCAAGGGCTTGAAGTCATGGTAGGAGTTGAGCCTGCAGTGTCCTGTTCTGGTTGCTGGGGGTCCACACTTCGCAATTTTGTCAAACACCGACTTCTGCATAGTAAGTGACATTTCTGTCAAACTGTCCTCTCTTCTGTGTCCATTCAATTTTTCTTTAATGGCGACCCTCATGGAATACACAAAATTGTTAAAGGGAGTATCTTCCAATACAGCCAACTGAATGGTCACAACAGTGGAAGCCAGATGTCAGTGATCCTACTTCCTTGGCCAACCAGTGTAATGCACAAGTACAAAAATTTGCCCATCACTCCCTACCTTCTGTTCTTTAATTTTCAGTTCATATAACTTCTTTGTTGACCAAGTTTCTCTTTTACCAGGTCCCTCTCTGAGAACTTCAGGTCCTTCCAATAGCTGCTTATAATTACCAATTTTTCGTCTACGAAGGTTATGGGACTTCCTGAAATAAAACAAATGAGACAAATTTTCGAGTGAATAACACATACACTAGGATTTTCAAATATTTTTTAATTTAAAATCCAGATTGATGTACAAACATTAACTTACAATATTTATATAATGTACATATAATAAGCCTACCTACGAATAAACCTGAATTTGAGAAATATTGTGACCATTCAAAATTTTTGATAGTATGGTAGCCCAATTAGTGCAAGTAGCAATATTGCAGACCTAGTATTGGAAGCCCTAAAGCAACACAAATAGCTAGGTCTATGCACAACACTGTCATAAAACCACTTCACAAAAGTAAAATTTCTATAAAATTTGCAACTGTCAGGGGTATATGTTACTCTGATTTCATGGTGGTTGATCAGGCTTGTCTACAACCTGCGTAGTTAACAATATATTCCAAATAATGTGATCAAGCGCATTGACCTGCAAGGTAAAGCTACCCTAACTGTACGTTGCTGCGTATTAAATACACTGCCTACGTGATCACAAATATAGAATGAATATAGTGCTAAATACTTTGTGAGTATAAGTTCTTTCAGAGGATCACAGTCCCCATAAGAATATTAAAATAGATTGGGAGCACCTGTGGTCTAGCCTAGGCTTAGTCCGCAAACCTAGAATTTGGGTGGCTTTAGGGCTTTGCATTACTAGGCTAGTTCACGCAACACAGTGTAAGACCTACGTGAAAACTAGGCCTAGCCTAGGCCTCATGCTGCATAATTGAGTAACATCCTGTGAAGTGTGACTACCACCAAAGTGAGTAACATTACAGTTTCAATTAGGATAAACTTGATGTAGGAACGGGAAAAAAGTAATACTTACAAACCTTCCAACAATTGCAGGACTCCCCATGGATGTAGATTTGGTACAACAAGCCATCACTGATCGAATTGAAATTAGATATTCAGTTTGTAACGTTTCTCCTCGATGTTAGTTCTCACTGCAGTAACAATTAGCACTAACAAGTCCAACATGAACAGTGCATGCATATGCAACTACTGTGTATATGTACCAGCTTCCAATTTTAACCCCTTGGCAACAGTGGTGGAGACTGTTCACCGACTTCTGACACGATGACAAATCTTTGGAAAAATTTATTTTGGGTTCTTTTTACAGAAAGCTAAATTAAATAAACGTGATGCTGTTGATAAAACAGCTTTGAAAAGAGACTATCTGATGTCAAAATTTACAACTGAGCAGTATATGGGAATGATACAAGCAAAATTTGTCGATGTCACGCCTCGTCGCTATGGGGCACACGGAAATGGTATTACCTAATCGGGTATACAGAGTTTTTAGCTTCTTTCCAATTCGATGTCAAAATGACGAGGGTTTTCTCTGTCCAATCAAACTGAATCTTACAAATGATTTGGGGAAAGATATGTAAATTTAAAACCATGTGATATTATTCGACGAATGGTGCACTTCAAGACTTATAGCACGTTTTGAATGTTGCTATGAGCCGAAAACACACTAAGATCCGTGTTTCCAATAGAACAATCCTGAAATTACCTCTTTTTTATCTGGAAATTGATGAGACTTTTTCACAAGATATGGGAATGAGACATGAAGCAGTTGAAAGAGAAATGTTTAAACCAATCAAGGGTGAATGAAATGTGTTGATTTGTTCCATATTTGGTCATGAGGGGTTCAGTTTACCAAAAACAAACCATTTTTACGTAGTCATTCACACAGTTAAGGGTGTACACTGAACGCCTATGCACTAAACATTCCCATATGTGATACCATGTGATGAGGCAAAACTGAATCATTACAACTAAATGAAAGTAATGAAAGCAGTAAGACAGGTTAAACTACTGCATATTAGCCTTTTTCTAGTTCTAGTGTTAAAGTTTGAAATCGAAATTTCACATTATTCACAGAAGTCTTCTTCCAGTGTCCTTCCAGTTTGTAATTGATTGCCGAGAATTCTGCAGCCATCACATGGTATACACTGAAATTACAGTTACAAGTTGTATCTTTGAAGTCAGTTCATTACAGCCGTCTTTCCTTTGCTGGATAGATCCAAAATATAACTACTATCTGATTATATCTTAGAGTAAAAATTCTCTCATAGGTAATCCAAATGACATGACATTTTTACAGCTTTCTGGATTTGCAGAGTCACTTGCTAGATAAAAATCCACCCTAGGATTGATAATACTGTCTCATAGACCTCAGAGGTCAATGGTCACTTATCATGCTAAAAAATTCTCTCTGTATGCAAGAAATTTTTATCTTGGAAAAGCAAATTAAACAAGAGCCCAAGGGCACTGTGGTTCCTTGCACAGATGGAGAGTATATAATGTAAATTATGAAACAAAAGGGAGCATATTGCATTATTTTGTACGATAGCCCAAATGGCCCATTTCTGACCATGAACTCTCACTTTTGCAACATAAAATCTGTAGAGAAAGAAACATACTTCATGCTTTTATAAAATTTCAGACACGGGACCCCAAACAAGACAACCATGCACCCACATGGAACCACTTCCATAGCACTAACGTGACCAACCATCATCAACAGTGTTACATAAAATCTGTGAGAGAAGTATTTTGAATGATTTCACAACAGCCTATGGGCACTATGGTTCCTTGTACTTGGAATAAACATACTTTAAATGACATGCTTGAGTCCATAAATATCAAAAAAGTCATTTCAATTAAAGGCTGTAATGCATCACCCCAGACAGTTTCAATTCTCCTAACCACCTACCTCTAGTCCCTCCCTCAGTCTGTCCTACATTCCTCCACATGTGTAATCAAAACAATGGATCCCTGTGTACGCTGTGTAATATGAGCTGCTCTGCATCTTTCGAATTTGATGGCAATCTAAGAGTACTGTAACTTAGAACCAGTTGAGAATTTTCCTTTCAGGGGGGTAAAAATATAGCTTAGGGTGATGCAATACAGCCTTTAATGCAATGAATTAAAGATGTTGATTCCTGCAATATACAGCAATATCCCATTCATTTTACAAAGCACAAACAACTGTGAATCTTTCAGTTAAAGCTCTGAAGAAGGGGTTGTGCAAATTGCAATAGGGCTTATGACATCTATGTGCCTTTAAAGTCCACCCAAGTCTGAAAGCATATGCCCTGGGGGGAACTCTTGGGATCTGGTTTCCACTGGCATGAACACCAACTGACTTATTTTCTTTCATTGTGTCCTGCCCACCTAATTGAAAGATATTTACATGAATGCTCACATTAGCACTCAAGCACAAGGACGTAAACTGATCCAGCCAAAACGTCTCATGACATGTTCTCTCCGAAGGGCACTGAGACTGCTTTCACACTTGAGAGCTGATCTTGAGGGGGCGATCAGATCCGGATCTGAACCCCTGCTTGAGATCAAGTGTAAAGGGTCTGAGTTTGCACCTTCTGTTTGTCTTCACTAAACTGTCTAATCAAGCATGCACTATCAGTTAGATGATCCCAATTAATTAGCCCACAGTTCACTTGGCAATGCCTAAGCAGCTTTGCTGCCTTTGTTACAGAACAGTCCATTGTCTTGGTGAGAATAACCTCTAGTAAGAGCAAGTGGGTTTAACCACAAGTTTCATAAATGGAGATGAGCTGGAGTGACCAGGCAGGTGGGATCAAAGCACCCTTATCTAGCCGGCTCAGTATTGTTTATATCAAAAGACCGTTGGTCGGCAGTATTTGCTAAAGAATTCTGCATCGGGCTTAACACGTAATGTGGTATGACCACCTACAGTACTTCAAACAGCACTGCTGCGTCTTAATTGGACCATGAAACTGCTTACTCAAGCAGTACTTCTATGATTTGCTGATGGGAGACTGATGGAACAAATAAAGGGGCCATAGCATAACAAGGTTTTCAGACTTTTGCCTCCACTTCTCCCAAATGACCTTTGGCCTCCACCAATAACAATAGGGCACACCTTCTCAATATGGCGAACCTACATACCAAGTTTGACTTTCATCTGACATTCCCCTATTGAGTTAGAGCATATCCAAGCAAAACAGACCTTTGCCCCAGTTCCCCCAGATAACCTCTGACCTACACCAAAAACAGTAGGGCACACCTTTTCAATATGACGAACCTACATAGTTTGACTTTCATCTGACTTTCCCCTATTGAGTTAGAGCGTACCCAAGCAAAACAGACCTTTGTCCCAGTTCCCCCAGATAACCTTTGACCTCCACCAAAAACAATACGGCACAACTTCTCAATATGGCAAACCTACATACCAAGTTTGACTTTCATCTGACTTTCCCCTATTGAGTTAGAGCGTACCTAAGCAAGTGTCACAGATGCACACACACACACACTCATCTGCAATAACACAAGCACACACACGCACCCCCACCCACCCATCTACCCACCCACGCACCCACCTACCCACCCATGCACCCACCTACCCACCCACGCACCCACCTACCCACCCACGCACCCACCTACCCACCCACGCACCCACCTACCCACCCATGCACACACACACCCTCACACATGCCAAGTTGACTGCATAGGTTCCTTTGCTGACACAAGGAACCAAAATCCAATTGCTTAACTTTTGGGAATTTTGTACTTTTTTGTGCACTGCAGTAAAAGTCACAGAATTCACATTTAAAGACCAAAAACACTAAAGGAATTTTATTAAAATGAAAATGGTCAAATGACCTTTGACCTCCAGCAAAAACATTAAGAATCATTTAATCAGTAAGACCAACCCATGCACCAAGTATGAGATCAGTCACGGTTATCCTTCTTAAGATATTGTATCAACAAAGTTTAACAGTTTGGCCCCTGGTGACCTCAAATGAGCTTTGACTGCCACCAAAAACAATAGGGTTATCTATTCAGTGTGAACAACCAACCTACCAAGTAGATCAGCCACGGTTACCCATCCTGAGATATGGTGTAAACAAGGTTTTCACAGTTTCACCTAAGGTGACCTCAAATGACCTTTGACCTCCACCAAAAACAAAAGGATTCTTCTACTCAGTATATACAATCTACACATCAAGTATGACATCAGTCAAGGTTAGATTCCTGGAGATATTGTGTTTACAGTTTGATCTCTGGTGACCTCAAGTGACCTTTGACCTCGACCAAAAACAATAGAGATCATCTGCTCCATATGAACAACCTACCCACGAAGTATGACATCAGTCACAGTTACCCTTCTGGAGATACTGTATTTCCAAGGTTTTTACAGTTTAACATCTGGTGACCTCAAATGACCTTTGACCTCAACAAAAACAACAGGGATCATCTACTCAATATGACCAACCCACACACCAAGTATGATATCAGTCACAGTTACCCTTCTAGAGATACTGTGTTTACAAGGTTTTCACATTTTGAACTCTGGTGACCTCAAATGACCTTTGACCTCTACCAAAAACAATAGGGATTATCCACTCAGTATGACCAACCCACATACCAAATATGAGATCAGTCATGGTTACACTTCTTGAGATATCGTGTTTACAAGCAAGGCATCACATAGACACGCACATACGCACACATACACACATCACCATGGCATAGATTGCTTAACTGCCTTCGGCGAGGAATCAAAAGGAGAGACAAAATGTTGTCGAATCTAGGTTGAAATCAACATAGCTTGTGTACAATACCAGTCTGCAAAAAGGAATGGCCAGTTCAAATAAACGGGGTTTGGATAAACAGGATTTTACTGTAGTTTATAATAGTGTACTAAGAAGTGACTTACCATAACGTATTGGGTAGTTATGTTGTGATAGTGCACTGTATAGTTTCTTACAGTGATGCACTGGGTTTTTACTTACGATGATGATCTGGGAGGTTGCTTACGATAATGTACTTGGTAGCTACTTACAATAATGTACTGGGTAGTTATTTGCAATAATGTACTAGGTTGTTACTTACGACAATGAACTGGGTAGTTCTGTGGCTGGTATAGAGTCCACCAAAGATTTAAATGTTTTGAAGAGAGCAGCACTGCTTACAAGACATCTGTAATACAATGGACAATCTTTTGAGTAACACAAAGTACCAAAGCCAAAAAAACTGGAAAATTTGCTTGAGTGAAGTGAAACCCAGCTGCACTATACATTGATATATAATACTAAACAACAGAAACAAGCAGATACATACTGCCATATATGAACTTTGGAAACAACACTTTTCGAAATTTCAATTAGTTTGGCAGTCTGCATAACACACATGCATCAACAATTTCCCACAACACTATATCAAAAGCATTGTCCCAAAATTGCTGTTTTTGACAATCATATGAAACATTTCTATACAATTCCTGAAAATCAGAATTTACCACAGGGAATATGTGCTCACTGTGTGACATTATAACTGAAAAAAAAAACTGACCTGCAAATCTCTGTGTATGGATTTATACACACACAAGTACAATTAATATTATTGCACTTGTGTTTATTTCATTATTGGATACTGAATACACTGAAGTTAAAATAATGATTAAAAGATTGCAAAATGAAAAAAAATGATAGTTCAAACAACCTAAAAACACAAACTCATGAAATGAAAAAAATGTAACTCAGCTGGGAGCAGTGTTGGCATAACAGCTTCATTTCTAAAATTAATGTAGAAAATAGAAGAATCATGTTTTGATTTGAGGGCTCATGAGAGGAAATGTAGCAGATCAAAACTAGGCTCAAAATCATGCAATATTTGTCACATGAAGTTTGGTATTAAAGTCTACACAAACCACCCTTTAGGAATTCAAAGTCAAATTGTCTACATGGTCCCCAATGTGACTCTGAATGCCTCCACATGTCTAAGAGGTTGACTGGAGTAGCAGGCATAATAGCTATAGAAACTTACCCTCCACATGTCTAAGAGGATGACTGGAGTAGTAGGCATAATAGCTATAGAAACTTACTCATTTAAAAAAAAAATCAAATGCAAAATGAATTACACCACAAAAGTCCAAATGTGACATTTTTAAAATTAGTCAAGATGTTGCTTGCTTTGTTTATCCAAAGGGAAGCATGAAAACTAGGTGATCCATTAGGTCTAGTAGGAACAGTATAAATGAATGACTCTTGGTACAGACAAGAATGTGCATACACTTTCCACACACAACTACATTGCATCATTACAAGGGCACCAAATGCTTGAATTGTGCTGTATACCACAACAATTCATGATGGACAACTTAAAATGTGTGCCAATGATGTTCAGTTTTCCATTGGATGTGACTGTTATATATTAAAAGAAAAGGTTAGACAACATCAAAAATATTTTCATAAAATTCATAGTAATATGAAAAGTGTATCAATAACCCTCCAACCTACTCTTAATCTTCGTGCATAGATATGGATTGTTTGATATTAGAATAGGCCAACAAGGCCTATGACTCAGAAGCTTGCACGGAAACAACAGCAAACAAAGCCACTGTGTGAGTTTAGTTCATTGTGACCTGAATATGAATTATTCATGAGGCTGTTGTAAACATTGTTAATCAAGAAGTTTTACAATTTCAATATTCAAGTGGACCAAATGGTGTTGCTTTTATGGGAAAATGCCTTGCATGATCGTTACTAAATGTTTTTCACTTTGAGACAGGGGTTTCCGGAATATTTTTTTTTTAATTTAGCCTGGCTCACTCTCAGTCACACATTGCAAACATATTATCAGAAAAATTTCAAACATGCTGTCTAACCAGTCAGGTGTGATCAAGTTGCTTGACTGGCATCAATTTCTGCAGTAAATGGAGTTGCAATACAATGGAATTAGCTCTAATGTTGTAAATTACATTAATTTGACAGTGTTTACAACATCTAAATTGCAATAGATTCTTGCATTTTGGTATTAAATGAAGTACATCAACAAATCACATGTATGCAAACAGTTTCAATTCATGAGATATTGCTACAACAAATTATTCACAGTTTGACCTCTAGTGTCCTAAAAATGAACTGTGCCCTTTACGAAAAATGCCAGTATTCTAGCATTCTACATTACATGTTAAGCCCGAAGCTGACTTCTCTAGCAAATACCGCCGACCAACGGTCTTTTGATGTAAACAATACTGAGCCTGCTAGATAAGGATGCTTTGATCCCACCTGCCTGGTCACTCCAGATCATCTCCATTCTAGAAAATTTGTGGTTAAACCCAATTGCTCTTACTAGAGGTTGTTCTCACCGAGACAATGGATTGTTCTGTAACAAACAGAAGCAGCAAAGCTGCTTACACATTGCCAAGTGAACTGTGGGCTGATTAATTGGGATCATCTAACTGATAGCGCATGCTCGACTAGATGGTTTAGTGAAGACAAGCAGACGGTGCAAACTCAGTGCCCTTCGGAGAGAACATATCATGATGTGGTTCATAAACACAGGATATATGAGATCACCCTAAGCTTGAATTCTTGAGATACTGTGTTTTCAACGTAGCATTCTTGTTCTTAATCTACTGCCGTTGATTAACATACCCACCTATGAGGTTAGTCAAAGCTGGCATTCTCTAAATATTGTGTTTTCAAGATTTGCACATTTGACCTCTGCTGGCCACAAATGACCTTTGACCATAACCGAAAACCATAGGCTTCTTGCACTCAATGCATTACATACTGTAGTACCTCTGATGAGATACTGTGTTAACAATGTTTTAACTGCAGGTTACATACATACCCATTGAAGCCCTTGTACATACTGTACCACTAAGTATGAGATCCCTCATAATAGTTATCACTGTTTGAGTTGTTGAGCAAAGCATCACATACACACACACAAATATCAATACACATACACAAAAAACATCTTCATTGCATTGATTTCTTTTTTTCCCTTTGCTTTCAGCAAGAAGCAACAACAGGGCAGAAACAAAAAGAAAAGGAGCGAACAGTTGGCTGAAATCAATCACATGAAGGTTTTGATAAGCTCTCAAATCAAGGCAAAAGTTCCAGAGTTTTAGCACTGAAGAGTCAAATACAAGGGGAGGGGGTGGTGGAATGAAAAGAAGGAGTAGTGACTTTGGTGGTTTGAGCTCAATTGTAAAGGTTGTGTAGGGCAACAAACACAACAAAATGAAGGTGCATATGTTGTAAGACAGGTATGGGAGGACACACCAAGCTTGACATGTTCATATTTTTACTTTTCCTTAATTACAAGTAATTTCCAGATGGTGACTTACTGAGACTTAGATTTGTTCCAATCTTTAGATGTCACTCCAAGCTTTTTACCATTCACAGAAACTTCCAAAGGATTATGAGACACTGAACACCAGATAATAGCTGTAAGAGATAGTGAATGTTAGGTAGAATTGTTTCACACTACTACAGTTAGTGTTAATGAGACATAATTTCCATGTAGAAGAATATAAGCTGGAAATTCAGAGACTTTGCATAATATTCTCCATTATAGTGGGTCAATTATCAGTGATCATTACAGGAACTGAGCTAAAAAATTGCAGAAGCTAAGTTTTTTTTAATAAATATCAACTCACAAATTGAGAGAAAAATTCAAAGTCACTTGATTTATTATTTACATACAAAATCACTGACAAATCAAACTTTTGTGATTTTGCTTCTCCTTGTTGGATATCACAACTTGTTGGTTCGATTTCTGGACAAATGAGGGCACCCAAAGTCAGCATTTTTATGAACACAGGATGATGTGTCCAGTGCATAGTCTTTACCTAAGGATGCAAATTCTTTCAACTGTTTTCATCAGAGGGACACAACTTTTCTTACCAATAATAAATACTTTAAAACCATACTGAGAGTGTTGTAGTCTTTTGCTTGATATGCTTTGGAATTTCCCAAAGTTATAGAGTCAAGCTAAGTTCTGATATTTGTTCTCTCCAAAATTTATAGTCAAGATCACTGATACAGAATCTGCCCAGTCATAAAACAATGTGCTACAGTTACGAAGAAAAACCTACCCAAACTCACCACTAGCAGCAATACCACTATACAGCACTTTGTCTGTTTTTTTTTTTTTTTTAAGGAGTCAAAATGAATTCTGATGATTTCATTGGCTGATATTCAGCTGTCTAAGAACACACTTGTATTTTTTCTTTCCAGCACCAAAGCATAAAGTTTGGAAGAAGATATTTGTGTAAGCTCTGCATTAAAGCAGTGAGTAGATGCAAATGCTTGCTTATTTTCTTCATTTTTTTTTTTTTGAAGTAGTTGGGGATAGATTGTGGAAAGATGCTTGGAAATAAGAGGTTAAGTCTGGATGTAAACTAATGCTTTTCATTTTGTGTACAGAACTATGTAGTTAGAATAGAAGCACTACTCATGTATAATAGGCATTACACATGGGTAGGCATGTCCTTCGATGACCATGCGTGGAATGCAAGTGTTTTTTTGTAGGACACAAAAGATTTTCAGTGATTGAGCTCTAGTGACCTTATATAACCTTTGACCTACAACAAAAAACAATTTTATTCTTCCAAATATGAACAACCCACATGATAGGTAAGAGAAGTATCCATCATTCCTACCTTGAAATACTTGCATCAACAAGATTTTCAGCATACTACTTTTGGTGACCTCAGATGACCTTTGAAACACACCAAAAACCATAGGCCTCTTCTACTTAATGTAATCAATTCACAAAGTAAATATCATAAGTATCCACGATTCCTACCGTGAGATATTGTGTTAACAAGATTTTTAGTATTTGACCTCTGGTGACCTTAGATAACCTTTGAAATACTCTTAAAACAATAACTTGTATCTTCTCAGTATGACCAACACCCATACTACATAGAAGAAGTATCCAGTATTCCTATCCTGAGATATTGTTTTCACTAGAATTTCAGTGTTTTACCTACAGTGTGATCTCAAATGACCTTTGACCTCCACCAGACCAACAGGGTTCTTCCTCTCAATATAAATGACCCACATCTAAGTATGAGAAGTATCCATCATGTCTATCTTGAGATAATGTGTTCACAAGATTTTCTATTTTTGACCTCTGGTGACCCTCAGATGACCTTTGACCTCCACCAAAAACACTTGGGTTCTTCCTCTTAAAATGGGGCATGTATCTACCAAGTTTGAGAACTGCCAGAGTTTCCATTCTTGAGATAACAAGATCAAACACGCAGAAGCCCACTTTCAACCTTTCAAGGTAGAGCTTTTGCAGGGGGTGAGGTTTTTTGGGGGGCAGTCACTACTACAGGGGGCAGTAATTTTCACTTGAAAGGTGGGCAATCCCTGTTTAACTCCGGTAGAGAACACTAGTTACCAATGTTGTGTCAGTTAATTGGGGCTGGCCATTTAAAGGAAGCAATTTTCTTAGGTTTCATTAGAACTTGTGTAAAAAGAATAATAACTGAGAAAGCCAAAAGGCTTTGTGATTAACTTGCAACATGGTTATATTATAACAAACGTGAATTACCCACATGACAAGTATGAGATCAACTACAGTTATTGTTCTGAAACACACCACATTAGTAAGTCTTTTTACCCCAAATGACCTATTTTTGGTGACCTCAATGACATTTGACTTCCACCAAAAGCGATAGGGATCACCTACCCAGTATGGCCAACCCACATATCAAGTATGACATCAGTCATCATCACCCTTCTAGAGATATGTGTTTGCAAGGTTTTCAGTTTGACCTCAGGTGACCTCAAACGACATTTGATCTACACCAAAAACAAAAGGATTCTTCTACTCAGTATATACAATCCACACATCAAGAATGACATCAGTCAAGGTTAGATTCCTGGAGATATTGTGTTTACAGTTTGATCTCTGGTGACCTCAAGTGACCTTTGACCTCAGCCAAAAACAATAGGGATCATCTACTCAAGTATGACCAACCTACACACAAAGTATGACATCAGTTACAGTTACCCTTCTGGAGGTATTGTGTTTACAAGGTTTTTATAGTTTGACCTGTGGTGACCTCAAATGATCTTTGACCTCGACAAAAACAACAGGGACCTTCTGCTCATTACCAACCCACACACCAAGTATTACATCAGTCATGGTTACCCTTTTGGAGATACTGTGTTTACAAGGTTTTTACAGTTTGACTTCTGGTGACCTCAAATGACCTTTGACATCCACCAAACTACAAAGAAGTGTCCTACTCACTATACACAATCCACACAACAAGTATGACATCAGCCACAGTTACACTTCTGGAGATATTGTGTCTACAATGTTTTCACAGTTTGACATCTGGTGACCTCAAATGACCTGTGATCTCAACCAAAAACAATAGGGATCATCTACTCAATATGACCAATAAACACACTAAGTATGACATCAGTCACAGTTACCGTTCTTGAGATATCGTGTTTACAAGGTTTTTGCATTTTGACCTCTGGTGACCTCAAATGACCTTTGACCTCCACCAAAAACAATAGGGATCATCTACTCCGTATGACCAACCCACACACCAAGTATGTGATCAATCATGGTTACACTTCTTGAGATATCGTGTTTACGAGCAAAGCGTCACATACACATGGACGCACACACACGCACACCCCCAACATCACCATCGCATAGATTCTGACAAGAAGGACATTTTCTGGTTGGCATTTCTAGTATGCATTTTCTAGAGCACTGTTCCCTTGGTTGGTGTGAGTTAAGAGTGTCCATATAAACATAATGGTAACTTAAGAGAAAATTGGATAACGATAGGTCATTCCTGATAGTTTATCCTATATTAATTATGGTGGTCATGTTTAAGGACTTATTAACATCTTGAATTTATTGAATGACCAACTTGGTCTATCCCCTGAAAGTGATGTTTACTGATGAGTCAGGGACAAACTTAAATGATACTTATAGTGCAAACTCATTGATACTTTGTCTATGCATGTAAGGAATGTACTGTTCAACCTTGCATCACTGAATGTTGTAAAACATGGTAAAAAATGTACCTGACCCACATGGTGATAGTTTGCCTCTGCTAGGATCATGCCTCTTTGTAACTTCATGTCTTGAATCTTTAAAACAAAGCTGACTATTGTAGATGCAAGGATGTTTTGGTGGTAGCATTGATTTATCATCAAGCCTTGCAATGACAGCTCTCTCCATGGCAATTTGGTTGTAAGGACAGCTGAACAACAAACAACAGCAAATGCATATAATGTCAAACGACTGTAACTTATCAATGAGTCATCCTGCTGTCCTGCAGTACAAGTGCCAGGGCTAAACATGTGGACAGGTAAAATAGTGATTTCACTGAAACTTATGAAATGGAATCTCATCAAACATACGTAAATGTCACTGGAATTAGGTTGCTTTTCAAAACAATTTAACAATGAAGTGCTCTATCATGTGACCTACCTTCTGAGGATACTACAAAAGAACATTGGCCAAAAAAGAGAGAAAAGCAAAATTGATGGGGGGGGGGGGATGGGAAACTTGTATCTCGGTTTGGAAAAAAATGTCAAATTCCATAAAAACAAATGTGAAGATTGAATTGTTCTCTAGTTTTATTAAAAAAAAAAAATTAACATCCTCCTCACCTGAACCCTTACCATCCTCCTTCCACATACACACAAGCATATGCACACACAACAGTTTGCAAACAAAACCAGTTTGCAAGGATGCACTTTGGTGTTGATGATACAATCTGGCACCTCACAGTCATTAAAAATATAATCAAAAGGAACTAGGTTATAAGAACATTACACTGACATTACACATATCAAATAGTCTGTTGATACTCCCTTCATTAAGTATAATTTAATGTAAGCAAGACAAGTTGTCTAGTATGTTTTCTCAGCTGAATACCTTGTTATGATGCATAATAACTCCAATTAATGCAAAATGGATTCATGATTTTCAACAACAGTTTCTGATAATCTTCTAGACAAACCAGAAATTTCATTTGCAAGGTTTTCAGTCAAATCTAGACTGACATCAAATGACCTAAACACAAAAGCAATATCAACATAATGCATATGAGATCAGACCAGATATGCAATCCTGGGACATTGTGGTTACAGTGTTTTCACAGTTTCACCTCTGCTTAACTCAAACAACCCTTCATCTTCAACATAAACAATGCTCTGCTTGTACTCAATAAGGTTCAAATGTACAGCCTAACTATGAGAACAGTCCAAGTTTCCACTTCTAAGATATCGTATTAATAAAAAAGCATCACAAATACACACATAGGCCATTATAATTACAGAGCTTGTAAGTATCATGAAATTCAATAGTGGTGGATACAGTGAAGTTGTGATTTAATGACGTTCTACACGAATGGATTCAGGCTGCTTAATAAAGTATCACGACTTGACTTAAACTGCATAAGATTTGCAGGATCATACAGTGGACATAGGTATTCAATGAAGTAACGCAACACATTTTTAACAAAATCAAGCAGTTCTGCCTTTCATGTTACTATCAATAAAAATGGACACATTGAACTTACTCTGATATAATAATTGATGAGAGTCTGATGGGTTCAACTAGGAAGTGAGAGAGCAATGCTCCTTGGCATCCAAGAGCTATCCAACGCATTAATTTATCACTGCAAGACATAGAAAGGGAGGAGTCTCCTCTACCGGGCTTTGTGCGTAATACTCCAGTCACGTGGTAACCTGGACCTGCTAACTTTGGATCTTGCTTTTCCCCAGACACACACTTTGCTCCAGTTCTACAAATATCTTCGGCACAGGTCTGACTGTTCAAAATGTCTGTTTGATTACTGTTTGATTGTAATGATTCAGTAGTGATCTGCTTTTTCTTCTTGGTGTTAAGATTTTGTCTTGTGTCTACTGCTACACTACTTTTACTATCCTGTGGCAAAACTGGCATACTAAGTTCACAATTATCCAAAACTGTGTCATGTGGTCTATAGCAATCTGAAAATTCTTTCCCAGTCTTTTGTTTCTTGTTCAAACCTTCACTGAACTGTTTCTGGTTGGCTAATTGGTCACCTGTTCGTGATATACTCTTAGGAAATATTGATGCATCTCCACCTAAAAAAATGATAACACAAATATGATTAAAATAGCCACACTGAAATAAATGTATTTTGTACAGCAAAAAGATGTAAGATGGTAAAAAAATGTCAAGTGAGCAAACTGCTGAGTTGCTGAGTAAGGCAATTTCTTGACAAATTTATTTTAAAATGTTTTGGTTTCTGAAGACAAGATATATGCACTAGACAAATTCCAGGCCTCTATTCATATTTGAAATTTGCATGTAGAAAACAACGCACACACACATACTAATGCCTCGTTTCCTAAATTAAAAAACATTTCAAGTAGGAGGTGCTGTTTGGAAAAACAGTCTCTGTCATGAATTTTCCATTATTTTCTTCCCTTTAATGACAATCTGGAAATAACATATACTGTACTGCAGGCAACGTTTCTATAAGGAAAAATTTCATAAATAAGAGTGATAATTACGGTGCGAAGAAAAGTGTTATATTTTTTTGGCTAAAAGGTTAGTGGAACTGGACCCCATTGTAAATGTGCAGCACTTCTGTGCGAATACCCACAATGAAACGCCTATGTAAATGAATTTCTTTTTGACATTAGACAACAATTAAACATAAAGACTATGGTAAGGTAATTTTCATGGCGCTTTATAACTATATAAGAAACAAAGTCAGTCACGGCTAGAAAAAAAACAGCAAAACGAGAAGCTCATTGCCAGGAAATCCTACCCACTTGCGGAAAATTTGCTCAAACGACTATTGAAATGGGTATCACACTGATAGTTCCTTGTCAGCTATCATTCTGGTCAATGAAACGCACTCCTCACTCCTCAACTCCCCAGCTAGGGCCACCATTTTTTAGGCCCCCGTTTTAAAATCCCCAAAACTTCTTGGTTTGGGAATTCGCTAGCAACGTACTCACCTCATATAACTTATGCATTACGATATTGACCATGGTCTAGCATCTGGCAATTTTGTGTGAGTGTGTGTGCATGTATCTGGCCACCGCCCTTCTGTAATTCTTAGGCTGAAGGAGCCTAAGATCACAGCGAAGTGACGATCGATAGATAGAGTGGTAGAAGAAGGGACATGAACAGGTGCTTACCTAGCCCTCCATTGGGGTGAAGATCAACCATCTGCGTAGTCGCAATCCAGAGTCTCCCAAAGGCAAGCCACAGGTGTCGCGCCAGAAACGAGGAAGGCGCAGGTGGAAAAGAGCGTGTAACGAGACCGTGGCATACCTAACTCTCCTAAGGACGCATCCCTTGAATCAGGAAGCGGGGAGGTGGGCGGGTCGTTATATGAGGTGAGTACGTCGCTAGTGAATTCCCAAATCAAGAAATTTTGGGGAATTTACAGCGAGTACTCCCTCACCTCATAAAACCTATGCATTGCTGACACAGAGGTGTTAAACGTGGATTAGGATCTCGTTGAACGGGGCCACAGAACGGCACGGGCGAAGGTCTCATTGGTCGTTGGCGTATTCATGACGTAACACGAGATGAAGGAGGACGGTGTTTTCCACGCAGCTGTGGCGAGTATGTCCTGCAAGGGTACTTTGCGGAACCAAGCCGCTGACGTCGCGTGCCCCGCACTTCGTGAGCCCGGACGCGCTCGGACGGATCAACATGAGGCCAGATCAATGCCAAAATCCAGCATGATAGTGTCTCTTTTGAGGCTTGAGTGAACGGGCGTCGCAGTAGAATGAAGAGCCAGTCAGAAATGCGGACACTCTTTGCCTGCTCTATGTACCACTTGAGCGCTCGGACTGGGCAGCGCAGCCTATCCTCCGCTACCAAGGAAGCGCTGCTGAGCTTTGGCAACCTGATTTCTCCCAGGCAAACTGACAATGTTTGGGTTTTCGCCAGAAAGTGTGGATGTGGGAGGAGATGCACCCCTGAAGGATCGAAGGGTGTAAAGTCCGCTTGGAGGTCCAACGGGGCACTATGGAGTGGTTCAAATGGCGGCTTTGCCAATTTATCAAGGACCACGTTGATGGACCAAAAGGGGTCCAGACACTGCGATGGAGGGCATCCATGAAACTTGCCCCATAGAAACTGACGTAGGGCGGCACTGGTGCCCACCATAGAACTGTCGGTGAAACCGCAATGCAAAGTTGCTATGGCCGAGCGATAATTTTGAATGGTGCTTATCTGCTTCCCTTCCCGGAAGAGGAGGCAGAAAAAGCTGGCCAGGTCTGGGGTGAACAGTTCCACGGGATCGAGAGCGTTTTCAGATGCCCACGAGTAGTAGCACTCCAGATGCGAATTGTAAGTCTTAACCGTGGAGGAAAGCCTTGCTGTCGCAGCTATGTCTGCAGCCTCCGCTGAAAAGCCCCCCACTTGGAAGGATGTCCTGACAGAGGCTACGCAGCTAGCCAAAGGAATGTCAGGTCCGGGTGGCACAGAGTGCCGCTCTACTGAGAAGGTCAGGAACAGGTGGGAGCAGAAAGGGAAGGTCACACAGAAGCGGCTGCTGACACTGGGCGATGCTGCTGACACGAAGCGACTTGGCCAAAACTGGGCGACGAGCAAGATATCCGCCGGCGTGGTCTGCAGACGGTGCAGAACCGTGTGAATCAGAGCGAATGGAGAAAACGTGTACATGGAGAGGTTCGTCCACGGGAAGGAGAGGATGTCCACCTTCCATGCTGCGGATGCCGGGTATCCTGACACAAAGGTGGGAGGACGCGTGCGTCCGCCGAAGACACGAACACGTCTACAGAAACCTGTCCGTAAAGGTTGAAGAAATGGTCCACCCAACGATGCGCTAAGGTCCAACCCCCGTGATTGTAGGTCCCTCGAGAAAGCGCGTCCGCCACTATATTCTGCTGGCCCACGAGGTGTGCCTCCTGCAGCCTGATTCGCATGATTCTCCCTAGGTGGGACATGTGTTTGTCCCCCTCTCTAAGCGCTTTGAGACATTCCACTTCTTCGTGAAGCTTCGCATCAAACTCCCAGCTGCAGAGATCGTTCCCAAAGATGGGAAGCTCACGAAACGCTTCTATGGCCATGCATGAGGACCAGTCCAACGAATCCAGGACTTCGGTAGCGCTGTGTCACTGTAGTCTTGACCAAAATCCATGCGAACTGGTCAAAGATGCTCCTCGCTAATGGGCCCAAGAGGGCGATCAACGCGCCTGTATCCAGGGGTGAAATGCCACCATTTGGGCTTGTGAAAACGACCTGATTAAGGAGTTCCGCAAAAGGAGGAAGGCTGAAGCGTATTTCATGCCCGCACACGATGCCCGGTTCACGTCCATCGTACATCGCCGACTCCAGCAGGGAAAAGTTATTCTCCCCAACTCTGTCACGAGCATCACTCAGATGAGGAGTCCAGGGTGTTCCAGCGGCGTCGGCTGTGAAGAGGATGGCTGTCCAGAAGCAGACTTTTTTTGCGAGCCTTCTGGGCAGCCTTGCCCCGCTGTTCCGCTTGCTTACGGAGCCACTCAGGGTTAGTAGCCCAGCGCTCAGCAGACCACGCACGGCAAACGACACAGGGCAAGCCTTCCTCGCACGGACGACACCTGGGACACTGTCTGTGGAAATCCACGGACTAAACCATTTGCAGGATGAACGTACATCCTGCGTTCTCTCCATACCTGAAGAAGTTAAGGGAAACAATTGCAAAATATATGAGAGTCCGAGCGGAGAACCTGTCCCCGGTCGGGACTGCTCACCAAAACACATTACGCGCCTGAAACTCGTGCAAAGGAACAAATCCCCATGACAAGCTTCTTGGCCCAAACAACTAAAATACACAGATATGGCAGGGAAAAGTCCCCCTTCTGTGTTACACAATACACACAAGATACACACGAGGCGGCTATAAATACATGTAACACTTTTACATATATAACAATGAACAACGTAATGTAACCACAATAGTCTGAGGGTCTGAGGCCTAGCCCAAACACAACACACACATGTCAAGAAAACTTGAGAAAAACTTTACTGGCAGACCAATAGGCTGGCAATTATGGAAGGGCAGTGGCCAGATACACACACACACAACCACACACAAAATTGCCAGATGCTAGCCCATGGTCAATACAGTAATGCATAGGTTATATGAGGTGAGGGACTATGCGCTGTGAATTTGCTTCACTTACATATTGAATAATTATAATCACACTGGAAATAATTGTAAGCTTGTCGGGAAATTTTGGTGCTTTTCAGCCATTTAGTCAGTCTTTTAGTGCACTTTTGAAATCACAAAAATAAAAGCACATCCTGCTTTAAACTCACAAATGCCCAATATAACCAAAAAGATCCCATTAAGAATGACTCTTGCATTATGTACAGTAGGAGAATAATTTTGCACACGTATGGAGTTCGAAATTTTCTACCATTATTAACCATACGTACTTAACGATTACCAACCATTTGACCTAAACTTCCTTAGATGCTGTATCCCCCTAAGTTGCATCCAAATGAATCCATCACACAATCACAGCAAAAGCACTGGTTGTGAAAGCAGTTAACAGACATGTCAGTAAAGGGGTAGATAGACAAATGGAATATTTTGCATACTACACAGATTTAACAGCATTCATTTAAGAATTAATTGTGGTGTGGCAGTGCAATATTAAACTTCACTCATTTATTTTTAACTAATATAAGAATGCAATACTGGGACATAAAAATACATTAATTTGGTTGGATTAAACGTGAATGTGCCCATTAATTTCTGACTCAAGGTAACTTTGTGACAAGTGTGCCAGATGTAAATATGTCCAGTAACCATAATTGTCTAAGTTATACTTTTACAGTTACAGGACACCAAACTACACAAAAACAAGTATGATCAGATACAAATTCAATGATGTGTTATAATTTGTCTTGGTAACTATTAAATGTAACATTCTAGAGCAACTATTATAGAGAACATCACTCAGTCATCTCACAATCATGTTGCTTGACATGTTAATATGTCTGAATACATCTAGCAAAACATTGCAGCATTGAATAGAGAATCACATTCATGGTTTTGCTTTTACTCCAATGTCCCACTTTTGTGTCACAATATTGTGTCCTTACATGCTTTTCTATGTACCCTTATGGTTTTGGGTTTGAACATGATATATGCTTCTCTACATTCCATACTAAATGGGCATTAACACTTTTCTTTTGCGATAGCATCGGTTTGCTTTCAGGTGCTGGCATATGGTAGAAGACCACCAAAACACATCTGCCAGAACAATAGTGACACCTTCATAAAATATGCCTACAATTAATTCACAATAATCACCAAAATTGTATATTTTGGTCAGGAATGGGTTTTTTTATGCACAGAAGCTCACTTTTTCATCGCAATAATTTGCATTGAAAGGCTCATATTGCATGAAGTATGTCAGTAAAGTAAATGCTTTTGTAAAACCCAAATTCTTCTCAAAATTTGTAGTTGATATACCCAATATCAGTTATCACTGGAGAATTTAAAGAAGCAGGTCTCACAAACACTCAAAAATTGTGTTTTGTGTACTGCTTCTTGGTCACAAAATGAAAAACTGAGGTCACCACAATTGGGGGCTTGCAACCACTGCTATGTAATGTCATTGTTGGGAGTCCACTCGAACTGGGTAGTGCATTCTTGGCACTCGCGCATTATGTACACGCAGTCACATAGGGCAGTGAGCTGAGAGCAACAATGCATCGTGTTCCTTATGCCATGCTAGCTAACTAACGCTATGTCTGCTAGTTGAACAAACATTTGCAAACATTTGAGATTTTAGGAAAAGAATATTGTTCAATCTAAGGTTTTTCATCAAGCAATATGTTACATACTTCATGTACGACAAACTCACACTGCATTGAATAGACACCAGCTAATCCTTTTCAACAGAAGCTATTCAGTCTATACATTTCCCTTCTGATGTATATTCACCTGAGTTTGAGGTTGGCATACACAAAGTATATACCAGCAACATAGGCTGTAACTATTGCTATATATTGTATGACCTGACTCAAAATGATTCATGTTTTGTTTCAACAGTTTCACTGGCTAAGTGTTACTAAGTTAGGCTAGATATTGCACTTATTTTCATTTGCTTAGGCCTTAAAGTCAGGAATTATTTTATATCACTCCAATATGAAGGTATGTCACAATGGCAATGCTTTCTTTTCTTCTTTTTTTTTGGGGGGGGGGGAATGTATTAAGAATCTAGTCAAATTGTCAAGCACATAAATTCTGCTGAGAGTGAAATACATGTATGGAACATGTTTGTGAATCAACCATACACAAATGTTGGATACAAATAAAAGAATCACTGATACAAAAAGTCACTGACATTTCATATTAAATAGGCCCAGTCATACACCACACTTTTGGCAAAACTAGGATTTCATTAACGCTTGAACTGCTAGGTTCAATACAGTTTCCACAAACCATCCAAAAACAAAAGGCACCAACATGTCCACACTGATTAATTTCTTCTGTAGCTAGCCAAACAGGTTGGCATCATTCTCAATTCTTTCGAAGGGATTTCTATTTTTCTTTCAGTAGGTCTAAATTACAGTAGGCGCAGGAACATGTAAAGTGCCAAGTCTTAACGTCAATCCCCTTTGCCAAATTTGCCCATGAAAGCAATTACTACCTTTTACCCTATCAGTGTTACTGTATTCGCGTAGCAACCAGGCAGCCTAAGCAGTCATTGTAAATAATGGTATAGTAAATACTGAAACTTTGGCCATACACACTGTTCCACAAAACTAACTGTACATGTGCATTGAAAGCAAAACTGCAATGTCATGTGTCATGTTTGCTGCATTCGTGGGGACGGAAATATTTCAGAATTCTTGCACCACTTGCAGGAATAGCCACTCACACAAAACATGTGCACTGGAGCATAATAACATCGTTAATCAGGTCTAAAATCCCCCAAAAAGCAAACAGCAGACTTTTCCTTGCAAATGTCTCGATTGATTGGCAAAAATGTGAATCCAGCCAAACAACACATGGAAAACATATACATGACAACTACAGTATGACACCACAGGGTCAATGCATAACATTATGACATCACTTCTCTGTTTTCATTTTGCTGTCTGGAGGCCTGAAAAGCATACAGATTTTTATCAAAGTTTTCATTATTAAAATAATAGGCTTCACTAAGAGATACAACTGACTTTGGATTATGTGACATTTGTTTCATTCAAGACTGCGATACTTTGCTAAAATCAAGAATCATTACTCCAGCACTTTACATCTGCTATTGCCTCACATGGCTAGAATGTTACTTCCTATACAACTTTGGAAGACTCTTGAAAAAATTATCTGCCTCAACAAAAAAAAATTAATGCAATACTGCAAAATGTAGCCAACTGTGCAGTACATTACTGTCATGGTGAATGGGGTAACCTAACAATTTAGGTTTTAGGCAAATAAGGCAAATTTTTGCTACACGTGTTTAACAGTAAAATTCCTGAAAAAAGTCTTTTGTGTATTTGTCCTCTTCCTCGAAAAAGTGCAGTAGACCATCAGTATTGTGAACTCCTACCTAGCATACACTACAATAGAAACAAATTACAACAATCAGGTGGACTGCTGACTTAGTCCTGACCTCAACCTACAACAAATTACAACCCTCAGGTAGATTGCTGACTTAGTCCTGACCTCAATCTACAACAAATTGCAACCCTCAGGTGGATTGCTGACTTTGTGGTAACCTCGAGCTACATAAAAATTACAGCAGTTATGTGGATTGCTGTTGTTGTGAACTACTCTGGATGACAGTGAGATTATGGTACAGTACCAGTTAGAGAGTATATAATACTGTACATCATAACCTTCTCATATTCATTATTCCCATACACATAATACTTACAAGGAGTATGGCTTGAGAAAAAGTGGAAGTTGATGTTATCTTTGAGAGAGCAGCATCCTGATTCATTTAGAACAAAAATGCTATCTTCCTTAGAGTAGGCTTGGAAAAGCTGATCATACAAATACCTTTAAGAGAAACAAAAATTTACATTCAGAATTAGTTGAATGCTAATGAAGGAAGAATTGTTTAGATTCATTATAGCAGTTAACCTATTAATCAAATCATGCTTACAAGCTAGAGTACCAACGGTGAAATACCTCACACTATAAATGGATGTTCTACTCTATAATGTCAAAAGAATCTAGCAGCTATTCAAAATATTGAGAATGATATTTAAATAACAGTATAATATCATTAAATTAGGGTAAAGGGAATGAAAAAACCAACTGCTACAATCGCAAATCATGGTACAATAAGACAAGCAATCACTTTTCTCATCCCACCTATTTTTGAAATACTGGAATCTCATTTGACCAGTCTTGTGACCAGACTTTCCTTCCATTTCTTACAATTAAATTAAAGAGGTAAGCAGAGTGGAAAGAAAGGGAGAATGAGAATGTATTCTATAACTTTCCATTGGATTAAAATAATGGCAACAAGCATACCATACAGCGTTGTAGAGCAAACACCTACAGTAGATGGTTGTATGTTCCTACTTCATAACAAACATTTACCTTTGTTAATGATGACTGAAACCCTGGGAATATATTTTGAAAATGAAGGAGAACTGTTTGACAAACATCTTCCCACGGTTTCATTCAGAAATATTGGTTGGGACCGGCTGTATCCAACTTACACAATTTTGAAATTAAGAGAAGAAGACTGCCATTTTTTCCTACGTTGAATGTAAACCCACTTGAGTAAGTCGAACTATGATGTCAAATAAACCACTGACAGCAGGAATTTAAATGTGTTTCTGTTTTCTTTAGATACAATTTCCATAAATCCACACACACTTGTACATATTATGTATTGAATTACAGATGTGTGTTGACAAAGAAATAAAAGAAAAACAGACACTTTAAAAATTCACTGTTCATATGTTCATTTGCTAAAGAACGAACATGCTTTGAAAATCATCCGTGAGAGTGGACAGGAACATGTTTGCCTGACTTATGGTGTGTAGAGAAGATAGATTGTGTTAGTAAAGATTGCACAAAAACAGCAGGATTTTGAAAACAGTACTAATTGGTTCTGTGTAAGCCGCAACAGTCAGAATTTTACAGATGCCGATCATTAACTGATTTTCCAATGGTTGACCTGATGTTGGTTATCTAACAGATAGTTGGTTGAACAATAGACATTTTGCTTTTGATAACAATAACCTTTGTATTCATGGAGTTATGTATTTGTATGTATGTATATTTGTGATGCCTACCTTGAAAGCAAAAGGAATCAATGTGACGCTGATGTAATGTATGTGTGTGTTGATATATTTGTACGTTAGCACCAAATGAAAGCACGCTGCCCTATATACCATACTGTATACAGCTGCAGTAAATATGTTGTAATCATATCATGTTGAAAAACATCAATCTGCAAAGCTTGTGCTAGGCGAAAGAAATTTGCAGATTTTGTACCTGTTAAAATGCTAACCCCTGATTGGCTCTTGTTGAGATTCATTTCTTAACTTTTATTACTACTATCATGGCAATGCTAGGGATAGTCTTTAAAGTTTACAAATTATGAGACAAATGGTATTGCGTTAGCAATTCTAGGGCATTTAGTTGATGGTCTTAAATTTGTGTTCAAGCTTGTAATTGAGATAACGAGGATGTGAACAGTACAAGGGAATTGTTTTCTTTTAAAATCAGCGGGCAATGACTCCACAAATATAATCATCTAATTCATTGTGCATTTTTATCACCTGTTCATAGGTTATGGCTTATGTAGAATTTCTACAACTGGGGTAGGAATTGCTGAGGTAATCCTGTGGCCTTACTTATTTTCACTGTTGTGGATAATTCTTCCTACATAATGTGTACATTTACTGGTTGTCCGAGAGTAACCAAAAACTCTAAAATATGCCTAACTACACTAGTAGAATGGAGGACAATCAAAATTCATGGCAATGCTCAGATCTTTGATATTAATAAAATTTTAAATAAAGTAGAACAAAACAACCAAGAAGTCTTTCTTACTCTCGCAAGTAATATAAATTTTTGCTGAGGTGGAATTTCTGACGATGTGCTTGCTTTCATGTTATATGGTAGCTATGCCACACCCACATGCCAGCATGAACCAATCACATTCAATATTGACGGTCATATTTGCTGTCATGTCCACTAGGTCAAAGTCTCAACCCACTTAATAATTATTGTGTGGTTACTTGCTTGTATGATAGGACTGTATAGGCTACCGATTTCCCACGAAAATAAAAGCAAGTCATATTCACAATTTTTCATTGCTTGTTTCGCATTTGGCTTTCAAGCAACCCAATTTCAGTGAAATTCCTTATCATATTTCAATACAAAAGGTACTTAAGTCTTTGGACTTTTCTCCAACTCGCAGTCATGCTTGGCCTTGGTATACTACAACAGTGTAGCTAGGATAAAAACCATGTTAGCATGACTTTAAAGTTTCATCAGAAAAAACCATTACTACTGCTTCAACATTTCAATGCTCCATGAAATGTTACACATGTCATGTAAACCAAACTATATTACATACATTTCTTAAGTTTAAATGTGCATACAGTAAGTCTCTCATGAATACAGATCAAAAGATCTTGTGCCAGTAAAAACTTCCGATAATTTACAACCAGAATGCAAAATGCATTGTAGTTTCGATGTACTCATTACACTTTCTTCATGAAGCTTGTTTCTCAAATATAACTCTAAAGCTAAGAATCAAGGGTTTATTTTTGGTGCAAATATTTGAGGTCATCACCTGAGGTGAAACACTGGAAAAATACTGGAAACCTTGTGCCTGTCATATTTCAAGAAGGGAAAGTTTCATACCATGTGATAAAATGCTTACATTTAGTACAAGAACCTGACAGAATCTATCATTCCTAACTGGGGATATCGTGTGCACAATGTTTTCAATATTTGACCGCTGGTGACCCCCAGATAACCTTTGACCTCTGCAAAAAACAACAGGATTTTTCCTCTCAAATATGTGAAACCTACACACCAACGATGAAGAGTATCCATCAATCCTACCTGGAGATACAGTATTGCGTGCACAACATTTTCAGTTTTTGACCTCTGGTAACCCTAGATGATCTTTTACCTCCACCGAAAACAATAGGGTCCTTCCTCTCAATATGGCAAACCAGCAATACCAAGTATTGACAGCATCCATTATTCCTATCTGGAGATATCGTGCACACGAGGTTTTCATTATTTTACCTCTGAAGACCCCAGATGACCTTTGACCTCCATCAAAACCTACAGTGTTCTTCCTCTTAATAAGACAAACCTACATACTATGTTTCAACAGCATCCATCATTCCTATCTGGAGATATCGTGCACAAAAGGTTTTCACTATTTGACCTCTGGTGATCCCAGATGACCTTTGACCTCCACCAAAAACAATAGGGTTCTCCCTCTCAATATGACAGACCTACATACCATGTATCAACAGTATCCATCATTCCTGTCTGGAGATATCGTGTACACAAGCTAGTGTCACGAACACACACACACACACCTGTACACAAGCCATCACGATTACATTAGTTTCTCTTTTATCGAAACTAATGATCACATAGTAATATAGTGAGGTGTAAAGGCTAGCAAATAGTTTGAGCCTAACCACCCAGGTATCTCATCATTCAAGTGGAACAGTTGCAATGTTGCACTTTTGCAAACTGTGGACATCCAAGTTATTTCTAAACACATTAAATGATATTATATTGTCTACCAATCTTGGTGGCTTGAAACTTTCAACTTTCAGGTTTGAATCTATAGAAAGATGACTCTATTAAAAAGATTGTGAACTATGTTACTAATTTCCCCCTCCTTGTGTTTGCATGGCTATGCCATGTATATGCACATACTGCAGTGTACATACACAACAGATACAATACATAGTGCTAGTTCCATGGGTGAAAAAATCGGTAATCTGCAAAGGCCTGATTGTGAAATAAACTAATTGGTAATTGGTATTCAGTCGAACACTAAAATTACCTCTCAAAATATGTCAGTGCCGGGGGAGGATCTTTCAATGAGCCTTTACATCTGCTGAGTCCAAGATTAAGTACTTCCATCATAGTATTCTACATAGAATTTTTCCTGCTATTATACCGTTTGTTTTTTCCTTAGTTTTTCTTTTCTTTTGATAGGGAATGACAAGTAATGCAGGGTGCACCGTTTGTTCTGCAATACGAGAGTATTTTGATCATCTATGTAGCATTATATTAGAAGTTTCATTGAACATAGAAAACAGATTTCTGAAGCAGCAATTCTCTTTCTTTGTCTGAAGCAGCAATTCTCTTTCTTTGTCTGAAGCAGCAATTCTCTTTCTTTGTCTGAAGTAGCAATTCTCTTTCTTTGTCTGAAGCAGCAATTCTCTTTCTTTGTCTGAAGCAGCAATTCTCTTTCTTTGTCTGAAGCAGCAATTCTCTTTCTTTGAGGAAGATGTTTTCGTTGGCCATGGAGGCTTTCAGATGCACCTAGCGTTAATATAACTAAATCCTTGTACACATGAAGTACTGTATACATGCATGTAAATTAAATAATCAGAAAACCACAAGGAATTTTGCTTTAAATGGACAGTTATCTATAAATTTAAGTTTATTGTCCATGTAGAGTACAACAATCACTTCAGAATTTAAGACCAATAAAACAATGTTTCAGAATTGAGTGAGAAAAACATTTTGTGATGTTTCTTTTAATCATTACGTGTTAAGCCGATGCAGAATCATCTAGCAAATACTGCCGACCAACAGTCTTTTGATGTAAACAATACTGAGCCTGCTAGATAAGGGTGCTTTGATCCTACCTGCCTGGTCACTCCAGCTCATCTCCATTTACAAAACTTGTGGTTAAACCCAATTGCTCTTACTAGAGGCTTTTCTTCACCAAGACAATGGACTGTTCTGTAACAAACAGGCCGCAAAGCTGCTTATGCATTGCCAAGTGAACTGTGGGCTACTAAATTGGGATCATATAACTGAAAGCGCATGCTCGATTAGATGGTTTAGTGGAGACAAGCTGAAGGTGCAAACTCAGTGCCCTTCGGAGAGAACACGTCATGTACCTCATACTGAAAATCTCAGTCTCTTCTGTCACATTTTTTCAAGGAAAAACTGATAATGATAACTACACAAGAGAACCTAAGAGAATCCAAGAGAATCTTGATATTTTTGTAGAAACATTTAAAAAGATTGAAATAAACTAGCAGTCTAGGAAAACAAAAAAGATTTAATTTGATGTAAAAACTATAATCCTGCTGCCTTAGAAAACCTTACAATGCTGATATTCACTGTACATGTAGACATTGTTTACACATTTATCCAATCATTTAAGAACTCTTGAAATATTTTCTAGACATCACTCTTTACCTTCTAAATACCCCTCCTTACCTTCTAGACACTTCTAGACCATCTAAACACCCCCTTACCTTCTAGATGCCTTACATTCTAGACACCCATCTTCACTTTCTAGACTTCTAGACCATTCCCCACCTTGTGGTCCACCGTGAGAGCAAACTTTGAACGATATCTTCACACTGTAATTCCTAGTTTCCATATGAACCAATACTGTGTATTGTAAGGAAACTTACAATTATTAACAAAAAGCATACACCTTTAAATGTGTTGTAAATTTACTAATGTACTTTGTTGACATGTTACCGTAAAAATCCTCTTCTTGCCAAGACTTCTGCATGACTGTCATTTAGTGTTTCACCTGATAAAGAAAAAATGCATCATGTACATTAAAGAAATGCATATATGTTACCATGCAGGAATTCAGTCTTGGTAAATATGCCTCAAAAGTGAAAGCAATCATTATCTTGGCACTCTAACTACTGATGGTGTCCAAATGATATAACAACTAGTGTCGGACAAACCAATAATCTAATGCTCTGTGTAGAAATGCCTAGCTCTCACTGCAATAACCACTGCAGTATTATTTTTCTCCCATTTTACATAAAAAAGGAATATTGCAGACATATTGGTTTCTGATGCTGTGTTCTGCACTGAGTGATGTATGTAGTGTACAGTCATACTGTACTGTAAGGACTGCAGGAAAGTGTCATGATAGTGTAGAACTCCAGGCTTGGGGCGATTACATCTGAATGTAATCAATTACGATTACAATTACTTCAGATGATACGATTACGATTATGATTACGATTACAGCTAAAATTAAAGTAATTGATTACGATTACAATTACATTGCAATGTAATCATGATTGCAATCGTGATTACATTGTTTTGTTACATCTTATCCATATAGTATATCTCTAGACTTCTATACAAAGAGAAGATTTACAACAACTCTGGGATACAGTCCAGTTATCTCAGTCTTCTTTTAATTTGTGATAGGCCTACACCATTATGATTTTGCAGGCGTACGTTAAAGCAGTGTTATCCAAGTGCGGTTGTCAGGGTGGCCCTGCCAACCAAATGACACACCACCTGAAACGCCCTCTACAAACATCGCCCAATGTGTGCATCCTTCCAAAAAACTTGGTTCGGCGGAAAAAAGTTGCCAATAGGCTGCTGACATAGAGCAAAAATTGTCTCTACGTGGCACCATTTTGCATTTCAATTATCAAGATTTTCTGGAGGTGAAGTTGAAACCTGTGTTGGGTGATCGCAGAGCGATCATGTATGCACTCAATGTGTGACTGCATCTCTCTCTTGTAAATCTGTCGAAAACACTGTAAAGATTTATTTCTTGTGAGTCTAATATGAGAAACAACACACAAATAACATTGAACAGTACCATGTAAATACCAGTGAGGCACCAAAATGTACAAAAACTGCCACTAGGTGTAGTATCTCTGGTCTCAACACACGTGGAAGGTTAATATAGATCAGTGAAACTAGCATTAACTTTATTTTGCTTTATATGTTGCCTTCAGGCTTTCTACTGCCCTGTAGCCTATGTACTGTAGGAGGAAATATGGGGAGTGAAAACATATTTTGGAATATTGACTGATTTTATCATTTAAATGTTGAAATAGCCACAATTTGCATGCCAATTAATCAAATATTGACCAATTTACAAATTTTACTCTCACAATTTCATCATAAATTTAAACTAAATTTCCAAATTTGTGATATCCAGGGGTGGACTCACCTGATAAGCATTTTATGTTATCCTTTGTTCACTTTTGTTAACAATTAAGAATTTGATGTGCCCTAGGGGTTTTATTTTAAAAGCATGGATTTTTTGTCTTTAAAAATATTGGTATCACTTATCACTGTGAAACACATTAATTAAGAGAAATAATATAAGGGCTAACAAAAGAAATACTGACACTATGCAACACTCTAAATAATGGGTATAAAGTTGCATCTCATCCAATGAACATTTATCTATATTTCTATAATTTCATCACACCTTAAAATGCCACGTCTCAAAAACAGTAATAGATCCAAAACACACTCAGGAATTCTCTCTGCAACTTCTGAGTGCAGCTAGCTCTTTTCTAAATGTTTGTCACTTGGTCTTGAAGTTAGCAAGTTCCAGGTGTGGATTCAGACATGTTGATGGGGGGTGGGGGCTAAACATAATGAAAACAAGAGAGAAGGCGATTTTGGGAAGACTACGCGGAGCACCAGCATTGTATGGTATGAAGCGCGCCAAGAAATTTTTAGATTAAAGTACTTCCTAGATTTCCAGCGAGTGCATTTCCACAAGTAAGCTCCTAGATATACTTTCTTTCATGGAAAACTGTTCTTCTTAGCATTATTAGAAGTCACTTGCAGTTTTCTTTTGCAACCTTCACAACCAGAGGCATTACGTGGGTTGTTTGCAGGGTGGAAGTTGTGATATGAAAATAGTGTGCCTCTGTTACAGTGGTTAACCCTTTATGCTATTTTTTGCATATTGGTAATGTTGTTGTGGCAAAAAAGGTGAGGGGCTCTGAACCCAGAAAATTGCCACCCCACTTGGATCCATACCTAATACTCTTACCTTTTGACATATTGCACAGGCTTTTTCATGAGATCAACTTTTGGACACAATCATCCAACATGTCTAATGTGTGGCTTGGCAACACTATCAGCAGCAAATAGGCATGTGTTAATAAATTTAATACCATAGTGCTCTCATGACACCATAAGGACCATAAGGAGGAACATGTCCTCATCAATTGACCGTACATTTTAACTTTTCTGGAAACATGAGGAATCACACCATTCTTGGACTCATGGAAATAAATACCAGAAAAGAGAAAAAAAAATAGGGCTTTTAGAGCAATATTTGGGGAAAAAGGACAGATTTATATGGAGAATGAAAATACATAGAGAGTTACAGGAATTATAGGGCCAGTAGAATGCCTGAGCAATTGATCAATTTGACAGCTATTGTGTTTCATATAAAATCAATCAGTTGTGTAGAATGGCTCATGAGTGGAACAAAATGTGCAAGACATCAAATTCCTGCTTGTACTAACACATAACAAAGTATATGAAAGTGCAGAACCTGAATCTCATGCACTTATTACTCTGACTGCCCCACTGGAGCATCCAACAAAGCAGGAAACTGAACTGTAGTTACCGCAGGAGAAGTAACAAGCACTGAAAAATATTGTTTAAATAGCTTCTACTTCTTTTGCACTTCTTTTATAAATTTAACTGGAATGTAATCATAATTAAACCATGATTACGATTACTTTGCCATTGTAATCGATTACGATTACAATTACTTTTCAATTTTTGGAAAAGTAATTGATTACGATTATGATTACTTTGGAATGTGTAATCGATTGCAATCGATTACGATTACTGATTACAATTATCCCAAGCCTGTAGAATTCATGAATGGACTCCTATATATGAGATCATCAGTTGTGTTGTGTTGAAAGGGCATTCCTAGATGAAATCTTGCAACTATAAAACTTAACCAAAAGTGGATTAATTTTGAGATTCCTTGCCAATATTCATGGTAAAGAAAGGACACTGCTGTGCATGCCAATTTTGAAATCAAAACAACTCACTCTTTGTGACAGGATGTACTACAAAGTTACAAATTATGATCTCTACTGATGTGACATGACTGTTCAACCCCCATAAAACTGACAGAGATCATCTACTCATCAAAAATACCAATGTTAACAGTTTCCAAATGTAGTAACATTTAGTAGCTGAGATATATTCCCTAATAGGTTTTCATACTTTAACTTTTGGTGATCTCAAATGACCTTTCACCTCTGTGAAAAATCATAGGACAATTTACTCACTATAGACTACCTACACACTAAATTCATGCAACACACAATTGATACTGTATCTCAACTAGTACATTTTCATACTTTATCAAATCACCTTTAACCAAAATAAAAACAAATAGGGATCATTTACTCACAACAGACAACCTATACATCAAGTATGAAGTTCCAGCAACTTTCTCTTAAATATTGAGATACCATGTTTACATGGTTTCAAAGTATGACCTCTAGTGATCTCACATGACCTTTGACCTCCATAAAAAATGACAGAGATCACCTACTCATTTAGAGTTTCTAATGGGAACAGTTTAAAATGTTGCACAATATTCAGTTGTTGAGGTATCTTCCTTAATAGATTTCATACTTTAAGCTCTAGTGATTTTAATGACCTTTGACCTCAATGAAAAACAATAGGGATCATCTGCTCATTGTGGACTACCTAGACTGCAACGCTGAAGGTCAAGCACAGTTCCCTTATTGAGATATTACATTTGCAAATCCAAAGAAATTCTTTCTGAGGACCTGAAATTCTTTTGCTCACGTCCTCAGAAACTATTACCATACAACACAACACATACATACACATACCCTCACAGACACACATGCCAATGGCAAGGAATAAAAAATTTGATTTTATATCACTGATTGATGGCATAAGGCTATAAACAACAATTTCAAATATTCTAATATGACCCAATGGTAAAAGATCACTTCAGTGACCAACCATAGTGAATGAGCATTTCAAACATTAGCAGTACATTCACATCATGCAGCCAATCCTACAACCTTGCATAAACAAATATGCAGACAGACAGACAGACAGACAGACAGACAGACAGACAGACAGACAGACAGACAGACAGACAGACAGACAGACAGATAACTTCTCTCTTTGGAACACAAAATAATTGTTACATAGTTTTCAAAATTTGATCCCTGTTGAGCACAGCATAAATATCCATTGCCTTAAAAACAATCAGACATGGCAAAAAAGAAAAAAAAAACCGATTCCAGGATGGTGTGGCTGAGTAATAACAGGACTATCGAAGCGAAGTGCCATCATCGGCTGGCACTGAGCATACAAGAAACTTTTAGCTTTACAAGCCCCCTGGATGGCTGGAACCACATTTCATGAGTGTTCTGAGCTGCACTGTATGTAGTGTACCCAGCCTTGAAATAGGGATCACATGTCTACGATTTGATTTACTGTATGCATCCCTCTTTTTACCAATAAAGAGAGAAAACCTATTCCTAATTTTTATGAAGTATCAATTTTCCTCAGTGGCTAATCTTTTAAGGGCAGGCAACATATATGCACAATTAAACACTCCATTCAACTTTTGACTATACTAGTGCAATTTAAGTTGATTGTAAAAGCTGTCTGGAATGGAAAGTGTCTTTCTTTTTCAATTGTAGTTGCATTGCCTTGAACAGGTGAATTGATTTTCAAGTTGACATTTTGCATCCATTAAAGCAACTGGCAATTAAGTTGCGAGATTTTAGGTGAAAAATCATTTGCCCATACAGTATGTGACACAACCTTTAGTAAGTGAGACATTGCATTAACAAGTTTTTTGTTATTTGACTACTGTTGACCTCAAATGATCTACAGTATACACTATGGTCTTAAAAAGGAACAAGGCAGCTACTCTTAGTACTTAATGTTCTCCATGATCTCTTCCTGAGGTATCATGTTCACATTCTTTTCACAGTATGACTCATGTTGGACCCCAAACAAACTGAGAAATACAAAATAGCAGGATTCTCTGATTAATGTGGTGGTAACCCATGCTGTGAACATGGTGCTGGAGCCAGTATCCATTTGCATGGTATCATGTTTAGAAGGTGTGTCACCAACACATATATCAAACAAATCCAAACAGCCTACATCAAATAAACCAATTGCAGAGCACACCTGCTGCCATCTTGAATTTAAACAACAAGATTACTGATCTCTGAAACCAATATGCAAATTACATTGTAATTTGTTTGCTCTAAAAAGAGGATCAAAGTTTTTAAACTTGAGTAAGTACATAAAGGTTCAAAAGTGTGTCAACTAAAAAGTTAACAACAGTACTAGAGTTTGTGACTGACATACTCAAAGAGATATATTTAACTTAGTTCTTACATATTCCAGTCTCACAGCAGACATTTGAAGAGCATCAGTTTGCAGCTTCTCCCACACTTTCACACTTACCATTTGGATTCATACTGTTCTTCCCAACACATTTGGTACCAGTTGCAAGAGACACTACAATGAGCTTTCCATCACCTGGAAACAAATTTTTTGAAAAACACATATTGAACAAGGGCCCAATTGGCAGTATGATTCCATACTGAATGTAATGAAAGTGAACTATATGAGCACACAAACAAAAAACTAGCTACAGTAACTAATGTGAAGTGTGACTATACCACTGATGACCACTAGGTCTACTTGACCAATAGGCTGTTGGTAGTGAATGTTGACCCTATCTGCCAACATTCCTGTGAGTCTGTGAGGTGACCTTTTTGTGACTTGTGATGACCTCCCAATAGCCTTCCCTAAGTTTTCTCAACAAGGATGGCTGTACAGGTACTTAGTTTCCAGGATGAAGATTTGTAAGGCCCCTTTTGACATCCCACTTTAACATGGTGATGATCACAGTTGTCAGTTTGTCAATGTTTTCAGTGTTTGACCCAAGATGACCTTTGATTTACAGTGAATGATATTCTTTATCTCATAATAACACATCCACATATCTTGGGTAATCAAAGCTTTCTACCTTGCAATATCTTGCTACATTGTTTTCTGTATTTGACCCCAGTAATCCCAAAATGACCTTTAACTTCCAGCAAGAATGACAGATTTATCTTTTCACCACAACACACCTACCCACCACATATGAAACAACCCTTGCTACCTTGAAATACTACGTTAACATTATTTCCAGCATTTACTCTAAATCGAGTGACCCCAGATGACCACCACCAGGGTTGTCACCGGACCATTTTGAGAGCCGGGTAATTTGTGACCGCCGTCCTGGAGGGGGGTCTAAGGGGACCTCCCCTTTGAAAAACTTTTGCAGATTGGAGGGTGCTTGGATGCAAAATGGTGCACTCTACATTATAAATCATGAATTCGGTACTTTGGTTTCGACCAGTGCGGAAATGTTTAAGCTTACTTCGCCGTTTTGTAGTAAAAAAAAGGATAATCACTCAGAACTCTAAAGAAATCTAACAATTTTATACAGTTAAGTTACGAAGTTTGTGCCGGCCGGTGATGCTGAAATTGACGGCTGACTGCCAGGCGAAGATTTTGAGAGCTGGGTAGCACCGCCCGGCACTGCCCGGCGTGGTGACAACCCTGACCACCACTTAAATGATAGGATTTATTTTCTAACCACAATGCACCCACATACCTACAATGAAAACTATCCAAATTCCCTGCCATGAGATGTTGTGCTAAAAAGGTTTCAGTGTTTAATGCCTCCTGACCCCAGATGACCTACACTCCACCAAAATAAAATTGAATTTATCTTCTGACCATAATGCATTCACATCCACTAAGTATGAAATCTATCTAAGTATGAAAGCTACCTACCCTAAGATATTGTGTTAACATGCATGGTTTTGGTATTTTGAGCCTGGTGGACCTTTCAAATGCTTTTCTAGAACAGTGGTTCCTGACCATTTTCAGCTCTATGACCCTTTTCACAAAATGACACTGGAAAACTGCTCCCCTGTGACATGCACGTGTAACACATGCTACAGTTAATTTATAATCAAAATATGTATTGCCTGATTGTTCTGAAAACTAACGTGCAGAGCTTTATTGCTCGATCATCTTAATACTATCAAGGCATAATCCATCAAGGCATAACCCATAACCCAATTTATAATCAAAATATGTATTACCTGATTGTTCTGACAACTAACATGCAGAGCTTTATTGTTTGATCATCTTAATACTATCAAGGCATAACCCATCTACTGGTCTATCTTAATAGGCAAAGATTAGATTACTTGAATAAAATTCCAGAAGCTTTTGGCAAACATTTTTGTACTGATGTGGGTTTGCTAGGTCCTTGTGACTACCCCTCCCCCTCCCTTTCAATTGAAAAATACATAATTATTGGAACTGGAGCACCAATGGTGCAGAGACTCATACATGAACACCCTGACGGTGCCATTTACATATCATCAGATCCTAGGAACCCCTAACAGGGTATCATAATATTAAATCATCGACATTGAATTTTTGGGACTGCACAATTTCAAGAATTTCATAGACTAGAACTTTATTGATAAATTTGTGGTAATTTTGATGGGCACTAGCAACTAACAATGCTTATAATTAGCATCACTATTCAAGTTTCACATCCAATAATTATGAAATCTGTCAATTTTTTAACTTTTTCTTCCTCGTTTGTACCGGCTTCAGGCATATGAATTAGTACTTATCTAGAAGACTGTCTGGTCACAAATTCTTCAGAATCAAATTAAATCATTACTTTCTCATTAATGTTCGATTGCATGTGGCACATTGGGACCCTCTTAGTTTGACCATTGATCTGTCACTAGAATCCTTATGTGAGGAAAACTTGACACAAAGTTGACAGCTTTGGGATGACTTAAACTGAATTTTTTATGAAACGACTCGAATAGCTCTCCCTTATTGTCTCTATCCATAAACACCAACAGGTACTGTGGGTCTCAAACAAAGTGTCCAAGCAAGATACAAATCCATCAAAGCATGGGCAACAACAGTCAGCATTTAAAACAAAATTTCATAAAATGCGCTAGAGGGTCCACATGGGGTCTGGACTCAAAATCCATACTCAAGGTATCACTAACAGAGTATCATGGTGGCAAACCATCAACATTGTGCAAGAAAATCTGTGGGAAGAGTTCTAGCATTTTGCAGAATTTCGTAAAATGGGCCATAGGAACCACATAAAACTTTAGAACAAGTATTTTTGAACTATCCCAAATGGCCCACCACCTACAGAACACTGTGTCCAAGTTTCTTGCATTAAAGAAAGCAGTGACAGAAAAGCATTCTGAACAATTGTGAACAGATGGATAGATGGATGGACAGACATACAGATGGGCAGATTGACATAAAGGCAGATGAATGGATGGATGGGGTGACAGCAACCACATCATTCTCAAAGCTCACACCGGCTGACTCATGCGATGCTGTAATTTACAAGGTCTGTCTATATAGTTAGCCTGCAGATGGCTTCTGATGACCTCAGGCACCCACCAAAAACAATTCCAACCATGACATTTATATGTCTACCCACACACCAACTTTGAACTGTCTTGTGCATTCCTTTTACAAGCTAGTATGTTCATGAGTGTTCACAAGCCTTTTACATTATGACTTCTAATGACTCCATATGACCTTTGACCTATAAGAAAGCCCTCAAAATTTCATTTACTAACCAGACCGTGGTCTGTGAACTTGACTGAAATTCTGAAAAAAGCTAATCAGCGCCTCTACTTTTTACGTAAATTAAAAGCTTATGGGGTAAATCAATGTATTCTAGTCAACTTTTATCGCACAATTATAGAGAGCGTATTGACCACTTCAATCACTGTCTGGTATGGCGGGTCAGCAAATCCGATGTAAGCAAACTCTCATCTGTAATTCGTTCTGCGGAAAAGGTCATTGGTACCAAACTCTCATCATTAGATTCGATCTACTTGGAAAGAACTACAAAGAAAACAGTAAAAATCATGAAGGATCCGACTCACCCTGCTTTTAGTTATTTTAATTTCTTACCTTCAAATCGATGTCTTCGTACTTTTAAGGGTAACAGGCATTTTATGGATAGTTTTTACCCAACAGCTGTAAAATTGTTTAATCTTAGTTAGTTTGTTGGTTGATTGTGTTATTTTATTAGTTTTATTAGTTTACATTTATTTATGTTTATAAATGAGTAAGGACTAGCCTATATAAATTAGTTTATATTTATTTATGTTTTCATGTTGATGTTTTGTACGGAGCTTGAGGAACGCTTAAAGTTTCGATGTATTTTACTGTACATTGACTGATTAATAAATTGAATTGAAATAGAATGCAGAAACACATTGTGGTTTCAATGATCCAATTACTAGAACTTTTTTCTGAATCTAATATAATAGCATTATTATGTGTCACATTAAGCTACATATGCTTTATATGAAACAAGAAATCTGTACAAGCATCCTTTCTTGAGATCATGTCTACAAGGCTTTAACAATTTGACCCTTTTTGACATTGAATGACCTTTTGCCCCCATTAAAGACCAACTGGTTCTTATGCTCAATGAGATACAACTACATACTGAATATGACATCTGTCCAAGCTTCCCTTGTTGAGATATGATGCTTACAAGAATTTCATAAACTGACCTGTTGACTGCAATGACCTTTGACCTTCACCAAAGACAATGGAATTCTTGTCTACTGAATGGAAAACACCTACAATCTAATTGGGAGATCTCCAAAAGTTTTCCTTCTTGAAATATCGTGCTTACTATATTTTCACAATTTGACCCCTGCTGACCTCAAATGACCTGTGACCTTCACCAAAATCCACAGCGATTTTGTTGTCAATGTAATACACTTACAAACCAAATTTGAGATTTGTTCCAAGCTTCTTTCCTTGAGATGTAGTGTTTACAGGTACACTATTCTCCCTTGGTAGGAGCAAAAGCATATATCGGTGTAACAGCTTCTCCATACCTGGCAATACCTGGTATACTGGATATTTTCGTGGAATCACTGTTTAATGTTTTACTTGTATATACCATAGTGTTGTAATGTAGAACTGTACAGTACACCCACATGTTTATGTAAACAGTGTCTATTTCTCCAAGATCTGCTTTAAATGAGAATAAGTTTTGAAAAAATGTCTATAATCAGATTCATGTGTTTACTCTGCCTTTGAGTAAATGTTACATAAACGTTCATCCCCATCTGACTCGCTGCAATAGTCCTTGCTTCCTATAGAACTACTTGGTAAACTTGGAGCAGCAGAAACTTGAAATTTCATAAAATTACTACTTACTACATTAACTACACACACCATCGAGTTGCGGCAGACACGTTCCCTGTACACGCAATGTCTATGTTAAGTTGTTAACCACACACAGCCCTCTCGAGCTAAGATGAGTTGCTACAGCAATTAAAATGCTGAAGTTAAATGGCTTTACCTTGGCTAAAGTAAATTTTATCACAGCATATTTAATCAAGATAAATTCTTACATGAGACCATCATCAAATGGCAGGAAAACATCCTCTTTATCAGTACTCTCTGATCAATTAAGAACTGACACATTCTGTATCAAACCTGAAAAAGTACGCATTTGTCTTCCTTTTAACAACATAATGAGGAATCTAGATCCAAGTGACAAAATGCAACCATTATCTTGTTCAAATTAAGTGGCCAGTGCCAAACACATGGGGAGGGGGAGAGCATGGAAGACACTAGGACGTTTAAAGTCCTAATTTTAAGAGAAGCATATCATTGAGAATAACTTTGACTCTTCATCCACACCTCCACAAACTCTCCAATTAATGCTTTAGATTGAACATTTTTTGAAAGGTTCTGCATCTATCTCCGATTTACAACATCAGCGCATCCACTCAGGTGATGTTTGAAGTGGGCTTAATTTTTCTTGGAAAAGCTTTCCCATGCCTCAACATGTCACTACCTTGGAAAAAATTGTGGCTCAACATCTTGGTATCTGCGCATCCACTAAGGGGATGCTTGCAGTTGGCCTAATTTTCTTAGAGGTTTCGCATACATCAACAATTCACCATTACTAAAAACTTTTGAGTTTTGCATCCAATCATTCCGAATCCATCCATGAAATACTTGCAAGTTGACTATAGGTGTAACTATCATGGGCCTCCACATCTGATCGATGATGTGTTGTTCTCAAACTCTGCATCCAAGTGTCAACCCAAGGAGTAATTGTAAAGTATTAAAACACAGTGAGATTTGCTGGATGCTGAGCTGAAGTAGTAACGGGGAAGGGGGGGGGGGGGAACAGCTATAAATAGCATGATATACTCAGTAAATTCACATAGCATCCATCTAGAGCTGGATGCCTGAGTCACAGCACAGGAATATATTATAGCCTGTTACATAATGCTTTGAAAATTCACTTAGCATTCATTTGGAAATGGATGCAGAGTCACAGTCGGGTGAGAGGGTTTATTAATAGCCTGTTGCATAATGCTTGGCAAATTCACTTAGCATTCCTTTACAGATGGATGCAAAAACATTAATACCTTCAAAGCAAACCCCAATTTTTCCCTAAATGCAATTACCAATATCTTTACACCAGCTTTTTTCCACAGAGAACAGAGACCCTTTCAGCTGAAGATTCGGAGAAGAAGTGCCAGACTTTCCAGATGGCTGTAAGTGATATGCAAATTACTTATGTTGAAATGTCTTCCAAAGCTCAAACCTCATCTATTGTTTGGCATGAACAAAGAGCAGGAAGAATTACTGGATCGACTGCTCACCAGGCCCTTCACACTAAAACATCAAATCAAGCTCGTCACTTCTCAAACAAGTATGAATTTTAAACGTAGGTCTCAACGCACCTGCGGTGCAATAGGGCAGAGACCATGAAGACTTGGCCTACAGCAATTACACTGCCTTCATAAAAGACTCTGCATACAAGGGCTTTGAAACCTCCTACACTGGCTTCAAAATTTCAAAGAGCCATCCCTTCCTAGGAGCTTCACCAGATGGTTATGTCACATGTCAATGTTGTAGAAAGAGAACAGTTGAGATTTAATGTCCTTACAAGAACAGAGACATGACAATGACAGTGAATGACAGTGAATCATCAAAAGATAAAGCCTATTGTCTTGATGAAAATATAAAACTAAGAACCACTCATCCATACTATGTACAAGTACAAATGCAAATGTTTGTCTGTAATTTGAAATATAACAGAGTTTGTTTTGTGGATGAATAAGTCTTTCAAAATACAAAGGATTCTACAGGATCAGGAATTTATCTCTGCACTACGTATTAAGTCGGAGCTTGTCTGGCGAGCTGGCATTTTGCAAGAGGTCTTCACAAGGTCTCTGAAAGATGGAATAAGTGCTGAAGGTCTATCCTAGTATTATCAAAGCCATACAGTACTTCTCAAAGTCAGACTCGTAATTGTATTTGCAGAACCTCAAAGACTGCAGGAGGGATGGTAGGGTGTGATAAATAAGATGAATGGTTCCATTTAAGTTGCTTAAGAATGAAACATTTACCTGTCACAAAAACATGGTACTGTGCAGATTGTAAAAAGCAAAAACAAAGAAATCATAAACAATTTTAATTTTTTTCATTAAATATTATTAATCACGTTAGTCGTATGACAGTTTGCAAGCATGTGTAAGTGTACAGTATGTTTTCTGTACTGGCAAATTGTGTGGGCCTGTGAGTTCAGCCTCACCCCCCCCCCCCCCCCCCATGCAGAACAATGCAGAACAATGCCCCTTAAAACAATTATATTGCTGTAGCAAATATGATGCTATGGGAACTTACACTGCTATGGGAACTTACACTGTGCCTTATCACTGTTATTTGCTTCTGTGAATTTAAGAATCTTTACATACAATACTTTCTCCTAGATTCAAAAGGGCTGAACAGACACAAATAATTTTGACAATACTAGCAAGAGGTCTCCCTTCTATTTCATTTGATATTTACTAAATGCTTTGTATTGGAAAGGCACCTTGCAAAATATTGTATCAGTTCTTTGAAAGACCAATTACACATTCAATATGAATTCTTATGCAAAATATTTCCCTAGATATTTCCACTTCTTCCACAGAGCTGTTTTTTCCCTTTTGTGAAAGCAGGCATCAACAGTGATACCCCACATGCTGCTGCAAATTCATCTTGCAAACTAAATCCCCTATCTGCTAAAATCCACAAGTAGTCAATAGCTGTTACTTTACTAATTACTTTTACAGATGCTGGAAAGTCAAAGGTAATACCCTGCCTCAGTTTCACTAAAGTTACAAATAACTGTTCTTTACGTGGCAAGCTGTCTTTATTTGTGGATCTAACAGAAAGAAATGTTTTTAAATATGAGAAAATTTGGCGAAATACATCCCAAGACATGCCAGTCATCGTTTTCTACCGACCCAGCAGGTAGGTTTACTGTTTGGGGGTAAGCCTCAAGTTCTTTGACTTTTGCCTAAATCACTTTCCTTACGCAATGCATCCGTCTCTGCATACAATTTTTCTCTCCCACTTTCTTGTAATGATTTTTGAAAGCTCTTTGCAGGAACTATATCATCTTGAGACAGTAGTTCACTTTCCAATAGTACTGTAGTTCTTCACAGTTAGATGAACTGCAAGGGGGGATGTCAACCCCAGTCTCTCTCCTGGTGTCTGTTGTATCTTTAAAAAGCCTTTCCTTGCAATACAGGCTGTTTTTTCTCCTGTGATTGAAAATGAAAAACAAAGAGGAGGTATGGCATATTACAGCATATCTACAGTAAGTTACAGAGAGGTTTCTGAACCTATAAATCAAAGTAAATTAACATACTGAACAGCAAAATTCTTATTCTTACCTGTCTTTCTTTTCCTCTGAGCAAGATCAAAGCGATCCACTTTTTGGCAGAGTCACAAGATGCTTCATAATGTGGAAATACTGAGAGCATGTAGTATGGATGGTCCTAGCAGTTGCTTTTTTTGCCTACAAAATGCGCATGTAAACAGTTACCAGTGTTGTCAGTGGTGTAGCCAGGGAGATCAACTGTAAATCAACTCCACCTATACTGAAAAATGTAGCAGCACTACTAGTTGTGGCCTGGCACTGGAACAGGGCTGTGTGGGCTGTCACATGGTCTAAGCTCATTTTACTACTGTACATATATGGAGTGAAATACGCCTAAGCCAAGAAATTTACAGCACAGCCCTGTCCGAGAGCTACTCATAGCTGGGCCATTGTGTCGTTGAACGAGGGGGCAGCTCTCATTTTTTCATGCTATGTCAGAGCTAGACTATTTTTTTAAAGTTAGGCTCTGGTTCACTGCCAAGACTAGTTCATAAAGGAACAACAGTATCCTTTGTGGCTCAGTCACCAACTGATGTAACTTAACTGAAGGCTAGGCCTAGACGGACTAACTTATACATTGTCGTCCTACAGTATTCTTGCCTAGCCTAGACATAAACATTTGCTGGTACCGGTGCACCATCATCATGTTAAAGAATTATACAAATCACTTGACAGGAGTTGGAAATTTGGTGCAACTTTAGAATCTGTACCATAAAAACGCGCGCTCGCTAGCTCCGATTCGATTGTTCGATTTGGTCCACTGCCATCCTTGAATAGCGAATGATGAATGCATTGCCTAACTAGCATTGGTAAACAGGGCTAGGGGATCGGGTAAGGGGATCGGGTAAGGGGATCGGGTTAGGCGTCATGATTCAGGGTTAGGGGATAGGGTTAGGGGATGGATACTTATTTATAGTATATGAGTATATATATACTGTTATATGACTACGTTGGATTATGCGTTTGTGAATTGTACGCATTTTCGAACACTCAACCACCACAACCGCTCTCCCAGCGTAATGGCTTATGCATAAGACTTATGATGCATCAGTTATCGTGATATCCTAGGTTCGAATCCTCCTCTAACCTATACTTCTCTTTCAGGGATAATCTATCCCTTCTTCCACGGTGTCATTACATGTTGATCATTGCACAGAAAATCGGTAATTTCGGAAATCTAAAAAAGATAAAAAAAAAACCAGCAAAAGAAATGAAAAGGTAAATAAGACATAGAAGCTATGCCAACTCTTTTAGTTATCTGATACCTTGTCCGATTGGTACGGATTCTAAATTAGTACCGGAAATTTTTCCTTACCTGAAATATCACAATGGTAGTCGGATTTTGGTTCCCACCATTGATCATTTGCACGGCCTGCCCTTAATTGATGGCCTGAAACCAAGTCATTCTTCTGCTCGGTTCAGTAACACGGCTTGGTATTAAATAGGAGAAGACAGGATGTTCAGGCTTATTTTTTTGTACATCGAAATATACAACAACTTTTAGGCATTTCTGTTTCTTTCTTCTGTTAAGCGTTGATTGAAACTGAAATGGCTATAATGGCTGCCTACGTTGATACACAATGCATGTAAGTGAATTGCACTGGGACTAGTTTCGTGAAGAGCTTTATTTTCCCCCTTCGGATTCGTTGCTAATGCTATGCAATTTGGTGGCGTGCTTGTACAAAAGCACCCGTATGCTCGACCAGGTGAATACTACATTTTACTTCGTGGGTCATGCTGACAAATATTGGAACTGCATCGCGTCTAGGCCACATACTGTTACTAGTGTTAGTGTGCTGGCGTTTAGAACAAAATGTCGTGATTGACTCATGGTGAATGGACATTAGAACTAAGGCTAATTACATTCATGACACAACGCAATTCTAAATGACTTTTAGACTACCTGAACATCCTGATGCTCTTTCTTCAATAAAACTAGGCTACACCATGATTTAAGTCATTCAAACTATGATTTAACTCATGATTTAACTCATTTATCATTGACATTTGCATGTCGTTCATTTCGCGCAACAGGTGCTGCTACAAGGTAATGTTTTTGCTTCAGTGTAGCCTGGTCATGCCTACAGTTTAAGGCTACATACAGTGTTGGCAATAGTTGAATCAAAGTCAAACCTACTTTCGAGAACGATGCCTGCCAAGAGGGTCCACTCACGTCCGTTTTCGGGTTTACCCCGTTTCGGTAGCCTTTCATAGCAGTTCAAGCACACTTGAATGATTTCATTGACGAGTTCAGTGGCACTCATATCGGCTCTGCTGCACGCAGCCAGGTTTTGAAGATGAGCCGATGAGCGTATGATGTTCATCAAGCCTATTGTGCATACCTCAACAATTGTTTTGCACCAGGGCCAGTGTTGCCAAGTTTTTATTAGGCACAAAACGCCAAATCAGCGGCCAAATAGGCTGAAAAACGCCAAATTCGGGAAATCACTCGGCGTGTGTGGCAGCAGATGTCGGGATCAATAAATATCCCATTATATAACGCAAGTTTAAGGGCTAAGGAGGCTGGACAAAAGCCCCATGAGATGCCAGGCCCGTATGCAGCTTTTTCAGTGGGGGGGGGGGGGGAGTTCGACGATTCACCGTAAGTGGAACATTTTACCCGACAATCATGACTAACAAATTAAAACTCATTGTATATGTTGCTAACGTAGACCTACTATCAAAGACTGAGCGGAACTCCAGATCTCGTAGAATGGGTTCATCGGAACCCCCTGAACCCCCATGGATACGGGCCTGGATGCCCTGTAATCCATACCCCCGCCAAAAAAAGAAAAAAAAGAAGCTACAACCAAACTAATATCCAAAACAGCCCAGCATAATCACATTCTGAAACATTCACGATAAAACCTATCAATGTTTCTTTTGAAGCTATTAAGTGAAGTGGAATTTCCAACCCAATCAGACAGACTATTCCACTCATTGACAACTTTAGTATGAGAGAAGCTAAACTTTCTCACATCAAGCCTAGAGAAGCATTTCACCAGCTTCTTAATAGCTGTCTATTTAATAAGCACGTGTACGGGCGAAGAAACTCTGTGTCTTATTTGCACGAACAAGTTCGTGCAAATAAGACTCCTTATTGGAATTAACACTCGTATACTACAACTGTTCATTCACACAGAACAAGTTCGGGCGAATAAGCCAGCTTATTCGCACATGCACGGGGGAGCGGGTAGACACCGTCTATTGACACGAACACGTTCTTGATAATAATGGCGGTTATTCGTCCGTGTGCGTGAGAATCAGGTTCCTTACCCGCACGAACGTGTTCGGGCGTATAGACGTTATGAAACGCCTCCATCAGGAAAGGCGCCATTAACATCATCAAATTTAAAGAACTAAATACAATTCGATGATTAATCAAACTTTCCTTTTGGCGTTCCATAAATACTACTTTCTTAGGACTGGACTCTACATCATGCAGTCAGATGAAAGCGTACGTTCTATCATCTGTCTGTTACCTGCATGCACATTATGATTTCTGCAGTTACAGAGTAACCTCTCGCACACCCGTTCCACACCAACTTTACAGTAAAACAACAGACTTTTGTGTAAGATTGTAATTCATCGCATAAGTCATGGCTCACATGGGGATCAAGAGAATTATGGCTATGAGTCCAGTTTGGAGACCTTTGAATGCATCATGTATTAGCAGAGGTTAGGCTCTTTGCTCCGATTTCCTTGCAAGTTGCAGATGCAATTAACGTGACCTTGTTACTGTTTTAAGACTAAGGCTATAACGTTATGCCTAACGGAATCGCCTTGGTACATTTTGCCAGGACATGTCCCGTCATAAGTTTCTAGCCTTAATTTCACAGTTACAGCTATGGCGGAGAGAGTCGACATATGATGCCGAAGAACAGCCATGGCGGAGATTCTTGTAACATATGTCCTGTCGGAGAGAGTACAAATAGCATACCTCCCAAGTTGCGGTGTATCTCCGGTCGGGGGGTGGGATATAAGGGGAGGGGGTATCCCACTCGAAAATTTTTGAATTTTAGAAGTGTCTAAACGCAATGTGGTGGCACTTTTTGTAGCAAAGAAGGTTAGGGTATTGCGACAACAAACTAGCAGTGCACTGCAGCGCGATCAGGGAATATAGGCCTAGGCTAGGCCTACTATGAAATAGTTGAGTTTGTGAGTAGTCTGTAGAGTTGGAAGTTTCCGGTAAGTTTACAGTGCTCGATATTTGTGCATGGCACTCTCAAGACTGGGTAGATTTGAAGTGCAGGTTTTTCAGAGGGCTGGGTGGGTCAGCGGGTTTGGGTGTTCAGATGCGAGTCAAACCCGCGAAATGCACTGGTCACTTGGGAGGTATGAAATAAGTATCTGGGGAATAACAGCAGGTAGACTGATATTGGGCTCTGTCATGACAATAAAACAAGAATAAGTTACCTTTTCAGAGCCTTGTTTTTTAGCTTCCCGGAGCTTGTCCTGTCGAGGAAGATAGACACACCGCTGAATGAAGATGTCGCGATATGACATCGCAAGCTTTGGGAAGCTAAAAGACAAGGCTCTGAAAAGGGAACTTTTTCTTGTTTTATCTGGGGAATGTTATGTTAGTGTGGGATCACGTTGAATGATATAGTCATAACGGAATGTTACTTGACTAGTGGGAGTTGGGTGCAGGAGCCTCTTTTTGGTGCATCTGCACGTGTTAGATGCATATTTCTGTCTCTGGACGTGCACAGTGTAGTTTAAAGCCTAGATTAGGCTTCCTGTCATGGTGCATGAACTGTATGACATATCTTACTTAAGGTCTTTTTTCTTTTCTCTTCTTGTTTTTTTTTTTTGTGTGTTTTCTTTTTCCTTCAAGGTTGCTAGCTGCAAAAAACATATTATACTGTTTTCTTCTAGTGTCCTGTTCACTCTTGGCGAACTTACTTGCTTTTCAGTGTCAGAATTTTAGTTCATATTCTCTTTGGTTTTGCTTGCTCTTGTTTTACGATTTCACTTTTTACTGTTTGTTTCCACGGTTTGTGTGGGTTTTGCTTGTGACATTTTCTGTGTTTTTCCTTGTGTATCATGTTCTTTTGTGCAAGTTTTTGTTCGTGTTTGTCCAAGCTGTCGGTGAGTGTAGCGTCCTTTTATCCTATCGTACAATCCTATCTTATAAAGGATGGTTATTGGCAATCGTGGTGAACGGATGTGCTTTTCAGTGTCAGAATTTTGATGCATAGGCTTTGGTTTTACTTGCTCTTGCCTTATGTTTCCACTTTTTACTGTTTTTTTTCCTGGTTTGTGTGGGTTTTTCTTGTGACATTTTCAGTGTGTTTCGTGTTGTTTTGTGAAAATTTTCGTTCGTGTTTATCCAAGCTGTCAGTGAGTGTAGCGTCCTTTCATCCTATCGTACTATTGTATGTGTAACCCTGTAGCCTAGCTCTTCTTGTTTGTTACAGTTACTTGATTAGTTTCCTCTGTCACTCCTGCTGTTTTCTATGTGTTCCCTTATCTTTCTCTTTGGTTTTCTAAATTTCTTCTCTAAACTTTCATTTCTGCATCTTTGGCCATATTTTTAGGGCTCCTTGCTTACCTTCTATTTTTGTTCTGCTGTAACTTGTAAGCGCAGTATTAGTACTGTATCGAGAGTAGGCCTAGGCCTTTGTTAGGCTACTACTAGTAGTACTAGGCTAAGCTGTCACTAAGGATCCCCTTTGTCTTTAGCTGTGTGAACTTCTACAGTCTTTTTTTGTAAGTTGTAGGGTTTATATTCTCCTCTTTCATGGCTGAAGATCAACTTATTTGTTGTGAAGATTGTTGTATGTGGGCAGAGTTTGGGAAAGCTGGTCTAAATTGTACCTTTGAAGAGGCTTCTAAAGAGGATTTTGTATTTGTTTGTGGAAAGTGCACTCGCATTAAGGAACTTGAGGCTTTATTGGCTGCTTCTGATGGTGAAAAAGATTGGGTTACAGTGCAGGAGGGTTGTAAATCTGGGGGTCTGAAAAAAGTATTGGGTGAAAGTGTCAAGCTATCACTCTCTTTTTCTGGTTTGCCTGTGGAGGAGGTAGAAGAGTCTGTAGTTGATAAGAAGGTTTCTGATTTGGATGTACCTTGTGGTCTGTGGAAGGGAGAAAAAGATAAGGGGAAGGCTTTGTTGGTGGGTGACTCAATCATAAGGTACTCAGACAGGGAGTTTTGTAAGAAAGATAAAAGTAAAAGGATTAGAGTGTGCCTACCAGGTGCCCGCATTGAGGACATTTCGGCTAGAGTCAATCAGATTGAGGGGAACGAAGAAGTAGTTGTAGTTCAAGTGGGTACAAACAATCTCTCTCGGGATAGTCAATCATTGCTTAGGTAAAATTCAAGAAACTGATCTGTAAACTTAAGTCTACTTGCAGAAAGTGTGTCATTTGTGGTATTCTCCCTAGGTTTGATAGAAGGGTTTCCTCTGGCAAAATTGTGGATTTCAATACGTGGTTGCAAAATGAGTGCACTCTGGGAGGGTTCCAGTTTATCGACACATGGGCAGTATTTCAAAATAGATGGGATCTTTTTTCTAGAGATGGGCTTCATTTGACAAACATTGGGGCTAATGAGTTGGGTAAGTTGGTTAATAAGGCTGTTGACAGTCAGTTGTCAAACTAGTTTCAGGGGTGAGGTTTGTTAGTCCGGGGGTCATTAATTGTAGTGGTTCGGATTCTTGCAATCAAAGAAAGTCCTCTTCTTGGATAGTCTCTTGGCTTAAAATTATGTTTTCTAATGTTCAAAGTATCTTTGGCAAATTTGATGAGTTTCTTGCAGATGTCAATTTGGACAATCCAGATATAATTGGTGTCACTGAGACTTGGCTTCATAGTGAGGTCAGCAATTCCAAAATTCAGATTCCTGGGTACAAAATTTTTAGGCAAGATAGTATTGATACACTGATACCCTTTACGTCAGGGATACCGGTAGTCTAAATTGTGTCGAGGTCACTGACAAGTTTTCATCTGGTGTTTCAAACTGCTTATGGTGCAAACTTAGTTTTAGTGTTGGTAAAGGTGCCCCTTTGGTCATTGCTATTACTGTATTTATCGCTCTCCAAATTCTAATGCTAATAATAATCATAGGTTACTTGATTGTTTTAAGGAAGGTCTCTTCCAAAAGGGCAGTTGTATTCAGGGATTTTAATTTCCCTGATATTGATTGGCATGCTAACTTAAGTGGTTCACGTGGGAAGGATTTCCTCGAGGTAGTGTCGGATGGGATGGTTTCTGGACCCAGCATGTTCTCTTTCTCACACGCAGGGCTGTCTAGATTTGGTGTTTAGTACTGAGTGTAATATGGTAAAAATGTGTGAATGCTGGTAAAATAGGATCTAGTGACCATGACCTTATTAACTTTGATCTTTGTTATTGTAGCAGTTTCGATCATACTGATACTGTAAGTTTGTTCTGGATTTTAGTAAGGCTGATTTTGGGCAAGTGCAGTTAAAGAGCACCTTTCTATAGATTGGTCCACTTGTTGTCTCACCTAAGTCCTGCTTAGGCTTGGAAGGTTTTCCATGACATTGTTGTTAATACTAAGTGGTGTATTCCATTCAAGAAAGCTTTCCGTAATCATAGGCCTGTGTGGGTTTCTAGGGAGGTTCTAAGAGCTACTAGGAAAAAGCGTAAATGTTGGCGTTGCTTCAGGGTTAGTAGGAGCTCTTCAGATTTTGCTGTTTATAAGCACCAGGAACTCCTAGTGAAGGATTTGGTTAAAGTGACTAAAGCAAATTTTGAGAGGAAACTGGCTAATGAGGTCAAGTTAAATCCCAAATCTTTTCATGCTTATGTTAGGTCTAAACAGAAAGTTAAAGAGGGTGTTAGACCTTTCCATGGTAATGGGGGTACTTTAGTTAGTGATCATCAGGATATGGCTAATTTGTTAAAAAATGACTATTTTGTTCTCCTTTACCAAGGAGTCTTCTGAAGCAGGTTTTTGTAGAGATTCAATCAGCTCTGTTTGCATGGAAGATTTTGTTTTCTCTGAGGAACTTGTTTGCAATAAACTTCGGAGTTTGAAAGCTAGCAAGTCCCCTAGGCCTGATGGGATCCATCCTGCCACACTGCATGAATGCTCTGACATTTTGTCAGTTCCTCTGTGTATTATTTTTCAGAAATATCTAGACTTGTGCTACGTTCCAGATAACTGGCGGATTGCTAACATTACTCCTATTTTTAAAAAACGGGGATCGGAGCTTGCCTTGTAACTATAGGCCTGTTAGTCTAACCAGTGTAGTGTGTAAAGTCATGGAGTCTGTGGTCAAGGATTATGTGCTCAAGTACCTTTTAGATAATAGTTTACTGAACTTGTCTCAGCATGGTTTCCTGCCTAACAGGTCATGTGTTTCTAATTTACTGAGTTTTCTTGAGGATGTCTCTTTATCTCTTGATTCTGGTCACTGTATTGATGTCATCTACCTTGATTTTCAAAAGGCATTTGATAAAGTACCCTTAGGCAGACTTATGGTGAAACTGCATCAGTTAGGTATTCAGGGCAGGTGTGCAGATTGGATCAATTCTTGGCTACTACAGTAGGTAGATCTCAGAGAGTTGTTGCCAAAGGTAATTTCTCTTCTTGGAGAGATGTCACATGTGGAGTTCCTCAGGGTTCTGTTCTTGGCCCAATTCTCTTCTTGATTTTCATTAATGATATAGATAGCTCTCTCACTTCTAGTATTAGTAAGTTTGCTGATGACACCAAGCTGTATCTGACAGTAAATGAAGACATCGATGCTTCATTGTTGCAAGGGGACTTGGATAGATTATCAACATGGTCCAAAACTTGGCAAATGTCTTCTAATGCTGACAAATGCAAAGTTCTTCACTTTGGTACTAATAATTTGAATTATGATTATACCAAGGCTGGTAGTATTTTGAGTAATGTGACTTCAGAAAAAGACCTAGGTGTTATCATTACAAGTGATCTGAAGCCTTCTAAACAGTGCGCAGGTGCTGCTGCCAGGGCAAACAGGGTGCTCGGTTTGATCAAGAGGAATTTTAGTAAAGATATTGTGTTGATTCTGTATAAGCAATTGGTTGGGCTGCATCTTGACTATGCTGTGCAGGCATGGAGTCCCTATTATGAAAAGGACAAGTTTCTTTTAGAGCAGGTTCAGAGGAAGGCCACTCGGCTTATTCCTGATGTAAAGTACGTCATCTCCCTTATCATGATAGACTTAAATGTCTGGGACTTACTACTCTTGAGTTAAGAAGGATCAGGGGGATATGTTGCAGGTTTTCAAATTCCTATCTGGTAGGAATTCTCTAATTGTGATTACTTAGAGGTTTCTCCTAATTCCCGTGTTCGGTGGTCATTGTAAGAAGCTGGTGAAATGCTTCTCTAGGCTTGATGTGAAAAAGTTTAGCTTCTCTCATAGACTTGTGAATGAGTGGAATAGTCTACCTGATTGGGTTGCAAAATTCCACTTCAGTAAATAGCTTCAAAGGAAACATTGATAGGTTTTATTGTGACTGTGGCAGAATCTACTGTAATTCTGCTGGGATATATTGGAAAGTGGTTTGGTTAGGGTTTTTTTGTTGGGTCTGGATTACAGGGCATCTTATTGGGCCTTCGCCCTCCTTTGCCCAAATCTTGTTATGTAACTTACAGTATGTTATGTTATTCCACTGCATTGTGCGACTTCATCTTTCTTCTCTATATGCCTGTATGTATTTATGTATGTATGAACAAAATACATGAAATGAAAAATGAAAATAAAATGCATTTTGAGAAGTAGACCCAAGCATGGATGTATGTCAAGAATGGAAGCATAAACATACATGTGTCTTACTTCTAAGTGTAGCAACTAGCATTGGTGTATAAAACTTCACACATCTAATGTAAAAACCTTGGAATTTCTAGCTGCTAGAAATTCAAAATCCCTACAAATCTAATTATCTTGGTTTCGCAAGTCTAAAATTCAATTTTACTTGTAATTTCATCCAGTATGCTACGGATTGTACCTCGAAATCAGTTATTTTAACCAACATTTACTTGCGTTAACGATACAATGTAAATCTGCCAAACTTTCCGCACCTCACTAACGTTAGCATGACAATCATTACATGAAGAGAGTCCTTTTAGACAAATCCTGTGCCTAAACCTACAACAAAACCTGTGAACAAGCTAGCAACAAAAATGGTCAAGAAAAATCCAATTGAAGAGTCAAAATCATGATTTGAAAATTTGACGGAAACTGCGATTCGGATCCTCCAGCCTAGCGTACTTCTCCTATGCAAATGCAGTACCATAAAGTGGACTAACCAGACAAGGGCAATTAAATAAACAGTGTCTCAGCTTTCTTTTCAGTCATTTCAAGTCATTTTAGTCAAAAATTTGTTCAGCTATTTGGTCATTGCATTTTAGGGCTTATTTTATTAGGGGGTGCACGAAATTGGCAGTTCGCAAAGTTTGGTGTATACACTATACAGTAAGCTAAGATTAAATGAAAGTTTTGTCGAAAAGCATCAATCTGTCATGTATTTAAATTATTGTAATGCATTGTAACAACATAAATATATTTTGCTGAGAAAGTGAACCCTTCAAACACTGCTCTTGCTTTAGTTTAACATTATGAGGATCATTGACAGACTTGTGAACACTGTCAATGTGCTGTTTATTATAAAGTCCAAATTCCTATCACTTCTTTATCATTTAATGTGATAAACTGTATGCTGCTCATCCTTCCAAGTGGGGGATGGGGTTTAAGGGGGTGGCCTATTCCCTGAGTGGATATTACCATCTCCCTGAAACAGGCACTGCCCCTTAAAAATAATCCTCCTCCCTGCAAAAGCTCCATTGCCTGCCAAAAATGTTGGCAATAGGCCACTGCCATTTCAAAAAGCAATTTGTCTCAGGCGTGTACCACAATTTTGCATATAAAAGCACCTTAAATTATCAAAATTTCCTAGAGATGAGGTGGACACCCCTCCCTTCAAAAGGATACACACTACCTGCATGACCTCCCCCTTGGAAAATATGTGGAGAACAATGTTACTGTAGACCTGTTACATTATCAAAATCACATTGCATATTTGTATTCTGATTTTTTATAAATTTTGTAGTACAATTGTAGTAATTTCATTTTCTTCACACTGGTTACACCATTTTGTTTTTTAAAGTATCCATTGTTGATATGTTCTGTTTTCAGGTGTACACAAAATCTGTCAGCCTGTTTTATGGAATTCCGTTACCCTAATGAGCACAGATACCATAAAAGGTAAAGCACTGTAAACAGTCATTATGATAGGCCTGCACCCTGTAGAAGGGGATGTCATGTCCTGAACTTTGATCTGACATCCCTTCTTGTCTTGTGTTTTATCTCTTCGATCTATCTGCAATGTATGACTTATTGAAAAGAGTAGTTCTAGTTTCACTTACATTGTCCCTCCCCCCCACATTGAGAGTACTACTAATAGTCAAATTCATGACAAGTCTGAAAGTGTAGTGTATAGATGTAATGTTGTAAATCCTACATTGATGGCATAGTGTAAGTTTATCCTGTTTCTGGATGTTTATATATGCTGCTCCTGGTCATTTAATTATTTATTTCCAACAGCTCCAACAGTTAAGCCACGGAATGACTTACAAACAAACAGACTTCAAGAGTTTGGTCGCTATGTTGCAGATTGCCTTCCAAAGTATGTGCAAAAGGTGCAAGTAACTCATCTCAATGAGCTTGAGGTAATGATTCATCCAGAGGGTGTCGCTCCAGTCATGACTTTTTTGCGTGACCATCAGAATGCACAGTTCAAGTCTCTTGTGGACATTACAGCAATAGATGTCCCTACACGACCATACAGGTTTGAGGTATTAATTGGTAGCCTTTTTTTAGCCTTTTCTTTTTCTTCGTATTTTTTAAGGTTGACCAAATGAATGTATGATTAACTTCTCCTGGAGAGTTAAGGTCATAAGAAATCTAGAACTTGGAACTTCATCCAACAGAAGGAAATTCACTAATTGCTGTTAGCTCAACAATGTGAATTATTGTCATGGCATGGCGTATCTGTGTGTCAACATAGGTAAATTGGCTACTGTGCGCACTTTCTTTGAGTGTTCCCTGTGAAAGTTGGAGAGATGATAACACATATCAAAAGCTTTGTAGTGATGGCATCAGGAAGTAGGTCAAAGGTCACTTGGGATCAGGAGCGGTCTAAGAGTGAAATCACAAAAAAAAAGCTTTCAACTGCTTTTGGTTACAGTTGAATCTTTTCAAATTTGGCAAGGATACTCAGTGGCTGACAGGTCATCAAAGTTGTACCTTTCACCGACAGTCAATGAAAGATGGGGTTACAAGAGGTTAAATGGTGAAACTGGTGGCACTTTGCCTTCTTTTGGAAAAGATTTGTTTCTATGATGTAATATTTGTTTGTGCAACATATCCAGTGATGCCTCCTTAGGTGGGAGTGTAAATAATAGTGATTTAGGTCATTCAAATGCCCAAAACATTATAAACAGTCTGTATAAATCCACAAAGAATGACCAGGAATTCTTGGCTGATCTGACCCTTTGACTGTGGCCAATGACAGGGCTTGACGTAAGCACTGGCCCGTGGGCCTGAGGCCAGTGATTTCATCGTCAGGATAGTTAAAATACAGACAAGCTAGCCCTCCAGGTCGCTTGAATTTTGGCACAGTACATCAACCCGCACAATGTTAAAAATACACCTGTTACACTGTGCCCTTGAAAATTGCCATCGGCAAGAATTGTAACTTCAAAAATCAAGCGCATTTTCTCAAAAATAAAGATCTTTTCGCAAGGATTTGCATTCGAACATAACAAAACGCAATTCTGCGATATGAACGTCTCTCCATTCAACTGACAGAATAGAGCGAACGCAGCGTTGTTTATGCACCGTATGTCTGTGTGTATTATGCTTTATATGCTGTGCGGTGTAGTGTCACGCATGCCAACGACCTCTGTGCTAGTGATGTTGGAAATCTGAAAATTCTTCTTAACTACAAGGCCTATCCTAACGGTAACTAAGCCTTAGCCTAGCCTAATAAAATGCCGTAGCAGATGAGAGGGGCGCTTATGTCGTAAAATACCGTTTCACGCTCTGAGAGGACTAGAATTGTGAGGAGAATAAAAAAATCTACTACCAGTAATAATAAATATGTAGAATTCAAAAGATTTCAGTTGTACTGTATCTCATGACTTTACTTGGATGCTAGGCCTAACACTGACTATATGAAACAGTAACACTAAGGCTAGGCCTGAACATAATTGTTAAACGTTTGAAGTTCAAGTAGACGAGGCCTAGGACTTTTTGTAATAATGGCTGCATTGAAGATGAGGAAGAAGAAAATTTATGATTTAACTAGATAAGGTCAGTTTTCATTGTTTTCTGAAGCTATCAATGCACAAAGTAATATTTTCTCATTTTTAATTCCCTGTACTTAATATGTATGTGCATTGATTTTGAAAATTTCAGCAAAACTGGGCAGTAAAATGTATGTGCCATTATGTTACAAAACCAACAGAATGTACCACGCTGTGCATTGGGAAGGTCCTGTGGGGGTACTGTAGCCTACCACTTTGATATGCCTTATAAGTTATGTTTCTCCTACCAATTCATGCCTTTAATAGTGAACAATCTTTTTTCATATAATTATATACAACTACTTATTACGTGGTGATTTCCAGATTTTCCCTAAAATCGGACTCTGAAATCTCTAGTTTGACTACAATACACACAGAATGCCAATTTCATATTGTTTTAGCCAGGAAACTCAGTCTACACATACTGATAGTGTACTGTAAATGCAGTAACACAAGTGACTTAAAAGTAGTATAATTTGTCATGAAACTGGACCAGTGAAAATATGGTAGGGCCAGTGGAGTTCAAAAGTTACTGGCCCTGGTGGCCAGTGATTTTTTTTACCGAGGCCTGCAGTGATGTATGCATCAATGTTGCTAGCATCTTTGTTCAAAACTTACAGGAGATTGTGTAAAAAAAAAGAAGCCAGGCATGTATGCTGATCATCACCTTTTTTTATGTGACATGTGCCGTATGACATCATACTTCACAGCTCTGTAGTAGCTGACATTATTCCAATACAGAGGCAACTATTTCTGTTTAGGGGTTTCTGTGATTATATTCCTTTTGTCAGCACCTGGAGTGAAATTGTTTCTGGAGACAAAATTGGACACCTTCATCTTGAGCTCTAATTTACCATGTCAAAAATTCTTGTCATGGAATGGCACAGCTTAGTTTCTACTGTTAGATCTTTTAGATTAAATACCTTTGAAACAGGCCAACAGTATGAATGGAGCCTGTATTTTAGCAACTTAGTTGATAGTCACAAAAAGGCAACATTTTTTTATGTTAACTAATACTTGTGGAGCTATTTTTAGATGTTACGATATCTGTGCATCACATTCTGCAGCACGCTCGTATTACAGAAATGCAGGTGACTAGTGTGATGTTAGCAATATACTTCGAAATTTAGAACACATAACTTTGTAACCTTTTCACAAAACCAGCTTGATATGCAAACAAATGCTGTACATTAATATTTGGTATAATTTGTTTCATGTGACTTCTCTACTTTTATTGATTCTTTGCCGAAGGCAAAAGGAACATATGCGATTGTGATGCCGTGTCTCTGCGTATGTGGCTTACAGCGTTTGCGTCGAGCAGTGTGAATAATGGGACAAATGAGTGTGTAGAAAGGTTGTGTGGTGTGTGGAGATTTGCGTTAGGACTGACCTATTTTCAGACCCGAAGGAGAAGGAATTGATGCTGCGCTGCTGTAACAAACATTGGGCATTTCCTCTCTGGTTGTGGATTACCTATATGGCATATCAATATGTACCTATATTTTGTACGTACCGATTTTTACCATATGTCGGTATGAGTCAGAAGACATATTGGTGTCGGTATGAAAGTGAAGTATATCGAAAGTGAAGTAAGTATATGATTATACTGATGGAGCTTAGTAAGAAGTCAGAGCAAATTTAACAAAATGAGTTATTTACTTTCACCTTTGCTAACTTGTGCTAAAGATTGAATGTGAATGGTTTGGGATACTGTACTGTACATGTTTGAGTGGATGTATTTACAAATTATTTTCAAATGCAACCTTTCAGAAATCCACACATACCAAGAAAAGTTAAGGTTTCTCAGTTGATAGTATTGGTACTGATGTGCCAAAAGTACTGGTACTATTTTTTTTTGTGGTACTGCCAATCCTCAGTCACATGTTAATTTTAGACTTTTCAATTTTTCTTGTAGTAAAAAATCAACTAATTTTTCTTTGAGGAAAGGCAGAATTAGAAAGTATTCTAAATTGCTGATTAGATTTTGATGTGTTTTTGCACCTGCAGATACCTTTTTTTGCTTGCTTGCGAAAGATATCCAGGAATCTTGTGATAGTTGTGTAGTGTCAGAGGTGACACTTTTCCAATTTTAGTCGGAAATTGACTTTCTTGAATGCCCATTAAAAATTCCAATTTTTTAAGATTTCAGAATCAAGATCTGCCCAATTATAAAACAATTGCATTACAGTTACACAGAAAAATCAAAGACACAGATAGCAGCAGACTACAAGGAAGTCTATATTTTTTCTGTTTCTCCTAAGCAGTCAAACAGATTTTGAAAATCTCATTGGCTAATAGTCAGCTGTCTGCTTTTTTCTTTTGTCTTTCATTAGAAGTAGTACAAAGTTCCTTGAGATGATATTATTGGTAGCTATGTGTTAACACTGTGTACTTGCAAATAGTGATGTTTATCTAGGCTGCAACATGTTTGTACTTAAGAGTCATAATGTTAAGCACATATTGTTACTTTCTCTCCTATAACTGTATTCTAAAATATACTTGTTGTGACTCGTTTCGATGAGCATCTTAACTCTTATTTCATATGTAAAGTTTGGGAACTGGATGTTGCTTGAACTTCAAATTTAGTGTGTAGGTTGTCCATTGTGAGTAGATGTTACCTATTGTTATTCATGGAGGTCAAAGATCATTTTAGGTCACCAGATTTTTAAGTATGGAAAAGCTATTAATGAAGATGTCACAACAACTGAATGTTGCCCAAACTTCAAACTGTTAGCATTGATAATTCTTTACAGATAGATGATCTCTGTCATTTTTATGGAGTTTAAAGGTCACATGAGGTCAGTTGAGGTCATAGTTTGAAGGGAAAGTTGCTGGGCATTGGAACTTGATGTGTAGGTTGATCATCCTTAGCAGATGGTCCCCACTGTTTTTCGTGTAGGTCAAAGGTCATTTTAGGTCACCATATTGATGAATTATGAAAATGGACTAATAGATATCTTGAGGTAGGCACTTAATGCAGATTTTATTTGGCTTAAAAGCCACCTATCTCCTTCATTGGAACATGTAGTTGTATCATACTGATGTAGTGGAGTAAGAAAATGCTGCCTCATCTTTTTGTCATAGTTTTTTGTGCAGGTCAAATGTCATATGGGATGAGCAGAACCCTTTTGAAATATTGAAAGACTGTAACCTTATCATCTTGAGATATTGGAAGTCTTATGTGGCATCATGTTTACTGCAAAATCCCTTTTGGTTTTGGTGTAGATGACAGGTTGTATCAGGTCAGCAGAGGGCAAAATATGAAAAACTCAATACCAAAGTAAGGTAGTCAATGTACAGATCATGGATACATGTGCAGTGTGGAAGCCAATTCTGCAAGATGGTTATGAACAGTTGACTTGAAGCAAGCAGGAGTGATATCATCTCCCCACATTGATAAAGCATTTTTTGTTTTTCTTTAAACTTTACACCAACTTTAATACTTCAATATCTAAATGTAAAAAAATGTAAACTCGAAGCATCTGAGAAGTGAAAAATGGGATATCCCACTTTGTGACGCAGAAAATCGGGAAGGGGGGTGTCAACAGTTTTCACTCTTAGTTGACAAGTGTTTATGATGACTATAAGAAAAGCAAGCAAACCAACAGAAAACAGCACCAGACAACAAAAGACATTTGACATTTCACAAATAGTACAGTACATTTACAGTAGCTCATGATCATTCATAGTCAAGTTCTTCACAAAGTATACCATTTAAATCACATTTACTGTGTGTACCTGCTCCACGAAAATACGATATTATCAAGTCAGTATATCGTTATTTTTATTTTTGAATACAGACCTACCTTAGTATCCATCTTTCATCCTTCTCACAGTAACATGTCTTTTTGATGTCTGTTTTGTCAACATCCCAAGCACAATGGCCTGACTTTTTTCTCTCCTCGGCCTTTAGGCCTTTGCTTCTTCCCTTAAAGTAGGGGGGACCAGTGCTCTTTGCTAATTGTTGACCTTCAGGTCATGTTATTTGATAAGATTCAGTTATTGTGAACCACGATAGTACTTGCTGACTCTGAGTTTCTTTCTTGCTTTATTTGTAGGGTTGTGATGCCAGAGAAACCATTAAGTTACTTTTTTACTGACACTTTTGTTACCATTGATTTGAATGGTCAAATGTCATTTGGGCTCAGCAGTGGTCAAATCTTTAGATTTGCATTTACTGTACAGTAAATCTAATATTTTTGTGTACTATATTTCACACGGAACTCTGAAATATTTTAGAGGAGTTGATTGTTTGCCATACATGCCTTTATATTGCCTAAAATGCAGGGACTTTCCCTTGGACCCACAGCCTGGACCCCATGCCTGATCTCTCAGATATGTGCTCAAAGTACCAACAGGAGTAACTACACCACAAAATCCCTCCCCCCCATTTGGTTTCGATGAAATTGTAACCTTTGTATTCATTTTGTGCATGTACGTATCTGTGCGTGTATGTATGTTTGTAACACCCACCTTGTAAACACGATATCTCAAGAAGGGAAGCATGCACATATCTCATTGTTGGTATGTGGGTATATTATATTGAGTACAAGAAGCCTATTGTTTTTTGAGGTGGTCAAAGGTCATTTGGAATTAACAAGGGTCAAGTAGTGAAAACCTTGTAAACACGATATTTCAAGAAGGGAAACTTGCACAGATCTCATATTTCATACTGTTGGAAAAGCAGGCTAGTGTCTTTGGTGGAGGTCAATGGTTGTTGGGGTCAACAGGAGTCAAATAATGAAAACCTTGTAAACATAATATCTCAAGAAGGAAAACTACAGATCTCACATTACTATGTGGATGTGCTAAGGACAGCCTACTGATTTTGGAAGTCAAAGGTCATTTATGGGTCATCATGGTCCAAATAGTGAAAACCTTGTAAACACGAAATCTCGAGATGGGAAGCTTGAACGAACCTCATATTTAGTCTGTGGGTGAGCCTTATTGAGTACAAGAGGCCCATCGTTTGTGGTGGAGGTCAAAGGTCATTTGAGGTCAGTGGGTCCTCATAGTGAAAATGTTGTAAGCACAATATCCCACTAGGTTAAACTTACACATAAATGTCATATTGGTAAGTGGGTGTACCCTACAAAGCAAGAGTAGCGTAATGTTTGGTGGAGGTTAAAGTTCATTTAGGGTCAACAGGGATCATAGAACTTGTGAAAACCTTGTAAACACAAAATCAAGAAGTAAAAAGCTTCGATGTAATTTTAGCATTGGTTGTAGTGTTTGATAATGAAATATTTTAACTTAATCCCTTTTCTTTAAGACACCAAACTTTGATCACAAAACAATTAATCATTTTTATTATAGAGCTGAAATTTTTGTGTGGTCTCTGGGCCACAGTACCAATGGCTGACCTTCAGGTCACAATTACGGATAAGATGGACTTAAGTGAGTAAGGTATAATTTGTTGATGACAGCCAGGTTTCTAATGGTGGAGAAGTATTTATCGGTCAGTTTGCACTGTAATTCAATATTAATACTACTGCACCATTACAGTCACATCGACTTTGCAAGTATCCATTGCAAGGATTTCTCTCTGGTTTGTGGAGGTTAGAGGCTGGTCATGTGAGGTGATTAGCGATAATAATATGTAGGCTTGTACACATGTTGTGTCACAAAGCATGAATGGACTGAATTTAAAATTGGTGTGTGATGTCCTTTGTTTTCCATAAATATTGACAACAAGTCTCAAAGTCATTTGACTTCTGTCTTTTTTTTCTTTGTTTGCTTTATCAAAGAACTTTCTTATGTACTACTGTGGCAAGTGTTTAATCTTTCATTGCAACAGTACAAATATTGCTACTGTACAAGACCAAGTAATTATCATGCTGTCTGAGTGTAAGGTTTGCTGCACATGTGTAAAGTCTACATGCATGTATGATGATCGATTGGAAAGCGTAATGAAATGATATGGCTTTCATGCTGTCAGTCATGACACATTTGAGGCTTGGGTTACAAATATGTGTCTGGAGACCAATGAAGGAAACAATACCATTGAACTAGTGCAAGAAATCTCATTGTCTCAGTCAACAAAAATTTTGCAGTACACTGTACTATAATATCAAGCATAGGGATTAAAATATTTGGCAAACCAATGACAAAAGCAGTTGCCCACTGTTGGCAATTGGTACACGTTGCATACAATTATATACACTGTACTTGTTTACAGTAGGTCACTACTTCACATGTACATAGTATATGGTCATTGCACTTTCCAAACTGTTTAGGAGTTAAGTATCGGTTTTATATATGGAATGCCAAAAGGACAAAACAAATTGGTAGCGGTGTGATTTGAAGTGGTAGTGGCATGCAATGAATGTAGTAGGGATGTGAATTGATACAGTAGCCATTTGTGCCCTTTTGGTTGTATCATATTCTTATGGCCCCAAACTGGTTTCTGTTTTTCCTCTATCATCACCGTGACACATGAAGTACAGTAAGGGAGTTTGCTTTCAACAAATTGTACAGGTCCTGTTCTTCTGGAAGGCCGTTGGTCTGCCCACAAATGTAGCAGTAAGTTTTCCCCATGTCACTAGTTATTCCATATTTTGTTAATCCTTTCAAACAGCCAATTTTGAAACCTTTTTAATCACTTTTAATTACTGAGTTAATTAGCTGTTATTGTTAAAAAAAAAACTTGCACTGGTCATTGCTTGATATTTGCATGGCAAATTATTGACAAAGCTATGTTGCAGCAAGTGAGAAATTAACCTTACACAAAAACAGTGAATTGTAAATGGGAATGATGCATGATTAACTGATGGGCTGCTGGTTAACAGTTCAATTGTCATTGCCCTATTGTAATGGCACTCCATTTTGTGCAGAAGCCAGTCAAGTAAGTACAGTAGCATGTCCACTCTGCCATGAGGTTGAACAGTAAATAATTTGACCACAATTGATTCGTGAGATTGTTTTGTGTGTGAAGTGACCTCATTAGGGAGGTGCAGTCTCCAAGGAGATAAGCTCCTTTCTTTCAACAAACCCACTTTTCTGCTAAAGTCTTCCTTTTGTTCACCATTTGCAGATTCAATTGGCTTGAAGGGTATTAGGGAACTTAAAGAGGAACTGTAGTGGGTGTTTCAGTTTCAATCTACACTTAGTGCATACATCTGTCTACAAACAGTCACGACAATATTGGTTAACATAGCATGGCAACTTGCAAGTGAATAAAATGTATTCATGTTTTCTTGGACGTGAATTTAATGTACTACTGAATGGAGTCGTAGTTGTTTGAAAAACTATATTTGAAGTATCAAGACTATCTGGAAGGCTGTACAACGGTTTCTATTTAAAGGTTCATGTCATATGCTGTGTTGTAAATTGCATCAGAAAGTTTTGTCCAAACAGTAGCTATCTAATTGTTGTTTTTGCAAATTAGATTATAACTCACTGATGCTTCCAGCGCCTGTCACGGTAGAAAAATGTAATTTGCAACTTGCTGAACATGGATACACCCCAGTGTGTTGTAACAAGTTTTGTGATGACTTGAGTCGGAAGTCAAAGATGACTTGACCCCAGTCACCACTGAAACAGTTTGACCTGGATTGATGCTATAATGACCCAATTCTGAGCAGAGACTCAAGTCATAGAAACATCAGACTTAAGTAGGCCCTCGATCAACAGAGCAGGGTGCATGCATTAATTCAGTTGTTACTACATACTGTATACAGACATTACACATGATCCTATTGCAGGAAGTGGAGAGACACTTGCCCCTAACTCTTCAAGTGGAACTTTTTGTCCATCAAACAGTCATGTTCTTTCTTTTTTGATAAACATAAAATCTCTGTATTGTACTCATCTCAAATATTAGTAAAATTAGTAGGCTGAATTACTGTAGAACTTGTACAGTACATGGAAGGTGGATGGCTGTGGAAGAGTTGCAAAGGGCCACTTGAATAATTAACATCGTCAGAAGAAGTGTTGTGCCATTTACGATGGCAGTTCCAAATCAGTTAGTGGTCAAAGGGTCGTAACTAAATATTAGTTTCAAGACTATGCCTAATACCATGGACTCACATCGAAAAGTATAATGGTGTCAAAATAATCTGCTATGAACGGGTGTTTATTAAATTGGATGTTACACTTTCCTACAGATGTTTCATGATTTAAGAAGACATTGATAGTTTCTTCTCATTGGGTGCTTCCTTCACTTTCGTTGACCTTCATTGTCTTCACTTTAGTGGGAAAATGTTCTAGATCTGCAATACAATCTTTGTTCTAGTTGTCCTCCATTGTTGCCATAAAATTTTTAGTGTGCCTATTACAATTTGCTCACTTAACTAATTATAGAAACATGTTCATATACAATGTAAAGTATATGATATAATGTGGATGATAATTTGTCCAGAGTTTTTCAGTTGTTAAGAGTATTTAGACAGGATAAACAGGTTGGAGCAATGTGCCAAATGTTCTCTGGAAGAAGGAAATATTTCACTTAAGTTGCTGCTTAAGCATTTGCTTCTGAAGCATACATCATTTCACAATATTGAAAGTAAAGTACTTTTCCTCTTTACTTTTCAGATTATTTATAACCTGCTATCCTTGACTTTCAACGAACGGATAAGAGTGAAGACATACACTGATGAATTGGGTGCTGTAGATTCACTTTGTTCAGTTTACAAAGCAGCCTGATTGGTTTGAACGTGAGGTCAGTCTGTGTTATCACAATCAATAATAACCAACAGATTTAAGTCACATACAGCTTTCTTATTCATTTTCTGTCTGTTTGCAAAGTGTGTTTTACAGAACATAAAGTACCTTGTGTATTGATCCACCCACTTGAACAAAATAAAATCTTACTTTATGTTACTAATGGGAACCCACATTTATAGGGGAGTTGCAACTCTCTTTGGTTCTTTTGTTAAGTCAACAGTAGATCAAACTATGTATAATTTTATCCAAGCTTTGGAATGTAATGGAGAGGGTCATCAATAATATTAATTACATGATGGTCACTGTGGAACTGTCAACTGGCACAACCTATGGTAGCAAAAATGTATCCAATAAAATACAAATTGCCATTTGTCAGTCTGTTCTTAAAGTAATGATAAGGATGTTCATTCCACCTCATGGTGTCTATTCTCACTCTCACATAAAGATAATTGCGATAATCTCTCACTTGTTTTGTTCAGTACTTTGCAAATATGAACTGTTCACTGTCTGAAAAAAAGTTGCAAACGTGATACTGTATGTTCCACAGTTCATCTTCAGCCGAATTCACCATGCAAGGAAAGTTCACTACAATGAGTTCAAGCTTAGTTTTGTGTTAGTGTAAATATAATTCCATCATAGCCACAGTAACATCTCTTAAACCACAGTACATTCCTGCATGCCAATTAAGAGTGTTGACTGAAAAATAAAGCTTTAGAAAAGGGTAGTAAATATTTTGTAACATTTTTGCCAATTAGACTTTGCAACTGTTTGATTCTTCATGTCTTTACATTTTTTACAAACCTTTAGACATTAAACCAGTTAACTGCAGAACTAAAATATCATAACTTAATTCCACTGTGGAATTAATTTTTTGAAAAATGTTTGTTTTCGACTCGGCAAGCAGGGGATCTTTATAATCTCAGAAACCCTTCCTCTGCTACATTTTGTTAGTCATTATTTGACTCGAGTCGAATAAACATCACAAAATTTCTTTATCCAAGAATCCTGCATTTTTTAAATAGAGGGGCTGTTGCAATATTGAAATCAGAAGGAAAATACACCCACTTGGTCCCTGTAGGGACAAATTGTAATCACCACATCAAGCTTGAGAACACTTATGGGTTCTACATCTTGATCAAAGTGCAATATGAAGACCATTGTATCTGTCCTGTGGCAGTAGCGAACATATTAGAATTGCAGGAATGTTCGCTGTGCACAGCAAATGATCCTTCAAGGGTGTATTTTCTCTCTGATATCAATATTGCAATGGCCCCTCTATTAAAACAAGAGCAACAATGTTGCTTAAGGTCAGCTATAGCTGTTATAGAGAAGCCATTGGAGTAAGAAATAACTGAAAGAGACATAAAATGTATGATCAGAATATTTATTTAACTCCTGAATATAGCATGGAAATGAATGGGTTTGATGGTCTTGAATGATTTACAAAAATGGCAAGTTAACCAAGAAAATATAAATGTTAACTGAAAAGTTACTTTGGCTTACGTAATTGTTATTAGTCTTTAAGTCATTAAACAGTAAAAGGTGGCAATCCTTTTTGCATTGATAGAGTTGGAAATTTCTCTTGGAATTGGTTGGCATAGAAAAAAATATTTGGCCTTGTATAATTGATGTAGATAAAAGTAGTAATGTACTCTGTTGTATATGCTTATTACATATGTAGTACGAGAAGCTTTGAAAGTATCATTACAAAGTACAGTATTACAACATAGTAAGAAATATGAAGTTTAATCTTTAGGCCTACAAGATGTGGCTTTACTTTGCACTGAAGATAATGAGTGATTTTGGAAGTTTTATTTGTATTTTGAAAAAAAGTGTAGAAGACTAATAAAAGTATTGACAGTACAATGTACAACAACGTAGTAGAAATATGTAAAGCTTAATGTAACAGCTTGGGTTTTTATTTACATTAAAGGTACAGTAGTATGAGATTTTAACTTGTTTTTGTCTGTGGACAAAGTGTGAAAGAGTAACTCAGGGGTCAAAACAATGGGCCTGCGGACTTGAAGTTGACAGTAGGTGTAGTTTTAATTCCTAATGTTATTTACTATAATGTTCTTGGTTACTAATGAAAGCCGCACTCAAGTTTCCACAGTAGTTGTTCATACGGTAGAATTTAATAGCAGTTTTTGTGAAGTGAATGACTAAGTAATTGTTCATGTAGCACACTACAATTTTTTCAGATACAGGTTTCTTACAGACGCAGCAAATTTTGATAAAGTTCAGGAAAAACAGCTGGAATTTTGGTTTCAGAGTATGTTGAGAGTAGGTGTATTTTTGGTTGCGATGATAATCGTAACCTCTGTAATCATGCATATGTGTGGGTGTGTGTGTGTATGTGTGTGCGTGAGGGTGTGTGTATGCGTGTGTGTGTGTATGCATGTCTGTGACGCCCTACCTTGTAAACACAATATCTCAAGAAGGGAAGCTTGGACAGATCTCACATGTGGTATGTAGGTGTGCCATATTAAGAAGAAGAACCCTATTGTTTTTAGTGGAGGTCAAAGGTCATTTGGGGTCAACAGGGGTCAAATTGTGAAAACCTTGTAAACATGATATCTCAAGAAGGAAAGCTTGGACAGATCTCATATTTGGTATGTAGGTGTACCACATCAAGTAGAAGAATCCTATTGTTTTTGGAGGAGGTCAAAGGTCATTTGGAGTCAACAGGGGTCAAATTGTTAAAACCTTGTAAACACGATATCTCAAGAAGGGAAGCTTGGACAGATCCGATGGTATGTAGGTGTACCATATTGAGAAGAAGAACCCTGGTGTTTTTGGTGGAGGTCAAAGGTCATTTGGGGTCAACAGGGGTCAAATTGTGAAAATCTTGTAAACACAATATCTCAAGAAGGAAAGCTTGGACAGATCTCATGTTTAATATGTAGGTGTACCACATCAAGTAGAAGAACCCTATCATTTTTGGTGGAGGTTGAAGGTCATTTGGGGTCAACAGGAGTCAAATTGTGAAAATAGTTTAAGAACAATATTTCAAGAAGGAAAACTTGAACAAATCTCCCAATTAGATTGTACGTTTGTCTCATTGAATTTATAATTTTCATTTTCTTTAGTGAAGGTCAAAGGTCATTTGCGCTCAACAGGGTCACAGTGTGGAATTGTTGTAAACGTATTATCTCACGAAGGGAAACTTGGACAGACGTCACATTCAATGTGTAGTTGTATCTCATTTAGCACAAGAACGTTAGTCTATAATATAGGTAGAAGGTCATTCCATGTCAGCAAGCGTCAAATTGTGAACATGTAGGTATGATCTCAAGAAAGGAAGCTTTGTGCAGATCTCATATTTCATATAAAGCAAATGTAGCTCAATGTGACACATACTAATGCTATTATATCAGATTGTGCAAAAAATTCTCTTAATCAGATCATCAAAACTGCAATGCATTTCTGCATTCTGGTTAAGTCCTAACAATAGTTACAATCATGGTCTTGGTTACTGATAAAAGTCTCAAGTGTCCACAATAGTTGTGCAGGAAGTAGAATTTGGTAGCATTCTTTGTGAAGTGAAAGATCATGTAATTAAGCAGTTAGCACACTACAACTCATTGTTTCCTTCGTGGGGGGGGGGGGGGGGAGAGGGTGGATGAACTGAAAATTTTTGATTTTATTTTTGATTCCTTGCCGAAGGCCGAAGGAATCTATGCGATGGTGATGTGTGTGTGCGTGTGTGTGTGTGCGTGTGTGTGTGTGACGCTGCTTGTAAACACGATATCTCTAGAAGGGTAACCGTGAATGATCTCATACGTGGTGTGTGGGTTGATCATAGTGAGTAGATGATCCCTAATGTTTTTGGTGGCGGTCAAAGGTCATTTGAGGTCACCAGAGGTCAAAATGTGAAAACCTTGTAAACACAATATCTCAAGAATGGTAACTGTGACTGACGTCATACAAGGTGTGTTGGTTTGTCATATTGAGTAGATGATCCTTATTGTTTTTGGTGGAGGTCAAAGGTCATTTGAGGTCACCAGAGGTCAAAATGTGAAAACCTTGTAAACACAATATCTCCAGAAGGGTAACTGTGGCTGATGTCATACTTAGTGTGTGGGTTGGTCATATTAAGTAGATGATCCTTATTGTTTTTGGTCGAGGTCAAGGTCATTTGAGGTCACCAAAGGTCAAACTGTAAAAACCTTGTAAATACAATATCTCCAGAAGCATAACTGTGACTGATGTCATACGTGGTGTGTTGGTTGGTCATATTTAGTAGATGATTCTTATTGTTTTTGGGTGGAGATCAAAGGTCATTTGAGGTCATGAGAGGTCAAACTGCTCTCAAACTTGTCATGTGGATAATTCATGTTATAATATAACCATGTTGCAAGGATTCACAAAGCCTTTTGGCTTTATGGTGTTTTTCATTTTGACATGGTCCCTTCCCTTCTCCACTGAGTTACTTTTGTTGGTAAGTGATTGTGTGTCTGAAAAAAGTAGATATCGGCAAGGAATCACTAAGTCATTTGACTTTCTGGTTACAAATTTTCCAGATGGTAGGAAACTGCATCCCCTACTAAGTGATCTATGTTGCAAGTGCATTGTAGTAATGAAGAAAATGTTTAGCATTACTTCAAGATGTATGTTGAAGGTCTGTCTTTTAGTTTATCAGACACATCCTACTGCTGTCACCAGCAGGAGCCAATGTTGAGAAATGCTATCTGTTGAATGCACTGACTTGCTGAAAGTGACTGCAGAAGATCTTTCAAGTTATACCTCAAAAAAAAAAAGGGGGGGCATTAAAAGCATGGTTTATTGAACTCAAGAAATTTCCTGAACTTTTACACATTTGCCATCATGTGGTCATGTGAACATGAATTCACAAAACTGTGATATCTTTAAGTTGTCATCTAACCATTGTTTTCTATTTTTTTTTGGGGGGGGTGTATAATTGACGATGGATTAACTGAAAATTTTGGACTTTGCAAATTCCCTAATGGCTGGAAACTGAATCTTCCAAGTGTTCTATTCCGCAGTGCAATTGACTGTGACGTGCAAAATTACATTTGAACATCACCTGAGATTCTTTAGACAAACAACGACGCAGGTAGAATCAGACTAAATATTAAAACAGATTTGATTGTATGAAACGTTCCCTGAAATTTTACTTGTGAATGAAAACGAAATTTCTGTTGAGACTTTTCAACATTAATAATACTTAGAATATTAGTTGAGACTTTTCAACATTAGCAATACTCAGGATATTGGTTGAGACTTTTCAACATTAAAAATACTCAGAATGTCGGGTAAGACTTAAACATTAAAACAACCACGTTTTCTGACTGGTCGAAGTGCTTTTCGTAGGCTCGATGCGGTCGCAACGATAATAGACCTCGGCAATGACCCGGCCTCGACTACGGAACTTGAAAGAAAACTTCCCAAATAAGGTGGCAGGATGGAACCAGGTTTTGACTGGCAAGGCCCTTCGCCCAGTGTACTCGAACACCGCCGTCAAGTTGGTCACGGAGACACCCTCTCACAAGAACCTTACTGAAAAATTGCAGCCTTACTTTCACAATTTGCTGGTGGTCTACCCGCACAATACTCTGTGCCCAGCCACAGCTAAGAAATTGGCTCTGCAAATGTCACAGCCCCGGTGACGTGGCTACCAGTGCTAGTCCCTTGGCTTGCGACCCTGCTTTAATTACAGCCCTGGATCCTCCCAGAAGTCCAATTACTTAACTCCCTACAAGTTAATCTTTATCCCTTAATCACAGATCCTGCCCAAGCTGATTACGTAACCCCCTAATCCTGTCTACTGGGGATTTTCCGTCCCATTACGTAATCGCCTCTGCTACAACAAAAACCCAGCTGCACGGCCTACCGCTTCCCCCCAGGGATTTCCTACCCTATTACGTAATTGTGTCGTGAAGAAGAAACCAATGTCTGGGGTGACGCAACACTTTCTAACTGCAATTTTCCATCTGTTATGTAGTACCATAAGTTATAAAAAAAAAAAACGGTTTTCCGACATGACATTGACCAATGAGCAAAGTGTCTTGCATCAGTTCAAAATGATGTTCAAGGCTTGCTCTTTTGTTGCCCTTACAACTGGCAGGAAATATCAGGCATATTCTACTCATGTCAGCAGGCATCAGTCAATCTTGAGATATGATGAAGGCTGAAGAAACCTTCTTGAACAAGTGATAATAACGTGGTATCAGTATTATAAGGTTTAGCCAATATCAAATGCAAAGCCAATTTGTCGCAATAAGTACTGTAACTTGGCGATAGTTGTGGCAGGTAATTGTGGTATTGATGTGAAAACCTGTTATACAATGGTATAATTGTACCATGTACTCAACCCTATTAATGTGGACATGGCGTACCCATGCTGAATTACTGATTTACTGATTCAGATAATTTGCCCACCAACAAAAGTAAACAGTGTGTTGCTACCTGAGTTGTAAGCGTGTGTGGAGCATGATTATCAGATGAACTTCAAAAACGTCAGCACCCTTCCACATTTGGGATGTAAAGCTGGTCACAATGATTAAATGGGAAAAACATTCCCTCGAGACAAAGTTCATTAGACATGAGTACTGTAGGTCTGACATTGAACTTAACAACATAATTAGAATCTATGCATAATCACATACACAAAAAAAAAAAAAAAAAACGCAGTAAAACAGATCAATGAATTTCGCTGCTTGTATCCCTTAAACGACGTGAAGTGGAATTAGTACCACCAAGTTTAGTCATAGTTCCAAGTAGAAATATATATTTTACACAGGGAGAATTGTAGTTATGTGTCATTAATATTTTTGTATTCATGCTCTAAAAGTGAAAAAATAGCCTTTAATTCATTGGTCTTAATCAATGATTCTTAAGTTTACTGCATCTTTCCTATCAATCACAATAGTTGAACATTGAAAATATTGTTGGCCATTAGTATATCCAAACTAAAATAAAACAAACCAACTTGTCTCGTGAACTATCAGAGGGGAGAGGAGCTAAACCGAGTCATGTAATAGGGGAAAACATGCACGTCAAATAACGTGACGGTTTCTATATACCATTTTGCAACTTATTAGAAAAGTGAATATTTACGTGCTCCTCTCCGATATACTCTTCATTCAACTTTTATTATGGTATCTAAACTGGGGTGATATAAATGCTTCCGGAAAAATCACCTTATTGGTCTTGGTATGGTCTAAATGCACAAAATATTCCGGAACAGAGGGACTCCACCAGAATTTGTTTCAAAAAGTGCTGTTTTCATGCCTTAAATGATTGCAGAAAGGAAAAAAAAAAGTAAACTTTTGTTCAGCACAAATTGAACTTTCTATACAAAACATATTATCAAGTTTGGTGCAAAACTGAAAGACAAGTACAGTAGGGAATTTTACGTTTTTAAACAAAGCTCCCTCCTGAAGTCAATAGGGGTCAAATTAATTGGGAAGAGTGGCAGCATACTGCTTTCACCAAATTTCAGCCAAATCTAATGAAAAACAGAAATGTCAGGCACTTAAATGCAAATGTTATTGTGACAAATGTTCAGCTGAGCTAAAAAGCAGGATTCTTAGCCTTAGAAGCTTTATATTGTTTATTTGACTAGAATTGGCTAGGCATTACAGTATATGATGTACTGTTGTGCATATACTGTATCACAGGACAAATATGTCTGTGTTATGCAACAGGATGTAGTCAGAACAGCATGCCTATTCATCTTATGCAGTTGACTATCTTGAATAGGACTAAATAGACTTTGTAGATACATTATGGCTAAATAGATTTTATAGTTGAGGCTAAATAGAATTGTTTTTTTTTTAAACCTTTGACCTCTGACATCAGTGATCAGGGGTACTACATCTCATATCTACAGTCTTGGACAAAATTGTTGGGACACTTTGTTGTACGTTGCAAATATTATACTGAATTTTAGGTGAGAGGATAACATGAAACCCCGCGCCCCTTTCCAATATTGCGCTCAAGAAGTGAATGTACCCTTTGAACAGCAATCCTATAGCCAACATTGAGCAGGGGCGCGGGGTGTCCCAAGGTATTTTGTCCAAGATTGTAGTTACCTACCCATTAAATTTGAACTTTCTGAATGGACATAGTAGTTGAGGAGATGATGGTGAAATTATTTTTTTTTTGCTTTAAATATACTTTGATTTTAACCCTCCTCCCACTGTATTCCTAAGTGGTATTAATTTCAACTCATGTCATTTTTATACCACAAAACACTCCTTAGTATTGTGCTATGACTCATCAAGTGTCATGGTTTTGTAATGGTAGGTTCGTCAAGCCTATCATTTTGCTGTCATCATTGATGGTTTTGTTTCCCCCTCAGGTGTGGGATATGTATGGTGTATTCTTCACTAATCATCCAGACCTACGTCGCATCCTGACTGATTACGGGTTTGAGGGACATCCGATGAGGAAAGATTTCCCTCTAAGTGGCTTTACAGAAGTGAGTTCTTTTAAAATGCAAGTTATGCATGCCTTGTCAAAGTATACAACATAGGCAAAGTATGTCAGGCACCATAGCCAAATCTTGTCACCAGCATCTGCCAGCTTCTTCTCATTGACCCATTCTATCTTTGTCCACACTGTGAAATAATCTTCTAGGCCTGATATGATGAAATACACATAGGTTGAACAAAAAGTGCTATGCTCCAGTACCACTGCCCAGCAGCCTTTTAAACAAAAGAGCATTATTGCATGATCAGAACTTTTCTTAAATTGCTTTAAGACCTTGCATCATGACATGTAGACTCATAAAAATATCTTGTAATTCTTGAAATCGTATGAAATGATAACTTTTTGTGTTTATATAAATTTGGCAACACTGGTAGACCCACACATTTCAATAGAAAGCAGCCAATCTTTATTGGCTTGTGGGCTATAAAGGACATGCAACTGAACCAGCACTTATCCAATCTGTTGTATCCTATGGCCCCCCAACAACATGTTCTTCCACTTCTAAGAAAGAAGCTGTATTGTTTCCCTGTATTTGAGCTGTCCCTGTGACCCAACTGGAACGTTCAGTGAAATTTTCCATTTCACATCATTCTTTCCATATTGCGCAATATCCCTCTCAGAGGGCCATATAGCAAGGATCATAGTGTTAGGATGGGGGGGGAGGATGGGGGAGGGAGGGAGTGAAGGCTGGATGGATGCTGCTGGATGGATGGATGTTTGCGTGCTGGATGGATGTTTTTTCAACTAAGTGGCAATGCCACCATGACAAATTCACACTGCAAATACCTTATCAAGAGCGGGCTTACAGTTTATAGGAGGGGTTGCAGTCTTCACCAAAATGGCACAATCAGGCTCAGTGGAACAAAAAAAGAATATTGGGGGACTGAGTAATGGCAGGACTGTCTATACAGAGTGCCACCAGTGGTTGGTGCTTGGTGCACAAGAAAAGTTTAGCTTTTCAAAATCCCCAGATGACTGGAAACAGCTGTCCCTGGGTGACTTGAGCTACATGTACCTAGCCTTGAATAGGGATATCATGTCTGCAATTTCTCAATTGATGAGAAAAACATTCCATGGAAAACTGGTAATAATTGGTATTGCTCTTATCTAGGATATTGATGGTATGGTAATTTCTAGAGAAGTTAATTCAACAGTTTGTACTCTCAGTAAACAATTTTTTTTTTTTTCATGTTGAGAAATTTTTAACTTCCAAGTAACCTTTAATAGACAATATCTGGTGCAATATTTTGCATCTATTGCAGTCAATCTTATTTTTGGTTTCGATGATAATCGTAACCTTTGTAATCATGCATATGTGTGTGTGTATGTAAGTGTGTATGTGTGTGTGTGTATATATGTCCATGATGCCCTACCTTGTAAACACGATATCTCAAGAAGAGAAACTTGGACAGAACCCATATTTGGTATGTAGGTGTACCACATGAGTAGAAGAACCCTATTGTTTTTGGTGGGGGTCAACAGGGGTCAAAATGTGAAAACCTTGTAAACACGATATCTCAAGAAGGGAAGCTTGGACGGATCTCATATTTAGTATGTAGATGTACCACATTAAGGGGAAGAATGCTTTTGTTTTTGGTGGAGGTCAAAGGTCATTTGGGGTCAACGGGTCAAAATGTGAAAACCTTGTAAACACGACATCTCAAGAAGGGAATCTTGGACAAATGTCATATTTAGTGCGTTGGTGTACCACATTGAGTACAACATCCTTATTGATTCTGGTGGAGGTCAAAGGTCATTTGAGGTCAACTGGGATCAATTTGTGAAAACCTTTTAAACACAATATCTCAAGAAGGGAAACTTGGACAGATGTCACATGAAGTATGTAGGTGTATCTTATAGAGTACTAGAACCCTATTTTTTAATGGAGGTCAACTGGTCACTTGAGGTCAGCAAGGGTCAAACTGTGAAAACCTTGTAAAAAACCTGTGTGGATTTACCTGGTATATGTGGGCATGGCATTGACATCTACAGTATCAAAATTAACACCTAACAAGTATACCAAACATACCAGTTGTACCCGGAAAAATGGATATTGCGTCGTAAAAAGTAAAGCCGTGTGAAGAAACCAATTGATACCCCCTTGCTTCTCAAGTTTAGTTGATCAGAGAGTACGTAACTGAACTGTATGTAATAGTCCGTCATTGGGGGTTATGGAAAATTCCAAGACACATTCTCAAAGTTGTGTATGCAAAAGCTGTGCACCTTGCAGGGCACATGAACACAAATTATCATTTTAGTAAAAAGAAAAAAACTTGGTGACAATGGACCATCAAAATAAGTAGCAATGTTTGTAAGACATAAAAACAAAAGCAAAGTGTGAGACCGAGGAGTATTCCGAAATACCCCACACCTACCTAGAAAAACAGTTGAAAGGCCGATATGGCCGTACTGTAATGGCCACTATACATGATAATAGCAAAAAGAGGAGTGAATTGTTTGCATGCTTCCATTTCGTTACTACAAATTGGAAAACATGCGTGTTGATGAAACACGGAGTAACATTTTCCCTGTAATTCCTGCCAAAAAGAAACCTCAGTCGTAAAAGCGGGGGAAAAAAATAGCTAAATAAGGTTTTCACCTACAGTTTTGAGCCCATCTCCCTGTACCATCTCCGTGTCTAGTCTGTTTTGTTAACGTTGCATAGAATGATAGATTCGTCGCAAGCAAAGATAGTATAGCTCCGTAAGGCGCAAGACCAGGTTACTCTACTTATAAAGCCGTAGTACGTCTATGGGGTGAAGCACCTGCCATTTTAGTAAGTAAACTAAACATCAGGCGCTGATGTGATGAACTGTGTGTATGTACCTACGATCGGGTTGCTATCGATTTCCACGTTATGGCGTTGGGGAAGAAGAGTTCAGCTCACTGTTCGGCAATAAATTGCACGAATTGCCAAAGATCTAACTCATCATTTTCATATTCCCCAATAACAAGGAGAGGTGTGAAGATGCTTTATAAGCCATACTATACTGTACATCAAAGCTGCTTACAAAAATGGCGGACGCTCTGCTCCATTGCATACTACACGCAGTTTTGAACCATTTGGTGTGAGTAACCGCTCTGGCGCCTTACGGCGCTACACTGTCTTTAGTCGCAAGTACATACTTCCCATGTAACTGGCCGACACACGTACACATACAGTGCATATGTATGCAAAGCAGTATGGCCCGAACAGGGAGTTGCTATTGTCCAAACAGCAACTGCCTGGTCAGAATGAATGCGTACCCAACGTTTATTCTAAAGACAACTTTCTGTTGATGCAAACTGCAAAAGTTATTAAGGTTCTAGACTCTCTAAAGTAAGAGATTTCAGTCACAAAAACCATAATTGGATCTCACATGCTGTTTTGTTGTCTGTGTACACTTTGTACTGTAGTTACTATCACAATTTTCAGGAAAACAACATCGTAATTCTTATGTTGAGAGTATAAAAAAAATATCTCAATCGGTCAAAACTGCCAAAAATATTTGCATGGCATGTGCAAAAGACCCCAAACTAGCAATCTGCAATATTTTCACAAACTTTCATTTGAATGTTTCCTTCTATGAGATACTTTCGTTCAGAGTGACTTGGGACTTTTGCTATAGCCTAACATATAAACGTAATACTCAGGTAGAGCCTAGCCAACACATGTGTCTATGTGTCCTACACTTACTGTACAGGAACAGACTAGACTAAGATTTGCAAGTAAATTTTGACCCAAGCTATTTGAAAATGTGCTTTATGTTGCCTGATATGTTGCTAAGCATATATTGGGTCATCAGGAACAGGATGGCATATTTTACACTAAAAAAAAAAGAGTGGAGAAAAGTTCACCATATATATCAGTGTTACGACAAACCAATACAATTTCATAACTCCAACTCAATGCATTTGAGACCAAGCTCAATCATATTGGCTCAATCATATTGGCTCATAGCCACAGGGGATGGGTAAAGAATTTACCGGCACTTCTTTATGTTCTACTTAAAACTTCCTTATATCTTCCATCCCTACCGCCCCCACTCCAATGTGTTTGGCACTTAATTTCTTCAAGGTAATTTCATTTCATTTCATTTATTTGTTTTATCGTAACGACCAATAATAACAATATTTACATATGTACAGTATTGTAACAAACTACATTTTTGAAAGTTACGAAAGGAAGTATTCTAAAAACCTTGGTAGGCTTATGGGACAGAGCACTCCCTGTAAGAAGTACGAGAAGGAAAAGATGAACATTAACCTAAACGATATACAGTGAACGTAAGAGTGGTGAATGCTGCATGAAATAATTCATTAATCAATAATTTTCTATACATTGCTTGCAATACTTACTTCTAAAACTAGAAATTGTTTTGCAGAGTTGGATTTCATTAGGGAGGGTATTCCAGATGGAGGATGCTCTTACATGTAAACTTTGCTTCAGAAAATTTGAATTAAAACGTGGTAATCGAAGATATCCGGACTGCCTTGTATTATGGTCATGTGTGTCATAGTCAAATGAGAATATTTGTTGAAAGTACGGTGGGGCAAAATTGTGTATGATGTGGTAAGCAAAGACTGCTTCTTTGAAGTGGATTAAGTTGGTGAACTTCATCACCAGTAGAGAAAAAAGTTGACTGGTATGTTCAATTGAGTCAGCCGAACAAATATGCCTCATTGCCCTCTTCTGTAGTGTAATGAGTTTGGTCAGGTGTGTCTTACTTGTCCCAGCCCAGACAGACAGGCAGTATAGGAGGTGTGGCAAGATGAGGGTGAGATAGAGGGAACGAAGGATATTCCTCGGTAAATAGTGTTTAAGCTTAGACAAAATTCCAGTGCATTTGGCAATTTTAACACTTATAGCGTCAATATGTGGTTTCCAAATCAAACGATCGTCAACTAAAACCCCTAGAAATTTGACTACAATCAACTTTTTGCAATGATACACCATTCATGAAAATTCTAATATCACTTATATTAGGTCTGTTACTGTAATTTACTTTACTAAATAGCATAAAAGTAGTCTTCTTCACATTTAAAGAAAGCTTGTTAGCTGAAAACCATTCATTAAATTGACTAAGTTCAGTACATACAGTGTCTTTTAACTGATTTATATCATCACCTGTAAAAAATATACTAGTATCATCTGCAAAAAGAACAAGAGTACAATCATTTGAAACGTTTACTATGTCGTTTACATAAATATACAAAAAGGAAAGGACCTGAAATGGATCCTTGAGGAACAACACATGTTAAAGGTCTGGTGACATGAAAATGACATTTTGAGGTTCTGGGTGCATTAGCCATTCAAAATGTTGAAAATAGCTTCAAATTGCGTCAAAATCCGTCAAAAATTGACAAATTTACAGGCAAATTAGTGTCTCACAGCTGAGTCATGAATAAACATTGACTAAATATGCAAATTTATGACATCACGGGAGGGACTCCTAGGATTTGTCTTATGTAAATCCTTTGTTTATGTAACCTTTATATCAAGGTCATTTGATAATTTTATATGCCCAGAGGGTTTTATTTTGGAAACATGTATTTTCTCCTTCAAAAATATCGATATCACTTACCAATGTGAAACTCAGTAATTAAGTAATTAAGAGGCAAAATATGTAGGGTTAACAAAAGAAAAACTGACACTGTGCAACACTCCACGTCATCTGTTTTGCATTTTCTTCAAACTTTGAGAATTCATATCTCAAAAACGGTAATAGATACAAACAAAATTCCAACAGATTTTCACTCAGGGTTTTACTTTGTAACATTTGCATGAATGGAGCTCTTTTCTGGAAGCATGTCACCTGACCTTTAAGCTTAATGATTCAGAGTTGGTTCCATTGTAAAACACAAACTGTTTCCTATTGGAGAGAAAGCTTATAATCCACTCAAGTCCTAATCCCCTTACACCATAATGGAAAAGTTTTTTCACCAAAATGGTGTGGTCAATTGTGTCGAAAACCTTGGACAAGTCTAAGAAAATTCCGATGAATGTTTTGTTTTGATCTAGGGCTGTATTCAAATGATTTAGTGCGTGGGCGAGAGCTACTGTAGCTCAGTAGAGTGGTTTGGCCGAAATCCGTATTGTCCGTTATACAAAACATTGGACTTTGTGATAAAGTTGTAAAGGCGATTAGGGACAAGTCTTTCAAATAGTTTGGAGAAACAAGATGGAATGGAAACTGGGCGATAATTATCACAATGCATCGGATCGCCTTTCTTGAAAATTGCATGGTTGCATGTTGTCACTTGTATCTGGATTACTCACTATTTTGTTAAAAAGAAAACAAATGCATACTTTTTCAGGGTTGTTACAGAAAATATCCTCTCTTAAAGTGATTGCATGCGTAGGCAAAAAGTAAAAACATTGAAATTTCATCTCCAAAATTTTGGTAAGGCTTTTAATTACACCATTCAGACAATCTGGGAAAATAAAAAGGGTTTCAGTTGGTTAATTTTGCCATATGATTTCAAATTCTTCTAACATAACGACAAAAAGTGTAGAATACGATAATGTAGTGGTTGACAGTTTTCATTCAAATCAACGGTGTGCTTCTATGAGCAAGCCAGTGGGCAGTATACTAGTATTGAATATTCAGTTACCAACTCAGGGACACTGACGCCGCGGGCAAGGTTGTGTTCAGTTTGTAGGTTATTTGTAAATACAGTGTTTTCTTTCACCAAATACTACAATTCCCGATACCTACCAAGGAGCGACGACTTGAGTAGCATGTTTTTGATACACTGATGAGACCTGTACTGTTGCATATTCATTATGTAGGCAGTTATAGTAAGAACCGTTAATTTTCAGATATGATTTCTGCTTTTTACTGTTTTTATGCCAATCTCGTTGCTTGTCAAAGTAGTTACTGTCATTTTCCTTCATTGAAAGATTAGTCCGTTCATGTACAACCTCTAGTGTACATTTAAAATAAAGACAAAGTTAAGATCAAACATAATCTTATCTTTTTGGTTTTTCAGTACACACACAACCACTTTAATTGTTGACAGAGTTAAAGTGATAAAGTGGATATTTTCCTGCCATATGATGATGGTGACATGTAAAAATAATCATTATTAAAGATGCTGTGTTAACTTACTTTAGCCGAGGTAAAGCCATTTCACTTCAGCATTTTTATATCTGCAGTAATTTTTCTTACTCAAGATGGCTGTGTGTGGTTAGCAACTTAGCATAGACATTGCATGTACAGGGAACATGTCTGTGCAATAACGAGATGGTAGGCTATGTGTAAATAATGTAAGTAAGCAGTGATTTCATGAAATTTCAAGTTACTGCTGCTACGGGTGTACCAAGTATGCCATAGGAAGTAAGGAACATTGCAGTTAGTAGAGTTCGGGATGAACAGTTAATGTAACGCTTCACTCAGAGTACAGGGTCACAGTGTGGAATTCTTGTGAGCATATCTCAAGAAGGGGAGGTTGGACAGATGTCATATTCAGTGTGTAGTTGTATCTCATTTAACACAAGAACGTTAGTCTTTAATGGACGTATAGAAGGTCATTCCATGTCAAAAAGGGTCAAATTGTGCACATGTAGATGTGATCTCAAGAAAGGAAGCTTGTGCAGATGTCATATTTCATATAAAGCATACGTAGCTCAATGTGACACATACTAATGCTATTATATCAGATTCCGAAAAAGATTCTCTTAATCGGATCATTGAAACTGCAATGCATTTCTGCGTTCTGGTTTATTGAGAAATAATTATAGTTACAGAAATGTTATTCCAACAATATTTACTCTCTGGTGATTACAGTTTTTTATCTAGTTTTCCACAACTGTCAATGATTGCATAGCAAAATACTGTAAGGCTAGTTCTTGCACCAACACCTTTTGTAAATGATATCCACCTTGATGTGAAGAAAATGTCATACAATTGTATTTGATAGATGGGGAAGTATTAGATGAGTGATGGTTAACCTGGGGGAGGGTTGTGAGAAAGGAGGTGTCGCCTGGTCGGTAGACCCGATGACAATATCCATAAAAGATAAAAATTGAAAAGTAGGAAAAATATCACTGAACTTCCAAATTCCCTTCTAATGTAAACCACACTGGCACTTTCTTGATGTTAAATGTTCTCAAACATTGGTTTTTATTTCACTCAAATTTAGTATTTTCTCTCTCCCTTTTACCTTTTTGCCTCACTGACTTGATTATGACTTAACTTCTCTGCCTCACTGGCTCGATATCTTTCTTTGTTCTGTCCCACTGGCTAGATTGCTTCTTTCGTTTGTCCTTCCCTTCCTCCCTTTATTTCTCTTCTCTCTTCTTCTTTTTAGTTTCGATGAAAGAGAAATTTATGAGATCGTGATGGCGTGTGTAAGGGTGTGTGTATGTGTGTGTGTTTGTGACACTAAGCTTGTGTGCACCATATCTCTAGATAGGAATGTTAGATGCTGTTGATACTTGGTATGTAGGTTAGCCATATTGAGAGGAAAAACACTATTGTTTTTGGTGGAGGTCAAAGGTCATCTGGGATCAGCAGAGGTCAAATGGTGAAAACCTTGTGTGTGCGATGTCTCCAGTTACGAATGATGGATGCTTTAGTACTTGGTATGTAGGTTTGTCATATTGAGTGGAAGAACCCTATTGTTTTTGGTGGAGGTCAAAGGTCATTTGGGGTCACCAAAGGTCAAATAGTGAAAATCTTGTGTGCACGATATCTCCAGAAAGGAATGTTGGATGCTGTTGTTCATATTTGGTATGTAGGTTTGCCATATTGAGAGGAAGAACCCTATAGTTTTTTGGTAGAGTTCAAAGGTCATCTGGGTCACCAGAGGTCAAGTAGTGAAAATATTGTGTGTGTGATATCTCCTGGTAGGATTGATGGATACTCTTCATACTTGGTATACAGGTTTGTTCTATTGAGAGGAATGGCCCTATCGTTTTTGGTGGAGGTCAAAGGTCATCTGGGGTCACCAGAGGTCAAATAGTGAAAACCTTGTGTGCACGATATCTCCAGTTAGGAATGATTTATGCTGTTGATACATGGTATGTAGGTTTTCCATATTAAGAGGAAGAACAATGTAGTTTTTGGTAGAGGTCAAAGGTCATCTGGGGCCACCAGAGGTCAAATAGTGAAAATCTTGTGTGCGTGATATCTCCAGGTAGGATCAATGTATACTCTTCATACCGTGGTATACAGGTTTGCCATATTGAGAGGAATAAATCTATTGTTTTTGGCAGAGGTCAAAGGTCATCTCGGGTCACCAGAGGTTAAATACTGAAATCTTTGTGCACACAATATCCACAGTTAGGAATGATGGATGCTGCTGATAGTTGGTATGTAGATTTGCCATATTGAGAGGAAAACCCTATTATTTTTGGTGGAGGTCAAAGGTCACCTGGGGTCACCAGAGGTCAAAAACTGAAAATTTTGTGCATGCGATGGATACTCTTCATCATTGGTGTGTAGGTTTCGCATATTGAGAGGAAAAACCCTGTCTTTTGGGCAGAGGTCAAAGGTCATCTGGGGTCACCAGAGGTCAAATAGTTATAAACCTTGTGCACATGATATCTCCAGATGGGAGTGATGGATACTCTTGTACTAAATGTAAGGCATTTTTACACATGGTATGAAACCTTCTCTTCTTGAAATATGACAGGCACAAGGTTTTCAGTGTTTTCCCAGTGTTTCACCTCAGGTGATGACCTCAAATCTTTGCACCAAAAATAAACCCTTGATTCTTAGCTTTAGAGTTATATTTGAGAACCAAGCTTAATAAAGAAACTATAATGAGTACATCGAAACTACAATGCATTTTTGCATTCTGTTTCTCTTTTTTAGTTTCGGTGAAAGAGAAACTTATGCGATCGTGATGGCATGTGTATGTATGTGTGTGTGTTTGTGACACTAGCTTGTGTGCACAATATCTCCAGATAGGAATGGTGGATGCTCTTGATACTTGAGTATTTTGGTTTGTCATATCGAAAGGGAGGAACCTATTGTTTTTGGTGGAGGTCAAAGGTCATCTGGGGTCACCAGAGGTCAAATAGTGAAAACCTTGTGTGCGTGATATCTCAATTTAGGAATGATGGATGCTGTTGATGCGTGGTATGGTGCTTTGCTATATTGAGAGGAAGAACTCTATTGTGTTAGGTAGAGGTCAAAGGTCATCTGTGGTCACCAGAGGTCAAATAGTGAAAACCCTGTGTGCACGATATTTAGATAGAAATGACGTATGCTGTTGATACTTAGTATGGCAATTTGTCATATTTAGAGGAAGATTCCTATTTTTTTGGTGGAGGTCAGAGGTCATCTCTGGTCACCAGCTCTAGGTCAAGTATTGAAAACCTTGTGTGCACAATATCTCCAAGTAGGATTGATGGATACTCTTCATACTCAGTATACAGGTTTGCCATATTGAGAGGAAGAACCCTATTTTTTACTATTTTTGGTGGAGGTCAAAGGTCATCTGGGGTCATTAGAGGTCAAATAGTGAAAACCTTGTGTGCATGATATCTCCAGATAGGAATGATGAATGCTGTTGATACTTGGCATGTTGGTTTGTCATATTGAGAGGGAGAACTCTATTGTGTTTGGTGGAGGTCAAATGTCACCTGGGGTCACCAGAGGTCAAATAGTTAAAACATTGTGTGCAGGATATCTGATGGATAATCTTCACACTCAGTATCCAGGTTTGCCATATTGAGAGGAATAACCCTATATTTTGGTGGAAGTCAAAGGTCATCTTGTCACCAGAGGTCAGAAACTGAAAACTTTGCGCACACGATATCTCTAGGTAGGATTGATGGATACTCTTTATAGTTGGTGTGCAGGTTTCACATATTTGAGAGGAAGAACCCTGTTTTTTGCAGAGGTGAAAGGTCATCTGGGGTGACCAAGGTCAAATAGTGAAAACCTTGTGCACATGATACCTTCAGATGGGAGTGATGGATACTCTTCATATTTGATATACAGGTATGCCATATTGAGAGGAAACACCCTATTGTGTTTGGTGGCAGTCAAAGGTCATTTGGGGTCACCAGAGGTCAAATACTGAAAACATTCTGTACATGATACCCCCAGATAGGAGTGATAGGTTCACTTCACACTTGGTAGGTAGGTTTGTTATATTAAGAGGAAGGGTTTCTGGTGCAGGTCATCTGGAGTTACCAGAGGTCAAATACAGGGATGTGCCCAGGATGGTTTGTGACAGCAGGACTAAGCCAAACGCCACCATTGGTTGGCTCAGAGGGTTTAAGAAACTTTTTCATTTTAAGTGATTGTGTGTGTACTGAAAAACCAAAAAGATAAGGTTATGTTTGATCTTAACTTTTTCTTTATTTTTAAATGTACAGTACACTAGAGGTTGTACATGAACGGACTATGTCTTTCAATGAAGGAAAACGACAGTAACTACTTCGACAAGCAACGGGATTGGCATAAAAACAGTAAAAAACAGAAATCATATCTGAAAATTAACGGTTCTTACTATAACCGCCTACATAATGAATATGCAACAGCACAGGTCTCACTAGTGTTTCAAAAACATACTAGTCAAGTCGTGGCTCCTTGGTAGGTACAGTATCTGGAATTGTACTTGGTGAAAGGAAACACTGTATTTACAAATAACCTAAGAACTGAGCACAACCTTGCCCGCGGCGTCAGTGATCCTGAGTTGTAACTGAATATTTAATACTAGTATACTTCCCATTGGCTTGCTTAAAGAAGCACACCGTTGATTTGAATGAAAACTGTCAACCACTACATTATCGTATTCTACACTTTTTGTTGTTATGTTAGAAGAATTTGAAATCATATGGCAAAATTAATCAACTGAAAGCTATTTATTTTCCCAGATTGTTTGAATGGTGTAATTAAAAGCCTTACCAAACTTTTGGAGATGACATTTCAATGCTTTTACCTTTTGCTTACCCACGCAATCACTTTAAGGATTTTTTACTAAATGTAAGGCATTCTAACACATGATATGAAACCTTCCCTTCTTAAAATATGACAGGCACAATGAAGGTTTCCAGTGTTTTTCCAGTGTTTCACCTCAGGTGATGACCTCAAATCTTTGCACCAGAAATAAACCCAAACATACCACCAGTCTTCTCAGTCATGACAGTTGTTTGGCAGATGTGGTGACTATGTTGTTTGTTTCCCATTCATAAGACCTTAATGTTTTGTATTGTAGTTGAGAGTTGTCAATTCTTAGAAATAGACCAGTAGTCTCTTAGCATCTGAGTCATAAACTTTTTTTTTTGTGAATAGACTATTTCATTATTTACCACTCAAACTATTCTGTCATTTTTGTTTGATACGTCACATCGACATAGGACAATCACCCAATCTCTATTTCCTCCCCTTTATCTTCGCGTTTGTTAACATCTCTCTGCTATAGAGACAAAGACCTTTTTTTCCTTTCACCTTCTAGTACCATGTGCCTCCTACTAATCCTTCAGAGCATTCCCATCCCCTTTTTGAGGAATTTTTTTCCTTCTAGGTGACCTCAGATGCAATCTAGTGCAATATTTGGCATCACTTTGAAGGTGTAAAATGTCCCAGACTGAGATGTGAAGAAGTCCATCGGGTATTTCAAATTTTCCAACTATTGTCTCTCTGACAAATTTTTGGGAGGTGGCACACCCCCACAGCCTTCCAGTCACGACAGCTCTGCCCTGTCATCACCATCATCCATTTGCAATGTTTTCAATTCCCCTCCCCCCCACCCCCAGATTTTGCCATTTCATGAACAGACACATTTGTGCCTACAGTGCAATGGTCAACATCACTAGGATACAAGCTGGAACCCTAAATAACAGTGACCCAGCCTCAGATCAATCTCCCAGTTTATGATGGAGTGCATGGACTGACAGACCCTAAGAAAAATTTATTTAAAAAAAAGAGTAAACATGAGTAATGTGGTTATGTTATATTAGTATCTCTCAGAGATTTCCCAGAAGCAGGGTTGGATCCAGAAATTAGTCCAGAAGGGAGATGTCTCCTGAAGACTTATATTATGTACAAACATGGAGAAAACTCAAACTGAAATATGCACATTTGTTAATATTCTAAGAGATCATAGGAAGGTCAGACCCCAAATATAAGCAGTTGGCGTATTACCATATGGACATCTTATTAAGAAAATTTAAAGTAGCAGAGGCATCTATGAAGAATACTGCACATAATACACACACACACTATCTGACAGTGTCATGTACTATTTCTACAGTGTTTTCAAGTTTGATATCAAATTCCGTTCTTGAGGAACGTTTACATTGTATGCACGAGCATAGTCATTCAGTATCAGTTGTTCCCATTAACAGGTAAATGGAAATAATTAAGACATATTTTTGTTTTATCAGAACCCCAAGTTCCCCCATTCTCATCTTTGTTTGTAGTTAGTAAAAACTGGAAGGAGGCTGTTTTTGATGAGGGGGCTCAGTAGTTTCTTTATTTGCTCATAGTAACTCCAGAATTTTGCACAAATGAACAAAGTGTAATTGAAACAATTACACTGAAATCCTTCCACTAAGTTGTTTCCACTACCAAAAAATCAGACGGCTATGGAAGTTATTGTGTTCATAGTTGTCACTGAGACGAATCTCAAATCAAGTAAGCTGGAGACTCTGAGACGGTTTATGCTTTTCATTGTTCACATAATAATGAAACCACAATAGAACTAGAAAAACCGAAAAACAAAACATATTTTACACATTTGAGAGAAGAAAAAGATCATGTGAACAAGAAAATGTGAAATGTCCAAGAATCTGGATGACAGATTAAACCCTGTATTGAGACGAAGTAGAAGGAAGGATAAACTGAAGAATGAATAGGATAAGTCAAAATAGAGCTATTAATTCATTAATATGTCACACTAACTGACTTAAAAACGTTGCTGGGCAAAACCACATATGCTGCCACGGCATTCAGGGGCATACAGCATGTAACAGCAGCATGTACATTGACTAACAGAAGTATAGGGGGATACCTGCAGTGTGTAAGAAACCAAGCAAATGATATTAGATTAGCAAAATACATTACACTAAGCAGTAACAAAATGTAAAAACATAACCTTAACTCTTATTTGAGTCAGGACTAAGCACAAGAATAAAGTGTAAATCAAAGAAGCATTGAGAAGATTTATATCAATCAGGTTAGCCAGAAAGCATGTGAGACCAACTTTGTACTAGAACAGGCACACTGAGGCAAGGACAGACACACTGAGGCAAGAATAGACACACCGAGGCAAGGGAATCCAAATGACATGCCAACATGCCACACCCTTTCGGCCAAACCAACGTTGACATAATTGTAGACCAGAATAATTAACATAGGTCAACGTAAAACACCCTTTGAGAAACCATCATTAAGAAAAAACCTGATAGACTGTGATTACAATAGTCATACTTATTGTTTTAAAAACTGTTACATGAACACTTCATTTGTTACCTTGGAGTAACTCAAGTCACAGGCTCTGCAAAAGAAAACAAAAATGTTGATTCTTAGGAGAGCCAGAATAGCTTAAATTTCTCTCCTCTATGGTTTGTTAGCTGTATGATCTGTTAATTGATCTGTACAATTCCTACACATATATTTGAAAAAGCAAATGATGCCCACAATGTCTTGGCTGCAAATGTAACACTTTGAAAATCATTAGATTTTAAATCACATATTTTCCTTGTAATTTCTTCTTTTGTATTATGAGTTACAGGTTCCTTGCAATCAATATATTCAACTTTGTTAATAGCTTTCTTAATAAATGTATCTCACCATGTGATGTTAGACTTTCATTACGTTAATCTATTCTTTCTTTGTTTCTCTGCATTTTTTCTTTGTTAAAGGTCCGTTATGATGATGAATCAAAAAGGATTGTCCAAGAGCCTCTGGAAATGAGTCAAGAATTTCGAAAATTTGATCTGTCAACAGCCTTGGAAAACTTTCCCAAAGTTTGAAGAAAAAAAATAGTTGAAAGAAAAAAATGACTGTGTGGAGGAACAAAGAAATGATATCTGAGATGAAACTGACTTTGCAGTGCTGCTATATTTATTTAGTCAACTGACATGAAAAACTAAATTAGAAGATATTAACAATGTAATGTATGGAGCCACTGTCACATGGGACAGTATTTCCTTTAAAGACTGTCACAGCTCCAACAGTGCATGATAAGATATAAGAAAAAATGATGCTATTGATATAATTGTTGTACACTTAGCGTATTTTCGCTTCTGTTAGGCCCACAGAAGTTAAGTAATTGGTAAAATTTAGGATTAGGCATATTTACATGGCTCTTCTTTGAAGGTTTTTTTTTTCTACCTAAAGCCAAATTGTACGTATGTCATAAACATGTCATACATATTAACTTAGCAAACATCTTATTGCAAAAATACTCTGATGTGGGTGATGATCACATTCTTTGCATACTGAAAAATATATGCAGCATAAATCTTGGCATGTGTCTGTACATTTTATACAGTAAAATCAGAAAGATTGTTTGTAAAAATTCATGGCTAAATTCAATAAACATTGGTGAATATTTTAAGCCACCACTGTTAGCTTCAAAAAGAAGCAAATAACATTTTTTTTTAAAGCATTATGATTTTTGTCAAATTGGTAACATGTTTTGGGGTCTTTATTCTTTGCAAACAGTCCATAAAATGTAACATAAAGGTTTTTCCAAAATAGCTATTACAGTCTGAATCCTAGAACAGTGGAGTGTAAGGGTGAACACCATTTCAGAATGGTAAAAGTGTGACCAGAAAATACTCATTGATATCCATTCAAAACTTGCATGTTACATAAAATGTTACAAAATTCATGTGAACTAAATTATTTTACATCCATTTCTGAAGTTAAAACACACAAAAAATGTCTTTGGAAAAGAACTAGAAAAGAATGTGTAAAACCTGAATATGATATTGTTTCCTCAGGTGTACAGCAAGTAGTCTAACCTCAACAATTGCATATTTCATAACCATGGTGAACAATCGACTATTTGTAAATTGTGAAGTCAACGCCACAATATCAACAGGAAGATTTAAATATTTTATTTTTTGTGTTTCAACCTCAGTGGCTTAAAAATAAGTAGGCTCAAGGTTTGAGTTTGTATAAAGATGCCTTTGTGTGGTGGGTTGTTATATATTTTTGCATTGAGTTTGTATCCAAAACTTTGGAAATTCATTTGGTTTCCATGGCTTGTACTATCTGTCAGAATACTGTCAATCTGATCCCTCTTGATAATGTCATTGAATTTTGACAGTAACTGGGTAACTGACCCAAGTAATTCTAGACTGGTACTAAAGTCATTAAGGTCTCAAACATTTCTTGGAGACATACCACATGTTTTTGCTTTGTATGGTTTAAACAAATAGGTAATGTGAAAGCAGCTGCGAGCTGGGCTGCTGATTTTTGCCTTGTATATCATATTTTACATTGAGTTACAATAGTTTCATTGATATCGATTGGACAGTTTATTCAAGAAACTTTAGATAGTTGTACAACATGTACTTTTTGTAATTACTTTAATCCTTTTCATTCTTATCTCACATGTCAGATTTTGAAATCTTTCTTCAAAGTTGGTAAATTCTCAGAATTGTCATAAAAATGTCCATGTTTTCTGTGATTATTTGTGATTGCTAAAGAACATTGGGCTGTGGCTCTAAATATTTTCAACTCAGTTAGGTACATCAACATTCAAAACACTACAGCAATCAAAGTTTCCAATCTTACATTTAAAAACAGGAGGGTGTCTTGTACTCAATGTCATGCATCAACAGATTGAATATACAAAAATTGTTCAAGTTTCCAAGTTCTTCATAGTTTGACCTCAAATGACCTATAACCTTCGCCAAAAATAGTTATCTTGTAGGTATTGTGGTATATCAGTGTAAAATCGGTCCAAGGTTTCATTTCTTTAGTGATGTCTTTGAAAGGTTTCCATAGTTTGAAAGCAAATGTCCTGTTTTATCCAGATGATAGCAGCAAGTTTAATTCTTCCACTTCCATGATGAGGGGAAATATCATGTCCTAAAGCAACTGAAGTTGTGTACCTATTTAAAAATTAGAGACACAACTACATTGACTAAAACATAGGTTTCAAAACTAATGTTGTAAAACATTAGGTTAGCTGGCTTCCAACTGCACTCATGATATTGAGTTTACTTCAATGGCACTAATGGTATGTTCCTTTCTCAATCATTTCATGACTTTCACCTATGACAGTACAGTCACAACCAAAGATAAGAAACACCACTAGATAGAAAACACCACTAGATAGGAAACACCACTAGATAGGAAACACCACAAGGTAGGAAACACCACTAGATAGGAAACACCACTAGATAGGAAACACCACTAGATAGGAAACACCACAAGATAGGAAACACCACTAGATAGGAAACACCACTAGATAGGAAACACCACTAGATAGGAAACACCACAAGATAGGAAACACCACTAGGTAGGAAACACCACTAGGTAGGAAACACCACTAGGTAGGAAACACCACTAGGTAGGAAACACCACTAGGTAGGAAACACCACTAGGTAGGAAACACCACTAGATAGGAAACACCACTAGATAGGAAACACCACAAGATAGGAAACACCACCAGATAGGAAACACCACCAGATAGGAAACACCACCAGGTCGGAAACACCACCAGCTAGGAAACACCACCAGGTCGGAAACACCACCAGGTCGGAAACACCACCAGGTCGGAAACACCACCAGGTCGGAAACACCACCAGGTAGGAAACACCACCAGGTAGGAAACACCACCAGGTAGGAAACACCACCAGGTAGGAAACACCACCAGGTAGGAAACACCACCAGGTAGGAAACACCACCAGGTAGGAAACACCACCAGGTAGGAAACACCACCAGGTAGGAAACACCACCAGGTAGGAAACACCACCAGGTAGGAAACACCACCAGGTAGGAAACACCACCAGGTAGGAAACACCACCAGGTAGGAAACACCACCAGGTAGGAAACACCACCAGGTAGGAAACACCACCAGGTAGGAAACACCACCAGGTAGGAAACACCACCAGGTAGGAAACACCACCAGGTAGGAAACACCACTAGCCAAACGTGACATCTAACAACTAACAGAAACTTTGTATCATCCCAGCAATTCAAAAAGTTCCTACAATTTCCCCGCCACTTTTATAACCTTCTGAATCAGATACTCCTTGATGCTGCAACATTGTTTTAGCAATAGCTCCTGTCATTACCACAGACCACAAAACAGGAATGGAGATGTCACTCCTAAGGAATATTCCACTGACAATAGAAGGAGATCTCAAATGAAAGGATGTAGTTCTTTTTGTAAACCCTACACCAATTTCTTGTTCATAAGCCAACATATTGCTGTTTGAAGAAAGACAGCTCTGGCCATAGGAGATCTCTACGTTAAGTTTACAAAGTAACACGGCAAATTAAAATTACTGTAATAAGCGTTTCTTTTTGTACATGTTTCTTTGACAAATTTCGATAAACAATATGAAATTCACACACTGAAGAAGTCTGCAATTCAAGAAGAAATATGACATATGATTATGATGCAAACATGTTTAGGGAAATGGTCTTTGAGTTCCAGAAACATGAGGGAATATTTTGGGCTGCCATAAGAAATGTAGCAACAATTCTGGTTCCAATGCGAATCGTTGATAAATATACTGAACATTCTTCATTGAAGGACTTTACATGTCTACAGTCCATGGGAATCGTGAGAATGAGGGTAGAACCTCCTTTATGTCATACTGGCTATAGTGTGTAAAATCGATAAAGGAGTAATGCAATGGCTTGGTCTCACGCCCAGGCACTGAAACCCTGTGTTTACAAAAGGACAAAACCGCAGGTTAACACCGTGCTTTCCAGCGTGTGTTCTCACGTATCCCGAGTAAAATTGAATTGGTTGTGCTACCATAGTAACGAGGTCAAATATCTCGCACGTTTCACATATCAATTACCATACGGAGTGCGGTATTGCTAGCCTCTGAACCGGAAGTACTTGTCATCTGTGTCGTAAAACACATGTTATCTTGATTTATTACCATAAACACGGAACCCTGCGTTTGGAGGTGGATCCAAATTTAAACACCGACCCCTAGTAAACCCACATTCTCACGTTACTCGAGCACGAGGTAACGCGGTGTTACCCTGAGCATGGGGTACATGAGATCAGGCTTCAAGGGCGTAGCCAGGATTTTTTTTTTTTTGTGAGAGCTATAGTGTGTAAAACCGATAAAGGAGTAATGAAAGGGCATAGCCACGATTTTTTTTTTTGTGAGGGGACAAAATCGACTCACCGTCCCTGACATCCATTACTGTCCTGGGGGAGGGATATAGGGGGTGTTACCCTTTTAAGGCAAGCCAGGATTTCAAATCAGTTGGTCCTCAGACAGGCCTAGGAGGCATGAGAAGAGGTCTACCTGGAATGGGGCCCCCTTTGCCTCAGATGGATCAAGTTTGCCCAATCATGGTGCACAATTTACCTTCTTTGACACCTGCACCCATAGGCCTAAACCTAATTACTGAAGGCTGAAAAGTATTGAAGGGGGCTGAGTGCTGTCAGGACTGTCTAAGTGGATTGCCGCCATCAGTTGGTGTGGAGCCTGAAAGACGGTGGCAGCGCCAGAATGTGAGACTTGGGGGGGCAAACTGAGCGCAGATCAAAATGTTGGCAGTGGGAAACATGTTTGCAGTGTGAAACCGATCGCGTAGCGCAAGGCCTTGCGGATGGGGTCCAGGGGCCCGTCTCAGGGCCCCTGGTGGGGTTCAGGGGCAAAGCCCGGTGGGGGTCCAGGGGGCGAAGCCCCCGGAAGCTCTGAGGTTTTAGGTGGAAAATTAAGTCCCAAGAGAGGTATATTATTTATTTTTATATTATTTATTTTTTCGGTTGACCATACTCCAAGGTTCCCAACTTTTTTCTTTGGGAGTATCATTTCACATTTATGCGGTACCACCAAGTACACGAACACACAGGCTACATACACTTCCATTCCATTCCTATATTTAGGAAAACAATGACATTCCTATATTTAGGAAAACAACCACCTACCCGCCCTTCCCTTATGCTGGACGGTAAACATTCCAGAGAAAATTGGTCTGACCAGGCCGACCTACTGTTGAAGTGGACTACGGGCATGATATGAAAACTGGCAGCCTGTGTAACACAAGAGCCCAAGGACACTGTGGTTCCTTGCACAAATGGAGAGCATATAATGTAAAGTATGACGTAAAAGGGAGCATATTGCATTACTTTGTACGATAGCCCATATGGTCCATATATGACCATGAACTCTCACTTTTGTGACATAAAATCTGTAGAGAGAGAGACGTATTTCATGCTTTTATAAAATGGCCCATTTCAGACACTGGACCCCAAACATGACAAACATGCACCCACATGGAACCAACCATCAACCAACCATCAACATTGTTACATACAATCTGTAAGAGGAAAAAGTATTTTGCATGATTTCACAACAGCCTATGGGCACTATGGATCCTTGTACTTGAAATAAACATACTGTAAAATGATATGCCTGAGTTCATAAATATCAAAAAAGCCATTTCAATTAATGCAATGAATTGAAGATGTTGATTTAGAACTGCAATATACAGCAATATCCCATTCATTTTACAACACACAAACAGCTGTGAATCTCTGCAAATTGCAATAAGGCTTATTACATCTAGTGCCCCTTTAAAGTCCACCAAACTGACAACATGCCCTGGAGGGAACTCCTGGGGTCTAGTTTAAACTGGTAAGAACACAATCTTTCATTGTGTCCTGCCCTCTTCACTAATTGAAAAGACACATGAATAAACACATTAGCACTCAGGCACCAGGAGGTAAACTGATCCAGCCAAAACTTGTCGGTGTGACCACCTACAGTAGGCCTACTGCAAACAGCACACTGCTGCTTAGTTCTTCATTTGATCAAGAAACTGCTAACATAAGCAGTACTTCCATGATGCCCTGGAGGAGACTGATGGAACATATGAGCATCCATAGCATAACAAGGTTTTCAGACTTACGCTCCCAGTTCCCCAGATGACCTTTGACCTCCACCAAAAACAATAGTGCACACCTTCTCAATATGGCGAACCTACATACCAAGTTTGACTTTTATCTGACTTTCCCCTATTGAGTTGGACCTCCACCAAAAACAATAGGGCACACCTTCTCAATATGGCGAACCTACATACCAAGTTTGACTTTTATCTGACTTTCCCCTTTTGAGTTAGAGCGTACCCAAGCAAAACAGACTTTTGCCCCCAGTTCCCATAGATGACCTTTGATCTCCACCAAAAACAATAGGGCACACCTTCTCAATATGGCGAACCTACATACCAAGTTTGACTTTTATCTGACTTTCCCCTATTGAGTTAGAGCGTACCTAAGCAAGTGTCACAGATGCACACACACCCGCACACACACCGACACACACGCCAACCTGACTGCATAGGTTCCTTTGCTGATGCAAGGAACCAATAAATTAGGCATTTATCAATCATGGTTCCCTGGAAGCTGTTCTTATTCAGTCCAATGCCAATACATAGTTTTGTGATTAAATCAATTTTGGATGAGCACAAGATCTGATTGGGAAGGGTGAGAGCAACTGGGGGGGGGGACTGAGGGGGGGGGAGGAAACAATCTGGAGGGGCAAATGCCCCCTCATGCCCCCCGTAGCAGCCGCTACTGCTGAAAGAGAATTTTTGGACTTTTCACCCCCCCCCCCCCCAATGACCGGAAACGGCACTTCCCGAGTGTTTCAAGCTGCATGTACTCAGCATGTACTCAGCCTTGAAATCGGCCTCAATGCCTGAAATTCCTCAATGAGACGTACGATGAGATTGTAATCAGTGTATGAAATGTGGTAATACTGAAGATGGGTTGAGATGATACAAGAATCGTGATGAATTATTCATCCTGTTTCATTTGTTCTTGGGACAGTTGGCAAATAGTAGGGGAGGCGAGCCGAACATACATTTAGACACCATTTTTTCATTGGTTGATAATGACCCATTTTAAGCTTAAATCAAAATGAAAATTGGGGTAGGCGGTTTAACAGTATTCAATGCAACAAAGCGACGCAGAATCAGATTGGATTTTTTTTGGGGGGGGGGGGGGTTGGGGGAGCGTCCGGGCAAAACATGAGTTTTCACATGCACCCAACCCATAGTGAAACATTTCCAACTTTTTTTTAAATGAAAATGACATACCTTTAAGTAGAATTGATTTACTTAATGTAGTACAATCTACGTACTTTTAAATAGTCATATGACAGAGTAGTGGTTCGTGTTGGCAATAGGGGAAGTAATTGCAGAATACCCCGCATATCGAAGCCAGTAAGCCGTGAAAAACAGGCAGGCTACGTAGTGGCGCTATGCGTATTGCATATAACCATTTTTGGTTTTATAAAAGGAGATATATTTAAAGGCTGTATTGCATCACCCTAAGCTATATTTTTACCTCCCTGAAAGGAAAATTCTCAACTGGTTCTAAGTTACAGTACTCTTCGATTGCCAGCAGATTTGAAAGATGCAGAGCGGCTCGTATTACACAGCGTACACAGGGATCCATTGTTTTGATTACACATGTGGTGGAATGTAAGGCACGCTGAGGGAGGGACTACAGGTAGGTGGTTGGGAGAATTGAAACTGGGGTGATGCATTACAGCCTTTAAGTATTAGGGAGGATAGGCTTGGTCGAAAAAAAAATACCAAGTCCTGTGGGAAATTCAGAGGAAATTTGCTTTCGGTTTAGTATTGCCTTTAATGAAAAAGAAGCCAAAACAGGCAATTAAGTGTCCATTTGAAGGCTACGGGGATACGCAGTCGCATTCAGGATACAGTTTTAAGAGGCTACGCCGGGATACGAAGTCGGAATTTCGGAATACAATTACTAAAGGATACGGGGATACCGTCGTAATCAAGATATAGTTTTAAAAGGCTTTTTTAATTTGAGAACGACTCATTGTTGTCCATTTCTATCTATGACATCTATAACTGCGATGATAGTTTACAGTCTTTACAAGTGAGTAGAGTAATAGTGAAACCCCGTAATAAAGAAAGCTCCGCTCAGGCTTGCGGAGTATTCTGCAAGTGTTTGACTGCGTAGCCCCGTAGCCCGTTAAAAAGGAGAGCTTCATTCTCAGCTGGCGGGGTATTCTGCAATGCGTTTGTCCTTGCTCGTACTGCCTCTCGGACTCTACTTGTAAAAAAAAGACCGGAAAAACGGGATAGTCTAAAATTGTATCCATTATCAATATCAATCATTTCGAACGTGAGGGATATATGTTACTCTGTCAATTTCAACACCATCTAGACTTTGCGTCATGGAAAAATGAAAGTTTTATTGTCGGCGTGCTGATCTTTCTCTTCTAGCAGATTTGATTGTAACAACCTTTAGCATGTGCTACGTCGCATAATTTGGTATCGCTCCGTAGGAATGTCCAATTTCAAAATGTGGGGGGTCCACATAGTACACTAACTGTACAGTTGCTTACACGTACTATAGCTGTACCGTACATTTACATACTGAGTCACGATTAGCAGTAGTCATTATACATTTCAGACGGAAAGAAAAATAATGGCCACCTTAGTCGGTGTGCACCGCCATCATGCAGATGGAAAATATAATAGATTGCGCCGAAGGTGATTACTTGAAAACTGTCCAGGATTTGTTCCACATTAACGTTAGTCAGTTAGTGGCTAACTTAACGTTAGGCCTAGCCTAATTTAATACATTATAGTACAGTATGGAAAGGTTAGGCCGTTTAACTTGGTTTACATCACACCAAATGTAGTTTGCTAAAGTACAGTAATGCTATAGCCTAGACAGTATAGTAATCCCTGGTGCGAATTTAGAGTCCGTGACCACAAGCGACGTCAACTAGGATATCAGGGAACTAAAATAGGGGTACTCATCGAGAATCTGTACCAATCGGATAAGGTATCAGACAACTAAAACTAGCCTAAATTTGGTAAAAGTGTTGGTATAATGGGGTGACCGTCGAACATTCTATTAAGGAAATTTATCTTTCCAAGTTTGTGGAAGTTCCACCTGCAAAAGTAGGAACGTTTCCTTTGAATCAGTGTTGTCTTAAACGAATATGCATTCATTTCAACGCAAAATTGTGTTACCGAAGGTAAAAATATCCACCATTCATTACGACAACCCACACAAAATTAACTTTCCCCAAGGTGCCCTGTCGAGTGCGTCTGCCATTGACCTTGTGTGGAACTGACAAATAATTGTTGCGTACTTCATTATTGTAATCTGTCTAACCTAAACTTTCAAAAGTTGTGATTTGTTAATGTAAGGCTAGAGGCGTGTTGGACAGGCCCGTGCATTCGATGGTTACCTTTCAGTATAGGCCTAGCATCTATGTCTTACCTTAGTCCTTACCTTTCCTTTTCTTTTTCTAGTTTTTTTTCTCTCCTGTGACATTCTAAGTTATGGATTTTCTGCACAATGAACAACATGTAGTGCAACCGGGCAGGTCCAAGCTATTCGAACTGTGACATACAGGACATTTAGAGACTTTAAATATCTCTCCAGCAGATAAAAATGGCAAATTGCACAATCTCTTTTGATTGTTAGAACAGATACAGCTAACGTATTATTAAGGTAACCAAATGAAAGTCTGCGATACCTTTAATTAATTAATTACATACAGGACCAGCAAAAGTGGTGTTTTAAAATAAAAAGTGTGACTAAAACTCTCTGAAAGTAAAAACAGAGGGAACGTCAAATTATGATTAAAATGTAAAGTGAACACTTGTTTGTCATGGACCAAACTTTAACAAAAAAATATTCAGTCATTATTATGTAATTTAATTTTCCTGAAAAAATCCCTGTGACGTATGGGACATTTGTCCTACGCACAAAACATGCCTAGTTTATCATGAGTTTAATTCTTATTTCTAGATTAGGATTGCATCTAGTGGTAGTAATAAAGTGTTTCTGATTAGTCTATAAACCTCCACTTCATCCTAGAGTCATTCAAGAAAAATTTTGGTGACCCCTTTGTTGGTTTTTACATCCCTACAGTAAATACAATTCCGTAAAAACTAGAAGTTATAATAGCAGACATAGGTTTATTGTAGAATATCAGTATTTTGAAGTTCTTGATCCCTACTTTGTGCCCCCTTCCCCTAAGACCTGAAAAATTGACTACGTGGATAAAAACATGCATGCACATTGTAGCATAATATTTGCTAAAATTTTTAAATTTTGGGTGGTTTAAATTCAGGTAAAGTTTCAAAACTGATGTTAAGTGAGAGTGCAAATGCTTTAACAACATGCTGCAATAGTTTTGGATCTTACATGTTTTCAGTTACCATTCTTTTAGAGTCATTATGCTATACAGCACAAACATGCAAAATCATACGATTGGTGTTTACACCCAAGTTGTGGGTAAAATGTTGTAATTAGCTTCTCTAAACCTAAACAAGGGAGTATTTCCTCGCATTGATAAACCTAATAATACTGATCAACTAGATTGAGGGCAATATAGAGAGTAACATGTGGTTTAATGGCTTACCACATAGTCTGTGTGATATATTTGGAGAATGTCCCGTACATCACACTTTGTCCCGTACGTCACTTCTTTTTATTTGACTAATTAAGAAGAATTAATTACAATCTCAAACGGCTGGGATTTTATTTTGTTGAACGTTTACATAAATTAGAAGTCTGGAAAATATCTTTAGCAAATCTCATCAATGAAGGTATTAATTCTCAAAAAGATTGGTTAAAATTGTGACGTACGGAACACGTTAATTTGGAATTAACTTAATTTGCGTGATAAATGTTTTTGCAAATTTGAAGTGAGGGTCAATACTGAACAAATGGTGAGTCTTTAATCTGTCCTGCCACATAAAAACCATCAGAATATTTCTAACTAGATATCTTAAAATCAAAATTTCCCTGTACATCACTCTCGTTATATAACTATGCTAATTAATAGGCTGTAAATTCATTAACTGTACAAGATTTTTTAATTTTCTTTACATATTCATAACATTCACGGTTTTACCTCTAAGATGAAACCTTACATTCATTATTCCAATCAATTTGAAATTTTGTTCACTTTGGATAGAATAGCTTGGACCTGCCCAACCTGTGAAAGAAGTGATAGAGGGCTAGATGTGGGGTAACCAAAACCAAAAATGTACAGAGAGAGCTAATTTTTACGTGGACAATTCAACTAGTTGCATGATGATAACATTAGGGACATGTCACTTTTTGAAGTGCTGTGGTTTGTGAATCAAAACAATACTAAAGATTGCCTAGATTCATTGACCAGCTTGTCTACTGTATTGAGATGAAGAGACATGTGGCAACTTGACATAGATGGATCCATTGGTTTGTTTTCTGAAGAAAAAAAAAGAAAAACTGAAGAAAAAATAAACTAAGGAAAAAATCAATCACTTTTTGCAGTTTCAGACCTACTGTAAGCTGATATCTAACTGACATCAAAAGTAGTAAAGGAGATGTTCGTAGAATCTCACTAGTTATTTTTGGACATAACCATTTAGTAAACCACATGTTTGGATATACTGTGATCAAAGCACAGGCATCAAGTTCCTGCGGCATAAGTGTCATGCTTATAATTGCATAGCTACTTTAGCTGTTGTTCGATAATGTACATACTGTGCCATTCGTTTCCATTTGCCACATTGGTACAGAGCAAAAAAAAAAAAAAATGTGTCAAGGCCCATGTACTTTAAAAAGGAATGAAGACAAGCATTCTTATTTACTTGTGACTCACAGTGTAAATTTTATAGTCTACACACTTTACGAACTGTTTTGCCTTTAATACAGAACAAGGATGCTGCTAATTGTGTTATGGCTTTGTCAGTGCGTGAATAGCTTCTACAGTAGTTCAGATATTTCTATGTGATGTTTAAGTACTGTAGTTTGCGAGCATATCTGCTGTTTCTTTGAATATCATTCACCTAATCAAATTAATTCTAGACTATTCAGGTAAGAAAAAATTGTTGGACACACACCAGAGACCTTTTGACCCATGTAAAAGTACCAGAAACAGGTGTTTTAGATTTACTAAGGCTGAAGCACACGTTATATGCTGTAGGCTGATGTTGTTAACATTGAGTTAAGATTTTTTAGCTGATGTTGTTTGAGTTATGCCACAGCAAAACTGATGTCTTAAGGATATTTTACTTCTTGTTCTCAGCATCATAGGTTTAGACATTCTAACTGGTACCTACGTGAGTACCAGTATGAACCCCAACCCTACTGCATCTGAAATCTCTAGTTACAGTAGGCTGGAGTACACATGCAACGTCAGTTGCTTAGTTTATTGTAGTAGCCTGGAGATTCAGTCCTGAGTATACTGTGGTGTAGGATAATACAGTACAGTATACTCTCCTGTACTGTGAACAACGGGGCTCATTGAGTTGATTTTGGTATGTTTATGAGGATTTTGAAGGGTAAAATCATTACAGTACTTACAAGTAGCATAATTACTCAAGTTTTACATTCAGTAGTTATGAAATCTTTCAAAAATTTTGACTTTTTGACTTTGAGTTGTTTTGGCTGTGTGCATATGAATTAGCATTATGATGTAATACTAAAATTTCAAAAACCAAATTGAATTGTTCACTACTCACTCCTTAATGTTCCTTGTATGTATTCACATTGGGATCTTCTTACAGTAGTTTGGCCATTTGTCGTTTAGTATGTGAAGGACCCTCAGCTGGTTATTACATATTTAATGACTTGCACAAAACAATGCAATGTGCCTCTTTAAGTTTTGGACATTAACATAGTGTGGGTTTGAATCTGTTAAATTTGTAAGCATGAGATCTTAAAAAATAACTTTATGTAAGTTTTCTTTACCTTTAGCATTCTCGATAGAAGTGCAGATATGGCTAACAGGAGTAGGTGAAGCTACTATTTGTGTCCAGGGGATCAAAGAAAACTGGAGTGAACAGATGGGTAAAAATTAAGAAACTTTCGTACGGCCAGGTGGCTACAGTTTCTCAAGAATTTAAAATTGGTTTTATTTCAAACCTAATGTACTGTATATATGTAAGAATGGATAAATCAAGCATGCTCTTTTGGCCTGTGTTGGCTTCTATTCAACAATGGAGCCTGTTGAAAAATGTCTCTGAGGGTATGTCTCATATTGTTGAGGCATCATAAAGTCACTTGGTATTGTTGCTGTGACTTTTACTTTTATTTGTTTCAGGTCCTTTTAAGGCAACAAATCTGTGGAACAACATAATTATGTACTTGAAAAAAAATGTAGACATCCATACTCGCAAGCATCGCATGAAAACATTTGAAAGCTGCTTTGTTGGGTCTGATGCTGTAGATGTTATTTTAGAATATCTCAGACAGGACGAAAACAATTTTCAAGGCATAACAAGAGAGAAGGTTACCAAACTATGCATGGTAAGTACAGTGTGTGTGCTTCAATTTTAGATAAAACCAATTGGAACGACTTGTTTGCCTGTACAAAACAGGATATGAGACTTTTGTCCACCTTTCAGTGTAATGACCTTCCCTTTTCTCAAAGGGAAGCATGGACTCAGTGGAAGCTTCAAAACCCTGTACAATATGTATTGCAGAGCACTTTTTGAATTATGCACCAACTCCCCAAAGCTTTTAGCAACATGTGTTTGGTGGATGTCAAAAGTCATTTTAGGTCATCAGAGGTCAAACTGAAAACCTTGTAAGCAAGATGTCTCAAGAAAGGTGCTGTAAACTTCACTAAGATCATACGTAATGTGTAGGTTGTACTGAGTAGATGATCCCTAATGTTTTTGGTGGAGGGCAAAGACCATTTGAGGTCACCAGAGGTCAGAATGTGAAAACCTTGTGAACATGATATCTCAAGAAGGGTAACTTCCTTTCACTGACCTCTGTCATACCTAATGTGTGGGTTGGTCATACCAAGAAGATGTCCCGTATTGTTTTTGGTAGAGGTCAAAGTCATTTGAGGTCACCAGATGTCAGACTGGGAAAACCTTGTAAACAAGAAGCGTAACTTTGACTGACCTCATACTTACTGTAATGCATGGGTTGGTCATACTGAGTAAATGATCCCTATAGTTTATGTTGGAGGTCAAAAGTCATTTGAGGTCACCACAGGTCAAAGTGAAAACCTTATAAACATGATATGTCAACAAGGGTAACCCTGACTGACTGACCTCATACTTGTTGTGTGGGTTGGTCATACTGAATACAGTAGATGATCCCTATTGTTTTTGGTGGAGGCCAAAGGTCCTTTTATGTCACCAGCTGTCAAACTGTGAAAACCTTATAAACAGGATATCTACTGTATCTCAAGAAGGGTAACCTTGACTGACTGACCTCATACTTGGTGTGTGAATTAGTCATACTGAGCACATGATCTCTGTAGTTTTGTTGGAGGTAAAAGGACCCTCATTTGAGGGTCTGGACCTGCACTGATATATCTTGGGGTCATTCCATTGGTTGTACAGTATCTACAACTGTGCCTTTAGGCATAACATGAATAGTATTTATGAATAATAAAAATAAGATAAATTTAAAAAATATGAAATATAGAAAAGTAAATTACTAATAACATAGTAAGATGGGATGAAAAAGTCCATTTCCCTGAAGTGTGGTATAAAAAGTGATATACATATGGTGACTTTCATCTTTTACTCTTGTTAATACTTGTGAAGTACTGTAGGAACATCTCCCCATGTACTAGGAAAAGAATAATTTCCACAGCGAAAATAGGAAAATGCCATGTCTTTTTTTGGAAAAACCATGTCTTTTTTTTACCCCAATAAAATGTGCTTTTGGGGCAAAAAGAAAAGACACCCTGGAAAAATACCAGTCTGAAAATCAGCTTTCCCTGGCTTGTAAGACGGTGGTTTTTTTACCCTAACTACCCCCTGATTTTTTATCCTACTTAAGCAAGCACTGCTTTATACAGTAATGCTTAACTGAATACTCAGACAGGTGACACTTTTCCATTGAATCACTTCACACAAAAATTAGAAATAATTTTAAAATTGTTTTCAACTAAGTCTAGACCATGCTGAAATATTTTCACTACTGTACATCCAGCACCAGGATATAACCTCATTGATACTTTAAGTGGTTGTAAAGCATAACCACATTTCTACATTAGTGTCAGTGCTCTGTGAACCTGTCAGGACTGCTGTATTCGAAGCCCCAGTATATGAGCAGGAAGAGGGCAGTCTACCCTGTGAAGTGTAAGACAAGTGGTTACAGTTGCAGAAGCGATGAAGGTTTTTCTGATCATTGAATAATTGTTACATTGACAGAAAGAACTCAATTTGAAGTTAAAGATAATCTGATGTGAAACGAGGTTTGATAACTGTCACTGAGGAAACCTCAACTTGATTTCATATTTCACATACAATGCACCACATTGCCTGTAAGAGCACCTTTTGAGGTGGTGGTAAAACTTAATTGAACTTACTGTAACAATAACATTCAAAATGAAGATGTAGTCGTTAGGCAGTGTAGTAAAATTGTTCAATACTGTAGGTCATTCTCTGAGTAAACTGTGTATGCGACTGAATATAAGAACAAACTTTTCTTCCTTTTTATCTTTAAGCATTTTCTAGAGCGCAAAGTTATCATTGATGCTGAAAGTGGCTCATCAGATATTGGCGGTTACTTTGAGGACAGCACATCCCATTTTTACAGGTGAGTGATGAAGAATGTTTTCTTGTCATACTATATATGCACCAGTTGTTCGAAGTAAAATCCATGGTTTATTCAAGTGTTTTACAGTTTCTTCAGTTTAAGTTAAGAATCCTCTGAACAATTTCATGATATACTTTACAGTAGCTATGCCTAATATGTATTGTATCTGTGGTGTTTGCAGTTCATTTTCATCAGTGTTGTAGTGTGTTCATTCATATCTGAGGTTGTGGAAAACTTTAAGCAGTCTTTGTATATGAAGATTCAAACATTGATGGGTCATTTAGTTAGGATGGACATGTACAGTATCTTTAAAATCAGTGGAGCAAATGTTGCAATACTGATTTTGCTAAGCTCCTGTTGAACGAAAATCTGTGCTAAAATATCGATAGTAAACGATAGAAATCATTGACAAACTTTCCGTTGGTGTGGTCGCATGTGTCAAAGAAATTTCTCGACGAAGTTGGAACGAAGTACATCAATATCAATGGTGCAGCTCGTTCTGTTTCTCTTTTCTTTTTTTGGTTATGATAGTCTATAGTGGTTCTGCAAAGCAATGCTGGCGTCTTTTGACTAGCAAATTTTGTAAAAGAAAAGAAAAAAAATGCAGTTTTTTTTTTTAAGCATGAGAATAGTATCAGTTACTGAGGACCTGACTGAGGTAGAAAATAAGAAAGAATAAAAAGAAAAGGGAGTTACAAAGTCTGTGCTATTCAAAGAGTAGAACAAACCATGAATGTACATGTTTGACGGATGAAGGGGAGGGGTACTGGGGAGAGCAATGTGTTGGTAAAGGTCATACCTGGTTGAGCTCCTTTTCGTATTCTTTACAGAAAAAAAAAGTGTAGTGGAGAAAACAAAAGGCTCTGCTAGCCTTACAAAAAAGAAAAAATAGATTGCGCCTTACAGAAAAAAGAGAAATGGTAAGTTGGCAATGGAGGGTCTAATCTTTGCAAATCCAAATACTGTACAGTAGCTTGCTGGTATTATCTTCTTGTGGTTCGCAGCAGACCTTTTGTTCTCAAGACTAGACCATCGTTGGTACACGATCACCAGGGATTCCCAGAGCCATAGAGTTTACATACAACTACAGGACATGTAAAACTGAGTTGTATCATGGTCCGCAAGACGTTATATGTCCCGTAATGTTGATAAAAAACGCTCAAAATTTTAAAGATTCAAAGGAAACAACGTACTTTGGCCATGTCAGAATTTTAAATTAGCAATTGCGTTATCATGTCATAAAAAGAAGTCTAGAGTTAATTAACTCTGATTCTCAAATTTGTCATCAGGAACAGAGTAAAAGTCCTCATCTCCATGTTTCATAAATTACAAACAGAACAAGAAACGAAAATCATTGAATGAGTTTAATGTGCGGTTCAAAGAAAAATGACAAGTGGCCGCTGTTCACGAAGCTCATTCTTCTACACCTTCTGGTAGATGAACCAGGGAGGTGTTATTAGATGGAGATCTATTGAAAACTCTTTCTTTGAAGCCTACTAGTTGCCGACAGTAATCTCTTTTGTGTGTTGATCTTGATGATTCAATAGGCTTAAGAGGTGTTAAGAACTAAGTACAAATTTGAGATGTCGTCTGCTACATCTCGATGAGCAGCTCGCGAAATTTGGCCCTTGCCTTAACATTGCCAGTCGCTTAAGCTGTAAATTAATTTGAAGGTTCAACGTGTTTCGACGCTATTTACAACATACTTGTCTAGTACCCTACAACTTGCTCAAAATGAGGGTGTCTTTTAGATCATGCGAGCGAATGCGAAAATAAGTAAAAAACCGACGGCAAAGTTTAGTCTTATACTTCTTTTGTTCATTTGCATAGATCATGAGCATTGGTTTATAGCCAGCATCATTAGGTTTCTTGGCAATAAACAGTCGTTTGGAATGTCCGAACAGTGTTTTGTACTTGACTGTCGGCAACTAGTTAGACATTAAAGCATTCCTTTAAATAATCCTTATTGTTGGGTTCGCTGTAGGTATGAAGGAGCAGATGAGGTTGCCTAGATATTAGACAAAGGTTTTTCAATGCCCTTAAGTTCAATAATCTCCAATTAAAGGATTAAGTCTCTACTCTGAGGTCAATCTCATTGGATTAGCATAAATTAACGTTTCCGATGGATCTTCATCTAATAACACCTCCCTGGATGAACCAACTTATCTTCCCAAATCCTGAACCTAATGTCCCAGAGCAAGGGCTGCATCCACCATCCAGGACTTCAGCACCTACATCTGACTACTTGGAAACTGTCAGGGATTCCTTCCAAGCAGAAGGCCTTTCAACTGTCACTGCCTCGCTGGCATTGAGAGTCTCGAGGTCCATCAAGTGGTCGCTGGATCGAGAAACTGATCCCACTGCGTCTCTAGTGGAGGTTTCAGACTTCCTGACAATGCTCTTCCAAGAGGGCTTGCAGGTCTCTACAGTGCGCAATTTCTGTTCAGTGATAGCCACAGTTCATAAAGGATTTTCATACGGTTCCTCCATAGGTTCCAATTCAGCCATTTCCCATCTCCTTCGTGGTATGGGCAACAAACTCCCTGCTAAGAGGAAGCTCAGCCCCACCTGGTCCATTAATGATGTTCTACATTCTCTCAGCAAAGGCCCCCTTCCAACCTATACAAGATTCCAGTCTGCCAGATTTAACCAAGAAAACAATTCTTCTCATAGCCGCATCTTCAGCTTAAAGAGGAAGCTGTCTCTAAGCTCTAACTACCAAACCTGCTTGTGGTGTTTGCCTTATTCCTGATGTAAACTTTGTTCCCCAAGAATCAGACTTACTGTACAGTAAGATTTTATTCCAGGAGACCTTTTTCTTCCAGAGATTACTTCTTTGTCATCCAAATGGGATGATAGAAAGTGGTGCCCTGTCCAGTGTCTGAAGTGGTACCTGAAGCGAAGCAAGCACCTAAGGACCTCAGAACTCCTCTTCGTGTTGCTACAACAACCATATTCTGCGGCCTCAAAGGACACTGTGTCCAGAGGGCTAGTGCAGTTGATTACGCTGCTCACTCAGGGCCATCTAGTGTGGGCCCATGATATCAGGTGCCAAGCTACCTGCAGGGATCTTTTTTCCAACATACCCCTTGTGGATATCATGAAGGCTGCAGCATGGAAGACCCCATCAACATTTGTTTCCTACTACCTAACAGACACGCTCAGTGCCCAGGCAGCCTTTGGTCATGAGGTGTTTACTAGCTCAGTGCCTAGACCTCCTCTTTTGTGACCTCCCGCCATCAGGCTGATGCAACTCAGTGCATTAGTCATAGTTTTAGACAGGTACAGTAAGAAGGAGCGAAGTACATTCCACAAAACTTTGTGGTTTTGGAATTTACGAGCGACATACTTACCTGTCTACATTCCCTCCATACTCCCCACATAGCCGTGGAGGCTGCTTCACTTTCAGCTGGGTTTCGCTGCTTTCAATCGGGTAAGGTATGCTACAGTTCTTGGCATGATTCTTGTGTTTCTCTTATTACGTGTTTAGATTTAGAAGGAAGAGGGCTATTACTCCTCGCGGGTGGTCTGAGCAGGGGTATTGCGGGAAGGTGGTGCTATTTTCTACCAGGTGTGCAGGCGCAGAGCAGATTTAGCGCATTAGTCATAGTTTTAGACAGGTATGTTCGCTCATAAATTTCCAAACCACAAAGTTTTGTGGATTCTCATGGTTCCTGATCCTTCTTGTGTGGCCAAGACCTAGATGTTCACTTTTGTATTGGGAGATATCATCTTCTAGAGATTAGCTTGGGTCCTCCATTCATGAGCATAGAATGTGGTGTCCAGTCATGGCGCTGAATTGGTATCTCTATTGGAAAAAGGACATTTGGTCATCTAGTGGATTGGAAGGCTGCACATACTGACCTAACAGGATACCATTTCATGCTAGCTGACCAAGGTCATTGCGTCACATGCCCCAAGGACAAGTCTCACCCAGTCCGGTGTGCCTATGGACATATTTCAGGTGGTTGCCTGAAAAACTCCAACCATATTCAGCTCTTGTTACAGTACTGTACCTCATGGATACTCTAGGTGCTAAAGTGGCATTTTGCTGTGCCATCCTTAATACCTCCCGGTGACCTCCCACCAGTTTCATGTTGTTGTTGCTGTAATGATTTAGTGCAAGGAATGGGTGAGTCCATGAAGTGAATTCCCCTGATGTGGGTACTCACGAGTGACTATTCATATCCCTTTCTGTCTTCCATCTCCCATCCTGAGGAGGTGGTGCCACTATTGTTTTCAAGGTATGGTAACATATTGTACATAGTTATCCCCTTATTCCTCTTGAAGGAGCAAGGTGTTTCCAGGTGGGTATTTTCTTTTCTTTGTATATATTTCCATACTGGAAAAATAAAACCCGGGGGGGGGGGGTGCATCCAAGCAGGGGGATGCCTTTGAAATCTCTGCAGACACGTCCTCTCTTGAGGTACAGTACAGTAAGTGTTCAAGGTCTTCATAATGCTGTTCGCCTCCTTCACTCAATCCTAAGAGAGCAAGCCTTGGCTTAGAGGGCATGGTGTCAGAATTGATTTCGTGTGCACTTGGAGCAAAGTCAAATTAGGCATTACTGTGAGCAAGAGGTAAGTCACTCATGAATACTGTTACCAGTGAGTTATCGGGAAACAGCAGAGGCTTTTTGCAATAATTCGTCTCTATGACATAACATTTTGTAACATTGAGGCAACTGGAAACGTTTCTTGACCAGAGAAGTCTTTCTTCAAACATTAATATATGAGTTATGAATAAGATTTTGTAGTGGGTTGGGGTTTGAAATGCCTGCAGTGACAAATTCTCCTTTTTCACAAGCTGAAGCTCTTCACTTGTCTGAGAATATTCCTTTAACCTTTCAACTATCATGCTCTTCCAAAGAGACCCACTGACCCAGACCATGCTCTCACAAAGAAGCTCACTGACCACTGGGCCATAGCATGCCATTGTAAAGACGAGCACTGACAACTGACCCATTAATACATGGGGTGTAAAGTGCTTTTCTTTTTTCTTGAATGACCTACTGTAAATGAGTACAACATCTGCTTGCTATGCAGAGTGTGCCAGATACACATGTGAACAAGACAAGTTACAGCATTGCGATTTCTGAAGATTTTGTATACTGTGTATGTTTAAAGGCATTTGTAGGTCTTGACTAGAATATTTAAGGACTTAATTTAACAGAATGCTAAGATTACATTGCATATTCACCTTCGATGATTAAATAAGATTTTATAAGAATACGTCAGTGCAATTAAAACACAAAGGTTTTTTTACAAGTCACATCTGTGCCCCAAAGTTTGTGCCCATCGGTCTAATTTACAAAGGGTTTCATAAGTCTGTAAGTGATCTCCTTCTGACCAGATGGTAATGACACAATACTTGTCCTGTATAAGCAAACATTTAAACTTGTTCCACAACAGTTTGCAATATCTAACTGCATATGTTACCCCTATCTTGATTATTTCTCATTCCAGATTCTATTCTGAGGCAACAATGCATTGTCCATCCCATTGCCACAATTCACACTACAGGTAAGTTCATGCATTCCAACTAAAGAATAGTGTCTTTTCATTTTCTCTGCAAACAATGCAGTTGGTTCAGGACAGCATGTGAGTGATATGCTACTTGAAATTATGATATCTCAAGTGAACGTGCTTGCATTTCACTCAGTTTTAGAAACTTACTGTATTACAGTAAGTTCTCATATGGATCAAATTGAAATTATTTACGTAGGTGAAGTGAGAACAGTTTGTACATTATATACCATTGTGTATCAAGAAGGGTCAGGAACTGTTGTGCTCTTGGTCAGTAGATGACTTGTACATTATGGTTTTTCAACTTAATAAGGTTAGCCCTACTGTAAACAGGTATTAGTAGATCTGAATTCTGTTTAGCAGTTAAAGGTCAGTCCAAAAAGGCCTCCAAAAGGGAATTCCTAAAGGGCCTTCAAAATATGAACCCCTGCAAGATTGTTTCCCCCAAATGGAAATGCATTTGAACTCTATACATTTATTGTAGATAGATACTAATTAGTGTATCAAGTAGGTACCTGTACTGATTAGTTGGCAAATCAAATGTCATGAGACGTCATCTTATGTGAAACTTTAAAACCTTGTCAATTTGAAACATCAAACAACAAAAATATGCTTTTAATCATGATAGGTAGTGATCAGCAGATTATCCTAAACCATTATCTATATAAGACAGTCCCTTATCATGTTTAAATGTTTTCATGGGAAGTGTGCAATATGGGTGCTCTTATTAGTCGATCTGAGTAGCCTACAGGTACTTATCTGTGAATGAATCTACTTTAGCGTTGCTCAAAAGTAAAAATCACATCAGTGATTGATTGAATTGAAAGCAGTGGTTGCATGTGGTGAATATCAAACTTAAAAAGGCTCACTGAGTTTTTTTGTGAAATTCACTAGATATTTCTTAACCTGTCATATTTCCATATACTAATAACAAATGGTCAAACTAAGAGCATCCTAATGTTTCACATGCAAAGGAACATTGGTGAGTAATTAACAATTCAATTTGGTTTTAGAAAATTCCTGACCAGACACTTTTCATACTGTACTTAGGTGCATTCACATGCACATAGCCAGTAGACGTAAGGGGCAAATAATAAAAAAAAGTAAGACAGTTTTCATAACTATTGGGTGTGAAGCATGAATAATTATGCTAATTATAAGTATTGTCATGTGTTTGTACCCTTTAATTTGCCCCAAACTCATTGATATCAACTCAATTAGTCCTTTTAAGCCAATTGTGAGGCAGACATTTACATTGGAATCAAGTTTATGTATTACTCAGTAACTGATGTTTGTCAGTGGGAGAAAGAAATGACTACAGTAAGTGAATGTCTTAGTTTCAAAGTTTGTTTTAGCAATTGCATTGTAAACTGCCTGGGTTTAATGAAATGGCTTGCTATAAGTGTTCCAAGGCAAATTCCTGCTTATGGATGAATATGTGGGGCAGTATACAAGAATACACATGGCACACTCCCTCACCTCATATAACCTATGCATTACTGTATTGACCATGGTCTAGTGTCTGGCAATTGTGTGTGTGTATCTGGTCACCTGCCCTTCCTTACTTGCCTGCCTCTGGTCTTGCAGTGAAGTTATTCTCTGTGCATCTGCATCCTTCTTAATCTGCCTCTACTTACATTTTTTGGGGATTTTTATGACATGCCTGCTTAGGATTCATCCTTATCACCTTTCCCGGGCCTGTTTGGATGAGTATCCTCTTTCTTTTGCATGTTTTTTTGGTGTGTCTTTTTCACACTTTTTTAGCTTCTGTAACGTAGTATAGTATCAGTTGTTATTCACGTTACGTTCATTAGGCTCCAATGCTAGCCTTTTGCTTCGGTGTATTGTAGCTTTCGCCTTGGAATTCCGGGTTTGGGGCCTGCTTCCTCTCTCCCTGAGCGCAGTACCTTGTTACCTACCGTGCCTTGGTCCTGTGTTGTGATGGCCAGGAAACCTTGCGTGGGGATTCGTTCTGGTTCTAGGCCTATACTGGTTATACAAGGTAATTATGTCGCTAGCAAATTCCCAAACCAAGGAGTTTTTGGGAGTTTAGGGGTCACAAGAAGGGTAAAAGGTTAACAGGTTGACTGTTGTTTTAGTTCAGTGGGTAGTGATGTATCAGAAAAGCTAAGTAGTAATGGTATAGCTTTGTTTTTTTTTAAATACATTTCAACCAGAGGGTTGAAAAATGAAAATGCACTCACATATTTCAAACAAATATATTTACCATCAGCATTTAATGTTTATATTTATGAGAAATATTAATGCTTTAGCTTAAATCTAATTGTTAACATATACTGTACTGTAAGCCAATCATGAATACAATGGCATTACTTCAATTTGGTTGAAAATGTTGCATCTATTTAGATTGGTATATCATCCATGTTCTCATATCCAATGATCCACAAATCGTCATGATGAGCATGGTTCAGTGAGTATTCCTGCAAATTTTCAACTTTCTATCAAAAGAAAAAAATATATTTATAATGTTCTTTGAAGTTAAAATCTCATCCAAAATATGAGATTTGACAATTGAAAGTTTTACTTAGTTTACTATAAAGTTTTACTGCAAAAGCATTCCTTTAGGGTTGGGCGGTATCCTGGTATTCAAGTCACTACCGGTATTAGCAGTGCCAGTATTCGCAGTACCGGAAGAAAATCTGATTATGCGAGTACCGGTACTTTTGAGTACATTGCAGTAACAGGGAAAATTTTTGGTGGCGATGGTACCGGTACCAGCTCCAACAAAGTAACAAAAATTTGTTTTTTTGAATGTAGCGTTAGTACCTACATATCAACATCAAAATTGATCAAAAACAAATTCCAGATCCATTTTGAAACTGTTCATTTCAATATCTCACAAAAACAAACCTCAAGACTTCTGAAAGTAAATGTATTCATCGCCGTAATGATTGTAGTTAACCTAGTACACAGTGGCGGTTCCTGTCTTATGTTTAATAAAGCAGCTATCATCCCTAATGTTGGTAAAATCATGCAAACCATGCTGGCAAGGCCTAGACCCACATTGCCTATTTTGTTAACACTAACCTACTGTAAACGATGAGTAAAGCATCCACATGTCATACTAAACAAAACTGAACTGAAGAAGAACAACTCCTTATATAGAAGTGGAAAGAGAAAAAGTTACGTTTAGGCATAATTCCAGCGGTGATTTTTTTTTCGTGTCCTCCTGGGTGCGTATCTTTGTATATTTCTTTGGCCTCAGGTAATCATCTACGTATGAAGTGGCTCAAGCAGTTACTTCAGCGGATTTGTGATGTTAGTGTCACAGGTTTGCTCCCCACTTGGTACTGTGTTTGCCTTTTGTGTCTTTCTCTATTTGTCGAACGTATTGGTTTGAAAACCTTGCCTCAAGTTCCTAAGTTGCGGCAAACACCATCCTTATTTTGCTTGTTATAACTGAGTCTGTATCAATTAAAAGCGATGATGAAGCAACAAAAAGAAAAAGCAACAACAAGAAAGATAAGCTGTTTTTCTGCAGTCGCCCTTCGTCTTATTCAAGACACATTTTATGACCTTAAGATGGATCGTGACTACGAGTTGCCATTGGGGATACATATAATGATATTAACTATTGTATGTAGGCTATAGATACTCAAACACAGTACGTGGGCCTAACTTTACGGAAATCAGGTTACTTGGAAATTTAAAAAAAAACAAAAAGTTGAAATGTTTGAAAATTGCTTTTTACGGTATTTGAGCACAAAGTCGGTGACATTTATATAGATGAACTGCTGCTGATTCGGTCTATACTAAACCATGGTCATTATCATAATAAACCCGATGAACCATTTAGGACAATCCCAGCTAAAAATTTTGCATCAGAAATGTGTTCTAAGGTAATTACATGGAACTAGAACACAACATCATAACTCTGTCGGATTTGCTCCGATTAACACAGAAATTGCACAGATAGAAAGATCATACTCAAAGTACTTTTTGAAACTACCTAGAGGAAAGGAAAAAGTCTGTATCTCCTTCCGTTTTCAAGTTGTGAGCAATTTTGTGTTTTAAAATATGAACTTTAACTTGCTTCCCAAGTCTTTGGCATAACTTTTTTAGGTTATGCTGCTGCTGCAGCTATCCAATGTAATCCAGTTTCATTCATTACTCAATTGATGGGCTTATAGTGACTGTAATCATGGTTTCCAGTTTGTTTGTGGGGTACTGTAACCCACCAAATTTCCATGCCAAATCACCCGAGATGTTAAACAAAACTAGCTCCTACTTGAGGAAACTTGACCCTGTCTTTTTGTACAGTGTAACACTTGTCGACTGTTTTCAACACACTGCAATATGATATACATCATAACATACTCAATCTATATTGCTACAAGTGGAGAGTAAATTTTAAACCCGTGACCGTCCTACTCGGGTGACTACTAAATCGGGAGAAGAAAAATTCTTGAAATTTCGCGATAAAGTGGGTGTTTTATACTGTACTTATTTCAATTATGCCCCCAAAGCGCCAAAATAAGTGCACTTTTAATTTTTACTGGCCCCCAAAGGTGAAAATAAACCAAATTTGCCTATTTTTTTGGCCTATTTTTGCATTTAAAATGCCAAACTGGCAACACTGATTACAGCAATAGGGCAGGCAGGCGCACCTGGTGGCAAAGAAGATTTCCAGCACTAATTATGCTATGAATTGCGACAAACGCGGGGACATTTTTACCTCACTGAATTGACGCCATTAATAACTGAAAATTTCATTTACATCACTGCATAAGCTGGATTGGGAATTTCCGCTGATTCATGATTATTAGCAATGTTCCTGCCTTACATCTAATTATGAACGTAAGTCCTGCCTGCCTCTAGCATTTTAAACTCCTGATTGGCTGTCGAAAATCACGAGAAGTAAAGTCTACGAATCGATCTGCAAACTTGCACACAATATCTTTCACTTCAAGGCTGTCAATCATTTGAAACTGAGGTCTTTAGGTCGGGGCATAGACAGCATGCTCAGCTTGGAACTGAGGAGGTGATCAACAGGTGAAAAGTTCCCATTGAAATAGTACAGTGACTCGCTCTCTTTGAACAACAGTACTATACAATGCACATACAGTTGTCTGCTTGTACAGTATCATGAAAGTTACTGTACATTGTTTGCGTATATAAGCACAATGAAAACGAATTTGCTTGTATTTCTGGATAAAGTACAACAAAACAAGACAAGGTTTCAATGATTTGTGTGAGGAAATAATTTGTAAGTAATGTACAGTAATCAGATCACATGACTTAAGAATTTTTAGCCCGCAAATGGCGACTGGGTATGTTGACAAATGATCGCATTGGCAAAAAGATGGTGGCCGATTTAGTTGCCAATTTAGTTGCTGTACAGTATACAGTACAGTTCTGCTCTCAAACCCTGCTAAAGCTGCACAAACGAAAGTTTTTACCTCGCCGTTTGATGTTTATTGTCAATGAATTTACATGAAGACATGAATACAAGTTACTGCATTACCACCACAGTGTAAAGGGCTCAAAACCTGTTGTTTTTATCACTTTCAACAAGACACAGAACCTTCTGTTTTTGGCACGTTGAACATATGGTCAATCCCGGTACTTTACGTATTCCCGGTACTGATGTGCTGCGAATACCGGTACTGATTTTCCTGGTACCACCCAACTCTACATTACTTTTTCTGTCCTACTTACTAAATTTTGTATGTGAACAATACAGGACATCAGGTAGTTTTATGAAGTAAACTTAGTAGTAGCACATACAGCCTGCTTTAAGCAGGGATATTGTGTGTGTTTCATCAGTCCAAAAGATAATCCTACAGCACTTCATCATTAAAAAATCAAAATTGCCTACTTGTGGGGTATAATACTTGGGCCTATATGGCATACATGTACCTACAGGTATACAATAGCCTGCCAACTTTCTATGGAATGTCATTTACAGCCACCTAAAATGACAACACGACAAAAATCAATAACGGGAATATCATCAAATGTCACCAAGTGGCGGAGTCATTTGTCAACAATTTTTAACAATTGCATGACTGAAAGGAAGTCTGCACATACTGTATGTTAATGCATAGCAATACAGTGGACCTATAGCATACACAGTGTGTAGGTCTAACCATCTAGGTCCTAGCCAAGACCAACATTCCAATTCCCAATGGCAATACAAATGTTTGCAAGTAACCTACATTGCTTGAAACAATATGGCCTTAATGTGACAAAATGTGGTGTGATATGTGGCAACCACATTACCAAATTTCAAACCTCATTTGCGGAGTTGAAATCAGAATCAGAGGAAATGGGTACTTTTGCAGGCCTTTATGTACTTAGGTCTGAATGATGTTGACCTACAGTACTACCTTCTGACTGAATGCTATGATGATCCATGATGATGTACAGTATAATGTTTGTAGCCATATCATCCAAAAAATATATAGCTTACCGTAGGTCTGCCTCTGGTGAAAGTAGTAAGTTGGCTGGTCTTAACATTATGCTACAATAGTGCAACTGTTACTGTACTTGTTACAGTATAGTCTCTTAAATCCTAAATTGCTAAGCCTACACTAGTCTACAGTACAGCAAGTGTTGCAGTTCTAACATTGCAACGTCATCAGGCTAGACCCTAGGCCTGTATTGCAAAATCACCAAGAAAAAGGTCAGCCATTGGCCTCATTTAACACTCAAATAAAGCCTGCAAGTCAAAAGCTGGTACCTATGGTGGACCAGGGTTGTTATATGAGTGGTCAAAACTGGTTTTGACCACAAAGCGGTTTAAACCTGGTTTAAACGGGTCAAAACTAGGTGTAAACCGGTCGAAACTGGTAAAAACCCATAAACCTTTGTAAGACAAAATATTTTAGGTCACAGCCCATGAGCACACATCAAATCATGTGATTTTGAATGATCAGCAGGCTTTAAAAGATTGAATCAAATTTTTTTGATTCAAAATGTTATTCTTTTGGCCAAAATAATAATGAATTAGTTATTCTATTAATTATTGGAAAAATTGGAAAAGATAAAAAGAAAGTCTACACCTGACATTGTTGGGTCAAATACATAAAGTCTGTGCTGTTAATTTGTGCTGTTTGAGACTGTGAGTAATTGTTACATGTGTCATGGATGCCACATTATTATTTAGCAAATAGGCCTACTTGTGCCCCCTGAAATTTGTAGCTGCAAACATCCTACTGTACTTCTTCATCTTAGGAAGAAAATTCAACACTATGTTATAAAGTTTATTAGACTTAACCTTACAGTTTATCTATCTGCACCATAACAAAATCCTCTGATAAACTGTTAGTAACACTATTGTTGGGTACAGATGAGATTAAAGGATTCTTTCAGTGTTAGTAGGACATGTATCTCGTTACTGAACAATACATGGGCATACATAGGACATGTATTCACTTGGACCCTAGGTACAGTGTGCATGGGCCAACAAGGCTTAATCTTTAGGAAACACTTGACAGTCAGCGTCTAACTAGTGCACACACACACACCCACACACACTCAATTAAAAAAAGTAGCTTCATGTCACCTCCTGCAAAAAGCAAGGTTTTCATCATGTACCTATTAATTTAAGGTATTTTTGATTCCTTGCCGAAGGCAGAAGAAATCTATGCGATGGTGATGTTGTGTGTGTATGTGTGTGTGTGTGTGTGTATGTGTGTATGTGACACTTCTTGTAAACACGATATCTCAAGAAGGGTAACCATGACTGATGTCATACTTGGTGTGTGGGTTGGTCATATTGAGTAGATGATCCCTATTGTTTTTGGTGGAGGTCAAAGGTCATTTGGGGTCACCAGAGGTCAAAATGTGAAAACCTTGTAAACACGATATCTCAAGAACGGTAGCTGTGACTGATTTCATACTTAGTGTGTGGGTTGTGCATATTGAGTAGATGATCCCTATTGTTTTTAGTGGAGGTCAAAGGTCATTTGAGGTCACCAGAGGTCAAAATGTGAAAACCTTGTAAACACGCTATCTCAAGAACGGTAACTGTGACTGATGTCATACTTGGTGTGTGGGTTAGTCATATTGAGTAGATGATCCCTATTGTTTTTGGTGGCGGTCAAAGGTCATTTGAGGTCGACGGAGGTCAAACTGGAAAAACCTTGTAAACACAATATCTCCAGAAGGGTAACTGTGACTGATGTCATACTTACTGTGTGGGTTGATCATATGAAGTAGATGATCCCTATTGCTTTTGGTGGAGGTCAAAGGTCATTTGAGGTCACCAGAGGTCAAAATGTGAAAACCTTGTAAACACGATATCTCAAGAACGGTAACTGTGTCTGATATTATACCTGGTGTGTGGGTTAGACATATTGAGTAGATGATCCCTATCGTTTTTGGTGGCGGTCAAAGGTCATTTGAGGTCAAACTGGAGGTCAAACTGGAAAAACCTTGTAAACACAGTATCTGCAGAAGAGTAACTGTGACTGATGTCATACTTATTGTGTGGGTTGGTCATATTAAGTAGATGATCCCTATTGCTTTTGGTGGAGGTCAAAGGTCATTTGAGGTCACCAGAGGTCAAAATGTGAAAACCTTGTAAACATGATATCTCAAGAACGGTAACTGCGACTGATGCCATACTTGGTGTGTTTGTTGGTCATATTGAGTAGATGATCCCTATTGTTTTTGGTGGAGATAAAGGTCACTTGAGGTCACCCTGAGTCAAACTGTAAACACATTGTAAACACAGTGTCTCAAGAAGGGTAAGTGTGACTGATGTCATACTTGGTGCGTGGGTTAGTCATATTGAGTAGATGACTCCTGTTGTTTTTGTGGAGGTCAAAGGTCGTTTGAGGTCCCCCGAGGTGAAAATTTTCTAGCACATTATCTCCAGAAGAGTAATGTTGACTGATGTCATACTTGATGTGTAGGTTCCCCATACTGGGTAGGTGATCCCTATTGCTTTTAGTGGACGTCAAGTGTCATTTGAGGTCACCAAAATAAAGGTTATTTGGGTTAAAGGCTTATTGATGTGGTGTTTCAAGACCAGTAACTGCAGTTGATCTCATACTTGTCATGTGAATAATTCATGCTTGTTATAATATAACCATGTGGCAAGGAATCACAAAGCCTTTTGGCTTTCTGGTTTAGATAAAAATAACTGATTCAACTTAGAGAAATGTATGCTTGAAAATTTGCTCCTTTAGAAATGAACAGCATTTTGGGCTGTTACAGAAAAAAAAAAATAATAAAGGAGAGTGCCCTCATTACCAATATTTCTAAAAGAGTAGGATGCAATTTTTAATTTTGACCTACAGTATAGTAGGCACATGGTGTATACTTGTGTATACAATCCATAATAAAAATAAATCAGGCATCTGTCACTGTGTTGATGAAAAGCAATGGCTACTGTATGTAGCTAATAAATACAGGTGTGAGCTTGATTTTCCAAATGTGGTGAAAGCAAGTTCAGTAATTGAATCAGTAGTAGATTTGTTCCATTTGAGTTTGACAGTGTCAAAAATTACACTGGGCATTGCACCTTGCATGTCCAGTGATTTGGCTGTCCATATATTGGGACAGTTGATACTTTCTAGGTTTCATGTAATTGAGTGGGTATATGGGAATGTATTCTGAATGGGATTATTCTTGTGTTTGCTTTTTCATTACTTTGAGTTCAAAGTAGACACCGTGAAGAATAAATTTGATTTTAGTTCATAAGAATCCTGTGTCAGAGTTTGTAGTGTAACTGTATCAGGCCAATGAAATAATTTTACAACTGCAAGACAGCAAGAGTGTTGATTTTTAGATGTTTTGACTTTTGAGATTAAAGGGGCAATTGAGACAGAGGCCTTTAATACCCCCCATAGGACTTATTTGTCATTCTGAATCTTTGTTAAATTGAATCAACTATTTGGCACATGAGTAATTGGCATGTTTTTTCTTCAAATTCAATTTAAATTGACTTAATTTAAACACTGAAGTTGTTTTGACCAGTTTTGACCGGTAAAAGGTGGTAAAAACTGCCTTGTTTACAGTAAACCAGGTTTTCCCCCAGTTTAAACCGAACATCCCTGTCAGGTGGACTTGTTAAAAATGATAAGGAATGGGAGAGATTCTTACTTTCCGCAGTGATTGAATTGTATCTCACGTAATGGCTAATTTCAGTGCATTGAACATACTGCCTGGTACACATTTTCCATGTACAAACGTTCCTTAAGTTGTTCACTGTTGTATGTTCGAAAATGTGACTATTCATACTTGTTTTGTAGCACCATGTGATGTGAATAATAATTTGTCCCACAAAATGCAGGATTCTTGAAATTGAAAACCAGACAAAGGTTGGCAGACTCTGTATTTTGTGTAGAGAACGTGTATTATTATTTCTGAGAGAGCGCCATCTTCAAGAGGCTGCTACAGCATCTGCCCTGCAGGCTTCACTTTGACTGACTGATTCACTATTTAACCACTCGTATGCTTTGGATGTTACTGTACACAATGTTAACATCTTCACCCTTATCGTTTTCAATTGATTTTCTCTTCTAGTTGGCTGCTTCTTTTGTTTACAGTTTGTTTCTATCCCACCCTACTGTACATAAGCAGATTTCAAAAGGTAATGCAAGCTTGACACCTCCCCCAGGATGGCAATCAGCCATTGTGTACAGGCCATTCCATGAATAGTTGGACATTTTCATTAAATAAAAATGTTTATTATGATTGAAGGAAATTTGACATTCTGAGCCAAAAAAGTTTAATTCTCTAGAATTGCCAATAAAATTACTTCATTACAATTCCCTCAGCTCCCAAATTGCTCTTGTAAAAGCAAGACAAATAGCCTCTGAAAGTCAGTGAATCTATTATTCACGCTTTCTAAACAATTCACGGAAAGTCTGTGGCGAGCTCCGGAGAGCTCTGTGAGGATTATTCCATTCCATTCGAAGTGGTTGTAAAGTTAATTTAGGATTTATTCAACACATTATTTGAAAACTGGGTACTGTTATTTGCCCTGAATAAATGACTGGGTACAAAAAATGCCCAAATACTGGGCTATATAAATTATATTTATGAGTGGACAAAACATTTCCTGTGCAAAACCGTAGAAAGTGCATGGAATGCACAGCAGGGACAGAACCATATCAAAGATGAACGATTCCAACCTCTGATTACTACGTTGAACCTGGAGTACTCATTTCGTAATGGAGCAAATGCACCCCGGCCTACTTTCCCATATGTGTTTATTCAATCACTACCTTTGAAACTTTAGGAATCTTTAAGGCTTCAGTAGGCCGTGTATTTATTCTTACAGTCATGGGTTCCATTTCATAAAAGTTACTAAAGAATCTTCCCAATTAAAAGTTGTTTAATAAGTTAGGTACGATTTCTTGGAAATCGTTCCTAATTTAGGAACAAAAAATGTTCTGAACAATTATCAATATAAAAATTATAAAAATAATAGAACTTATTAAAGAAAGGAATATTCCTAACTTTTATGAACGAGAACCCTGGTGATGAATGCAGTGTACTGTAAATGTACTGTAGGCCTAGATTATAAAAGAAATCCACATGTGAATAATCTTATGAATAACATCATTTCGAAAACAGTGCTGAGAAGTTAGGCACCGTGGGAGATGAGGAATAGGTAGGTACTACATACATGCACTGTGACACTGTGACACAACAAACCACCCTTTCATGAACATGGGCTAGTCCAATTCAACGCAACTACGCACTGATTACATGCCGATCCTCTACAGATTGATTGAGAATAACAATGGTATTTCCTCTGTCTGAAATTAATCATTTTCCACAAAACAAATTGAAAATGAAATCTTACCTGTTCCTCTTCAAACTATCCAAGTTTTAAATGAAAAGTTTGGATGAAAACTGTAAAAACTCGGGCTTGAATTAAGGCTTTGCAAGGGGATCTACTGTAACACTTGGCGTGAACACATGCTGTAGGCCCACTGAGAAATTTTGATTAAGCCTCCTGCCAGATTTGCCTCAGATGTTAAAAAGTCTACCATTGGATGTCAAAAATGACGGTCCAAAACCTTAACCGTACATCAGAATAAAGAAGACATTGTAATCTTTCTAAGTCTGAGGGAAGGAAGTGACTGATAAACTTCTTAAAGAAACAAAGTCTTGTTGTAAGAGCAGTTACCGCAAGGCCTCTATCAAGGAGGATTTAGTATGTAATTGCAAGGCATTATTTTTATCCACCATTTTTACTACCTTACTTCTTTAAAGGTAAAATGACGGTCCTGACCAGTATTATTCACTGTCCAAACAAACATAATTAGCGAGAGAAAGAACTTATTGTCAAAATACAGATGGGAGGAAATGGATTGGAGTTATAATGATGGAGAACAAGCAAAGGAAAGAATGGCTTACACAGTAAATGGATAGGGCGCTTCACCGCGACGCAGTGAAGCGGAAGGGGTGCTGCACAGAAAGGAGCGCGAAGGAAATGTAATGGAAAATTGTGGATTATAGGAAATACTAATTCCTCATTATTTCTATGTCATTTATTAATGATTTCACATGTTCTATGAAAAACTGGCAATACTCTCTAAGCAAAGCATTCAAACACTGCCAAGCTTTGATAGCACAATTGTGAAAATATCCCTTAGTACTATTTCAGTTAAACAATGAGAAAAATGTACTTCTATTGTGTAACCATTTATAATTATTACACTTTTCATTCACTAAAGTTTGCCTTAAGTACATTAGAGAAAATTATTGCAGTAATGCTGTTACAGTACTTCATTTTTGCTATGCTACAGTATTTGATGGTCAATACCATTGTTAAGTAATTTGTATGTAAGTGATTGTCCAATACAATACTTTTTGTGTTGTTCAGCACAAGTTCTATACAACACATACCAGATAATTTATGATATTAAAACTTGTAATACTTGGGAGTGGAATTTTTCATCCATAAAAATTCTTTTACCCAACCATGATTCATAAAATATATTATTTTTAAATAATCTATACTAGGCTGAACAATTTGACTGCGGCAGGTGAATATGGTTTTACTGTTAGGGTAGCATATACTGTATATTGTGCTCCAGAAAGATTCACAGAACCAGTGTTGAAAGGCTTTCCCTAATGTAATCTATTTAATCAAATAAGAAACTTTTCACGTGAACTGTTTTTCTTTCGTAGGCCCTATGGTGTACAATCCCTCGTAGAATAATCAGTATGATTTCAAACTAATATTTTGATATTTCTAGTAAATACAGTACATTGATAATTGAATACAAGTACTGTACAGTACAGCATGTGCTACTGTATGAGTGATACCTTCCATCAAGTTGTGTGCTCATTGAACCAAACTTGCAAGCTGGTTGAGGCACGGGATATCTCCCCAGGGTGTCATACTGTACTTCATTACAGTTAGATTTCAAACACTACAACCACTCCTCCCGAGTGTTAGTCCAAAATACTGTAGCTCTCCTAAAGAATTTTGTTCCCTGTCCATTTATCTTGAAATTCCCAACTTTCTTTTCCAACTTTTTGTTAAATTACTCAAAGTCATGCGAAAGTCATGTTTGTAAAAATCTTTGAGAGGCACCTGATTCCTTGCCAAAGCCTATTTAGGAATCTATGCAATGGTGATGTGTGAGTATGCTTGTGTTTATGCATGTGTTTGTATGCATGTGCGTATGTGATGCTTTGCTCGTAAACGTAATATTTCAAGAAGGGTAACCATGACTGACCTCATGTTTGGTGTTAGGGTTGATCATACTGAGAAGGTGATCCTATTCTTCTTGGTGGAGGTCAGTCATCATTTGCAGTCACTAGAAGTCAAATTGTGAAGATCTTTTAAACCATGTCAAGAGTCGTTACTTTCACTGACGTTGTACTTGATGTGTGGGTTGGTCATACTGAGTAAGTAACCCCTACTGTTTTTAATGGAGATTACTGTAAAGGTGATTTGAGGTCACCACACATCAAACTGTAAAAACATGAAAAATGTTTCTGTGTCAGCTCAACACTTTCCAGCACGGTCATCAACGTTGCTTTGTCAGTATGATCATCATACATTCATTTGCATGAAACCATGAGAATCATGCAGCAGACATACAGTAGCCTTTTGATTCCATGCCAAAGGCAGAAGGAATCTATTTGATGGTGATGTGGTGTGTGTGCATGTGACACTTTTTGTAAACTTGATATCTTAAGAAGGGTAACCATGACTGATCTCATGCTTGGTGTGTGTGTTATTGTTTTTGGTGGAAGTCAGAGGTCATTTTAGGTCAATACAATGATACCTTCATTTGCATTAAACCATAACAATTATGTCGCAAGCGTATCTTTTTGATTCCTTACCAAATGCAGAAGGAATCTATTTGGTAGTACATTGTTGTGTGCGTCTGTGTATATGTGTGCATGTGACACTTCTTGTAAACACGGTATCTCAAGAAGGATAACCATGACTGATCTCATACAGTACATGGTGTGTTTGTTGGTCCTACTGAGTACTGTAGATAATTTCTATTGTTTTTGATGGAGGTAAAAGGTCATTTGAGGTCACCAGAGGTCAAAATGCAAAAACCTTGTAAACATGATATTTCAAAAAATGTAACCTTGACAGATCTCATACTTGGTATGTGGATTGGTCTTACTGAGTAGATGATCCCTGTAATTTTTGTAGAGGTCAAATTCATTTGAGGTCATCTAAGGCCATTTTAGGTCAAACTTTGAAACCCTTTAAACACTATATCGAAAGAAGCATAGCCTTGGTGTACTTGGTGTGTGGGTTGGTCACATTAAGTAGATGATCCCTATAGCTTTTGGTAGAGGTCAAATGTCATTTGAGGTCTTCAGAGATAAAAATGTGTAAACCTTGAAAACACAGTACTTATCTCAAGGAGCATAATCTTGACTAATTTCATAGTGTGCGGGTTAGTTGTAGTAAGTGGATGGTTCCCATTGATTTTGGTGGAGGCCAAGTTTCATTTGAGGTCACCAGCTCTAGGTCAAATTCTGAAAACTGTAAAACTGCTTACAGTAGTATTGACAGTGGTCAAAAGATTTTAATGTAAAGTAGGCATGCTGACTTTAGAAGGATAAGATGTTTGAATTCAAATTGGTATGTACATGTCCTGTGTTCTTGATGAATATTGGTAAGGAATCACAAAGTCCTTTGACTCTTTTATTTATTTTATTTTTTTGTGTGGCGGATTTTCCACAAAGCAGGCTTGGGAGATTGGCAAAGTTTTCCAACCATGGGAGTGACAGAAATGAATACGCTACTGTACAGGTACATGTTTGCAGATTTGTTCATGAAAATAAAGTAATGTATAATTGCTATTGGAAGTGAGATTTACTTTAATGCTACAATAGCTGGGTGACACTTCTAGAGCTTGGCATGAGCATCTGGTGTTGCTCTCAGTATCATCCAGTGCACATCCCTGTCAAGGTTGCACTTTTCATGATATTCCTTGAAATTGGTGTAGTAGAGAATCTATTGTGTCCATCAAATGGATAAAATGGCATCTTGCAGTATGAAAGACATATTTCTCACATACATACATACATACATTGCACGTATTAATCAAAGCGTGTAGCTTCAATTCTTGGATCTACTGTACTCAGCTCGTCATTTGAATTTTTTCTCATTTTCACTTGCATTGGTGCCAACGAATAGTTGCGTTATACGTTCCTGAGCACACAAGTACTGTACAATGGCATATTCAACAGGAAGGTGAACAGTGACGCAGACAATTCTATTGTTTTATTAAGTGCTAATTGCCATTTTAGCCTTCTTGCAAGACCCTTTGAATTTTATCATAGTGTGTAACACCGTACCCTTTCAAAATATTACCGACTTTAACTCAGGGAAAAACTAATTCAGTTGGGATCTCCTCAAAGACAGTAAACTCATTTTGGTTAATTGGCCCCTGAAAGAATCAACAGAGGGAGCCTCTCTAACAACTGAGGGCAAACAATTCCACTCAACCATTGTTCTTGGTATAAAGGAAAACTTGTAGCGGTCCTTTCTAGTAAAGGGGTGGTTTGTCAATGTCATTTTAGATGTACATATCTCGTAGCCTAAGCCGTACTGTACGTGTTACTGTGCGGATCTACAATCATGGGTGCAGCATATACAGGTATGTTCACAGTCCCAATGGGCTTGGATGTACTTGCCTGCAAGTTCAATTCTTCTAGTTGTTTTATGTAATCTAGTTTCTCTTTATATGTTTCGCATATATACAGTAGAAGATAACAGAACTATTTTTGTGACTAAGTCACATCAAAAAGGGCATGCAGACAACTAGAGTATTCACCTACATCTACAGTAGTCTGATCATGGAGATTCATTGAGTTGCTCAATATTTTCCACTCAAAGTGAGGTAGGCATAATATGTTTTGCTGGAGGCCCTTTCACAGAAAATCATAATTCATGGTGCCTGAGAAAATGTAGCCTGTGTAGCAGACTCTGTAGCAGACTCTGTAGTAGCCTCCCAGGAGATATTACTCTCTCAGTAATGCATACAGTAATACATCCTCACTATACACTACAGTATATATATACAGAGTCCGCCGACCGTTCCTCCAGTTTTCATTTACTCGAATCCCACATGTTGCTTGATAAATTATTATGTATGTATATATCGTGGTACCATGAAACAAGTATGAATACTGTAGTCATGTTTTCGTACATGAGTCATGCAACAATTCATGAAAATTTTGTACATGGAAGGCGGTATCTGTACAATGCACTTAAATTAGTCATTTTGTGCGATGTATATTATTTGGTTACTGTGGGAAGTACAAATCTCTAGCATTCCTTACCATTTTTCAACAAGCCCAAAATACTTTATGTACCAGCCTTTGACTTGGCATGATAATTAGGATAATTGATTGCTGAATGAGGCCCATAACTGGCCTATTTCTTGGTGATAATTAGCTCAACACTAATGATAGCACCACTTTGCAAGACATTGTTCAAAGAGGAGGGGAACCCCCACCACTGAAACTCCTCCATAAGGACAGCCATAGTTCACCCTCAAGCCATCATTAACCTACAGTAGTCCCCACCCTCCTCCTCTCCGAGAAAACCTGGATTTGCCCCTGCTTGAGAATGAACATGTTAAAGTACTGTACATAACTTTTCCAAGGTCTCTAAAGCTACTGTACTGTAACAGTGTGTCCAAGGGAAACAAGTTTGTGCCAGCAATGCTAAGAACAAATTAATGTTGTAACAGGTACAGTACAACAATCACAGTCTGACACATAGGGGGCTACTTAGTGTTGCACTTGTATTATACATAGTCCACTGTTGTATTTCAGATTTGTGCCTAGGCCTACGACACTATAACATAATGTCCTCAAGAAAAAAAATTTTACTATTAAAATGGTTGTGCATGTGCCTATACTCAGATGTGCAGCCTCGGTAACAGAAATTAAAATAAATTCCAGTCATAAGTCAAACAAAAAATCTACAAACAGGTAAAGAGAGCACATTTAATAGTCAACTCAGTACCTAATTTGAGCTAAGTAATCTAGACAAATGTAGACTATATACATTATGGCAGCTAACCACACTATACCTGTATATACATATGGTAATGGCAGATTATGCAATTTCTTTCAACAGAGAGTCATCTGAGAAACAGTTTCACAGACTGAAAAGGAAAAGAAGCTTTGGAAAAGGAAAGTCAATGAAGCTAGAATTTGGGTACAGTATGTCATCTATTCAAACCAGCTGTTTGAGCTACAGTATTATGGTCTGTCCATCTGTGTATCGATCTGTCTGTTTGTCTGTCTCGATCTGTCTTTCTTCTGCCCATTTATCTGTCTGTCTGTTGGCTTGTCTGTCAGTCTGTCTGTCCATCCATCTGTTTGTTTATCTGTCTTTTTGTCTATCTATCTGTCTGTTTGTCTGCCTGTCTGTCTATCTAAATGTCCAAAGTGATGGAAAAGCTCTCAAATGCTCATTCTCTGAGAATTTTTTCTGAAACTTGGACAGAATGATCTTGGATTTGAGGCTAATATTTGGTGCCAGATTTACAAGGCAAGGTCATTCAAGAGTCAGAATGGGCCAAACCTCAAAATGTGTCTCCTCCTAGGATGAACCTTGTATGGTGCTGAGAAGTGGTTTTAATATTCATTAGATAATCCTTTCAGGGTTTACATGGATTTGGTCTTCATTTAAGGTCTTTAGGGGCCAAAAAGGTCAAATAACCTTGCAACTGGTTTTAGTTGTTGTTCAATTGTGATTTAGTTGGAAAAAGTCACAGTTATTAAGTTAATTGAAAAGAATGATAAGTTTAGTTTTGTGGTTGCCATGGTCAAAGGTCAAGGTCAAATTAGTGTAAAGTATATTTGTGAAAGTACAGTAAGTCACAAACTACTTCAAAATCATAAATTTGATTTACTTGAAACTTGGTGGGTATGTGTCTCACAATACATACAGTATACATTGTCACTGGTTCAAGGTCAAATAACAATTTTTTCTGCTTGTCAGTAAGTTGGAAAGAGTTATTACAGAGTTAAGGATTGTTTTAGAATCAGGATACACTGACCAGATAAACACTTTCTCTTCTGGTCAAAACATTGTATTCCCCTGTAATGGAAATCAACTGCACTAAAGAAATGTTTATACTGTAGAAATATATCCTACCTACACAAGTGAAAAAAAAAACTGATTCAAGTGTAATCAATGTTCAAAGATATGTATCCATGTACTGTACTATGCAGACATAATCCTTTTATTTTGGAAAGGAGAATAATTTTGACATAATCTCATATGTCCATCAGCTTGGTCCTACTGCATGTTAATATTTCTATACAGTTAAGTCTACAGTAGTTCTTTAGACAATGAACATGATCAGCTGTACAGAGCTACAGTACACGAGCTACTGAAGTAAATGATACCGTAGCTGCTGTAGTTTATTTGCAAAACAATAAAAAATAAAAATACATAGTTGCTAAAATAAAAAGCAGTCACACTGGGCCAAATCCTAACCAGAATTTACCAAGGAATCTTGTTCCCATCTATGTCAGGGATGAAATTTAGCGGTCGTCCGGTCGTCCGAGACGACCAAAATTTCTGTAGGACGACCAAAGTTACTACAGTACCTCAGGTTGTCCTTTGGACGACCAAATTTTACCCCTGGTCATTTATATTGTGACGCAATGCTTACAACTCAGCACTGAGATGCAACCAAAATATTTAACATGCATAAACTCCATTGCAAAACATCTGTTTGCTTTCACAAAAAACCGCCAAAACAACCTGAAATCCACGGTACATAAAATTAGCCAAACAAACAGCCTCAGTGTACAATCATGTTTCAACTGATTTTACTGTACCAGACATGCACATACAGTACTGTACACAGCAAGTACCAGATAGATGAATCGCAGTCGAAGAATTCGGTCATATGGGCCACAGTGCAAGGAGAGCTGGTATGAATTTTCTAAATAGTGATGGTACCGTTCAAGATTAGTAATGTATCATATTTTGATTTGAAACAAACATTATATTATACAGAGATTTTCTTCTATGTATATACTTTACCGCATCAATGATTCTAGATAATGACATTTTTTTTTATTATCAAAGTGAAAAGGTGGAATTTTACCAGCCTCCTTCTGGAACCCCCCTCCTTTCCCTTTGGATAAACCCTGAGCATTACTTTTAAGTTACAAGTCAGTACTGTAGTATAATTTAGCTGTGGAAAGTTTCAACCTGTATAAGAAAGACAAATAAAAACATGGTCTTGACTGTGCAAAATACACATTTTGCACATTTCTTGTTTTTATATGTCCGTTGTGGAGGGCGACCAAATTTTTGGGAGGACAACCAAATTTTTGCAGCTGGTTGTCCTTGGGACAACCATTTTCAGTTGCTTAAGGATCATCCCTGTATGTGCATATGATTTGCTCACTTAACACAATGAGATCAGCTGCAGAACAAACCACTCAGTGTGAATCACAAAACATTGAAGGAAAGAACTGCCTCTCAAATATGAGGAGCATGCCTAAGTTCTGTCCACGATGTCATGGACAGTACAATTTAGAAAGTGTATCATGGCCTATGTATTGTAGTTGTATTATGGCCGTACCATACATCCTTCACTATAGGAGCTGCACTTGTAGCACTTACACCATAAAGACAAATGGATTTGGATTTGATTTGCCCAGTTTGAGCTAGCAGTTACTGTACTTGTTAGTCACATGAGAATGTGTTAGACATTTTACCTGGACTGCTAGCCTTTACAGGGTTGAGCGTAAATGGTGAGTGTAATGACGTAATCAATGGAATGGAAGTTTGTGAAATTTTACGTTAAAAATGACCTCCCTTGAAGTATTACAATGAGGAGACTTACGGTAGTTGGACAATCAGAGAAGTTTTAAAGTAAACTTATCTGCTATTTATATCACTAAAGATTACTTCCACCTCTACTTTCTTTGCGAATGTGTGCAGGAAACCTTGTAGTTAATGGATTTGTCTTTCATTAAAAAACTAACCGGTTGAGCCCGTTGAACGTTCTAAAAAACTTTGTGTTGTTGTACTGCAATGCTAATGCTTGTTAATTACTAATTATTAATTACATGCAATTCATACACTCACCTATGTTTAAAACAACATTCCGTCAACAATGTTTTGTATTCTCTCTGAAAAATGATTTGGCATTGGGTATTTGGTCTATTAATAGCCGTGATGCCTTGAGAATGAACTACAGAAGACCCAGTATGTTGAATAAACACAATGGAAGAGAACTGACACCATGCATGCATCAGATGTCTTTCATGTATCAGTCACAGCCACAGTCACTTCCCCCTCAGCTGACACATGTCACTTCATTGCTTTCAGTTGGGTTTTTTTTCTTTTATTCTAACATCTTCAATGTATTATCAGAAGGAACATAATGTGAAATAAGTTGTAATAGGTACTGTATCCCATAGTCTTTTATCTAAAATGTCCTGTTCAAAAATAAAGTGTTCTTCCTGGCTAGTACTGTACAGTAGTTTTAACTTCATGTCGCTGGTCAATACCAGTAAGTGTAACATTTTGAAAATCAGCATGCATTAGCAGACTAAATATTTGTTAAGATTTTGTCAATACATTGGAAGTAGCACAGTTTCTGTAGTAACTTATCATTATATATCAACATGTCACCTAACTGACTGTCACCTGTCATCGTCATAGACGAGTGATACTGTAAATCATCTTTACCAATAAAGTATTACACACATCATAATGTTGAGTTATATGTTTTTCTTTTGACATCTTTGATGCACCATGACAAGGCACTAATTAGGTTAGATAAGTGCTAACAGGCATTTCATAGACTTTTAAGTTCACGTTAAAAAAAAAAAATAGAAAAAATGTCCTCTCTGAAAATGAAGTGTCCTCTCAGACTGGTAATTTTGACAACATATCGCTAGCTGACCAGTAGGCATAGCATCTTGAAAATTAGCTTGACGTATGAAACTGTCGAGTGTGTTTATCAGTATATCGTAGAAGATGAACTACTCTACACTTTATATATACAGTATGTAACTGTACTGATGTCACATGTCTTAGTCACAGACAATTTGACACAAGTGGGTTGGTCACACTGAGTACATGATCCCTATCATTGTTGGTGGAGGTCAAAGGTCATTGGAGGTAACCATAGGTCAAATTGTGAAAACATTGTAAACATGATTCTAAAGAAGGGTAAGCTTAACTGACCTCATACTTGATGTGTGGGTTAGTCATACTGAACAAACGATCCTCATTTTTGGGTGGCGGTCAAAGGTCACCAGAAGTCAGACTGTGAAAACGTAGTAAATACAATATCACCAGAACAGTAAATTTGCATGACCTTATTCCTAGAGCATTGGTTGGCCATGCAAAGAAGATGATGCCTATTGTTTAGGTGGAGGTCAAAGGTCATTAAAGTGCAACAGATTCCAAACTATGAAAACTGTAAAAACGATACGGTATCTCCAGAAAGGTTACCTTGACTGATATCATACTTTGAGTGTTGGCTGGCCATACTGTGCCATGTGCCTGTGACTTCTACTTCCAGTGCTTGGCTTCCAAAGTGTCCCTGGAAAGCTTGTTGCCCTTGTTGCCCCTTGTTATTTTACCAAATTTCTTCATGCATAGACACAAACAGGCTGAAGTGTCATGTGAAGACATTTTAAGTTGAATTAAATTGTGAATTTAATTCAACCTGCTTTAATTCACATTGAATTTTGGAATTGACAATTTACAATAGGTTCTAACATCAGAGGTAAACTGTTTTACAGCCATCTTTTAGAAATATTAGGAAGAGCCACTGTCACTTTGTCTGTCCATGGGTCTCTCTATTGAGTTGGTTGTCCATTGGACAATCTTGCTTACAAGTAAGTTCTGGTACACTAGTCCTCCAGACTTTCTAGTCAACTAGTATAGACCCTCACTGAATATAGACATCTGTATACAACAATGTAATTTATTATAGATGTGAACATACACCTACTGTATGTAAACATCACTAGGGTATAACCATTAGTTGATCACATGTGCTTAAACAAACACCCATGTTAACATAGCTAGGGCTGTGTGCCATTGATTGATCACATGTGCTTAAACATACACCCATGTAAACATAGCTAGGGCTGTGTACCATTAGTTGATCACATGTGCTTTAACATACACCTATATAAACATAGCTGGGGCTGTGTGCCATTACAGTAGTTGATCACATGTGCTTAAACATACACCCATGTAAACATACTGTAGCTAGAGCTGTGTACCATTAGTTGATCACGTCCTTTAACATACACCTATATAAACATAGCTAGAGCTGTGTACCATTAGTTGATCACATGTGCTTAAACATACACCCATGTAAACATAGCTAGGGCTGTGTACCATTAGTTGATCACATGTGCTTTAACATACACCTATATAAACATAGCTGGGACTGTGTACCATTACAGTAGTTGATCACATGTGCTTAAACATACACCCATGTAAACATAGCTAGAGCTGTGTACCATTAGTTGATCACATGTCCTTTAACATACACCTATATAAACATAGCTAGGGCTGTGTACCATTAGTCGATCACATGTACTTTAACATACACCTATATAAACACAGCTAGTGCCTTGTACCATTAGCTGATCACATATGCTGTAACATACACCCGTGTAAACATACAGGTACTGTAGCTAGGGCTGTGTACCATTAGTTGATCACATGTGCTTTAACATCCGTGCCTATGTAAACGTAGCTAGGGCTGTGTACCATTAGTTGATCACATGTACTTTAACATACACCTATATAAACACAGCTAGTGCCTTGTACCATTAGCTGATCACATATGCTGTAACATACACCCATTTAAACATAGCTAGGGCTGTGTACCATTAGCTGATCACATGTGCTTTAACATCCGTGCCTATATACAGTAAACATAACTAGGGCTGTGCACCATTAGTTGATCACATGTGCTTTAACATACACCTATATAAACGTAGCTAGGGCTGTGTACCATTAGTTGATCACATGCACTTTAACATACACCTATATAAACACAGCTAGTGCCTTGTACCATTAGCTGATCACATATGCTGTAACATACACCCGTGTAAACATAGCTAGGGCTGTGTACCATTAGTTGATCACATGTGCTTTAACATCAGTGCCTGTATAAACGTAGCTAGGGCTGTGTACCATTAGTTGATCACATGTGCTTTAACATCCTGTGCCTATATATAAACATAGCTAGGGCTGTGTACCATTAGCTGATCACATATGCTGTAACATACACCTGTGTAAACATAGCTAGGGCTGTGTACCATTAGTTGATCACATGTGCTTTAACATCAGTGCCTGTATAAACGTAGCTAGGGCTGTGTACCATTAGTTGATCACATGTGCTTTAACATCCTGTGCCTATATATAAACAGTAGCTAGGGCTGTGTACCATTAGTTGATCACATGTGCTTTAACATACAGTGCCTAGTATAAACATAGCTAGGGCTGTGTACCATTAGTCGATCACATGTACTTTAACATACACCTATATAAACACAGCTAGTGCCTTGTACCATTAGCTGATCACATATGCTGTAACATACACCCGTGTAAACATACAGGTACTGTAGCTAGGGCTGTGTACCATTAGTTGATCACATGTGCTTTAACATTGGTGCCTATATAAAAGTAGCTAGGGCTGTGTACCATTAGTTGATCACATGCACTTTAACATACACCTACTGTATATAAACACAGCTAGTGTCTTGTACCATTAGCTGATCACATATGCTGTAACATACACCCAGTGTAAACATAGCTAGGGCTGTGTACGATTAGTTGATCACATGTGCTTTAACATCCGTGCCTGTATAAACGTAGCTAGGGCTGTGTACCATTAGTTGATCACATGTACTTTAACATACACCTACATAAACACAGCTAGTGCCTTGTACCATTAGCTGATCACATATTCTGTAACATACACCCTGTGTAAGCATAGCTAGGGCTGTGTACGATTAGTTGATCACATGTGCTTTAACATCCGTGCCTATATAAACGTAGCTAGGGCTGTGTACCATTAGTTGATCACATGTACTTTAACATACACCTATATAAACACAGCTGTAGTGCCTTGTACCATTAGCTGATCACATACTGTATGCTGTAACATACACCCTGTGTAAACATAGCTAGGGCTGTGTACGATTAGTTGATCACATGTGCTTTAACATACACCTATATAAACATAGCTAAGGCCGTGTACCATTAGTTGATCACATGTACTTTAACATACACCTATATAAACATAGCTAGGGCTGTGTACCATTAGTTGATCACATGTACTTTACTGTAACATCCGTGCCTATATAAACATAGCTAAGGCCATGTACCATTAGTTGATCACATGTGCTTTAACATGCGTGCCTACAGTATATAAACATAGCTAAGGCCATGTACTGTACCATTAGTTGATCACAGGTGCTAAAAACTATGCTCTCTGTGCTCATAAAGTTACTGAACTCTATTTGTGCAATTATGAGATTTGCATATGAGACCTATCACATAGCAAATTCATGTATGGAAACATCAACCCAACAGTATTTCTCAAGTTGCATCAAACTTGGTGAGTACATAATTCTTTAAATTTTCACTTATTTTAGGCCATATCAGAAGCAACTTAAGAGGGATGAATCGTCTCCCATATCGGATTTTTCTCGTTCAGAAGTTTTGGAAGGAATTTTCGCTCCAGAGATATCGAAATTGTCATCGCCTTTACTTCGCAGGTCTTCCAGAATACTGGGCTCCTTCCGCAAACCAAAGTTCTCTGGCAGAACTGAGGTTAGACCAGGTTTATGTACTGAAGGTAAATCATGTGTAATTGTGACGAGGCATAACTTTCAAATGAGCAGAAGTTTCTAAATAGTACTAACTGAAACTAGCATTTTTTTTTTTTTCTGAATGCAGCTTATTTATTTCGAGGTTCTTAGTGAGTTGACATGACTAAATTTATGAGGATTTTGATGGACACAAACACATGGCAATGCTTCTAATTTGCATTATCAGTCAAGTTTTGCATCCAAATGTTTTTGAGAATTTTTTAATTTTAGAAGGTTTAGACCCTGACTAGTTCTGCCTATGTACTGTACACTTGAATTAGTACTAAATGTGAAAAGTATCTGGTGCTCATTAATTAATGTTCCTTTGTATGTGACACATTGGGATCCTCTTATTTGATCATTTGTCATTAGTATGTGAAGGAAACTAGACAGGCTTAGAAAACTGTGGTGACTTTCACAAAACAACTCTGACAGTGTGCCTCTTAAACAGGATAAAATCAAAGTAATGTTAGCTGCAGCAGTTGTCAGGGTGTTCCCCTGTACTGTTTAGTTACTTCATTAGCACCATGTATGCAACATACACACATAGTGATATCATCATTAGTAGTGATTAGGAAAGGTTCGCTTTTCTAACTAGACAGCACCAGATAGCACTACCCATCACCATTGGCAACCAGCTGTTACAAAGAGCCCTGGTTGCTGCTGCTTATGACTGTTTAATTCTGTGTAGTTTCCTGACAGTGAGAATTATTTCTTGCACAAAAGAACATAACCAAGGGAAGCTGACCTGTGAAGATCATCTTAGTGCTTGTTATCTGTTGATTCTTTCTACTGTATTATTGGTTTTCTTATTTGACCTACAAGTTGGGTGTAATTTAACAAATCACCTCATCATTAAAAGCAGTGCTGTGCCAATAAAAACTATTTCAGGATAATGTACTGTAAGTTTGATCAGGAAAAATCATTGATATTGCTTCAAAAATGAAGTTGTACTCAAGTATGTTACATACATTTTGTAAGTGGGAATGTACGAAAGTCTCTTAAGGATATGAAATTGAAAAAATTCTGTAAAACCTTTAACAAATTTCAGATAATTATATCCTAATGTATGGTGAGTTGTATAGCAAATAGCCTTATTAACTCTGTTATTGTGAATTTCATCCTCACAGTAATAAGCCAACCACTTGTAAATTGCAGACGTCATGTTTATTAAAAAAAAAAAGAAAGTAAGTGATATTTAGTATTTTGCTCATTGATCCTTGTGGCTAGAATATTTATGTTCAAGGTTTGACTTTGTAAAAAGATGGCTTCATTGAGGATTGTACTGTAGTAAGTTTTAAGCTGTTTGTGGGTGTTGGAGACTCTGTATCAATTGTGTATAAAGTTTTGCTGTATTTTTTTTGGTACTTCTTACCTAAGGTTGCCAAGAAATGTATGTGATGCTGATGGTGTGTACACATGTATATATGTGTGGTTTTGTAAAAGGTGCTGAAGGGTGACACACATAAGAACTTTAAGCTTGTAACTGGGGATGTGCCAAAATCGGGGATATCCCTGTTTCTGGATACCTTAACATAATGCAAATTGGGGTATCAGGTATGCTCTCTCAACTTGGTATGTCGAATCTGACTTTTCCCTAATTACCTAACTGTGTATCTGTTTTTATTGATGAATGTGGGTAAAAGAAAACGTACACACAATCCTGCTTCTGGCGTGAATTGGGGATACATGCTAAACTCACTACCACTTAACTGGGGAACATCTTCTGCTAAGAAGGGATTTTCCCCGCTTACATAAGGAAAAGTCTATGTCCCGATCTGCCCCGCAAATGGGTGTGGGTGTGTGTCGATGTGACCCCTTGCCTTATAAACATTATCTCAAAGTTGCTTTAACTTGAAGTTGTGTGTAGGTAGTCCTTTGTGAGTAGATGATCCCTATTCTCATTCAGGTCAAATGTCATTTAAGGTCACTAGAGGGGAAAGTATGAAAACCTATTCAAACTCTTACCATTAGTAGTACCTGATAAGGAGATGATCTCTGTCAAGCTTTGGGGAGCAGTTCTATGTGAAGCTTTGGGAAGGAGTTGAACACCTCAAAGGGCTATGTGAGGCAGATAAACACATGTCCAGCTTAGTGAACCCTGTGGGCCAGCCGTCCCGCCAACATGATCCCCCGCGTAACTGCCGATCGGGGCAAGGCCAGTACCGTCAGGGAAAGTCTGGCCACAATAGGTACTGTACCAGCTGTACACGCAGCATAGCGGCTCAGGAATCACGCCGGATGGTCCGACAACCGGCAGCAGTCGGGACCAAAGCGGGTACCGTTCAAGGAACCGGGCTGACCATACCAAACAGCCCTAGGGCTGCCCACCGCAGTGTCCATGCTAGTGGGGGGTGATTACGACACTTCCTGCCTGGCATGGCGGGCAATCGTGCCCGAGCCTGTGGTGCTGGGGGTCATCTCCCTGGGTGACTGAATCGAGTTCATGACCACACTCCAGTCATTTGGCCAGCACCCATTCCAGATGAGCCGGCAAAGAGGGCTGCCCTTAAGAAGGAGTTCGAGGATCTCCTGGCCAAAGTGGCAATCGTGAGGGTCCTGGTTGAGAACGACCTTCTTTTCCACTCAACCTTTTTCCTGATGCCGAACAAAAACAGCACGTGGAGACCTATTTTGAATCTCATGCTTAGCAAGCTATATGTTGAGCCCCAAAGCTTCTGGATGGAAACCCTGTCAGCCATCCTGGGCCTCCTGTTCAATGGAATGTGGGCACCTTCCATTGATCTGAAAGACACATACATTCACATCCCAATCCACCACGCATCGCAACGTTACCTAGCCTTTCGGTACCGCAGAATCGATTATTACTTTTGACCCTCCCTTTTGACCTCACCTCCTGTTTTCACATGGGGGACCTTGGCGCCCGCCTCGACTTTGCCTCTGGGATGGTCTTCCCAACGGAGGAGCGGGTATCCGATCTCCTGATGGAGATCCAACCAGATTTTGGTTCCGCCTCAGTCGCTCATCCTGTAATGGCAGCAGCTGCTTGGAAGGATGGTGAGCTTTGTGGAGCTGTTGGGTCTCTGTCTGCTTCACATGCGCCCACCTCAGCACCACATTCTCGTGCATACTACCTCCTCAAATCCAGACCTGGGCCCAGGCCACATGCCTGTTCTGCGGAGGTGCTTCCCGTCCTAGAGTGGTGGATGCACAGGGACCTCCTTGGAGCAGGTAGGCCCTTCTAGAGCCACGCACCACTGGCGACGATTACCACCAATGCGTCGCAGTGGGACTGGGGAGCGACCTGGCATGTTGCAGGGGACTGGTCCCATGCTGACCGAGGCAACCCTTCACATCAATGCTCTTGAAACGGAGGTGGGCACGCGAGCGAAGTGCTCAGACAACTCCACCACGGTGTTGTACATCAACCGGCATGGGGGCACCAAGTCAGCCCCCCAGAGTTGGTGCATTTGGAACATCCTTCTACTCTGCCATTCCCTACAGGTAATGCTTCAGGCTGCTCACCTTGTGGGCCAGCAGAATGTATTAGTGGACGCGCTTACCTCGGGCTCGTCCCCGGGCGTCGCTCCACGGACTGACTCTTCAGACAGACTTTAAGGACTTTGACCCCTCGGGTTCCCCCGAAGCCGCATTTTCTAGCAAAGAACTAAACGCTGTCGTTTTTCCTGGGAGAAATCAGGCTGCCAAATCTTAGCAAGGCCTCCTCCGTGGCAGAGAACAAATTGGGCTGTGCAGTCCTAGCACTTAAGTGGTAAATCAAGCAGACGAAACGCATCTGCACGTCCGAAGGGCTCCTTATTTTGCCGCAGCGCCGGTTCACTCCTGCTTCAAAAGAACGCTGTCACGCTGGATTGTTGCGCTGATCCGGCCTCATGTCAATCCGGAAGAACACATTCAGGCTTTTGACCTGCGGGGACAGGCTACATCAGCAGCATGGTTCCACGATGTACCTTTGGAGGACATTCTCGCTGTGGCCACGTGGAAAACACAGTCTTCCTTTGTCTCATTTTATCTAATGAATATGCCGTCTGCCAATGATGCAGTCCCGCGGCCTCCGGGGCCCTAACCTGTCTGAAACACTCCTGTGTCAGCAGTGAATAGGTTATATGAGGTGAGGTACTACGCGCTGTGAATTCGTCATGTACTCACCTCATATAACGACCCACCCTCCTCCTCGCTTCCGGACTCTCAGGGTGCGTGCTCAAAAGTGTTAGGTATTCCATGGTCTCTTACACACTTGTCATTGGTTACACCTTCCTCGCTCCAGGCGCGACACTCGTGGCTAACCTTTTGGGAACTCTTTATTGGGACGACACAGACGGTCGACCCTTGTCCATGCGTTGTGCTAGGTAAGCACTTGTTCATGCCCCTTCTCTCCTCACCCTTCATCTGGGCCGTCCCTTTGCTTTCACCTTAGGCGTCTGCAGTCTGGGAATTACGGAAGGGTGGTAACCACATACGCACACACACACACACACACACAAAAAATTGTCAGATGCTAGACCATGGTCAATACAGTAATGTATGTGTAATTTGAGGTGAGTATGATGCTAGCGAATTCCCAAACCAGGACGTTTTGGGGATTCTTTGCTTATGTTATGACATGCATTTATTTATGTGATTCTAATCTCATGTGATTGTTCTAGTGCATGTGTTTACATAGGTTGGTAGACAATTTTACAGCTGCACCCACTCAGTTCCTCAGTGTGGCGTGTTGATTCCTATTGCTGGGGAATCTTTTAAGCTTTCACTGCATGTAAGGATCTTTCACTTTACTCCTTAGGACTTAATAGTGGTGTGGTGATGTAGCTTGCCCCCCAGCTCCATATCATTAGTTAGTATGTACATCAGGTTAACCATGGCTTCATGGGATGAAGGCACTAGTCCGGTTTGAGACGGGATTGAAGTATATCAGTATTCTAAGCGCAGTAGATGGGAGTGCATTTGTTGTGCTGAGACTGGTAAGTCAGTTGTTCCAAAATAACCAAACCAAGCTTTGGTATACTGTTACGAAGATGGGCAACTGTGGATTTAGTAGTAAAATTGTACCGCAATGTGTCAGTGCAAATAAATACAATTACACTTATCTTCAATTACACTTGGCAGCACAATGCAACTTAGCCGCATAGAAGTAATTAATGTGTATTGCATATTGTCATTTACATGCATCCTTTTGCCTATGCTAGATATTCCAGTGAAAATTTTCAATGAGTCAGTAGTGCTCCTGCACATTACAGGAGCTTGTTAATTGTGAGTGACATGACAAGGTTTTAGAAGCTGATTGTGACCCACCTGTGATATCTTAGAGATCAAGACTAGCTAAGAACATTGTCAAATCGCTTTAAATGTTAACTACTAAATATTAGGCTACACGCCACCAGAATATACCTTGTAACAATGTGTAATTTTAATATTCAGTATTTCAAATTTAGGGCACCAATACATATGTCGTTGAGTTGGTGCATTATAATACAGAAGAAGACATTCATGTTAGATAATAGGAAAGCTACGTTCCAAAAACAGCAAAACTGTTTACCCCCTCAACAGTCAAGTCTAACTCTGCTATGTCCATTTGAAATTTGCCCTATCACATTGAGGTACCAAAGCCTTATTGTTTTCGGCGGAGATCATCTTTAGTATAATAATGCACATGTGCAACTTTCAGATGTCTGGCAGTTTTGCTGTATTTTGACCTTCACTTGCTTGTATTGAATATGGCAGCCAATCATTTTCGTAGAACAGGTTGTATAATTAATTAGTGTAAAATGCTGCAGAATTGTTATTTTGGTGTTTTTAGCTTATACCTGCATGCTGGTGTGAGCTATGTGATCATGCAGCATCTAATCTTATCTTCAGTCTCAATCTTACTCTCTGTCTCTAATCTATTTTATGAAATTCTGTAAAATTCTTCTTCTCCTACATGCTTTCATGGATTTGCTTGAAACTTAGACACAATGTTCTGTGGGTGGTGGACTATGTGGAGTGTTCAGGGAATTTTGGGTCCAAGATCCCATGTGGACCTTGGCTCCTTTCGTAAAATTCTGCAAAATGCCTCTGCTCATACAGATTCAATGTTGATGGTTTGTCATAATGATACTCCATTAGTGATGTCCTCAGGGTGTTCAGTAATTTTGGTTGCAAGGTCCCATGCGAGCCCTTTGGCTCATTTTAGGAAATTCCACAGAAATGCCGCTCCTCCTGCAGATTCTGCAGTTGATGGTTTGTCGTAACGATACTCTGTCAGTGGTACCTACATGGTATTCAGTGATTTGGGGTGTTATAGGATTTCACATAATCTACAGACAGCTTGGTTGAAGGTATAAGTTTCTACACCATTGGTGCTCTAGTTTTCATCAGCAAGAACATTATCAGAAGCTTTTTCTTTTTTTTTTTGCTGAAAATCATGAATTGAGAAGTTCATTACGTAAAGCACTATGGGGCTATAGAAAATACTAATCGTTGTTTTAATTAATACACTTTATGATGGGAGAATTTTGGATAGACCTCAGTCTTGGTATGTGGATGTCAAGTACTGCTTTTCATTGCCTATTCCTTTTGGTTATGAATAGCGAAGCACAGTTACGTCAAAGAAAACACAATGCATCCTTATATTCTGTTAAATCACTAATTCTCTGTCCTCTTTCAATACAGAGAAAGATGAAATTTGGCAGGAAGTCATTGTCCAAAGATTGCTACATCTCATGGAAATCCCAATCCTTGAGAACATCCTGAGTTGTTCAGCAAAATGTTGTTATGGGCAGTACTTTGAGGAAAGGACCTCAGAGGGCTCACCAGGTGACAGACCGAAAGGAAATGTTGGCTCCAGCCTTGACAGGTATCATATGTTTTCTGTAGTGTACTTGTATATTTTTCAGTTCAATTCAATTTATTTGCTCCAGCAATGAACAATAGAGGGTGTGCACTGACATAATAGAATACCAATAAAACACTGAATAACATCATTGTATGGGCAAGGAGAAAAAAGAGGTATAGATACTCATTGATCATTTTTCCCCTTCCTCAAAGAAATGGTATGTGGAAAAACAACAAAACAACTCAGTGTGTATTCCCTCACCTCATATAACCTATGCATTACGGTATGAAGTATGGTCTAATATCTGTCAATTGTATGTGTATGGTGTGTGAATGGCCAGCGTCCTTCCGTAATTGCCAGCCTTTTGGTTTAGTGGTACAGTTTTGCACCTTGTTGCATCCATTCTAATCCACTGCAATTTTCGTCCCTTTTGGGTTCTTTCACATGCCAGTCTTTGGATTCATCCTTCCTCCACCTTTCCAGGGTCTTTGGATGAGTATCCTTTTCATTTGCATGTTTTTCTCTGGTCAGATTGGTTTTTGCATGTGTGTTTCTTCTAGGTCCTAGTCCTGTCTTCTAAAGGGTTGTGTGCTACATAATGTTGCTTTGTTTTCTTCTTGTAACATTGTTTGAGTCTCTACTTGCTAGCCTCTTTTTCGCCTTTTTGGCATATTCTCTTGTTAATGTGCATATTGCTCATTCGTTTCCCAACCCTTGCCTGCGTTCTCCAGGATTGGAGTATCTCTCCTCACTTGTACCGTTTCAGCTCATATTTCCATATTTGCTTAGGCCGGGAAATCTTGCAGTAGGATATGGCTTCCTTTAGGCTAGGGGTAGGGGTTTCTTGTCCAACATATTTGGTGTCTATTGTCTTTTCTTTAGCCTCTCCTACCTACAATCTTGGACAAAATTGTTGGGACACTTTGTCGTATGTTGCAAATATAATACTGAATTTTAGGTGAGAGGATAACATGAAACCCCGCGGCCCTTTCCAAGTGTTGCGCTATAGAAGTAAATGTACCCTTTGAACAGCAGTACTCTAGCCAACATTGAACGGGGGCCCGGGGTGTCCCAAGGTATTTTGTCCAAGACTTGTCTGAGTTTTTTGGGAGCAATTTTGGAGCAAAATTTCGAAAGAAAATTGAACATTTTTGGACAAGGTGCATCATAAAAATTAGTTATCGGGGCCTATGGGTCTGGGGATTTTCAAATGAAAGTATTCTGAATTTCGACTATGAGCATAACAAGTTTAATTTTAATTTTGGGGGTTTATTTGTATATGTTTTGTTGGAAAGGAGTGATCATGAATGAATAGATCTTTTCATGGTTTTGTATGCGGACAGTAATAGTTGCGTTTAGAAATAACATTGATGGGCAGCTGTTGCATTGCATTGCAACAGGAGTGTTACTGCAATTGTAGAATGCTGGTAGGAATCCCAGTTATAATATATTCTGAAGTAGCTCCACATTCTACCAAAATGCGTTTAAGTCAGAACTGTAGATTCAACTTAATACTAAAATAAATGGTAGAACGTTAGCAAAGGCTGGTTTTTTACCTTTTCGGCCGCTAAATAAAGATTTGTGACTGCAATTTTTACATTGCAGTGAAGCTGGTAACGTATGCAATCTTCAGTCTTGTAGTCTACGCAATTTTTCCACGGGTTGCTTAAATTTTCCTGTCAAAACATTTGGTAGAACGTGGGTTTCATTAACCTATACTGTCGGACGCTGTTGTTAGTTCTAAGTCAGCTTGGATGGGGAGGCTGGGGTTCGATTCACGGCATGACCATAGTGTTTTTCACTGCTCAATTATCCATTTACTGTATAAACTCAAATGTTGGTCAACTTCTCATTTTTCATTCATTCATATACAGCATAAGGTAATATATATATGCATATTAATATAATGATATAGCTCTAACAACAAATATGTACTCTGAAGTCCGTTGAAACTGCTTAAAATGACTGACATATTACAGTGCACCATGTACAGTACGGTACAATAGAATGGATGCCACAATGTCACTGTTATGTGAATATGAGCAATCGTCACATTTATTAAATTTGCATTTTAGGGGTTTATTTTGTATAATGATAGTACACTTTTTTACCCAGATTAACCTGCAAGTCAGTTCTAAGTAGATATGAAGTGTAGTTACTTTAATACCAGACACCACGTCATCACTGTGAACAATTTGAATAAATAAGACATATACATCGATCTTCTTCAACGAACCACTCACATGTTATTTTGTTGGGGGGGGTGTTTTTTTTGTTTTTGTTTGCTTTTTTCTTCGTTACCTGTCTCAGTATCAGAGTTTGAGCCGAAAGTACGTCAGTTGTATCATACAAAATGTTTTAAAGTAGTTTCATGGTCAACAAGATGCATTGGAGTTATAATGTTACCTCCCCAATGACTCCCCGAACATGCACTGCTGACGTTTCTTGTTGCAAGGAATATCATCCCCCCATTTTGCCGTTTAACTTATTTCAAATTGACGATTTTTCCTGTGAACTGCGCATACTTCTAACCCCTCGAAATTCTCAGACAATCTCGGACAAAATTGTTGGGACACTTTGTCGTATGTTGCAAATATAATACTGAATTTTAGGTGAGAGGATAACATGAAACCCCGCGCCCCTTTCCAATATTGCGCTATAGAAGTAAATGTACCCTTTGAACAGCAACACTCTAGCCAACATTGAACGCTGGGCGCGGGGTGTCCCAAGGTATTTTGTCCAAGATTGTAGGTATGGAGAGGTCCCAGGACGTTTGTGCTACTTTTGAAAGTTTTGCCCTTTCAGCGCATGGGATTCCTATCCTTGAAGGTCAACTGAGCCCTATTATAACGCCTCCCGTCTTCCCACTTTCCGACCCTTGAGCCTTTCTATGTTACGAGATCTCTTGGCAGACTGCACCACGCCGATTCAGTGCTGCCTTCCAAGGACAACAAGGAGCTCAGGACATCCCTGATGTTGGCAAGCTAACTGTTGTCCATACTGTCGGACCAGGTGAGCACTCCTTCCACTCCTTGTTCCCCTTCCATGCTTCACTTCACTCCTCTCCTTTGCTCCTCCAGTCTGGGAATTACAGAAGGGCAGTCGCCATTGACACACACTATTGCCAGATGCAAGACCATATTAATATGGTAATGCATATGTTACGTGAGGTATGTTGCTAGAGAATTCCCAAACCAAGGAGTTTTGGGGAAACAATTACAAACAAAACAACACAACAACAAAATTATAGGGAACAATTCATGACTACGCTGTAGTAGGTGAGTCTTTTAACTATGTTATTATTAGGATGTAAACAGTTGTTCTTTTAGTATCTTTAAACGTGAGGTCACCAGATGTCATTATGAAAACCTCAAGTGTACACATGGTATCTGAAGAAGGGTAACCTTGACTGATCTCATACTTGGTATGTGTATTGCTCTTACTGAGTAGATGATCCTATTGCTTTTGGTGGGGTCAAAGCATAGGTCATTTGAGGTTACCAGTTAAGTTAAACTGTGAAAGCTTGTAAACACAATATGCACATTGCAGACTTGTCTTACCCCTTTCTTCACTAAGGCATTAAGTTTGACCTTGCTCAAAGTGCACTCAAAATTCTCAAGAGGGGTAATTGTGACTGATCTCATACATGGTGTGTACTGTAGGTTGACCATACTGAGTAGATGTTTGCTGTTGTTTTTGTTGGAGATCAAATCTCATTTTAGGTCAATAGAGGTCAAACTGTAAACTTTGCAAACAATACATGGGTAACCTTGACTGATATCATATTTGGTGTGCTTTACTCATACTGTGTAGATATTCCCTATTGATTTTGGTGTATATCAAAGGTCATTTGAGGTCATAAGAGGTCAAACTGTGAAAACCTTGTAAATGCAATATGTCAGGAAGGTAACCTTAACTGTTCTCACACTTGGTGTGTGGGTTGTCCATACTGAAGAAATGATTCCAATTGAATGCACACCACGTACTCCCTTACCTCATGTTACATATGCATTTATACTTGGTGTGTGGGCAGGTACTGTATACTGTGTACTGTAGATGATCCCTATTGATTTTGATGTATATCAAAGGACGTTTGAGGTCACCAGAGGTCAAACTGAAAACCTTTTAAACACTATCTAAAGAATGGTAACTGTGAGGAATCTCATATTTTTGGCATGTGGATTACCCATATTGAGTAGATGATCCTTACTGTTTTTGGTCTACAGTCTCGGACAAAATACCTTGGGACACCCTGCGCCTGTTCAATGTTGGCTGTAGGATTGCTGTGCAAAGGGTACATTCACTTCTGTAGCGCAACATTGGAAAGGGGATGGGGTTCCATGTTATACCCTCACCTAAAATTCAGTATTATATTTGCAAAGTATGACAAAGTGTCCCAACAATTTTGTCCAAGATTGCCTGAGAATTTCAACCCGCCAGAAGCATGCGCGGGGCACAGGAAAAATCGCCAATTTGAAATAAGTTAAACGGCAAAATGGGGGTTGATATTCCTTGCAACAAGAAACATCAGCAGTGCATGTTCGGCATGTTTGGGGCCTATATTGAAGTTGGTTTACTGTAATAATATTATTGTGTGAATGTTGTCAGTGTTATTACGGAGTAAAGGGAGGAATAAGTCAGTCAAATTGATGTATTTGCACTAAATGTGCTAAATAAAATGCAGTCATTGGGGAGGTAACATCATAAGTCCAATGCATCTTGTCGACCAGGAAACTACTTTAAAACATTTTGAATGATACAAATGACGTACTTTCGGCTCAAACTCTGATATTCAGACAGGTACCGAAGAAAAAAAACGAAAACAAAAACAAAAAACAACAAGAAAAACCCTAACATGTTAGTGGTCAGTTGAAGAAGATTGGTGTACAGTATATGTGTTATTTATTCAAATTGTTCACAGTGATGACATGATTTTGTCCAAGATTGTAGGTTAAAGGTCATTTAGAGTCACTAGAGTCCAAAGGTCAAAATCATGTAAACTCAAAATCTCAAAAAGGAAAACTGAGAGATCCCATTCTTTACATGTTCTATGGCTCATATTGCATGTGTTGTATTTTGTGGAGGTCAATCACATTTTGTGGTCACCACAATTCAAACTCTTTTTGATACGTTATTTCAAGCGGGTAACTGTAAGGATTACTACACTTTATGCGTAGTGCCCATATTGAATATATAATTGCTATCAATTTTTGCACCTATTGTTTTAAGAGGAGGTGAAAGGTCATTTTGGGTCATGTTTCAAGAAGAATAGCTGCAACTGATCTCATACTTGTCATGTTTAGGTAATTTGTGTTTCTGGAATATAGCCATTTGGCAATGAATCATAAAGCCTTTTGGCTTTCTGGTGGTAAAGCACAGTAATGTATACATTTAAATTAGACCCTGAAAAGTAAAGAGATTTCAGTTCCAGAAAACATGGTTTGATCTCATAAGTTGTGGTTCTCTCTGTGTATATGCTTTGTTCTGTGGAGACACCATCTTTTGTTCAGGGAAGCAAGATCAGTCATCGAAAGTATTCAAAATACACCAGTCAGTCAAGAATGTCAAAAATATGCATGTGCGTGACATGTACAAAAGACCCGTCAACTAACAGTCTGCAATATACTCACAGACTTCAATTCGAAGGTTCTCTCCTACCAGGTATTTTCATCTTCAGTGGCCTGGGACTTTTGCTCTTCCCTACAGTAACATTCATCAGTATATACTAAGACTAGAGCCTGACCAACAAAGTTAAGTCATTCCATACTGTAGAGGAACAAGTTTTAAGATTTTGAAATGATTTTTGATTCAAAGTGTTACTAAATGTTTTAAATGTTGCTAATATATTGCTAAGCTTACATTGGGTCATTATGAGCAGTATCGAGATGGCATATTTTATGTCAAAAGTATGTGCAAGATAACATGAGTTTGAAGAATCTAAAAAGATAGCCAGTTTGCTTCTTCTTATGACTTTTCTCTATTCCTCAATACCCCACAAGTGCTGTGCATGTTTGCCTTAAACTATGGAATGGCCAAAATGATGCTGAAAGTTTCTAAAACTTGCCATGCATCATAAATCAGTGAAAATATGACTTCCTGTTTTGAAGATAGTTGTCTTTATTATGAACGTTAGACTACAGTATGCCAACAATACGGTTCCACACACATATCTTGAGTGCATCCTGAATTCTCTAATCAGGTCTCTTGCTGGGAACTTGTTGCCTCCATAGTTAAGGAAATAAACGAACAACGAAAAGTTGTTTCGTCTGAACTATCAAATGTGTCTCAGAGTACATTCATGTTACGGCAATACTTGAAGATACAGTATAGTGTACTACTATGTGTAGGTATAGTAGCACACAATGTATTGTACAACATATGTGTGGTACTACCCTTATTGACTTGTGTACTATGTTTTGGTATACAACCACAATCAACTGTTGTGTAGTGAATATGTATCAGGCCCTAATGCCTTGTTTTCATTGGCCTGTTCGAGCTAGATTTGTGGTGAGAATGAATTTTTTTTATTCTACAGCACACTTAAGCTTTTCCTCATGTTTGGTCAAATTCACAGTGTGTACTCCCTCACCTCAAAGGGCCTTTGCATTACTGTATTGAACAAGGAGTTTTGGGGATTCTGCTAAAATTCAAAGACTTCAGATGGAATTGACAGTTTGAACCTCAGTAGTTTTTCCTAATTATGTAATTGGTCCACTCAAATGAATGACATAAAGTTGGACATGATTTTTCTATGTTTGCAATTTCTTCAAGTAATGCCATCACTTTAAATAGTGTTATATATAGTGTTAAATAGTGTTAGAAGAAACCAAAACAAACTAATGACTTTTAACCCAGTTAATGGATTTGAGACCAATCTCAACCATGCATTTGCCCTTGGCCATAGGAGATGTTTGAAAGACTTTCAGGCACTCCTAAAACATTCCATTTCCTGCACACCCCCATCTCTATCAAGTCTCCTCCTTCGTCTACTGTCCACCTACAGTAGTTCGTTCTATGATCTTTGCATATTTCCAGTTGGACATGGAGTCATCAAAAGTGCAAAATTTTGCATGGGATGCCTGTTTTGCCCCCTAAACACCCACAAGGGCCACTAAAGTGAACCCCTACCCCCTCCTGAAGGGTGCTGAACACTTTGCCACTGTAATGATGCATCCCATGCCATATGGCTCCAGAGCATTAGGGCACCCAATTTTCAGACTTAGATACACACAACTAAGATTTCTGTCTCAGAATTTGGCTGGTTGTGAGTGTGTGTTGAAACCCTAAAGAAACAAGGTAGAGCATATGGAGAAAAGAGTGCTTCTGCTAAAAAATACGATCAAAATAAGTGCTATTGGCTATTTTAGAAATCTTGCCTCGATCATCAAGAAATTCAATGCAAATTGTAATGCAGGACTTCCATTTTTTGAGCAGGACAACCAGATTTCGTAAATATCTTAAAATGGAACACTAGATACCATCACATGAGCAGATTTATAGAAAATTTGGTTGTAGTACTATACATTGATGATGGACTTATCTAAGACCTCAGCATTTACAGGTAAATGTTAACTGTTTCAAGGTGAGGAGAGAGATTTTCATTTGTGTGGTTCTCAGCTTCCGGATCAGGTGTTACACTTTTGTGCCTATACAGTGAGTCTATACCAACATGTCATATCCTCTTGTGGAAACCGAATTAAACCTCTACAACATTTCTGATGTTTCAGTGTTCTAAAATACATTTGCCTTACTGTTGCAATACAAACTTCAAAGAAAATTAGGTTATGTATTTCATAAATTGTTTTCATTATTACTTTTTCAGTGACCCCTGGATCAAAGCAGCTATTAGATGTATTGAAAACCAGATGGATGTCATATCTATCATTAGTCATTGTCATGCAAGAGCGCAGGAGCTGGATTCACCGGATGTTGCCTACAAAATCTATCTTTTTAAATATGTATGTGAAGTATACTCTGTAGGTCATGGACCTTTTGTACCTGTACAACTGTTGGATATCATAGCTGCCATACTAGGAGCATTGGCAACTGGTAAGACATCAAGAGCAATCGAACTCTCTCAGATCTGTTTGTTATTGGTTGGAAACAAAGCAAGGGATAACTTGAGAAGATTATTTGGCTTTATGGTTGTGGCTTCAGACTCAAGACAAGTTAGATTAGACGTAAAGGTAAGTGCTAGTGGAACTTGCTATCAACACTTTTGTTAAGACTGACCAGTAAAAGTATAATTTCTGTTGTCAGTAGTGGCTTTGCAGTGGGTATAATTCCAGTGAAAGTCGAGTTGAGGATGCTGTCTGACTTTAAATATTGCTGGGGAATACATTCCTCACTGCTGCCTGCAGATATTTTCCAGCAATTATCCAACAATAAACATTGTTCTGGTACTGAATAATTACTAACAGTGCAGTGCCACCAGTGCTTGTGTTACATTTTCATTTTCTCAAAATAGTGCACAGTACTGATTTCACTCTACTAATGTTGACATTTATGGGATAAAAGTTCCAAGATTATAAATGTCAGTAATTGATATCAATAAGATTATGGTTTAAATCAGTTGAGACATATTAGTGACAATGTGTTTCAGTTTGCAATAGAGTCAACCATGAGCATTAGTGCTTTTGCAAGAGATATTTCTATTGCAATGGTGTAGTGAGAATGAAGCTCTTGAAAGTGCATGTGTTCCATGTGTGGAGTTTCAAAGAGCTGCTAAATGCAATTCCTGCTGTTCACATTAGTGGTAGCTTCCATGGACTGAATAAATACAATAGCTTGTCACAGAGGTGATACCATTGGTATGGTAGGGAATTTATTGGCGCAAGTTCCTATTTGGATATTTCATGACAATTTTGAAATCACGAAAAATGCTTCTCTCACAGGTTCTAGCTATAGTGTGGAGGGCCTGCCATGGTAGTATGATGGAAGTAGTTCCATCTAGGTACTCATCATATTGGGTGTCCATACTCCAAAATCATGCAATATTTATGTTTTTTTTTTGCTACTGATTTTATGTTACAAAGTGGAAGGTTTGTCACACTAGCACTATGGTAGTGACCTCTGGTATTTTCATGGCTAGAAGTGTACATTATGGGTCATTGTATGAAATCATGCAAAATGCATACGTTTGGGGTGTCCAGTATTAGTGCCAGGTCCAGTACTAGATTGGGTGTACATACTGTACATATTGGCCACAACTTTGGGTGGGGCAGTATCAGAAAATCTGTACCCGTAATTTGGCATATCAGTTCTGGTATTAGTCAAGGTACCAATACCTTTGCTTGCACACATGAGTTCCCTAAAAAGTTACATAGGAAAGTAAGTTGTAAATACATGGATCATTGACACAAGTATTCCAAATCATCCATGCACAACCTTTAGTATACAGTAAGTTACAGGAATTATTCACTTTGCTATTTGCTCTAATGACCCATGCAAATATTTTGTAGCAGATAAGAAAAATGCTAACAAATGTTTCCCTGTAGATTTTTCATTCTGGCTGTTGTAGTTCAGTATCCATTGGAATTATACAGTACAAGCTTAGGCCTGTCCGTAAAGTGACCTTGGATCATGTAGCATAAGCAACCTACATAAACATTTGGAATTATTGTGAAGGTTTAGTCATAAGAGTAGAGAGGTCCTGAGAAACATATTTTATTGCAATGTTGATTTATAGCTTTTATTTGTGCATCAAGCTGTTTTTTTTTGTTGTTGAAAAGCTGGCATTACATATTCTGCTTCAAAGTGTATAGACAGGTACTAACATTATGTTAGGCACGTAAGATTAGTTTGTCACATGAATTAAGCTACAGAACAGGAAGCACAACATAGGATGATGTCACAATTACACCAAAGGCAGTTTTGGATATCAATTTGTCAAAATATTTAGGATAACCAATTTTTACAACATTTAATCCGCATGTCATGACCTCTTTAAACAATATTGCTTTACATAAAAACACTGCTGATTTGGTATTTAGAGTTGTTTTTAAATGTATTGAATCTAACAGATCTATTAGAAATTTAGAGCACATGCCCCATGTGATTTAGAAGTTTAATTGTAGTTCTTCATCATTTTATTCATGCTTCTTCTAGGAGATTTTTGCCAGCACTATTACAGTAGGCTACAGCAGTTAGAAACTTGCTGCATAGATGCCCCATATTAAGAGGAAGAACCTTTTAGTTTATAGTGGAGGTCAAAGGTCGTATGAGGTCACCAGAGGTCAAACACTGAAAATCATGCTAACACAATAATTATCTCAAGATAGTGAATGATGGATACTTACAGTAGTTCTTATGTGTGGGTTGGTCATAAAGAGGGAGAACCCTATCATTTTTGCTGGAATTAAAGGTCATCAGAGGTCAAACTTTGAAAATCTTATCACGATATCTCAAGAAGGAAAACTCCAACAGTTCTCAAACTTGGAACAATCATGCGTCATACAAGCCTATTGTTTTTGTGGAGATTTGTATGTCAATTGTTCATACAGCATGATTAAAAAGTAATTTGCCAGTCTAGATGTGAAAATATTCAAATTTTGTAGGTCAGAGAAATTAAGCAAAAGACAGGGTTGATCCCATATTTAGTATGTAGGTGTATCTCATTGAGTGCATGAATGCTTTTGGTTTTTAATGTGAAACTTGGCCTATTTTACATTCAAGTGTCAAGTACTGTTAGAATGAGTGTCCTACCTTGCAGATGTTTTATACATAGGACCTAGGCTATTAGAAGCTATGTGGGGGATGCCTGTGTGGGTACAGCTAGGCAAACCAAACCTCTGAAAAGCTATAACTTTGGAGAAGTGAAAAAAAGCTTTTCACTTTTTTTTTTCACTTTTTTTTTTAGCTTTTCACTGCTGGCAAAAAGAAAGTGACAAAAAATTGGGTGATTTGACATGGAATGGCCCATACAGGAATAAGACATAACCGTGGGTTTGAAGTGCTGGCAGTGAAAACTCTTCTTTCTCATTTAAAAACTCCTGACTCGTCAGTGAAATATTCTTTTTCATGGGTTAATACTTAGCTAGGGATGCACAAACCTCATTGGCTGGAAAAAAGTCACTCACAGAATTAGTGAGCTGATCAGTTACATGAAGCAAGTCCTTCTACAGTCCTCAATAAAAATGATGGGACACGTGTAAACAACAGGGTTCCCACAGGTCCTTGAAATCCTTGAAAAATATTGTAGTCCTTGAAAGTCCTGGAAATTCCCTTTAATTTGGGTAATATCCAAAAAGTCCTTGAACAAGAAAAAGTCCTTGAAAAGTCCTTGAAAACTCCAGCAGTTAGGCAAACTTTTGTCACTACCTGACAAAAGAATGCTTAAGATAGACCTTGAATAAAGGTTCTTTGTTCTTGAAAAGTCCTGGAAAAGTCCTTGAAATTTGGTTATTAAAATTGTGTGGGAACCTTGAAACAAGTGTAGCAATACTGAAGTATGTTTGTTCATCTTTCAAAATCCCCCTCCACCCTAGATCAATGATGTTCCAACAAAAAGGTATCCCAAACTTCAACATTGAATGGGGGAGGGTTGTAGAGGATTGTCTGAACAGCTGTACCTGTACACATAATTGGGAGCATGGGGATCAATGCATGCTAGAGTGCAGAAGTGTTTAAAATTATTGGGACAAGTTTGATGATTCTCGCAGTCGTATTTTGAACTTCCTGTAATTTATAAGTGTGTTTCTTTGGTAGTCGATAGAGAAGGGAATTTAGTCCAATTTTGAATAAGTGTGTGAACCAAATTTTACACTTGGATCTCCTCCTCATGAGTCTGGGTATTCCTCAACTTTAGGATTGCAGATACAGTGGTCAACATGGATTCACTGAGTTTGCGGTGAAAGTCCAGTATTGCACCAAGGTTTCTAACGTTAGAGGATGTATGTACAGTTGCATCACCATTAGCAAGAAGAGAAGGACGTCAGTGTCCGTTGGTTGGAAAAGTGAACATAACACAACACCTTAAATTAGTTTGTGAGAAAGTTTTCCAGCAGTTAATTTTGTGGCTATGAAAATTTCTGTATGTATATGCAATAAAAAGGTGATTTAAGTATAACAAAAGCTCTCAATTAAGTTGCCAACTATTATCTGAATTCATAGAAGTGCTTATGATGGCTTTTCCAACAATGAGGGATCTTGAATAACAGCAAAGAATTATGGAATGTTTGCATTAATGGAAGTTAGTTGTCTGGTTAAATATCACGTACAGTAATTGGATTTACTTTGTTTTCAAGGAATATTTGAATCAGTGTGCATACTTTAAGCATCTAATAATTCATTCAATTATTTGTTTTTTTGCTCTTCTTTTTCCTTCAACAGACAGACAACAGAGTCACAATTTTAAATTCCTTTACATCTGCTTTAGTAAATAGTACTTTGCTGTCCCATGCCCAGTGCCTTAATTTAGTCTCATTTTGGCTCGACTGTCACACCAAAGTTTTCAAAGTCCCCCTTACTGTTCAAAGATGTGCACAGGACAAGATCACTGCTGCTGTAAGTGGGTCTGAAGAATCAATGTTCAGGTAAGGGTTGTACTTCATTTGCAGTGTTCACAAGTTGTTCTACATTCATTAATTTGAGATTATTCAGCAGTGTCCCGCCAATATTGTGACAATGTAGTAGGTGGATACCATTCCTAGTATTTTCTAAGTTAGTATAGTCATAAACCTTTTTCATCACTAAAATTATGTGAACTGAGGCTCAACTTTCACAAGAAATGAAATAACACTTGTACACCAGTTGTAAAATAAACAATGTTTATTCCCTGCTACAGTATTTATTTTTTTGCTTATTCCTAATCCTATCTGTTGTAGGATTTATGATTCTGACATTGTTCAACTCAGCATACATTTAGTGTAGCTTGTACAATTGTCAGCTGGCAGTCCGGCCAAATTACCTTTATCATACTGCCCTAAACATCTCTTTCATAGAAGTCCACATTTTCCTGCCAGACATTTTGATTTTGACAGAATTTTTTTGTTTTCTTCATTCTGCTTACTGATTTTCTCTCACCAAATTCCTATTTTTTTCAATAAGTATGTGAATTATGTGGTAATAAGTCATTAGTAAATTCTTCAAGCGACGAATTGAAAGCAACTGTTGCTGTACAGAAGTTTTGTTTGGTATTCCCTTGATGCAATCATGGAGCACATTATTAACTTCATTCCTCATTTACTGTATCTGACTCAAACAACAATTGCACTTCCATCTACTCATCTACTCAGCCAAAAGTTGTTAACCTTTAACATGCATCTTGCCCCATGTAGTCTAATACCAGCCTTAGCACCTTCTTCCCATGCTACCATCCTTCTGGGCACTGTGTGGAGGTTCTGGATTTTTAGTTTCGATGAAAGAGAAAGTTATGTGATCTTGATTGCCCGTATGTATGTGTGTGACGCTAGTTTGTGTGCATGATATCTCCAAATAGGAATGATGGGTGCTGTTGATACTTGGTATGTAGGTTTGTCATATTGAGAGGAAGAACCCTATTGTTTTTTGTGGAGGTCAAAGGTCATCTGGGGTCACCAGAGGTCAAATACTGAAATCTTTGTTTGCAAGATATGCACAGTAATGATGGATGCTGTTGATACTTGCCATGTAGGTTTGCCTTGTTGAGAGGAAAAAACCCTATTGTTTTTGATGTAGGTCAAAGATCATCTGGGGTCACCAGAGGTCAAGTACTGAAATCTTTGTTTACAAGATATGCACAGTTAGTAATGATGGATGCTGTTGATACTTGTTATGTAGGTTTGCCTTGTTGAGAGGAAAGACCCTATTGTTTTTGGTGGAGGTCAAAGATCATCTGGGTCACCAGAGGTCAAGTAGTGAAAACCTTGTGTGCATGATATCTCCAGGTAGGATTGATGGATACTCTTCATACTTGGTGTGCAGGTTTGCCATATTGAGAGGAAAGACCCTAAAGTTTTTTGTCGAGGTCAAAGATCATCTGGGGTCACATGAGGTCAAATACTGAAATCTTTGTTTACAAGATATGCATAGTAATGATGGATGCTGTTGATACTTGTTATGTAGGTTTCCCTTGTTGAGAGGAAAGACCCTATTGTTTTTGGTGGAGGTCAAAGATCATCTGGGGTCACTAGAGGTCAAGTAGTGAAAACCTTGTGTACACGATATCTCCAGGCATGATTGATGGATACTCTTCATACTTGGTGTGTAGGTTTGCCATATTGAGAGGAAAGACTAAAGTTTTTTGTGGAGGTCAAAGATCATCTGGGGTCACATGAGGTCAAATACTGGAATCTTTGTTTACAAGATATGCGCAGTAATGATGGATGCTGTTGATACTTGTTATGTAGGTTTCCCTTGTTGAGAGGAAAGACCCTATTGTTTTTGGTGGAGGTCAAAGGTCATCTTGGTCACCAGAGGTCAAATACTGATATTTTTATGCAAGCGATATCCACAGTTAGGAATGATGGCTGCTGTTGATACTTGATACGTATGTTTGCCATATTGAGAGGAAGAACGCTGTTGTTTTTTGGTGGAGGTCAAAGATCATCTGGGGTCACCAGAGGTAAACAACTGAAAATATTGTGCATGCGATATCTCCAGGTAGGATTGATAGATACTCTTCATACTTGGTATGCAGGTTTGCCATATTAAGAGGAAAGACCCTATTGTTTTTTGTGGAGGTCATAGGTCAACTGGAGTCACCAGAGGTCAAATACTAGAATGTTTGTTTACGAGATATGCACAGTTAGTAACGATGGATGCTGTCGATACTTTTTACGTAGCTTTGTCTTGTTGAGATTAAAGACCCTATTGTTTTTGGTGACGGTCAAAGGTCATCTGGGGTCACCAGAGGTCAAATACTGATGTTTTTATGCAAGCAATATCCACATTTAGGAATGATGGCTGCTGTTGATACTTGATATGTACGTTTACTATATTGAGAGGAAAAACGCTGTTGATTTTTGATGGAGGTTAAAGGTCATCTGGGGTCACCAGAGGTAAAAAACTGAACATATTGTGCATGCAATATCTCCAGATAGGATTGATGGATACTCTTCATAGTTGGTGTGTAGGTTCCCCATATTAAGAGTAAAGAGCCTATCATTTTTTGTGGGGGTCAAAGGTCATCTGGGTCACCAGAGGTCAAATAGTGAAAACCTTGTTCACATGATATCTCTCCAGATGTGAGCAATGGATACTCTTCATACTTGATATGCAGGTTTGCCATATTGAGAGGAAATACCCTATTGTTTTTGGTGGAGGTCAAATACTGAAAAAAAATTGTGCACAAGATATCCCTAGATAGGAGTGATAGATACTCTTCATACATGGTTTGTAGATTTGTCATTTTAAGAGGAAGGGTCAGCAGAGGTCAAATACAGTGTTCTGCCGTGAATGGTTTGTGCACCAGCAGGTACTAAGCGGAATGCCACCTTCTGTTGGCTTGGAGCGTTTAAGAAACTTTAATTTACAACTTTCTAAAGCTATCATGCAGGTATGACATTAAATAAACAAATATTGTTTTTGGTAGGAAAGGGCATTTATGGTCACCAGACATCAAAAACTGGAAACCCCATGCACAGAAATTCTTAACAAGAAAAATTGATAGACCTCAAACTTTGCTTGTGGGCACATGGTATCCCATATTGATTGCAAAACCCTGGGTACCCTATATTGAATGCAAAATGCAAAACCCTCCTATATTTTAGTGGATGGCAAAGTTGTTTGGGGTCTTTAAAGGCCAAGATCTTCTGCATGCCATGTCATAAGAATAGTAGCACACAAGAATCCTGCATTTTCGAAACTCTTGCATTTTTTGGTTTTTGTTTTGTTTTGGTTGACATTGATTTTTCATTAAAACTTGCCTTCTTGAGGTGTATCACATGCAACAGATTTTCAGTCTACGACCTTTCATTACTTCAAGTGACCTTGAACCTCTGCCAAAATGAAGAAGTTTTTGTGCCAAATGTAAGGCATTTAAACATATGGTATGAACCTTCCCTTTTGAAACATGACCAGCGCAGTGAAGTTTCTGGTGTGTTTTCCCAGTGTTTCACCTCAGGTAATGACCTCAAATCTAAGCACCATAAATAAACCCTTGATTTTTAGCATTAGAGTTATATTTGAGAAACAAGCTTAATAAAGAAACTGTAATGAGTACATCGAAACTACAATGCATTTTTGCATTCAGATCTCTATTCCAGATTATCTACATTTTTGATCTCTTTGTGGTGAATGTTAATAACTTGGGTTATCTTTCTGGATAGGTTTTCAACATGTTTGCTGCAAATTCCATTGCAAGTATTCTCTACTGTTTTCAATAAATTTAAGGACCAAACAATATTCCTGTCTGATTACTTGTCCTTTTCTCTGCTCTCTTTTTAGTACAGGGGCTGTGTGAAATCGTTTGTCTGGTACTTGTTTGCCTTTTATATTACATAGAGTCATTGTTAGTATTTATTTCATTACCCCACCCAACCTTCAAGTCTTTCTGCTCATACTTGGAGATTTGTGTGATACCTTCGTCCAGAATTTTATGCTTTTGAATGTTTACTTTTTGTGTTGTGAGGTTTTCTCGCTGACACTGGGAAGTTCTGTGCCATGTTGCATTACAGTTCTAGGCATTTGCATAGGCCAGTACACACGCTCTTCAGTGCGTTTTGGTACATTATAATCATAACTTTAATAACAGTTTTGCCGCCATGTATGTCGTGTGTGTGGGTGCATCTGTGCAAGTGTGTTTGTGATGCCTTATGTTATAAACATGATATCTCAAGAACAGAAGACTGCACAGATCTCATATTTGGTATGTAGGTGTACCACAATGATTGCGAGTACCCTATTGCTTGATGGAGCTCAAAGGTCATTTGGGGTCAAGTGTGGTCAAATTGTGAAAACCTCATAAACACAATGTAGATCAAGAAGTGACGTCTTGAGCATGTCATGTTTTGGTATGCATTGTACCACATTAAGTACAAGAATCCTATTGTTTTTGGAAGGTCAAAGGTCATTTGGGGTCAACTGGGATCAAATTTTGAAAACCTCATAAATACAGTATAGATCAAGAAGGGAAGCTTGAACAGACGTCATGTTTGGTGTGTATGCGTACCACATTGAGTTTAAGTATCTTATTATTTTTGGTGGGGGTCAAAGGTTAACTGGGGTCCAGTTGTGAAAATGTTATCATATGTCAAGAAGGAAAGATTGGTCAAATCTCAAGTACATTATGTAGGTGTGCCACATTTAGTACAAGAACCCTGTTGTTTTTTATTCCTTGCAGAAGGAATCTGGAGTATGCAATGGTGATGTCGTGGGTGTGTGTATGTGATACTTTGCTTGTAAACACAATATCTACAAGAAATGTAACCATGTCTGACCTCATACTTGGTATGTGGGTCTGTCTCATTGAGTATATGATCCATACTGTTTTTGGTGGAGGTAAAAGGTCATTTGAGGTCACCAGAGATCTAACTGCGAAAACCTTTTGAAGACGAAAAGAGTAGCCTTCACATCATACTTGGGGTGTGGGTTGGTCATAGTGAGTAGATAATTCCTATTGTTTTTGGTGGAGGTCAAATGTCATTTGAGGTCACCAGAGGTTAAACTGAAACATGTTAAAGGAATTCTCCACCATCGCTTCTTATGTCTCTTAAAAAGATGCAAACATTATTGTAGATAAGTCATCGTTCTCAAATTCAGGAAGTATCTCAAAGAATTCGCAAAATGAATTATTTTAGTAAATATTCAAAGTACGAGCCTGTTGCTAGAAATCAATTGGTTGTGACGTAGTACCGGCAAATCTAGAATGAACATTGCCCTTGATTTTTAGCTCAAGCTGTGGGTTATAGTACTGTTCTGATGTCTCAATTGTTGATAAAACCTTCGTTTCAACAGGGAGTGACATACTGTAGACCTACCTTTGAAAGCATTGTCCAGAGCTACCTAATTGTTTAAGGATTAGTTGACTTGAATGATGTTGGTTTGTGAATGATATTGAACTGGTACCAACAAATAAAGGATAGAAATACAGGTACCTTTGAACTAATTACGCAGCTTACCTTTGCTTGGTTTGGTAGATCTTGAAGTATAAGAAGCAATTAAATTTTATGTCCATCACAATAACAGCTCTGCTCGTTGGATGTGCTTAGTAGGTTAGTATCTTACGGAATGCATCTTTCTGAAAGTATCTTACTAGATATAGACATTCATAGGGTTTTCTTTATCTCTGAACGAAAGAGTTTGTGCATCCAAGACCTTGCTAGAAACATTAAGAGTGCAAAAATCGAACACGGTTTTTGTCGGTTCTATGTCACACATTTTCAGGCTCGTGCCGAAGCCCCACTGCCAAAGCGTTATTTCACATCTAAGGAAGCTTGCTCTGGTAAAAATACTTTATATGTTTAACTGATAGAATGGTAAAGAATCTCCTATATTATGTGAAGTTTTTTTGTTGGTGGAGAATTCCTTTGAAAATGACATCTCAAGAAGGGTAACCTTCACTGATGTCATACATGATGTGTGGGGTGGTCATATTATGTACAGTAGCTGATCCCTATTGTTTTTGGTGGAGTTGAAAGGTCATGTGAGGTCACCAGAGGTCAGACTGTGAAAACCTTGTAAACATGATATTTCAAAAAGGGTATCCTTCACATCATACTTGGTGTGTGGGTTGGTCATACTGAGTAGATGATTCCTATTGTTTTGGTGGAGGTCCCTTGTTGTTTGAGGTCACCAGATGTCAAACTGTGAAAACATTTACATGTGATACTCAAGAATGGTAACCCTTCACTGATGACATACATGATGTGTGTGTTGGTCATACTATGTAGCTGATCCCTATTGTTTTTGGTGGAGGTCAAAGGTCATGTGAGATCACCAGAGGTCAGATTGTGAAAAACTTGTAAAGACATATCTCAAGAAGGGTAAGCTTGACCAACCTCATACATGGTGTGTATAGGTTGGTCTTACTGAGTAGATGATCCCCATTGTCTTTGGTGGAAGTCAAAGGTCATTTGAGGTCACCAGAGGTCAAACTGAAAAACTAAACATGGTAGGTAAACATGGTATCACAGAAGATTAATGTTGACTGATCTAATACTTATTGTGTGGGTTGGTTATACTGAGTCCATGATGCCTTTTATTCTTGGTGGCGGTCAAAGGTCATTTGAGGTCACCAGAAGTCAAATTGTGAAAACATTGTAAAAATGATATCTCAAGAAGGGTAATGCTACACTGACCTAATACTTGGCATGTGGGTTGGTCATACTTAGTGGATGACCCCTATTGATTTTGGTGCTGTCAAAGGTCATTTGAGGTCACTGGAGATCAAACTGAAAACCTTGTAAACATGGTATCTCAGAAGATTAAAGTTTACTGATCTCATTGATGATCCCTATTATTCTTGGTGGGGCCAGAGGTCATTAAAGGTCAAATTGTTGAAACATTGTAAACAATATCTCAAGAAGGGAAGCTTGTCCAACCTCACACTTTCTGTGTGGTTTGGTCATACTGAACAAATGATCCTCTCTTTGGTGGAGATCAAGGATCACCAGAGGTCAAACTGTGTAGTTAAACCTTTTTAAAGCAATATCACCAGATAGGTAAAGTTGCAAGATTTATACATGGAGCATTGGTTGGTCATGTGAAGTAGATGATCCCTATTGTTTAACTGGAGGTCGAAGGGTATTTGAGGTCAACAGATGTCAAAGTGTGAAAACTTTGTAAAAGCAGTATCTCCAGAAAGGTAACCTTGACTGATATACTGTACTTTAAGTGTTGGTTCGCCATACCGTGCAATGTAGTTCCATGTAATTCCAGTGTTCGCCTTCCAAAGTGTCACAGGAAAGTCTGTTGAACTCCTGACATTGATGGTTGTAATGTGGTATATAGTGCATGTATTATTTTATGCTGAAAACTTATCCATCAACATCAATCACAAATGGTTCCTGCCTCCTGAAAACTTTTGTAAGCCAAGATACAGTTGTAATGCTAAAACCCCATTTCTTGCATGGCATGTTCTGCATGACCCTTACTGGCTTACTTCTATTGGTCCACATTTGGAGAGTCCTACTTTTACAATGGGGATGTACCTAATAATATTCTCTACTGTCGTGGAATTTGAGAAATACTAGAAGTGAGTCTGATTTGATGTTTCTCAGAGAACAATGTCAAAATAGTGCCATTGACTTACTGTGTTGAAGAATCGAAGAAGCAATATCGCTTCGATAAGTGAGTAATGTTAGCTTGAATGCTTTAACACGTCCTTTGAAACAGGCTTAAGAATAGTGCCGTTTTTACCAAATAACCAAATTTCCTCATAGACACATATAGACTCAAGTAATATGTGAAGAAATATTTTAAGAGTTTTTTTATTCTTTGCATTCTGTATTTTTTCACCACTATTTCTTAACTTAAACTATTGTATAGATCTCAAGTTCCAACAACCAGTCTAATCGACCTCACCTTCTTTGCAATCAAAGGACATATGAGTTACCACAATTACCACATGTTAACACAAACCCTTCGCACAATCCATCTGGATAGTTATGTCAAGATTTCAAACCAATATTTGGTCAGCAAGGAATCACTGAGCCTTTTGGCTTTCTTATTGTAGAGATCAAACGTCATTTGAGGTCAACAGAGGTCAGATAGTAACAATTTTGAAAACATGACATTTCAAAAAGGGAAACTTGCACTGATGTGATATTTTTCATGGACAGTGATTCAAATGGTGTGAAATACTGAATAGAATGAAGACCATTTCTTTCAACAAGATTTGATTTGTGATAACAACGTGCACACAGAATCTCAAGATAAGCCTGAAATTGTTAAAGTGTTCAGGTGTGCGTGTACAGTATAGTGCAGTAGGCTATTTCCATCACAGTGTGGATATTTTCCAATTGCTTTGGTGAGAAGTAAACTTGGTGTCCAATAGAAGCTGGCAGTTTTTTTTCCATGAACTGGATTCATAAGAATAATTTTCCCTATATTTTGGCATGTCAAAAATGACTAATTAGTGTTTATTTTTGATTCCTTGCCGAAGGCGGAAGGAATCTATGCAATCGTGATGTCGTGTATGTGGGTATGCGTGCGTGTGTATGTGTGTGTGATGTCCTGCTTGATATCTAAAGAAGGGTAACCATGAATGATCTCATACTTGGTGTGTGGGTTGGTCATAGTGAGTAGATGATCCCTACTGTTTTTGGTGGAGGTCAAAGGTCATTTGAGGTCACCAGAGGTCAAAATGTGAAAACCTTGTAAACACAATATCTCAAGAATGGTAAATGTGACTGATGTCATACTTAGGTGTGTTGGTTGGTCATAATGAGTAAATGATCCCTATTGTTTGTGGTGGAGGTCAAAGGTCATTTGAGGTCACCAGAGGTCAAATGGTAAAATCGTTGTAAACACAATATCTCTAGAAGAGTAACTGTGACTGACGTCATACTTGGTTTGTGGGTTGGTCATATTGAGTAGAAGATCCCCATTGTTTTTGGGAGGTCAAAGGTCATTTGAGGTCACCAAAGGTCAAACTGTAAAAACCTTAAATACAATATCTCTAGGAGGGTAACTGTGACTGATGTCATACTTGATGTGTGGGTTGGTCATATTGAGTAGATGATCCTACTGTTTTTGGTGGAGGTCACAGGTCATTTGAGGTCACCAAAGGTCAAACTGTAAAAACCTTGTAAACACAATATCTCCAGAAGGGTAACTGTGACTGATGTCATACTTAATGTCTGGGTTGGTCATATTGAGTAGATGATCCCTATTGTTTTTGGTGGAGGTTAAAGGTCATTTGAGGTCACCAAATGTCAAACTGTAAAAACCTTGTAAACACATTATCTCTAGAAGTGTAATGTGTGACTGATGTCATACTTGGTGTGTTGGTTGGTTATATTGAGTACAGTAGGTGATCCTTATTGTTTTTGGGTGGAGATCAAAGGTCATCTGAGGTCATGAGAGGTCAAACTGTAAAAACCTTGTAAACATGTATCTCCAGGAATCGAACCTTGACTGATGTCATACTTGATGTGTGGATTGTATATACTACAGTAAGTAGTAGACTCCTTTTGTTTGTGGTGTTTCAAGAAGAATAACTGCAGTTGATCTCAAACTTGTCATGTGGATAATTCATGTTTGTTGTAATATAACCATGTTGCATGGATTCACAAAGCCTTTTGGCTTTCTGGTGTTTTTCATTTTGACATTGTGCCTTCCCTTCCTCCAGTGAGTTGCTTTTGTTGGTGAGTGATTGTGTGTGTGTGAAAAAATGAAATATTGGCAAGGAATCACTAAGTCATTTGACTTTCTGGTTACTAGGAAAAGATAGTAAGAAGTGAATAAAACCCATTCAGTAATCAAATTTCCGTCACCAACAACCTTTTTTTTTTTTTTTGTATTTTAGCAAAAATAGCAGGATGAATGACACAAAAGTTTTGATGTAGAGCAAGTTTAGGCAGGCCTACAAAATGGAATTTTCTGTGTCACACATCTTTTTTGTTTACTAATGATAGTTAAAACATGTCCTTCCATTACCATACAGATAACAGAAGGACAGCAACAGAAGGAAGGTAACAGAATAGACAATTTTCAATCCTATCTGACTCCAAATCGTAGCTGCTGATACAGTACTTAATTAAATGACATTGTGTAACCTGCAAGTACAGTATAGCTTAATATGTGCTCTGTGTTCCTTCTGGCAAGGTTCATTTTGTATGATGTAGAGTTACTGTACAGTTGTGGCCATATACAGAAGTTGAACAACACATGTCATACTACAACCTCTGATCAACCCTAACCCTGATGCTACTTCTTCATCTGGCAATTTTACTGCAGCACAGTACATCATCTAGACCCTCCATATCATGTGGATCCTCTAGTCTGGTGCTCTAAATTGTACAGCTGCCAGATGGTACTGTAAACATCTTACAACATGACTGCTTTGTTCTTGTAAAATATATGGAGTGACTAAAATTAGCAAATCTTACAAATTTGAAACCCTAGTAAGATTAACAACAAAGGCTATATATTTTTTCCACACGGTACATCCTGCTGTAAGTGATGTGGATCAGGTCATACTTTGGTGAAGCAAATGAGAACTACTGTTTTGGCACATATGTGCAAGAAAAGACAACAGAATACATATTATGAAAGAGCTTAAGTGCTTTTTCAGCCAACAACAAGATTGTTGTCACTTCTTGAACTGCACCTCTACAATCTTGGACAAAATTGTTGGGACACTGCCATAATTTGTGAGTTTATTCCTAAATCTTAGTTCGAGGATAACATGAAACCCCATGCCTATTTCCAATGTTGCACTAAAGGAGTGAATGTATCCTGTGAGCAGTATTCTTGCAGCCAACATTGAAAGCGGGGGTGGGGTGTCCCAAGGAATTTTTTCCAAGATAGTAGCTCTATGATTTTAACTTATGGGACATTCATGTAACAAGAAACCCTACCTTCATCGTGTACTATCTTACAGTGCCATGACAGAAGTTTATCCCTTGCATGACATTTTTTTGCTACATGCAGCGTCTCACAAAGAAGTGGAAAATGAAGTATTCAAGGAATAACACAATTCACAGTGCACACTCCCTCACCTCATATAACCATATACAGTTTGGGGAATATAATTACCACACTTACATTCTGCTTTATTATTCTTTCCAAATATTATCCCATCCTCTTGATGCAAAGCTACAGCTTTCCTCTTTTCATTTTGCTGTACTATTTTGAGTTTGTTATATTTCTTCATATTTTCCCCTTGCTTTCAAATGTATCCTCCTGTTTTGCTGGTGCTCAGCTCCAGACTTTCCTGTATGGAAATTCTATGTAGTTCAGTAAAGCCTAAATCTGTGACTCATGTGTCAAGTGTTTCAAGTACAGTTCTACAGCAAGAAAGGCCTGTTACCTGCCTGTATACAATTGCATATAATCGGATTATCACTGATGATGTTCTTTGACAGTTGTAGATAATGATACACAAATGAGCATCTGAGACACCTTCTGTAACTTGTCCAAAAACAAAAAAAAAAACAAAATAGGAGAATTGAACTTGCTGGCAAGTACATCAAAGCCCATTGGGACGGTGGACATGTACGCTGCACCCCTGATTCCCGATCAGTGCAGTAACACGTACTGTACAGCTTAGGACACAAGATATATGCATCTAAAGTGAGAGTGAGAAACACAAGAAGCCTGGCCTAGATTGCTAGAACAGCAAGCATGTGCAGCCACATATATGTGACTCCAATAATGCACAGGATACACCACCACAGTGGAAGAAACCTCACACATGCCAAGTAATGCTCGCATTGAAATTAAGCTGCAAACTCGTTTAGAACCATAGCGGAAGTAATGCTAAGCCTAAAATACTCCTGCCAGCAACGATTCTGGCAGTAAAGATACTGTACTTCTTGAAGTAGGGAAGGGGACAGAAGGAACACCACGATAGCACTAATAAGTCAGTTGGTCATGGTATGGTGGTACTGTAGATGAGATACAGTATTACTACAGTTTGTACGACTATCAGGCAACTTGTGCATTAGCTGACTGTCAGTACCAGTTTGCAGCTAGCAGTGATCAGAGTGCTGCTAGGTAGGTGGAAACGACTTGAAGCAATCAATCAAATCCCCTATTTTCCCTGAGTGAAAGTTGATAACATTTTGAAATGGTACTTGGTGTTACACTCTACTGTATGCTAAAATTCAAAGGGTCTTGCAAGTAGGCTAACATGGCAATTAGCACTTAATAGGACAATAGAAATGTCTGTGTCCACTGTTTACCTTCATAGTGAATCTGCACTTTACGTGTTCCTGCAAGAATGTAGAACAACTATTTGTTGGCACCAACACAGATGAAAATGATAAAAAATAAGCACACAATGAGCTAATTAAATAAATCCAAGAAACAAAGGTAAAGGCTTTGATTAATCACTGAAAACTGTGACTGATGGGACATTGTTCACCATCCTATTTTCAAATCCATACCACAAATTGTGTGAGTAGAAACAATTGCTGCATGGTAATAGGTGAAAGAATTCGGTGGTCATTGCTATGCCAAAAGACACTTTGCTCTCTAAGGGAGTTTTCCCAGATTTATTGGAGGCATTGTGGTCTAAAGTCACTGTTTTTTTTTTAATGTCATGAACACTGAAAGGTTTAAGGCTGGCTATGATGAGAATGGAAGGTGATGAGCCAGAGTTAAAAGGTGTTCTGGATTGAGTATTTTTCATATATTCCAGCTAGAAAACTCATTTGGCCATACTGTTAACCCAAAATTGCATCATTTCCATGGAAATCACACATGTCATCATCATATTGCTTGAAATACACTGTTTTGATGTATCCAAGGAATGTCTATTTATCTTTCTTTTCAGTGACATTCTGTGACAGGATTAGCACATCCGTCTATGAGCACCAGAAGAGCATTTCAACTCAGGCAGCTCTGAAAGATATGACCAACCACATAGTAGATGACATATCAACAAACCTATGCATCAAGAAGCAGCATCTGAAAAACCTCAAAAAATTTCATCCCGAGATTTATGATCAATATTTTTCCAATATGCTGTAACGGAACGACAGATTAAGTCAGGTGCAGTAAGCATATGGAATAAATGTTTCAACTATTTTGACTGAGGTGAAATATTCATACTTTTTGTACATTTATTTTTGTTGAGTGTCGACCAGTGTTGAGACTGTGCAGGCTGCTAGTGTGTCACTGGTAATTTAAGATAAACAATCTTGCATTAGGGCCATTTTGGTCCATTGCTTGAAAACAGTAGATTCTTCTTTGTAGTGATGATTATAGTTTGCAGAGACTTTTTAGAACTGGATCATTTGGCATGTTAAACAATGTAAGCACAGTTTGCAGTAGATTCCTGTACATTTTTGGTTTCAGTGAAATCGTAACATTTGTAATCATGCAGTAGTGTGTGTGCATGTGTATATGTGATGCCCAGCTTGTAATCGAGAAGGGAAGTTTTGACAGATCTCATGATTGGTGCATAGGTTTACCACATTGAGTAAAAGATCCCAATCGATTTTAGTGGAGGTCAATGGTCACTTGGGGTCAACAGGGGTCAAATTGTAAAAACCTTGTAAACATGATACTGTATCTCAAGAAGGGACCCTTGGACAAAGTCATGTTTAGTGTGTTGGTGTATCAAATTGAGTAACAACATTCCTATTGATTTTGGTGAAGTTCTAAGGTCATTTGAGGTCAACAGGGGTCAAATTGTGAAAACCTTGTTAACACAGTATCTCAAGAAATGAAGCTTGGGTGTCATATTAAGTATACAGGTGTATCATATAGAGTACAAGAATGCTATGGTATGAAGGTCTAAGGTCATTGAGGTCAAATTGTGAAAACCCTTTAAACAAGCTGCGTCGATGTACTTGGTATACCTGGGCATGGCATTGATATGTACACTGACGGTATCAAAATTAACAGCCAGCTAAAAAGTATATCTGAAAATACCACGTATATCTGGAAAAATGGATAATACCTAGTAAAAATAAAATCATGTGAAGAAACCAGTGTTGATACCCGCTTGATTGCTCACCCAGGTAGTAAATCAAGCACGTAACTGAACTGCAAACATATTCTCACCTTCACACAATGGCTTGTGCTTTATTGACCAATCATGTACACTGCTGGTTGCAGTATACCCATGCTATATTCAGAAGTATGCAATTGGTATAGTCCGTGATTGAGGGTTACGAAAAATTCCAAGCCATATGCTTCAAGTTGTGTACACAAAAGCTGTGCACCTTGCAGGGGACATCAAACACAAATTAGCATTTTAGTAAACAGCCAAAAGTTGGCGACACTGTAACAATAGAATAGGTACCAATATTTTTATAAGATGTAAACACAAAACAAAGCGAGAGAACAAGGAATGTTCCAAAATACCATACACCTACCTGGAAAAACAGTTGTAAGGCAGATATGGCCATACTTGCCGCCATATATTTAAAGGTATATGAGAACAAACAGAATGAATTACATTCATGTTTTTATCTTGTTACTACAAAACATGCATGTTTGTAAAAAAGTTAAGTTACATTTTCACATAATTCTTGCCAAAAAGAAACCTCAGTGATATTAAAGAGGAAAAAAATTAGCTAAGTAAGGCTTTCACCTACAGTTTTGAGGCCACCCAACTATACAGTCTGATTCTACACAATATTCTTCTGCTGCCAGGGCAATCCCGCACACCTGTCTGGCTGTTCTGTTAACGTTGCATAACTTTGTTGCAAGTACATGCTGTGCATGTATGTACTTAGTATGTAGCCTCGCCAACACGCATAGTACACAGTCCATGCATGCAACAGTGCTAATCCAAAGCAGCAGTTGGAACAAGTATCTGTAACTAACATTTAGTCCAAACACAACTTTCTGTTGATGCAAACTGCAACAATGTTTTAAGCTTTTAGACTCCCCACAGTGAGAGATTTCAGTCACAAAAAACATGGTTGGATCTCACTAATTGTATTGTTGTCTGTGTGCACATTGTGCTATAGCTACTATCACCTGTTCTGGAAAGCAGGATCATAAGTCATAAGTATTGAAAATACCTCAATCAGTCAAGAATGCCAAAAACGTTTACATGACACGTGCAAAAGACCATAAACTAACAATGTGCATTATTTCGCAAACTTTAATTCGAAGGTATTCTCCTACAAGATATTTTCGTCTGGAGTGACTTGGGACTTTTGCTATAGTCTAACATAGTCTAACATACAGATTTGCCTACCCTAAGTAATCGCCGGTTAAGGGGAGATATGATTGAAGTTTATAAAATTGTAAGCGGTAAATATGATGCAACTGTATCTGACCTATTTCCTATTGTGCGGGATTGTCCTACACGTGGACATCATTATAAAATTTATAAAAGGAGGTCAATGTCAAACTCACGCAAAAATAACTTCACACACAGAGTTGTGGACGCTTGGAATAACCTCCCAGCAATCATTGTTAGTGCACCTAGTGTAGCAATATTTGAAAGGAGACTAGATAAATATTGGGAAAACCTTCCTGTTCGTTTTCATTGTAAGGAAATCCTTGAGAAATATACCTCTCCATTATTTGCACTAGATGATACAGAAGAAGAGCTGACCATATAGGCACTCAAGTGCCTTCTACCAGAATTCATCTATCTATCTGTCTATCTGTCTATCTATCTGTCTATCTGTCTATCTATCTGTCTAATCTATATCAATGTACAGTACCTGCTGAGATAGAGCCTAGCCAACACATGTATTACTAACTGTGGTGCCTTACAGCAGGGAAACAGACTAGTCTAAGATTTTCACATAAACTTTGATCCAAACTGCTTGAAAATGTGTTACATGTCGTCTAATATATTGCTAAGCTTGTATCGGGTCATCAGGAACAGGATGACATATTTTTTGCTAAAAATCTGTACATTCAACGTACAAAATGTGTGGAGAATATTTGACCATACAGTTTTACAACAAACCAACACAATTTCATAACTACAACCCAATGCAGTTGAGGCCAAACTCAGTCAAAAAAGTCCTGCTGATAGCCACAGGGGGATGGGTTAAAAGAATTCACTAGCACTCCTAAATGTTCTGCTTTAAACTTCCTCATATCTTCCATCCTCACCCCGCCTGTCACGACGACCACTTACAATGGTTCAACTTAATAGTTGCATATGGTCAGTTGGATTCCTTACTACTTTGTTAAAAGGAAAAAAAAAAACAAATGCATATGTTTTCAGGGTTGTTACAGAATGTTTCAGATCTTAATTGATGACAGAGTATAAAGTGGATCTTTTCCTGCCATTTGATGATGGTGACATGTAAAAATAATCATTCTTAAAGATGTCGTGGTAAGATTTACTTTACCTGAGGTAAAGCCATTTCACTTAGCATTTTTATTGCTGTAGCAACTTTTCTTTTTTGCGAGGACTGTGTGTGGGTAACACATTGCGTGTACATTGAACGTGTCTGTGCGTCAGCCCGATAGTATGTGTAATTAACGCAGTGTTCAGGCAGTGATTTCACGAAATTTCAAGTTACTGCTGCTGTGAGTATACCAGGTATTTCCATACACAAGGAACGTTGCAGCGAGTAGAATTGAGGATGAACGTTAGTCTAACGTTTACTCAAAGGCAAGGGTAAACACATGTAACACATGGAAACATGTCAATAGAATTTTTTTCAAAACTCATTTAAAGCAAATCTTAGAGAATTGACACTTTTAACACAGACATGTGCATGTACTGTACATTCCCACACAACAACAATATGGCATGTGCAAGTAACACAGTAAGCAGTGATTCAAACAAAAATTTCCGGTATACCAGGTATTACTAGCTATGGAGCAGCCAGTATACCAATATCTGCTTTTGCTCGTAACGATGCAGCTTACCTGTAAACACTAGAAGGGAAGCTTGGACAAATCTCATATTTGATATGTAAGTGTATCACATTGATTACAAGATCCCTGTTGATTTTGGTAGAGGTCAAAGGTCATTTGAGGTTAACAAGAGTCAAATTGTGAAAATATTGTAAGTACAATATCTCAAGAAGGGAAACTTGGGCAGATTTCCCAATTAGCATGTAGGTGTATCTCATTGAGTATACAAGAATTCCATGTCTTTTGGAAAGGTTAAAGGTCATTTGAGGTCAACAGGGTCACATGCAATTCTTGTAAACATCATATCTTAAGAAGGGAAGCTTTGACAGATGTCATATTCAGTGTGCAGTTGTATCTCATTGAGCACAAGAACCAGTTGGTCTTTAATGGTGGTCACAAGTCATTTGATGTCAGCAAGGATCAAATGGTAAACCAGAATGCAGAAATGCATTGTGGTTTCGATGATCTGTTTAAGAGAATTTTTTTCTGAATCTGATATAATAGCATTAGTATGTGTCATGTTAAGCTGCGTATGCTTTATATGAAATATGAGATCTGCACAAGCTTCCTTTCTCGAGATCATATCTACATGTTCACACTTTGACCCTTGTTGACATTGAACTGAATCCGACATAATAGCATTAGACGTCTGAAATATGTACTCCCCAGATATGCTCTTCGAAGTATTTATCTTACTTTAATCTATCCACATCTTAGCTATTGTTCTGTTATTTGGTTTGCTGCCAGTCGTTGCCTACTGAACAGGTTAAATGTTTTACAAAAAAGAGCTATTAGGCTTATCACCTGTTCCAAACCACGTGATCACACAACTGATTTATTCAAGTCACTGCACCTTTTGAAATTAATCTGACATAATAGACATGGGCATTGCTACTTTTGCTTACCGTTCTCTTAACGGCATCTTACCCGATCACTTTCTAACTTCTTTACACACAACTTTTCAATCCATAATCACAATACCCGTCAATCTACATTCCTGCATCAAGACGCTATTCAGACTTCTTCACAACAAAGTTCTTTCCGTAACCGTGCAATCAAGCTGTGGAATTCTCTTCCACAAACCGTTACTGACAGGCCTAGTATCCAATCTTTTAGGAGAAACTTTTCCCGATATTTAATTGGAACCTACTAAGTAGACAGACTTAATTATTCCTGTTTCTTGTTCTTGTGCTGCACTGGATTGAAGTCATGATATTGTATTCCTTAAGTGATTGTCCTCAATTCTGTATTTCCGCTGTTACACAGGTGGGAAGGGAGGGAGGGGGTGGGCAAGGTGGGGTGGGTCTCTTCCTTTCGTTTTTTTCTCTGTATTAGTGGTTAGGTTTCTCGAGGGTTGGTCTGTTCTTTTCTCTTTTTTATCTGTTGATTTTTGTTGTAATACTTTGTTCGTCGTTTGATTGGTATTTCCCGGGAGTGCATAATCCAAGCCCAACAGGGTTTTTCGTGTACTTCCCTTCACCCCATGCCTCTTTTATTCATCTTGTGTTTGTAATTTTCTGTTAATGCATGAAGTGATAAAACAAATAAATGAAATGAAAGTATGTGTCACATTAAGCTACGTATGCTTTATATGAAATCTGCACATATGCAAATATGAGATCTGCACAACCTTCCTTGAGATCATATCTACATGTTCACACTTTGACCCTTGTTGACATTGAATGACCTTTTACCTCCCTTAAAGACCAATTAGGTCTTGTGCTCAATGAAGTACAACTAATTATTGAATATGACATCTGTCCTAGCTTCCCTTCTTGAGATAGCATGTTTACAAGAATTCCATACTGTGACCCTGTTGACTGCAAATGAACTTTGACCTTCAGTAAAGACAATGGAACTTTTTATACTCAATGAGATACACCCACAGTCTAGGAATGTACAGTGCATGCACATATCGGAGTAAACAGTGTCAATTTCTCAAAGATCTTTAAATGAGAATAAATTTGCAAAAAATGTCTATGAATGTGTTCAGTTTCAGGTGTGTACTCTGCCTTTGAAAAGGCGTAAGAGGATCTAAGAGATTAGGTCATTTAAAGTAGAACATTTAGGAGGGCCTGTAGAGTTCTTTCAACCCATCCCCTGTGACTATGAACCAATATGATTGAGCTTGGTGGTTTGTAGTAACACTGTTATATATGGTGAAACATTCTCCACACTATTTTTAAGTTGAATGTACAAAGTTTTAGTGTAAAATATGCCATCCTGTTCCTGATGACCCACTATAAGCTTAGCAATATATCAGGCAATATGAAGCACATTTTCAAGCAACTTGGATCAAAGTTTACTTCAAAATCTTAGTCTAGTCTGTTCCTCTACTGTAAGTGTAAGGCACAGCAGTTAGAAATACATCTATTGGCTAGGCTCTATCACAGTGTGTATGTTTATATGTTAGGCTACAGAGAAAGTCCCAAGTCTTGTTGACATCAAGTGACCGTTGACCTCCATTAAAATAATACCAGTTCTTGTACTCAATGAGATACACCTACACACTTCATATGACAGCTGTTCAAGCTTCCCTTCTTGAGATATCATGTTTACATGGTTGTCACAGTTTGACCCCTGTTGACCCTTAATGACCTCCATCGAAAGCAATAGGGTTCCTCTACTCAACACGGTACAACTACATACTAAACATGAGATCTCTACAAGCTTCCTTTCTTGAAATATCGTGTTTACAAGGTTTTCACAATTTGACCCCTTTTGACCCCAAATGACCTTTGACCTCCACCAAAACTTAAGGTTCTTCCACTCAATATGGTACACCTACATACCAAATATGAGATCTGTCTAAGCTTCCCTTCTTGAGATATCGTGTTTACAAGGTTTTCACAATTTGACCCCTGTTGACCCCAAATGACCTTTGACCTCCACCAAAAACAATAGGCTTCTTCTACTCAATGTGGTATACCTACATACCAAATGTGAGATCTGTCCAAGCTTCCCTTCTTGAGATATCGTGTTTACAAGGTAGGGTGTCACAAACATACATACACACACGCACACACACGCACACACACGTACACACACACCACACCCATGCACGATTACATAGGTTACGATTATCATCGAAACCAAAAACATATAGGTAGCCCTAAGTCCTCTTTCAATGTCCGAACAAAGAGAGTGGGCTCAAAGTAGATTGGTTTGTCAGTGTTTTTTCTTTTTTTATAAATTATAGCTTTCAATGGAGGTAAGTTTGGACAGTGAGCGAATTGGTCTTTACATGTAACAGACTATTAAATAGTAAGATGCCAATTAGGCTGCTGCTGTATTCCAACCAATTCGGCAATGCTGCATGAGAGCATGTGATGGACATGATCATATTCTGGATAATCTGCCAATAATGTTAGAGAGAAGGGGCCTGCCTCATCCAAACAAATTTTTGAAAGTAACCATTACCGAGAGGTAACAGAACATGGAAAGAATGATTTCTGGCGATCATGGGAAGTGTTGTGTCCAAAGAATATTCTGGTGCTCCCACAATTCTAGCTAGCATGTTAGTGATGTTGAGCACCTTCCTCAACCCCAAACACCCCCCTCTCTTTCTGCCTCCACCGATCTCAGGGAGATGCTCTAATACTGCCACTGTGACTGGTCATGATACCAGACAGTTTTTTGGAAGAACATGTCATGAGCACTTTATGGTGTTCAGACGAATATCATTCAGCATATATAAGTGAAGTACTAGAATCAAGTTGGTTCACAAACTTAGCAATTAAGTTGGTTGATGTGAATTACCTATTAGTGTGTTACTTTGCCATCTTTTATTCTATATGTTGCACATTTTCAAACCTGTATTTTATGATTTAAACCTTCAAATGCCTTCAATTTTACAGCATGAAGTCTGGAAGACCTGCAACCAGTCACAGTCTTGTACAATTTCTGTACCATGATCTCTGATCCTACAGCTTATGAATGCAAGCATAGGTATTAGAATTCAACAATGTTATCATTGTTTTTCAAAATGGCTTTAAGTGATCAGGCATGTTCACATTGTGTGTCTGATTAATATTTAAATGAAGTGATCATTGTGGTGAATCAGTTGGAACTGGTTGAAGGGGTCACTGTAGGTCATTACCTACATATTGTTAATCTTTGGTCGCAATATTGCTCTTGCTGTTCCCTTCTTTTTTTGGTGTGGTGGAATTTGTTATCACATACGGTATTGTTAGCTGTAAATTAATGCACATTTAAGGCATTATGCTATAATATCAGTAGATCAGCAGGATGATTACTGATAGCAGTACAATCATCAAGGGGATCATGGTCTTAATGTAATGGTAACAGAATTTGGGTCTGCATTGGACAATTAAGCTATTGTGATTGGAAGGTCAAATGTCTATTAATTTTACTCTGTATTGTTTGATTTGGTGTTCAGTTGTGTCCAAACTGTGCTCTAGTGCACCATGTCACTTGCTTATTTTTACTTGCATTTTACAACTATACAGTCAATAAGCCTTTCAACTGCATATGTACACATCCTCAAAATCAGAAGATAAACATGCTTTTGTACCTTACAACACATGCTAAATTTAAGTTTGAGGATATGTTCAAATCCTCTTTGTTTTTAGACCAACTGCTTAAATATACAGAGGATTTGCACTCACACTTCTGTATCTTGAACGGCACAGTAAACTGCCTTTTTCATTTAAAAAAAACTGTGATAATCTGTCTCAAAGTGTATTTTTACATGTGTGGTGAGCGCAGATTCTCTCACTTGTATCCCACAATTTCTTGCATGAATCGAGATTGCAAATCCTGGCTATGATTCAGATGAAGTTTTAAAAATATCTTAGATTAAATCTCAGCATACGATCACCAAGAAGTCAGTATCAATTATGATGTCTGTCTTGTAAGCTTGTGATAAATGACTTTGAAGCATGAGGTTACTGGGTAGTTTACATATTACTTTCTATGCATGGTAGTCTTCCTACAATGAGTCATTTATTTTTTAATAACAGATGTAGATGGACGGATGTAGAAACAAAACTTATCAACCCTTATGCTTGTTATCTGGTGTACATTACAAATTCTATTACACTGGATTGAGAGGCTTTGTTACAGAAATGCAGAAAATTATGACATGCAAAGTTTGTAGCTAATATTGTATACTTTCCATTCAGAATAAACAGTGATCCTGTGTGCAAAAGTTATTCAGCATGATATTATGTTTTATATGTTTTGATAAGAAAATCAAAAAGAACTCGTTAATATGCAAATGAGCTGTTAATATGCAAATTGTGTTCGGGAGAATGTCTTCATTAGAAACTGAAATCCTCACACATAAAATTTACTTTCCCCATATTTTTGTGATTAAGTCATAAAGAAAGATGAAGCATTACAACCCTCTGTAATTTTAAAGAGTAAAATATGGAGTAAATTAGCATAGTCAGTTGAATTAAAGCAAAAATATGTTAATGTTTTCTTTATTGCTGTTTATCTTCCCACTGCATACAAGACTGTTGTTTTCTCTAACCATCCATTGCATGCACAATACATGCATGCATGCAACCTCCGCAAGAAATTCAATATTGCTCCCTACTACATCCGTTGTGAAGATGGTGAATGATTACTGACTAATAACTTTCATAGACATCAAGCAATAGCAACAAGCACAGAATTAAAATACTTTCATGTATTTCATGTAGTTATTGTTGCATTATTGTTTCATGTTTCATGTAAACAAAATTTACAAAATGTCAGCTTTGTTATTGACTGCAAGTCTACATGGTCATTGATTTTGATCTGTCAGTGTGAATATATACATCTAACTTAAACTCCTACTGGAGAATGTGGTACTAATGAGGATGACTTGAGGTTGGACACACTAAACACACAAACTTTGGAGGTGCTTGACAGTCTGATATAAATTACAGACCACACAATCCCGCTTTGTCTGGCATCCATCTCCCACTCTCCCCGGGTATAAAGTATCTAAAAACGTGTGTCTGTTTGTTAGTATCAAATGGCATTTGAGAGACCTCTTGCCAGATTTTGAATTTAATTGGTACCCTCCCGCAAACCAGTGGTGATGATGTTGCAAAATTAGCCTTCACCCAATTTCCATGCTAAGGATGAAATTACTTGGTCAAATTTGTTAAATTTCTAAACAATAAATAGACTTATTTTTAATAAATTATGCAAAAAATCAAGCTTTAAGGCACCCCTGACAAAAGTTGTGAAAGTTCAAGCCTTTTGTAAAAAGACTTTGATGTCACTGATGATTTCAACCATTGTTCACATCATTAATGTCGTATCACTTTGAGCTTGGTGGACATATGTACATGCATGCTAGGCCAACTGCATAAGCCTAAGCAAGGCTATACCTAATTTGGACAAAACAAAGTGGCAGACCCCCATTGATTGTTTTTCTTAAGGGAAAGGACTGGAGCTGTCACATGAACCTGTATTGAAACAGATTCAACTGTATAAGTGAGTTTCATACTCTTTCAGTTGTAAAATGTACTACTTTTAAAGGGAAAAGGCACGTGCAGACAACCCAGAAGCCAAAAGGCTTTGTGAGTCCTTGCAATACGGATATATCATATCAAACTTGAATTAACCAAATGACAAGTTTGAGATAAATTACAGTTAATCTCCTTGAAACATGTTAAAAAATGTTTGAAACAAAATGATCTTTCACCTCCTCTTAAACATAAGGTGCTAAAATTCATATAAATCATCTACTTAATTGTATGGACAATGCACATCCCTCACAGTTTCCCTTCTTAGATTAAGTGGTTACAAGATTTTGACTTGTGGTGATCTCAAAATGAACATTAACCTTCACAAGACCAAATAGGATACAACTACTGAATATCCAAGTAAATGAAATTTCCTCAGTCTTTCTTTTTGAGATATACGAGTCTGAATGGTTCTATCCTTTGGTTACTGCAAATGACTTTTGACCTCCACCAAAATAGAAATGTAGGAATCAGTTTCTCAATATGGCAATCCACATGCTAAATATGAGATTAACCAGCTACACTTCTTTAGATATACTGTACACAAGGTTTCCACCATTTTACCTCTGGTGACCTCAAATGACATTTGATCTCCATCAGAATCAATAGAGATCATTTACTCAGTATGGCCACCTTAAACACCAAGTATGCCAGATTATTGAAGGTTAAGGTTACCCTTCTGGAGTTATTGTTTACAAAGTTGTCACATTTTGAGCTCTTGGACAAATCTCATATGTGGAATGTAGGTGTACCACATTGAGTAGAAGAACTTGATTTGTTTTTGGTGGAGGTCAAAATTTCATTTGGGGTCAACACAGGTCACATTGTGAAAACCTTATATGATATCTCAAGAAGGGAAATTTGGACAAATGTCATATGTGGTTTGTTGGTGTACCACATTGAGATCTGTACTGATTTTTGTGGAGGTCAAAGGTCATTTGAGAGGTCAAGAAAGGTCAATCTGAAAACCTTGTAAACACGATATCTCAACAAGGGAAGCTTAAACAAATGTCATATGTGATATGTTAATGTACCACATTGATTACAAGATCAGTTGACCCCAAATGACCTTTGACCTCCACCAAAAACATCAGGGTTCTTCTACTCAGTGTGGGTACACCTATATAACAAATATGAGATTTGTCCAAGCTTCCTCTCGTGAGATACCATGTTTACAACACAGAATGAAAATTTATAAAACCAATAATACTGACTTTTGCAAAGCATTTACAGTATTGAGGTCTTTGCAGTCTAGTTACAGTACACCAAATAATTGTCTACCACAAGGATGAGACAAGAAAAAGTGACAGGTCAAAGCTAACATTTGCACCTCATAGTGACCCAAATAACCTTCAATTTACACCAAAACCAAACCCCAACAAGAGCCCCAAGGCACTTTGGTTCCTTGCATTAAGATGCTTTAACTTTAAAGGGAAATAAGTACTTTGGAATATGTCAACATGGCATACAAAGAAAATAACTTTAATCTTTGCATGCCCATTCACTCTCATCAATAAACATCTACAAAAGCTTCATCCCGTCAAAACGCTATGCATGTGATCAGAAAAGGAAGATGCATTACTTGACTTTGGAAAAGTTTGGGTAAACAAATTATTCTTAAGAAACAAATAACTGAATTTCTATCTGTGAGTAACTTATTTCTTGAAAGGAAGGCTAGTCCTTCCTTATTTTGCATAATCTATACCTCTATGTTCATAAACATTGGTTTTAAAAATATGGTTGTTTTCTGTATAAAAAAAAAAAAAAAAACACACCTTATATTCCTTTAGACCCAGCCTGAGATAAGGAGGTCAGAAATTGCCTAGGCAGTTGTAAAAATCAAGACCATTTAGCATCCTTCCTATCATATATCAAAGTTTGTTGATACCAAAGCATACTTTTTATGTGGGGGGGGGGGGGTGCAATGATTAATTGAGATTAACCAAGGTCCTGATGATACGGATGGAAATTCCTGTTTACTAAAAGTAGAGCACAGTAGTATTGTGTGTACCTTCTGTGTAAGAAACAATGACACAACAACTTGCATACCAGTTCATATACACTGAGTCTGTCTTCATCACAACCTATCTTGCTACTGTTCTGCACTTACTGTACTTTCATGTGTTTTCAGTAAAAGGTCAAAAACTTGACTTAGGAGCATCATGAGAGGGTAGTATGACTGCATTTTTGGTTTGTCTCAACAAAACCTATCCACACATCCAGAAAAGTCACAAGGGTCAAAAGGTCAAGTGGGGTCAACTGAGGTCATCTATGCATTTCACATAGACGAACAAGACTGTCCATTACACCATCCCCTTAAAATGTTTTGTTGGAGAGGTATCAACAAAACATCAAGAAAACATCACTTTCCAACCTTTTGACCCTCACATACTAATAACATTAATGTTACTGTATTTTCTCCACCTACTTATCTATACTATTTTGTAATTGCATCACCATTTGAACAATGGACACCAAGTTACAGCAACTCAGAGAAATTCACTTTTCTGCTTCTGGTGATTCCAAATGACCTTTGACCTCCACAAAAAATAATAGGGCACATCTGCTCAATATCATACACATACACACCAACTTTGAAAAACATTCACCACTCGGATATTGAGATTATCGTGTAACATACCACGCATTCTTATCCGTCACACACGCATACACAGTGACTGCAAAGGTTCCTTTGCTAATGCAAGGTACCAAAAAGGTTATGCACTTCAGACACCACTGTTCAGAAACTTTTCAATGTATGACCTCTGATATCCCCATATGAGCTTTGAGCTATAAAAAAAACTTCACAATCATATTTACTTCTGAAGGAAGTACACACCCTCAAAGTGTGAAGTTCATATAACATGTGGGTCCTGAGATACTGCAAAGATTGTTTGTCTACATTCTGCCTATGGGTGACCTTTGACCCACACCAAAAACAATCCCAGCCTAGACCTTTATATGTTCTACTCTCACACCAACTTTCACCTATATCACACCTGCCCTTCAAAAATTAGAGTGCTAACAAGATTGTCGTTGCACAAATCGAACAAAAGTCACCATCTAATAGGTTCCTTGCCTTCCTTCGGCAAGGAACCAAAACCTTTAAAAACAATTACTGTTATGTTAGATTGAGTTCTGTATTAGCATAACGACACATCATTTCACCTAACCACATATCAGCCAATGTAATGGCGATTTAAAAACTTTGTACTATGCTGTAAGATTAATGTATGTTTGACTAAGTCTACCACTGCTTTCATGACAAGGGTAACAGCTGGTAAAGTCCCAGAATATAAAAAATCAGTGGATTGCAAAAATTAAGCATGAGAACAAAACTTAAGTTTAACCATGCAGGTATAACTTGAAAAGTCTAGGTTCTAGAAGGATCAAAGCTTGGAATTCCTCCTATGTCAGCTACTGTCACAAATTAAAACAAAAGAAGAAAAAATTAGCCACACCTAAGAGGTGACCTGTCAAGCCATTTTTTTCAAATGGACTAACCCAATCATACTGAGGATCAGATGTCCTGCAATGAAATATAATTCCATGCTCTACCTGAAACTATTACATTTAATTAATTGCTGCTGGAGGGAAAATATTATCCCAACATGCATTAGCCAACCAAGAAACCTCTTCCCATTGAGTGTTGACCAAATCCCTTTAAAGTCTCATCCAGTCTTCTGTGTAACTGCACACCCACTGTTCTGGCTGTCTACAAATTAAGAACAATACAGATAGACAATCATGCTAGTGATATAAAAATAAAAATTTCATTGTTATAGACAATCGATTTAATTGTACAGGACTGGTAATCCACACATGATGCAATGCGACTTGATCAGGGTTGTCAACAGACCATTTTGAGAGCTGGGTAATCTGTGATCGCCATCCTGGGGGGTCTAAGGGGACCTCCCCTTTGAAAAATTTTTGCGGGTTGGAGAGTGCTTGGATGTTAAATGGTGCACTCTAGATTATAAATTATGAATTCGGTACTTTGGTTTCGACCAGTGCAGAAATATTTAAGCTTACTTGGCCATCTTTTGGTAAAAAAAAGGATAATCACTCAGAATTCTCAAGAAATCTAACAATTTTATTCAGTTTAGTAACGAAATTTGTGCCGGGCGGTGATGCTGAAATTGATGGCGAGTGCCAGGGCAGGAGATTTTGAGAGCTGGGTAGCACCGCCCGTCACCGTCCGGCATGGTGACAACCCTGGACATGATCAATTAAACACAATGCCTTCACACGCACACACACACACAGCTTTGCTTTCCATTCATTCCGAGGACCTCATTGTGCTTTCTTTTGTTTTTTCTTCCTCAACCCTAACCTTAACAATAGACTGTCTATTGTTAATGAGAGGACTGGAGAAATCTATGGAATTTTCTACAGAGGACCTAAAATCTATTGTTTTGGTCCTCGATCCCACCCGAAAACAAGGGCACCTGCACTCACGCACTCACACACACCCAGTGTTCTCCTATGGGGTTTAGATGGCAAAAATTGAAATCATGTGAAATAGCAATCATCCCCCTAACCTCTTTACCCCCCACCCCTCAGGGAAGAAAAATTGAAACCAGAAAGTCAAATGACTTTAGTGATTCCTTGCCAATATACATGAAAGCAAATGACAATACATATCAATTTTGAAATTTAAACAACTAACCCTTCTTGAGATCCCTGTATAGAAGGGTTTCAAACTATGACCTACTGACCTCACATAACCTTGGCTGCCATAAAAATGACATAGTCTTCAAGTGCTACCAATGTTCACGAGTTTGAAGTAACAGGGACATCAAATTACTGTACCTTTGACCTCCATGAAAAACACTAAGGATCATCTACTCATAATATACTACCAACACACAAACTCTGAAATTCAAGCACCTTGTCTTCTTTACGATATCGTGTTTACAAGTTTTTCATGCTATGATATCTATTGGTGACCTCACATGACCTTTGACCTCCACAAAAATGACAGAGATAATCTTCTCATCAAGTGGTACCAATGTTACGAGTTTGAAGTTACAAGCAACTTTCAGTTGTAGAGATATATTCCTTCATAAGTTTTTACACTTCTGAAAGCAGGATGTGTTTGTTGTTTCTGCATTTTCTGCAAGTACACAAGAGTTGGACTGGCCACTCTTACATTGCAAAAAGTAACAAAACTAAAGTGCCATGCTCTCTTTGTCCAAGATATAGCCTAATTCCCCGAGATATGCATTTCAATAGGGGTGTCATTGTGGTAGTAGTATTTAAATGGAAGTGCGGCACATTTACCACAGGGCCCGCTTTTGCTAAGTCTTTGGCCGAAAAAAGTAAATCTCCCTTCTACGGTAATTAACACTCTAATGAAATATCCTCCTGAAAGAAACATGACCTTGTGATCTCGCTGACTGTATCAAATGGAAGAGATTGGTAGAAGATAAAGTGTAAAGACTATTTTGGTTTTATTCAAACATCAAATCCTGCTTTAACTCTTGTGACATCAAATGTTTGATTTTATGAAAAAGAAGAGGGATCGTCTACTCATTATATACACCAATTTTGAAGTTCAAGTACCTTTCCCTTCCCAAGATATTGTGTTTACAAGGTTTTCAAACTATGACATCTATTGTTGACCTCTCATAACCTTTCACCTCCATAAAAATGACAGAGGTTATCTTATCTATTAATTCAAGTACTACCAATGTTATGAATTTGGAGTTACAACAACATTTAGTTGCTAAGATTTCTTCCCTTGGTGAACTCAAATGACCTTTGATCTCCATGAGAAACAATAAGGACCATCTCATCACTTATGTACAACAATCACATCAACTATCAAGTCCAGGCACCTTTCCCTCCTTGAGATATCATGTTTACAAGGTTTTAAAACTATGACTGCTACTGACCTTTATACATGACCTTTGACCTCCATAAACAAAACACACAAATGCGCTGTGGTTTCAGTGATTTCATTATGAGGAATTATAACATGAATCTGACATATTGCATGAGGCAGGTATGTGTAACATGTTTTGTTTGTGTAATACTACAGTAATTTATCATTTCACAAATTGAGATGAAACAACCTCTTACACAATGGTATCTCCTTACCTAAGTTGATGACTGATAGGTATCATACCTCAACAGGCACAGCTGCATACCACAGATTTGAAATGTCATGTGTGAGCTTTCACGATATTCAAACAAAGGCTTACTGGTATAATATGACGCCTAATCATTGCCCTTTGATAATAACGGTTATTTCCCTCACATTGTATACATAATAAGTTGACATAATGCGGACCCAATATATGTATGCCTGCAGGCACTATAATTAGTGCTTCTCTCACCACTCAAATTGATCATTACTAGTATTTCCACACATATTTCACTGCAACTTTCAATGTTTCACAGTTATCTTTACGATATTACTGATTATTTGCTCATACCAGCTAGTTGGGGAGCTATTCTAAGATTTAGTTGAGGTCATAGTAATGGTCTGTCACAATAATACTCTACTAGTGGTACCTTCAGGGTGTTCAGGGACTTTTAGTCCGAGACCCCATGTGGGCCATAGCCCATTTTATGAAATTCTGTTCTAACATCTGCTCTTTGCACATGCTTTGATGGATTTGTATGTAACTTGGATACAATGTTCCTAGAGTGGTAGGTAAAATTGGGGTACTCAAAACTGCTTGCCCAAGGTCCCATGTGGACCCTATGGCCCATTCTATTAAATTCTGCAAAATGCTTCTACACCTACAGATTCTCTTGCACAATGTTGATGGTTTGTCATAACTGTGTTTATATAGTGGTCATCTTCGGGTGTATGGTACATGAATTTCCAGTCGAGGGTTCTTTGTATGCCCTATAGCCCATTTTGTGAAAATGGCCCATTTTGTGAAAATTCTGCATGTTTTCTCCTCCTATTTGAAGGTGCCCCTTGAAATGTTATACAACATCTCACATATTCCTATCATGTATGAATAATAATTAAGTAATGGGGCAATGGGTCAGATTGTGTCCTAACACTCAATTGACCTATAGTCTGAGGTATACATATAGTACATTATTCAGTTAGTCTTTGCAAACCTGTCAACTTTGTGTGTCAAGTTTCCTATAAGGGTTCGATCTACTGACCAGGACATTGTAAGTGAACAACTCCCTGTACTGACAGATCACTGGTCAAACTAATATAGTCCCCACGTGATACATGCAAATGAACACTCATGAACTAGTAGTCAATGATTTAAATTGCTTTTGGAAAAATTGCAATCATTTTTCCACATTAGTACTAATTCATGTGCAAATGGCTAGTAAAACCACATAGTCAATGTACAAAAATGATAGTTGCACAATTTTTGGATGTCATCCTTGCATAGTGATACAATTACAAGCAATGTAATTTGGTAATGACCATTAAATGTATCACAAATTTATTGACAAAGATCCAACTTCTGCACTGTTTGTGCTCTGGTTTATATTCTGCAAATTATGTAGTAACTACAGATTCTCTTGTACACTGCAATGTTGAAGATTAAATATAATAATACTTCTGGTGCATTCCTATGACTTTGATATGATACACATAATACTGATATGTAAATGGTGCCCTCAGAGTGTTCAGGTATGAGTCTCTGCACCACTGGTGATCTAGCTTTGATATTTCAATTCCTCTTCACTGAAATCATCAAACTGAATAGAAACTGGTTATCACCAATTTCAGTTATATAACCCATTTTAAGTGAAAGTTTAGTCATTTGCATATATGGTTTGACCCTTGTTGTCTTAGATGGTTTCCAACAACAGGGTTCTTCTAGTCCACTTGATGTACCTACATATAACATATGACATATAACAAAGCTTCCCTGCTTCAGATATCCCGCTTAAAAGGCTTTAACAGTTTGACCCCTGTTGACCTTAAAGAACCTTTAGCCTCCACCAAAAACAATAGGGTTTTTCTGCTATAATGTAGTACACCTACATACAAAATATGATATCTGTCCAAGTTTCCCCTCTTGAGATATTGTGTTTAAAAGGCTTCCACAATTTGGCCTTTGTTTTCACAATTTAACCTTTATAGACCTCAAATGACCTTTGATCACCACCAAAAGCCCTTAGAGTTCTTGCAACCAATGTGGTACACATTCTTGCTAAATATCAAACCTGTCCACACTTCCCCTCTAGAGACATTGTGTTTACCAGGCTTACACAAGTTGACCCATGTTGACCCCAAATGACTTTTGACCTACACAAAAAACAATAGGGTTCTTGTATTTGATGCAGTACACATACATACCAAATATGAGATTTGCACCAGATTAATTCCTTAAGATCATTTTTACAATGTTTTCATACTTTGACCCCTGCTGACCCTAAAAGACCTTTGACCTCCACCAAAAGCAATAGGCTTTCTTGCGCTCAATGTGATATACTTACATATAATATATGAGATCTGCACAAGCTTCCCTTCTTGAAGTATGGTGTTAACAATGTTTTCACAATTTGCTCTGTTGTTGACCCCAAGTGACGTTTGACCTACACCAAAAATTAGGTGTACAGCTGCGGTGCACTTTCTACTCATATTCAGTGACCCTGAAATTCCCCCATGAGGATTCTCACTTCCACAGATCATGGTAATAAAAATAATTACTGACTGTCCACCCAGCATAAACAAATTCAGTGGAAAATCTTGCAATAGATTGGGACAGTTGTCCATCACTGTTACAGTACTTACTCTTTATAAACAGACCATCTGTGAGGCCATAGGGTATTATGAAAATGAACAATGATAAGCAAGCATCTGTTACCAAACATGAGGTCAAAAGGCAGTCATGTGACACCCGGAAATTCAGAGCTTTTTCCGGGGAAAGACACTCACAAGTTCTCTGGGGATGAACACATAATGAAACCAAGAGAGTTCTTGCACTCAATAAGGTACACCTACATACTAAATATAAGCTACGTCCAAACTTCACTTTTTGAGATATTGTGTGACAAGACTTTCACAATTTGACCCTCGTTCCCCCACTTTGACCTCCACCAAAAACGATAGAGTTCTTGTATTTCATGGGGTACGTCTACATACAAAATATGAGATCTGTCTCCAAGCTTCCCTTCTGGAGATAATGTTTACAAGGTAGGCATCATAAACATAGTGTGATTCTGTCCCCAGTAGTCATGGGGCAAGATTTTTTTTTTCACTCCAACAACCTTCACTGTGATAACATCTTTCCAGTTCACGGACAATTAGGCAATAAACATCATCCCTAGCCTTCTCCCCACAGGGGTGAAATGGCGTGAAACTTTATCTTCTAAGCTCTTACTTAATTTCCTTGTTCTACTTCGCTTATCAGTTTGTTGTCTTATTTCTGCACAGAAAGTAAGGAAATTTTTAGAGAGTTTACCATATTTAATTGAAAAGCATGCAGAACACAAAATAGGATGCAGTTCATAAACATCCTAGAAACAGACCTACTTGTGTGTTGATGGAGTAACCAATATCCCAGCTAAGATTGCAGAGGTAATTGACCAAAGTTACTGGGCCAGCCCAAGCGTGTAATTTCTGCCTGAGTCAATCTCTGTGTAAGTGGTGAAAGAATCCAGACCCGGAAATTCCCATACATAGGTCGGGTTCTCCACACAAAAATTCTGCCCCACCATTACAGGGACCAAAATCACCCTATGAATATTGATACACAGATATATTAGATACACACACCCTCACACCTGCAAGATTACGAAGATTAGAATTATCATTGCAACCAAAAAAGGATTGAGGAAGTATCTTTTATGTAGTTGCTCAAGACATAGCTGAGCGAAATTGCTTTGGTTTTGAGGAGAAAACTAGCCAATGAAGTGAAGTAAATGAAAATTGCTTGAGTGTCATCAACTCAACATGTTGCTGACCAATCAAAGAACCCCACACACACACACTGACTTGACAGGATCCTATAGTTAGTAACTCAATGAGGAAAGGAAACTGGAATTTACCTGGAGGATATCATGTAAGCTTTCATGTTTAAGGCTGCTTGATCTTCTTTTAATTGTTCCAGTAAACTCTCCAGAGCTGTTGACACTACTAGTTAAGGATGTACTACAACAGCATTCTTCTTCTAAGGTGGCATCCACCACATGTCTCTGGCCAATCTAATAAAGGAACATATAACAATTGACCTATGACAAGCCATACTGCAGATGTCATTGCTGGGCATTATAGCCATGTTGGTATACATGGAAATAAGCAAGTTTTAAAACAAATCTCGCCCACAGAGTGAAGGGCGTTCTACACAGTGGATGTACACAAAGCAAGAGAAATTGCTTTAAAGTGGCCACTAGTAAGTTTCCTGTACATAATATCAGAAGACAACTTGAACATTGCTTACCTCAACAACCATTGACCCCATATACCAAAAGCATCCTTCCGAAACTTATCTGGCACAATGGGATCTATGAAGTTCTGTTCAACAAAGATTACAAATTCCATACTTCAATAACTACTGTAGCTGTTGACCAGTACTAGTGCTGTAGCAAGACATTTATCTTTCTACCAAAACCAAAGCTTCTGAGCATTCAATGAGGCACTACTACATATGCTCAACTTCTTAAAGTACATCATGTACAAAAAGCTAACACAAACATTGCTTTGGCATAGACCAAAGACAACAATCTCTTAGTGTGATATACATGCATTCTAGATCTGTTCATATGGTTCTTTTTGAAATTTGTTGTTTTAGGCACCTCATTAAAAAAAGGATTTACGCTACCCCAAGAGTAACTATGCCACTAGAAGCTAGAATAGAGAACCATAAATCCTTCATAATTAAATAATGCAGCTTTTCAGTTGGCTACATATCAAAGTCTGTTGCAAGTATATTATTGATTGTCTAGGGCCCTGTTCCACAAAGAGTTTAGATCAATTTGAAGTTTGACTTTACTAGGACCTACCCGCCAAAAACAATTAAGCATAGGAAATTTCTACCGTACAAAATCAACAATAAATATGGAGCACTTTTCACAAACAAAATATATCACCAAATAGTATCAATCTTTTCAAGATTAGCTGATAGTTTTTCAATCTCACTACCACAAAACCACAATTCCAATACATAACCTGGGTAAAGGAGTGTACAGCACAAATATGTTTATTTCTTCCCAAATTTCTGTTTCAATAAAGATTGTGTTAGATCTTCAGGACTTTTGCAAATGTTTTTTCCAAAAGGGCAACAAAGCAATGCCCATGCTTAACTGACCAGTTCTCAGACATGGCACTGTAAAACCCTCATAGTCTGATTTTAAAGATATTCATCACAAGCAGAATCAGGAAGGAAACCAAAAATCCAAGAGGCTTTGTGACTTCCTTGCGACATGATTATTTTAAAACAAACATGAATTATCCACATGACAAGTATGAGATCAACCACAGTTATTGGTCTTGAAACACCTCATTCATAAGCCTTTAACTCAAAATGACCTTCTTTTGTAATGACCTCAAATTACATTTGACCTCCACTAAAAACAATAGCAATCACCTACCCAGTGTGGCCAACCCACACATCAAGTATGACATGAGTCAACATCACCTAATCTGGGGATAACGTGTTTACAAAGCATTAACTGTTTGCCTTCTGGTGACCTCAAATGAACTTTGACCTCTACCAAAAACAAAAGGAGTCTTCCAATCAGTATATAGAATCCACACATCAAGTATGACATCAGTCAAAGTTACCCTCCTTGAGATATTGTTTGCAAATTTTTACAGTTTGACCTCTGGTGACCTGAAATGACCTTTGACCCCAAACAAGAATGCTAGGGATCTTCTGGTTTTCACAGTTTGACCTCGAGTGACCTCAAATGACATTTAACATTTTGACCTATGTTGACATCGAATGACCTTTGACCTTGACCAAACATAGTATGGATCATCTACTCAATAGTACCAACCCACTCACCAAGTATGACATCAGTCACAGTAAACCCTTCTGGAGATATTGCATTGACAAGTTTTTTTTAGTTTGACCTATGGTGACCTCAAATGACCTTTGACCTCGACCAAAATCAAAAGGAATCATTTACTTAATATGACCAACCCACAAATATCAAGTACGACATCAGTCACAGTTAACCTTTCGGACATATTGTGTTTACAAGGTTTTTACATATTGACCTCTGGTGACCTCCAATGACCTTTTACCTCAACCAAAAATAATAGGGATCATCTACTTGATATGACAACCCACACTTACCTAGTATGACTTCAGTCACAGTTACCCTTCTGCAGATATTGTGTTTACAAGGTTTTTACATTTAGACCTATGTTGACATTGAATAACCTTTGACCTGGACCAAAAACTATGGTGATCATCTACTTAATATGAACAACCCCAAAACCAAGTATGACATCAGTCACAATCACCATTCTTGAGATATCGCATTTTCAAGGTTTTCACATTTTAACTTTGGTGACCTCAAATGACCTTTGACCTCCACCAAAAGCAATTGGGATCATCTTCTTGTTATTACCAACCCACACATACCAAGTCTGACATCAGTCACAATTACCATTCTTGAGATATCCTGTTTACAAGGTTTTCACATTTTGATTTATGTTGACCTCGAATGACCATTGGCCTTGATCAAAAACTATGGTGATCATCTACTTAAAATGTACAACCCACAAACCAAGTATGACATCAGTCACAATTACCATTCTTGAGACATCGCATTTTCAAGTTTTCACATTTTGACCTTTGGTGATCTCAAATGACGTTTGACCTCCACCAAAAGCAATAGGGATCATCTTCTTGTTATTACCAACCCACACAACATGTATGAAATCAGTCATGGTTATCCCTTCTTGATATCATGTTTACAAGAAGTGTCACATACTCTACACACACTCACACGACATCACCATCGCAGAGATTCCTTCTGCCTTCGGCAAAGGAATCAATAAAATTGTGATAAGGACACCACAACCATTTTGCATGGCGGCCTTTGGTTATGTACATACGTAGTGCAGTATAGTTGCTTCCATGCAAATGTTTGAGTCCAACTTAAGCTGCAGGTGCTATTCCTCACTAATTCCAAGCTACAAAAGACCAGCTGCAAATGGTCCTGTTTCTTTCAATTAATTTATTACACATTTCTATTCCTAGATCTGGCATGGCTTGAAAACTGAGTATGGTTTTGCAGAGTAGTTATCATCATTTGAGATGGGTGGCAAACTGAAAACAACACCTAACTTTTTGCAGATAGCAAACAAATTGGACTGAGGGGGAAAAGGAAAACAAGAGCCCAAGGGCACTGTGGTTACTTGAATAGATCTACAGTAATGTAAATTATCAAGGAAAAGGGGCGTTTTGCATTATTTTGTACAGAAACCCTTATGTGCCATTTCTGACCATAAACCCACATATGCTAACCATCCAACACTTATATACCCTAGTGCTACTGTGACAAACCTTCCACTATTGTTGCATAAAATCTGAAGAAAAAGAAACATACTTCATGATTTCACGAAATTGGCCCATATGGCCTATTTCAGACTTTAGACCCTAACATGACAAACAACCATATTTAGGCCACCCACAACCCACATGTGACCCTCACATTTTGTACACTCACAAAGGGCTCATAACCCAAGGTCATTGTTCCCCAGTTTCAAGAAAATGCATTAAACATTGTTCCAGAGAGAGCAACTCATAGCAATTGTGAACAGATACAGTCAATACCTAGAGAGCTGAAAGCCTTATCACAGTTACAGCTCACACAGGGTAGGTACTTTACATCACAAATGTTTAGTTATCTTTTTTCTTATACCACTGTAGAGGACCCCCATTGCTCTTGCACCACAGCAAACTCAATGATTACATTAACCTCAATCACCTTCATATATACAGTGTACCGAGGAATCAAATTTCCCCTCCACTGATGATATGATATACGATGTACAGTAGCACGTGGGACTTTAAGGCAAAAGTGGTATGGTTAGCTCAAGGGAGCCATGGTATCACTGTTTAGGGCTAAGATATACCCCCTGTCCTTTGACTCTTGCTTGACCACCAACAGATCAAATTTACCTTCTCACTGTAATGCATTCATGCACCAGTATAAATCTTTCTTACCTTTCTACCTTGAGACATTGACTTATAAAAATTTTAATAAACTTTCCCCTAGTGCCCCAGATGAAATTTACCCCCCACTAAAACAACAGGGCACACCTTCTCAATATGGCAGGTCTACATAGCAAGTTTGACCCTCATTAAACTTTCCTTTATTGAGCAACTGTCACAGACACACACCCTTACACACACCCCAACCTGACTGCATAGTTTCCTTTGCTGACTGCAAGGGATCAAAACCTGTTTATTCCTTTGCACCTTTAAAATCTGTGACATTCATAAATTTGCTAATGACAGTACTGTGCAATGACTTGCACAGGAAAAAAGTAAAGAATACTGGTAAATTGAACTGTACTTAGTGCACATGCACTAGGTGCGCAGAAAAACATTCTAGCCAAGAGCAGCTGAAAGGCAACAACAGTGATCTGCTAGTTCAGTACCTGAACTTACAGAGGATATGTAACAGACAAGTACAGTGCATACAACCAGAAAGTCAAATGACTTTGTGATTACTTACCAATGTCTAATTTTGTCATACACACACAATCACTTACAAACAAGAGCAACCCAGTGGAGAAGGGAAGGGACCATATCAAAATAAACCAGAAAGCCAAAAGGCTTTGTGATTCCTTGCTACATGGTTATGTTATAACAAGCATGAATTATCCACATGACAAGTATGAGATCAACTACAGTTATGTTTCTTGAAACACCACATTAATAACCCTTTAGCCCAAAATAACCTTTTTTTTTTTTACCTAAAATGACATTTGATTTCCACCAAAAGCAATAGGGATAACCTACTCAATGTGACCAATCCACACACCAAGTATGACATCAGTCACAGTTACCCTTCTGGAGATATTGCGTTTACAAGGTTTTCACATTCTGACCTCTGGTGACCTCAAATGACCTTTGACCTCCACCTAAATCAAAAAGAGTATTCTACTTACTTATATACAATCCACACACCAAGTACTGTATGACATCAGTCACAATTACCCTTCTGGAGATATTGTGTTTACAAGGTTTTTACAGGTTGACTTCTGGTGACCTCAAATGACCTTGACCAAAAACAATAGGGATCACCCTACTCAATGTTACCAATCTACACACCAAGTATGACATCAGTCACAGTTACCCCTTCTGGAAATATCATGTTTACAAGGTTTTTACAGTTTGACCTCTCATGACCTCAAATGACCTTTGATCTCCACCCAAAAACAATAGGCAACCATCTACTCAATATGTCCAACCCACACACTAAGTATGACATCAGTCACAGTTACCCTTCTGGAGATATTGTGTTTACAAGGTTTTCACATTCTGACCTCTGGTGACCTCAAATGACCTTTGACCTTGACCAAAAACAATAGGGACCTTCTCTATCATATAGGCATTCCACATGCCAAGTATGAAATCCCTCAGAGTAACCCTTCTTGAGATATCGTGTTTACAAGCAAAGGCATCACATACGCACACACGCACGCGCACACACACACACGACATCACCATCGCATAGATTCCTTGCCTGCCTTCGGCAAGGAATCAAAAACAAAATGCAAGAATGACAACCACATTCTTTATCACTTATCGGTTTGATGTTACCAAGTGCTACAGTGATATGAACCAGAATGCAGAAATGCATTGTGGTTTCGATGATCAGCTTAAGAGAATTTTTTTTCTGAATCTGGTGTAATACCATTAATACGTGTCACATTAAGCTATGTATGCGTTACATGAAATAATCTGTACAAGCTTCCTTTCTAGAGATCATATCTAAATGTTCACAATTTGATCCTTGTTGACATTGAATGACCTTTTACCTCCATTAAAGACCAATTGGTTTGTGTGCTCAATGAGATACAACCACATATTGAATATGACATCTGTCATAGCTTCCCTTCTTGAGATAAGATGTTTACAAAAATTCCATACTGTGACCCTGTTGACCGCAAATGAACTTTGACCTTCACCAAAGACAATGGAATTTTTGTATACTCAATGAGATACACATAATCCAGGTATGTACAATGCACACAAATGTCAATGTAAACAACTGGTCTATTTCTCCAAGATCTTTAAATGAGAATAAGTTTTGACACAAAAGGTACCACATGTCAGGCTTTTGAAACCAGGACAGATCTTTGGAATGATAGAACTTGCATTCATTTCATGTCATATTACAGTGATGTCAAGTCTTCGATGGGGCAATTCAAATGCCAGACATCAGCTGCTCATCAAGGGCTGATAATGTTGCCACTTTGATGTTCTACCTGAATTCAGTTGCTGAGATACAGTACCGTCCTTAATAGG